>RSEF01000004.1:88832690-88880162 GCA_003993805.1 Himantopus leucocephalus | reverse complement strand
GTTACTGGAGGCCCCCAATCCTGCGCTTCCCGCTGCCACCCCCGTAGCCCTCCGCGGCAGCGCTCACCCGAGGACAGATGAGAAAGGGCGGCCGGAGGGAGCGGGAAAGAAGGGGCCGCTGCAGACGGTCCCCCTGCCGAAGCTGTCTCCGTCTCCGTCTCCGTCTCCTCCGCCGCCGCTGGCCCCAACCCCGCGCTCCGCCTCCGACGGCTCCGCTCGGCTCCGCTCCCGCCTCCCCCACAGCCACCGAGCGGCCCCAGCCCCCACCTGACAGGGTGCGGCTTCCCCAGGCCGCAGGCCAATAACCGCGCCGCCCATTGGAGGGCGCACGCTCGGCGACTAAGCGGCTCTCCCATTGGCCGGCGGGAGGCGCGGGAGGGGGATGGCGGCGAGGGCTGCCGGCGCCGGTGGAAGCGGGTTACCTCAGCCGGGGCCGGGCTTGGCCGGTCGTGAGGCTCCGGGCGGCGCTGGGCGATTCCCGAAGGATCGGGCAGAGGCTGAGAAGGGCCCCCCCGACGCGAGGAAGGGGTTTCTTGCGGAGCTGGATCCCTTCGGCAAGGAGCAGCGCGTCGTCTGGGAAGCTTATCTTTCAGCAGGCTGAGAGATAGGGGCAGAAATCAAGTAATGGCCAAGGAAGCGTCACGATAAAGGGTTCTTTAACACGCAGCAGCAACGATATCTAATCGCTGGAAGCTCAAGGCAGGCCGAGATCGATCCAGAAGCGCAGATATCCACTGAGAGAGAGCCAAACTTGAGAACTGCGGTGGTGAGGGTTAGAGGCAGCTGTCAAAACTGAAGGTAATTAAGTCAGTCGAATATCCTCTGGATGTTAAATTCCAGCCTAATGAGAAGTTGTATACTCGATTCAGAAAGCATGCAGATATATTGTATCGCTTGTATATAGGAGGCCTGATTAGATCTTTATAAATCATTCCTTTTGATCTTCTATATCTAGTACAACCCCACAGTTTGTTAGTCACTGAAAATAAAGCACCAACTGTAAAGTTAACTTGCTCTGTTAGCTATCTTTATTTTCTGTACATTTTTACTATCATTTCTATATAATTTTAAGACTGCTGCTTTACACTTCTCTTTGGAAACTGTTGTATAGAATAGTGCCTGCCTCGGATCAAATGAAGATTTGGGGGCCTGGGAACATGCTTTCAGGAACACTAAACTCTTCTCCTCTGTTACCTGTACCCCCCACCCCCAAGTTATCCATATGATCAGAAGAAAAATAGGCTCCTGCTAGCAGAACCTGATGGGTGCCATCAGGAGCCATAAACATCTCTCCCTTGGAATATGGGAGGAATCTAGCCTTCTCCAACCACCTCCACCGAGGAAACACGCTCCAGTTACCTAGTTCACGCTTTCTGGCAATTAATCTTCATTTGTTCACTCTCCAGAATGGAAAACCAGGCTGTAGAGATACATGTAAACTTGTATGGAAATTCAGCCACCAAAAATGGTGGTTTAGTTGTCAAGTGATGACACAGAATGATTATGGCACATCTGACAAGAAAACACTGCTGGACATAGATCTGCCTAATCAAAAACATCCTACAATAGGACATGTGTGAGTGTAATTACTAATAATTAGCAAATCACATTTGCACTTTTGTTGTAAGTACTGTTGCTGTAAGCCTAAAACATTGAAGTTGCCTCGCCTGTCTAGCGCTGAACCCCGTTAAACCCAGTGGATGTGTTTACATACCAGATAGCATACTTTTGTCCTTGTTCAAAGTCTAATCAAGGAGATCTGCAGGTGCTGTGCACCTGCAAGGTCCAGCCACCTGCCTCCCACATTGTCTTCCCCTTGGCATGTAGACGACTCTCTGTCAAAACTCTCCTTTATGTTGGCACCTCCCTTACCTCTCTTTCCTCACCATAACATTCAACACATAAACCTCTCTTTCTTCTTGTCTGGTAAAGTAAATAGGAGACTGGATCCAAGCTAAAACTGTTTTGTTTTAAAAGGAATACTTTTCCTCTCCAGCACCAGCAGTGCCAAGAAAGAGGGGGCTGTTGAGGACAGCAGCAGTGCTCAGGGATGGGGGGAGGGCAGGGTCATTTCTTCCACTAGCAGTGCTGGCTTAAGGTGTTTGTATAACTACCAGGTGCAGTGTCACAAGCAGCTTAGACTGATCAAAGGATGCATTTTATCATCGCACCTGTTCGCTCTAATGGTGAAATGCTTCAGAAGAGTGCTGTTCCTTTACCCCTCTCTTCTGCTGTCCTACCCTGTGACCTGCTCAAAGTCACAGATTCCCGCTGTCCCCTTCCAGCCTTCTTTCCGCCCCTTGCATCATAACCCATAATCACAAGGCCAGAGAAGATATTGTTCCACCTGGCTAATCTGATGGAAAAAATGGGGGGTGCGGGAGGGGGCGAGGCCAGCTTTCTGCTGAATCAGCCAACTCAACCAACTCACTTTGCAGCCTGAGACTGCTTCAGCTGATGCACAACGGTGTTAATCTTGCCCGTTCAGTTTTTGGCCTGACCAGGTTCCTGAACTGCCTCGACCCAGCTGCAGGAATGGCAGTGCTGGTGGCAAAGGCAAAGGCAGGATTACATGAGTAGAAACATAAGGGAGGGCACATATGTACTGACATGTACTAAAGCAGTACACATTGCTGCAGAAATGCGGTACAATACGAACCACACAGAATTTTTCAGCCTGTGGTATCTGACCCCTTCAAGATCCTTGCACTGCTGCTGAGGGGTCTGGGAAAATGACCGAGAAGCTTGTTGCCAGTAGGCTTGCACTTGCTGTGTGTACATCTGCACGTGTACTGGAGAACGGTTACTGGCCCTTCAAAATAGAGAAAAATACTACCATGTATTTACAGACAGCACCATGTTCCCACGAGAGGTGTCAGAATGTGGTACTGTTCAGGGGGTATAGATGTTCCAGTTGCTGCCTCGTGCACAGTAAGTTGGATTCCTTAGGAGGCTCAAGCACCAGCAGCACTGGGCTCAGCTTACATCATATAGTCCCAAATAAAAGTCAATGCGAATGTATTCATTTACAAATTATTTCAGTTTGGCTTTACTAGGTATCAGAAAAATAATACTGTACAATTATTTTTACGCAACTGATCTCTTTACCTGGCGTTAGCACTCCTTGTTCATCAAACCGTTTACAGCTGCCTGTGAGAATCACAGTACTAGGCTGATGTCACAAATCTGGCATCAGGACACTTACCTTTTCATTCATATGGGGTGCACTCGTCCCATGTAAGCAGTTCCAGGTCAGTTTTCTTAACCTGTAAACTGAGAATGACAGTATCAAAATAGATCTTTGTTCCCTCTTGGCCTGCCAGAATCATTCTATCCTGACAGCCTGTTGACTGGGCAGCATTTGCTTCCCTACTGTCATCATTTGTTTTGATCTCACGCAGACGTTTTACTCCACTTCTCCGACAAAGTTCTGGTTCCTCTAAATAAAACAATGCCAGGATGTGAATTCTTTGCTAGTTTTGCCATGGGCGTTCAAAAGTGGAGTCATAGCATTGAAACTTCCTTGTCAGGTGCCAGCAAAGTAAAAGCCAGTCCCTGATGGGTGATACCAGGCTTGGAGCAGCAGGAGGGTGCGTGTAGACAAACACAAATCATCTGTACAAAATACCCCAAGAGCAGCTGCTTTTTTGAATCTTACTGATTTATGTAAGGAAGGAGAACTTTCCCCAATGATTTCAAAATAGTATGTAGAAACAATCTTTTATATATATATCTGAGAAACATTCGATGGAACAACTACATGGAGGGGGGGGAAAAAAAAAAATGTATTCTGGTCTACTTTCATCTTCCTCCACAATCAGACAAAAACACATTTGAGGTTTATTTGAGCTGAAAAAAATAAAGAGAATTGAAGCAACAGGTGGGGAAAGGGCAGAGCAGCTGGAACAGGCTGATACAAAATGTTGCCAGATTGTATACAATCTATTAAACTGAGAGGCCATTTTGGCTTTAAATTCGAAAAATACTGACTTTATGCTTGGGGGCCATTGGGAAATTTTTATACACTGTTGATATTAAATGTCCTCGCTTCATGTTTCAAACTGGTTAATAACAGTTTTAATTGAACACAACCACAGGTGCAATGATTGCTTTAGCCAAAAGGAACTCAAGCAATCAACTTTCTCTTTTAATGTTACAGCACTCTGTGGAGGTTTGGGTTTGTTTTTCCAAGTAAAGCTGATTCTTTTAATTGCAACATTTATGACTTCCTAAGCATCACATGCCCTCTAGATGTACGTTCTCTGCAAGTTGCTTCTATACTAACTCCAGTGTCACTAGAGCTGCTGAGGTTGTTTTTAGCTGCTCTCTGATGACACTTTCATCCTCAGTAGTAGCAGAAGGAAAAGTGCCACTAACAGAAGTTAGAAGAAGCTTTGAAGAGCTACGACTTAAAAACAGACCCAGGAGAGTAAAACAAAGAAAGGAAAAATATACCCGGGCAAGGTCAAAGTAACGAGGAGGGCTGAGAAGCATAAGAAAAATTATTTTAAAGTATTTAATATTATTATTATATACAGGAGAAAATTAATTAATATTGGGAGACACTTTACAGTGCTAGAATATCAAATTTTGAACTCCTTTAAATCACATTTAAAAAGGCACATTTTCAGCGATACTCCCATGATTAGGGTGTGGCTGGCATTTACTTGGAAAAATAAATAAGCATGAATATTAGCACAGTGTAAATTAAAGCACGATGGAATCATTGAAGCCTAAAACAGCTTGCGAGGCCACACCTGGTACACCGTTCCTTATTCATCCTGTCATAAAACCCTTTAATAAGTTTACATGGAATAGACCCTCCTTTCCTGTGTGCTCCTGTGGCATACCTTTCACATCCCTGCCCTTCAGTACAGGTGCAAAAACTTCCAAGGCCAGAATTTAAGTGCACATCAGCCTCCCCACACAAGAGCCAACCATGCCAAGATTGTACACAGAAGGATTTAGTATGAAGGGGTTGTCAAACAAGTGGTAACTTTGCCCTGCTTTTATATCCCCAGAGATCTAATCCTTCAAACAGTTATTATTACTGTCATTTCTGTGCGAACAAACTCCATAGAGTTATGTGCAAGTAAAATTACATTAAAAATTATTGTTTGATATTTCTAAGATTACATGCCCACTAGGGCTATGTCATGAACGTGAGAGGTTGGATTACCCACTGCCCTGGTAACTAGATGCTCTAAGGAAGGAGGTACAGGTGAGGGATAGTCATGACCATCCTGTAATTAAGATACAGGAATGGAAGTCCCAAAGGAATAGATTTTGGTGCTGGCTCTGCTACAAAACTTATTATGTACCCTAAGCCCACTGAACTTAATCACTTCAGTTCATCCAGTTTTAAAATAAGCTCAAATCCTACCTACTCAAATAGTTTTAGGAGCATTTGTTATTTGGTATTTTGGTACTTGGAGTATTTGTAGTAAAAGAACTATGAGCTCTCCTATTTAAGGGGTTGTAGTCATGGTCATCTGAAGTACTCCCACTGCTAGAAAAAACCCACCTTCTTGACTTCAAGGAATTGACGATTCAGCAAGAAACTATTGCGACATCATGCCATTTGCTTGCTGCTAGGTAAAGTATTTAATGTTGAGAACAATGCTTTAATGCTTCATGACGTAGATAATTTAGGTGGTGCTCAGATGTCCATTATGTAAATTCTACCTCAAAGTATATTTTAAGAATAATTTAAAAACAGAAATATAAAATTCAATTAATTTCATTGTAATCTAGGTTAAAAGACATTCAGATGAGTAATTTTGCTAAATAATATTGCTACTTACATGAGAAAGATGAGCCAAAAGATGTCTTAAGTTTCAGAGACCTGGCCCATCAAGTTTCCACCTGAAGTTAAGTTTTAATCTCTAGCTTCCAGCCGACGTCACTTAGGTTTGATTTCTACACAAATGACTTCTATGCACATGCTTAGCAGCTGTATTCCTGTTGCTTGGATCCCTGCGTGGAACAGGCTGACCAGCAGATGTCCCCAAATTCAAGATAACCACAGCTAAAACTTCAGAAATCTTTACAACCCTTTTGAACTTTGTCAAAGCATGAAGCACCAGAGGCCATGAATACTCTGGCTGCTTATTTGCTTCTTGTAAAAACTGAAGTGCTGAACTGGGGAATACCTGACTGCTGACACAGCACCTTTTTTGAACCGATATCCAACAAAGTTTCTATGACACTTTATATGATACACTATTGGTCGACAGTCCCTTGTTGAAATTTTTGTTTTCAAAAGCATTCTAGTTTTTTTCCCTAGAAGAGCAATCCCCCCACAAATACAACCTATAAAACTTTTTCTTGGATGTTTAGATACAAGAGTCAAGACTTTTTCCAAACTAGTATCAATTTTTTTTTTTTTTTTTTGCATACCAAATACTGCTTTTACATTTTTCTCTATACCTCTTACCTTGAATTCTGGAGATGTCAGAGATGTAAACCTAAGAGGTTGTACTAACTTACAGATGTAAACCCACCAGGTTACACCAATGTTTCTGAGCAGAAGGGCTATTAGGTGCTAGGAAACGGGAAGCTCCTCTTTTCTCAAGCGAGCTCCTGAAGAACACCTTTGGAGCCTGGCTTTCTTGCTCAAACATTCCTGTTNTTTTTTTTTTTTTTTTTATTATGGTCATACTTGCATTTTTGTGTCCATAGATAAAATGAATGTTTCAGTCCTCAACCCTGCACTCAGGAAACTTTGAAGTAAAGGGAAAATGGGTAATTTCCACCCCCAACCACGCTGTCTGATGACCAGAATGCCAAATTTCTGATAGTGCTGCTTACATGACGATTTGCTTCTTAAGGGGCATGAAAACTAATTCTTCTAATTTCACAGTTAGAAGAATCAAGCATTATTTAACACAACTACAAACAAAAGCATTAAAACACACACCCATGAAGTTAAAGACAACTGCACAAAATTAGGTGAACTGGCATTGAAAGTTTATCCAATTCAGAAATATATACTTTTATATAAAAAAGGAAATTAACACAAAAAATTTACATATTTGCAAATCTTGTATTACACAGGTAAAGACAGTGTTATGTTTTATATGTATTGATTACATAAGTATTTTTACAGTTTAAAAATCTTAAAAGTATATGGTTGCAAAAAAAATTAAATATCTGAATAGGGCCCCAAAGAGAGCATACTGTAAGTATGACTGTCATGACACAATGAAGTCAATTATTCCCAGACAGAGAAATATTTAGTCTGTAAACAGTATGTGTAAATACTGCACCAAACTAGAACTTGCTCTGATATACATATATCTATATGCCAAAAATATTTTTTAAATGCTTTGTTGGCTGAGCCTTCTTTACAGAGTGGATTGTATCAGGGTAGTGAACCACAGGGGTTCTAATTCCTTTTATTTTAAATGAGTAACTTAAATGTCAGATTCTGTTGAACATTGGATATTTTAAGTATTGCATATTCTTTACTTTGTGCACATAAACCCTATTACAGCATGAACAGAGATCAAAAGACTGATACTGTGTATGTCTGTGTCTCTTGCAAAAGACAGAGGCAGAGTTCTTGCTGCTATTTCTATGTATGGTCCTAATATTACACCTCTTTATTAAGGAAGATCCCTTAGGGATTAAATCCTGGTTTACTGTTTTCATATACAGAAAATTCTTATTCTGTACTGGTTTTGTTTATGTTTTTAAAGTTGTGACAATCTAACTGTAACAGAATTAAAACTGACATGTATGAACTTTGAAAAAGTAACCAAAAAAAAAGAAATTTGTAGATACAGATTGAGACTGACAAAAACTAGATACCTTCTTCTGTTTCAGGAGTGACNTTTTTTTTTTTTTTTTTAATTATTTTCACAAGTCTTGTAAACATTATTAGAGATATGAGACCATTATAACAACACTTTTGAATCAACAAAGTTAATTAACAGGTCATTAAAATAAGTTTCCCTTCTTTATTAAGATTTAGGAAGAGGGTAATTTTGGCATAAATATCAAGCCCTTGGTTTTAGGATACCTGTCCCCAAAATATTAGGCAACAAATATCACAAGCACCCTGCTAATGCCTATCACTGATAGTCTGATAGTACGCTAAAAACGGATTTTATTTTGCAACTGTGTAGCCATTTTAATAATGGAAAAATTCTTGTTGAACTACAAAGACTAGACTAGGGCAGTATGTTTTGCCCTAGAACAGCACAGAACACAATGGGCTGACAACCTGATCCTGAGAGACTGACCACAAAGATTTATGGAGCAATAGTAGCACCACAATCATGGCTTCAGTGGGCTATTTTGTGTTTTGTTTTAAAGAACCTTTGATGATTACAATGTGAGAGAAAACTGCTAGTCAGAATTTGGGGTATTCAGAAGATTCCCTCCCTTCCCCCTTAAGATTAAGTAGTCCTTTCTCTTTTCTCATACCCATTAAAAATACTAGTGGCACCTCCCATTCCAGGTCAGAACTAAGCAACGGGGCTCCCATGAAAGCCAAGTCAATATTATTCCATGCCTGAAGTGCATGTCATTAAGTAATATGTGGGATTGCACAACCCTATCGGTTGGATAGTACCCTGGTATTGATTACTGCAGACATTGTAATCAGAAGTTACATTTATGTATGAGGTGGCTTAAAAAAAAAGCCACATTTCCTGATCATCTTTACCTATAGTAAACCAAGTTATTTGCACAGAAGTCTTCATTATTTACATGTCAACTATACAAGTAATACAAAAACTCTCAGTTAAGCACCAGTGCTGACTTAAGGAGTAATACCTTCAAGTCAGAATATTAGTATTCCCTGTCACAAGCAAACTCTGATATAATTTCAGAAGTTTCCCTTTTCTGTATTAGTTGTATTCAGACCACTTCTTTGTTCACGTCCATCTTCCACATTCCAAGGAGATTAGTAATAGCAGCAGTTTTATCAAAGGTGTAGGTACCGTGGACAGCTTTCACAGCATCATCAGTTCAGACCTTTTTAAAATAAAAGACCATAAAATCCACTGATCTGGATTGTAAGGTTTTACCAAGAGTTCATTAAATGGAGCCTGTACACAATTCATGTGAGAATAAATGGTTGAAACAAACTCAGTTTCTGTGTGCAAACACTGGGATGTCCAACAGGATCAGGAGTCCACGTTTAATTCAAGGGCAGTAGGGAACCCATTCATCCTAAATGTCAGTGGATTATGCCAGTCATGTCACCTTGGTTTAGAGTAACCATAAGGACACCGAAGAATCAGGCTGTCGTGACTAGGTAAGACATGAGTACTATAGTATTCCACCAAACTTCCCATGTTCAAAAACATGATGTCTGAATCCAGGTAAAACTTGCAATCCTGTTGCAGAACAAAAACATATGTAATCATTGACAGTATTTTTTTTTCCAACTCAATGTTTGAAAAAAAAAAAAAAACCACCCCAAAACATCATCATCAGAACTAAGAAGCTCTTTCAAACAAGCTACTGCTTTACAAACTAGTCACACGAGGAAGTCCAAATTAAACTCAGGAATTTATTATTCCTTCCTTTAGGATTTGACTGGAGCTGAAATTTAGATTTGAACATTTACAGCTAGTTTGTCTTTTGCACAATACAGCAACTAGAAAGCCCAGATCTGAGTACTCAGACTCTCATTCTAGACCAGATATTTTTAAATCGGCTTATTTTTACTTTTAGGAATGGGAAGAACTTTAGACTTTGACTTATTAGTTCTGATATACAGCTATACACATGCACACTTTATACACATATATACACACATGAAATTCATACATGTATACATACACATATATGTATGTACACATAGTGCAGCTACTAACCTTTTCAAAGATTCTGTAGTTTCTCACTTTTTCTGCAGATTCATCCCACACAACCAATACCTTGAAGAAGAAAAATGCAACATATTCAGTCTATGCTAATAAGCTCTTCTAAGTCAATGTATTAGTAAGGAATTAGTTACAATCCAGCCTAAAACCAAAAAAATAATCACTGAAGTTATGATAGTGATTTTCTTGCTTTAAGGAAAGAGCACATCTAAGTTGTTAAGTACTTTATCATATGTAAGACACAGTATCTCTGAATCAAAAAGGTTTTTTAGGAGTAGATTCAGCAATTGCCAGTTACCTTTCCAGGCTTAGTAGACGAGTTCCTAATACAGTACAATCCATTTTGTGGTTGTCCCCGTGGGCTACTAGCTTTAAACGTCCTAAAAATAATACAGCAATTACATGTGTTAGCATATTCTGAATCAGACAAGTAAAATGCCTAGATTCTTAAAGTTATTATTATAAACCTCTATTTCAGTTTTAATGATTCGTAGCATGCCATTGCTGAAAGAATTTTGCTGTTCTATCATCTGAACCAGCAACACAGCAAAGAATATCTGGCTTTCTGTCCCATCTAGCATCCTGGCAGAACAACCTTCTCCAGATGGAGCAAAATCACTTTGCAAGTAGTATGCATTTTCAATTGATACATGAGCACTGAACTAACTCCCCTAAAAAGTGATTTCCATATTAAAGGAATTTAAATACTTTTATTATGTTTCTAAACACATCAAAATGATCCTTGGAACACTATTCAGTGCAGGTTTTTGCAGGACTTCTAAGCAACTGTTTTAAAGTCACATTCTACCTTTCAACTTCGAAGGATTCCGAGGTATTAAGAAATACTGAAGCAGGCAGCCCAACCTGTAAAAAAAAAAATGAAGAAAACAAATCACCATGTAAGTCAATGGCAACTCAAAATGCTAGCAACTTTTTATGCAAATAAGCTACAGCCACCAGTATTAAAATCCAGAATTTATCAAGGCATTCCTTAAAGCTCAAAAAAAAATTAAAAAGAAAATAAAAGTCACACAGCAATGTGTTTTCAGACAGTTATTTTTGTCTTGAAATATGCATTTAAAATGTTCTCAAAACTATACATAAACAAGAAAAAAATGCTCTTTGAGAATGTATCATCTGCTTGATCTTACTTTTTCATAGTCATCGTCAGAATCATCATCAGGTTGGTTTGGCTTGGAAGGTAGTGCTGGTTTTTCAAATGAGAAGCTTCTAAAACTCTGTCCATCTGGTGGTGATCTCCTGGCAGAAACAGAACAAAAACTGAAGGACATCTCCTCAGGAAAACAGAAGAAATATACACAAAACACTAAAGGGATAATAAAACTAGAACTGATGAGCAAGTTTCAGTTTAGCCCCCAAATGACAGATTAATTTAGGTTGGAAGGGGACCTGTAGAGATCATTTAGCCCAAGCTTCTGCTCAAAGCAGGTCCAACTAGACCAGGTAGCTCAGGCAGCCATGTCCAGTCAAGTTTTGAGTATCTCCAAGGATGGAGATTCCACAGACTCCCTGCAGCAACCTGTTCTGGTATTTCACCATCCACATGGTGAAAAGTTTTTCCTACTACCTAGCTGTAATCTCCCAGGTTGTGACTTCTGTTGCCTCTTATCACTGCAGACCTCTAAGGTGTTGCTTTGCCTTCTCCACATCTACACATTAAGTAGTTGTAGACAGCAGTGATCTCCCATTAGCCTTCCTAAAGGTTGAATGAATCCAGTTCTCAGTCTCTTCTCACGTATCTGTGCTACAGCCCAAACATCTTGGTGGCCTTCCACTGGACTCACTCCAGTATATCAGTGTCTTTCTTGTACAGCCTTTAAAGAGTTTATTACTTGTTCTTCAGAGCTGCTAATTGATCCAATGGACAAAAATATTTCTATCTGACTCACCACCATAACTAGTTCCACATCCCTTACTAAAGCTGGTCTTAATATAAAATGAAACATGTTTCCTATCTCAACAGAAGCCTAAAATTGTTTTTGCAGTTCATTAAGGTTCTGACATAAAGGCTTCTTATTCACTGAGATCAAAGGCTTTTACGTCTTTAAGACAGACCTGAAAACAAATGAACTACAAGATTTTGGTGTCTTTTTTTTAAAGTTTAGTTTATCTACTATTTCTTTCTGAACTATTTCAGAAGCTAAACTGACTGCAAAACTTTCAAGTAACATATACAGAGGCAAAAAAGCACAACACTGAGGAAGAGACGAATGGTGCAGGGAAGAGAAACAGATTTCTCCGATTCATGTCGACACGTGTCTGTCAACAAGTTAACTAATATGCAATGGAAAAATTTAACAGCACATTGTATTTTCACACTTACTGTAACTGGGGACATGAAGACTTCTCTGATCTAGGCTTGATTCCAGGGGGCTGGTGGCTTGGCACAGGTGGCTTTGGGAGCACTGGTGGTACAAACAGCCCAGGTTTACCATGTTCTCTTGGCACTCTGGGCTCTACTGCTTTTTCAGTGAAATGTGACAGCTTGGGTTTACTGCTTGGTAGCGGAGGAGGAGTTCGTGGTGAAAGGTTTAAGGTTTTTAGCTTCTCGCATCCTTCTGGAGTAGCAAGAACTTGAGCTAGAGGCGGAGGCTCTGGAGGCAACAAGCAAGATTCTTTGACACACAGAGGCTTTTTGAAAAGAGGTACTGGGGGTACAGGAGGCAGCTGTTCACTTAGTCTCCGGTTTGAGGATTGAATCTTTAGATTAGGTTCAGCTCGGCACTGTAACTGGGGTTCTCTCACATTTAAGTGATCCTCTAGTTTGATATCAGGTAAGCTTCTTTTAGGAGGTGGCGGTGGTACTGGCGCAGTAGATTTGCCAGGAAAGGAATTTGCCCTTGATTCTGAGTAGGCAGCTTTTCTGACATGAGGAACTGGTGGAGGCGGGTAGGCTGGGGGCAGGACCATATCTACAGAAAGAAAACATCCAAAAAACATGACACACTGAGGGGAAATACAGTATGTCAAGCAACAAGACTTGCCAAATTTATTTTTATGTGATTTAAGATGTTTCATTGGCATCAGGACTGACAGTACCCAAAATGCTAGATAAGCATTCAACTTTCAGCACAGTTCTGAATGTTATGTGTAGTAAACTCCTGCAATTTTTATTCAGTCATGGCTTATAACTTTGCAAACAGTTTTCCCTTTGCTAAAAATAAAGAAAGAGAGGCTACATTAAAAGCATTACCCCTCCTACAGACTGATGACCAGATACAGGTCCTCCCAGGGAAGAAGGCCTGCAAGAAAACATGCCCTTAAAGGCATGTAACACTTTCTGTAAATTGTTCCTGCTGTTACTAGGATCTTTTGACCCTAAATATCTCTCAAGATTAGATAACTGTGCATTACTTCAGTTATTTTACTACCTGCAATGCCTAAGATATGACCAAGACAAAAATAATAATTCAGCATGCTACATGAATATTGCCTTCATTGGTGGCCTTTCATGGGGATGGGGCCTTTTGCAAAGGGAATGAAAGAAATCACGTACCATCTTTCACTATGTCAGAAGTATCTGGCTGCAAGTAAGATTCATCCTCTTCCTCCTGGTCATAATCTGCAGATAAAAATCAATGTGTCAGACACTGATAAGTACTCCTGGAACAAAAAAAAGAGTACTGAGTACTTATTGCTTTTTAATAAACACATATTTTCCAGTTTTTGGTTGGTTTGGTTTTGGTTTGGTTTTTTTTGTTTTTTTAAAGAGGTGAAAAAAAATTAAAAACACTGGTCCACCTCTCCACTATTTAGAACATGTTTTTCCTTCAACTTTGATGTCAATTAAGAAAGCCATCACTTACAACAGTGGGAGATGAATTACACTGCACATGAAGTTTTTTCCGTCTTTCAAGTTAAATTTTATTTTCTGGTGACACTTTCTAGTGCTATAGCCTTCCTGAGAAGAATTCAAATCATTCGCAGAGACACAACTATATGGATGCACCAGCAAAACCAGCTGGAAAAAAAATAATCCCCAAAACCTAACCCTAACACAGAAACATTGATGATTTTGCAATACTAAAGCTTAAGCAAGCCTAGTGAGCTACAACACAATTAATTCTCTTGCCTTGCTCTGGCAACAAAAAAAACCGCACCACAACAAATGGCTTCAATGGTTTCAATGTTGCCTTTAACTCTAAGTCAGAATAATCAAGACATGAAAAACATGCTACTTCCAGGCAGTAATTTCTCATCGTTGACTATGATAGGAGCCTCAAGGACAAAATGCAGTATTTTCCCAGAGAAATGCATTAAAAAAAAAAGGTAAGAATACCTGAAAAAATCAGTTGGCTCTCCTAATTTTCCTAATTTAAACTCCTGCTAGACCTCTTAACATAATTCATATTGCATACAACCCTTCCCTCCCATAAACGTAGAAGTACTAAACTACAATCCTACACGAAATGCTGATGAGTCTGTTTTCCTCTGCTTTGCAGCAATTGAACCGGATTTCCTAAGAAGACTCACTCCTGCCTTTTTGTCCTAGTCAGGAAAAGTAGTCAGGAATTTCCTTTCAGGAAATGAGAGTACTTGCTCCAATCAACCCTGCCGTTAGAAATCTGAAAGGGCAGATGGGAAAAGGCCGAGCAAAAGAACTATGCTGAACCATGAGGCAAGGTCTCTTGTGTTGGATTTTACTAACACATTTCTCGCTAATAAGTCAGTTGCTGAAATATGCTGTGAACACCTATCTGACAGGCTTTCTGTAATGTCCTCACTTCTAATTAAAAAATAAACAAACTCAGCCCAAACTGTTTACTGTGAAACAACTGGAGCAATGAACAGGTATCAAACTCTGATTTAAAAAGGCTATGCTAAGAATGAGATTTTCAGAGCTTTACTTTAAAAAGTTACTCAGTTTGAAAGTCATTGGAGAATGTTATCCTATGCATTTCACATAGGCCCATCCTATGCCTAATGCAAGATCTTCCTGAACTGGAGGGATGATCAGTTCTGTTTCATACTAATCAGACTACAACACAAATGCAACAACATCCCAGTGTGGGTGACTGGCTTGTTTTGCAGGACAAGTGAATTTCACAGTCTAGATAGGAGGTAACTAGCTCCACAATGTTTTACTGCATTGCCTCCGCATGTTTTCAGAGCATACTTTGAAGTGACTAATATCTTATTATTATAATTATATTCAATTACTGTCAATAATATTAAATTATCATAATAAAGACCACTGTATTTCCACACTATGACCTACAGGCATACTAAAAAGTTCTATCTTTTTGCTAGACCTATAACATTTCCAACATGCAGTCTTCATAGAGATTTTAAATAGTGTATTAGTATGTCAGACACCTCCTTTAAAGATCTGAATTTCTTTAGTTACCATTTATTTTTATGAGTGGTTTATGGCACAGAATATCTGCTTTGATTAAAAATTGCAACAACTACACACCTTGTAAAAACAAGCATTTATAGTGCAAATTGGATCAGTTTGCTTAAGCTATGGGAATAGTTCCTGCAGAATCCAGAAGAAATAAATAAGAGAATAAATAAATCTTATTTAGCAGTGTCTAAATTTGTCACCTTCATTATCTGCTGAATGATGAGAATACTTGATATCAATGGGACGTTCTACTGAGCCATAGAAACTGTCTGCATCAGAACCAGAGTCACTGCAAAAGAAAAGACAGAGTACCTTCTGCATCACTGTGCTATGTATCTTGGGACAGAAAACATGCCTGTCAGTAGGACTGCAGCACTGGAAAGCAAGGCTGGAAAAGCAAAAGCAATCTAGTCTTATCTCCCAATTAACAGCCAGACATGTTGCTGCTGTCATTTTAAAGCGTTTATTGGTTTTACACAAAGCTGACATATAAAGTTCTCTTAGTAAAAAGATTTATTTTTGTCTTGGTATTATTTAAACTATGTGTTAGGAAGGCCTTTCATTCTTGTACCTTACTGCACCTGTTTTTATTTAACAGTAAATTCCTTGTAGGTGCAAAGAGCCTAAAACACCATTGTCAAGAGCTAGTGCAAAAGGGATAAAAAGCCAATAAAGACTACGGGTTGATACCTGAATTCTGTTACAGTTTCTTTCTTCTCATGGTAGTGATCAATTTCCCTCCTCAGGGATAGCATCCAATTCTAAATAAGAATAAAAATACAACATTTAAAACATCCAAAACATCCATCTTTAAATCATTAAACAAAGATGCACAGTATCTATCCTCTCTAAGAACAGAATAACCGTGCAAGGAACCTATACTGAAACAGTATTTATCCATGACCTTATATACGCATTGAGAGGACTTATCAGTCAAAATGTTTTGACTGTCTAAAATGCTATAAGAACAGTTAAAATATTAAACTTTCAGTTCGTGAATTTCAAACTGTTATTTCTAAAGCCAGGTACTTGTTCATAGTATGTTTATGGGTGAGGGATTTCACTGAACAGCTTTCATGCTTTATCAAAGGTTTAACACACAAATATTTGTTTCTTGGCTAAAAATAAAACGAGTAATATGGAGAAAACCATGCCATCTAGTATGTCACTTACAGCTATTCCCTAAATTACAACTTGAACTAACACTGACTTAATAGTTAAAGATTCAGACATGATTTTCAGAGGAGCCCAAAGAACCGGGTATACAAATTTCAGACAGCTGCACGTCCAGTTCATTTAGATTTTAGGGAAGTCCAAGATTCGCTTTCTTGTTCAAGAAAAATTATATTGCAAAAGAAGAAGAAAGTTACCTTTCTTTCATCTTCAGAAGAAGCTGAAAAAAACCACGTCCTGTGCTTCTTGCTAATGTGAACTAACTTGAAAGGAAACACATTGCTTGATGTTGTCTCCTCAGCTGCCCGCATAACCCTGAGAAACAGAACAACCAATACATAAACCCCTTAATCTATAAAGTTAATTCTGCTCTGCAAGTCATAAAGCTCTGATGGAAAGCAGTTTTACCGGCCAGTTTTGCCTTAACAAAAATAACCCCCAAGCCCAGGAAAACGCCACCAAAATCTCCAGATGTGCGTTTGTTGTACTTCTCCATTAGTGTGGTAGAAAGGACAATGCAAGAGCACCAACAGTAGAAAATGCTCTAGTTAAATCACCAGCCAGACTTATAAAAGGATATTTTCACCTGTTCAATAGCTTTAATGAATTGCATTAATTCACAAGCTTCACACCTTGGCAAGAGGTATTTAGGTTGCCTGTGATCCTTATTTCAGAACATCACAGAGGAGAAATCAAAACACAGGTTGTCCATGAAAATAAATGAGAACTAATATTAAAAGTTAACTTATTTTTTCCACTTTTGCCTTATATAAACATCCTTGCACTTTATTTTTAAAACAAGCATAACTCAACCTCTTTCACAAACTGCATTAGATAAGTTTCTTTTTAGTGTTTCCCCCCAGAGGAGTCTCAAATAAGGAAATTTCTTACACACAGAAAAATTTGGTTGTAAATGCTTGCTATAAGGCTTTGGAACAAACAAGGAGACTAAAATCCTAAGACTGTGAATAATCTAAAAGTAACATTTCTAAGATTTATTCAGCCATAGAGAAATCTGATTGAAGTCTTTACAATCATTATTGGGGCTTTCTTTATTGTTCCTAAACTTTTGAACTCACCAATTTCCTCATACAATACAGTATTTCCATAAGTCCTTAATATTTAGGGAAGGTGGTTTGTAAACGTAGAAAAAAAGATTATCAGAGACATTTGACATTTGGTTAGATACCTAATCAAAATAACATTGTTTCGGCCTTTCAGTACTTAAAGGCGGCTTGTAAGAAAGATGGGGACAGACTTTTGAGCAGGGCCTGTAGAGATAGGACAAGGGGTAATGGCTTTAAACTGAAAAGAAGGTAGATTTAGACTGGATATAAGGAAGACTTTTTTTTTTTTTTTTGCAATGAGGGTGGTGAAACACTGAAACAGGATGCTCGGAGATGTGGTAGATGCCCCATCCCTGGAAATATTCAACGTCAGGCTGGACAGGGCTTTGAGCAACTTGATCTAGTTGAAGATGTCCCTGCTCATTGCAGGGGGGTTGGACTAGATGGCCTTCAAAGGTCCCTTCCAACCCAAACTATTCTATGAAAAAAACTACAAAAAAAACTAATCAACACCCTGAAGCTGCCATTAAGAATGATGTCAGCTGCAAAAATATTTCAGAGTTAGAGATTGCATATTTTTTAGAACCCCAATCCTACTTTTAGGCTGGAAGTTGTAGTTTTCTGCATCTGCTGTTGTAGTTTTCTGCATCTGCCCAGTCCAAAACAAAGCCACAAAAGGAACTATAAGTTATCTCACTAATGTAAGGCTAATAAGGATGTTAATGTGGGCAATACCCATGGTACAGCTGGGAGGGATACTAGCAATAGGCATCACTATACCTTTTGAGTCACTAGTGAACACAACACTTTCTCATCTCCTGTCCAGTCCCAACACATAAAGGCTATTGAATGAAAAGTGCAAAATAAGAGTCCAGGGAAGCCTTAGAGTGAGTTGTTTTCACACAACCTTATGCAACTACCAAGTCTAACAAATTCTTTCATTTCAAATTCTTACGCTTATATCTGTGCATAATAATAACCAAGACCCGGTCCCAATTCCAACCAAGGTCTCTACAAGGGTGCTAGCATGCAGACATTTAAAAGCAATGAGACAGTCCCCAGCATTTACAAGTTCCATGATATTTTTTTTACATTAGTGTGTAGTGTCATTGTGTTATGGCCAAGTTTCAGTATAGGTTGCTTATACAAATTACTCTTGAATCTTTAATGAGCTACAATGTTTACAACTGTATTCCTATAAAATATGACATTGTTGTGATCAGTTAGAAAGCTCTCACATTCTAATAACAGGTATTTCCTTATTCCAAAAGTCCGAGAACATTATGCAGTACCAGAATAACATTTACAAATACAATAAAATTGCAGTGCAGACCAATTATGCAGTATTTTTGTACATTTTCTCTCTCATTAGTCCTTCCTTAGCATCAATTACAACAGCAATTTCCTTAAGTTCAGTTGGACTTCTATTAGCAGGCCTTGAACATATGCTGCACTGAATCAGATTCTGATAGTACTGGTTAACTTGAAAGCCTTTATTTTTGTCTTCAACTTAAAAAGCAAACATTGAGACTTATAACATGTAGCAAAATGTCAGACATTTTGCACATGCATTCTCTCATTTATCATTCCTGTAGTTGATTCAATTTTGACACTAATTAGTGTTACTGGATCAGTAACCCCATAAATATTCGTTTCTATTTTTGTGACAATCATTGAAATCACTAGAGAACAAAGATCATTTGTCTGAAAGAATCCACACATATCTCTGCATGTGCAAAGCCTGCATTAAATTAGTAACAAGACTAAGGCCATTGCAATTTTAACAGTTTTTCTGGTTAAATTACAATAGATGAAGGCTATACACTTGCAAAGCACAGGAAACATCATATATATACAATTTGAAAGAAATACATCTCTTTGAATCTGAGATCAGTGCTTAACCCAAATGTAACAGATGTAGTTGAGTTTAACTTAGTTGGAAATGAAAACCATAGACCCCGAATTAACTAAAAGGAGCTTGGGCGTTAAATAAGTTCTTGGACACTCACCTGTTGTAACCATTCAAAGAAAATGCACCCTGTGGAGATGCAGATGTGCTGCTCTTAAAATAGTAAATACATCCCTCATGGATAATCACAAATCTCAATGGCCCTGAAAAGATAGAGACAAAAAGTGAGCAAAATATAAATCCAAAGACAGTACATTAGCTAGAATCTCTTAACTTGGGTAGAATTATTGTTTAAGGTTTTAGTAATCTTATTAATTGTTAGAAAACAGCACAAACTAGTTAAGTGACAGCTTATTGATGACCAGCCACATGGGAAAGCTGTCCATTCACGGAGTTTCAGGACCAAGGGTAGTATTTGCTTCCCTCGTTGGAAAGGCAACTGATCTGATGACTTCAAGGGAAGCCAAAGAGACTGCAGGTCTGACCTCCACCTGTGCTCCTTTACTAGAGGAATAAACTAATCTAAGAATGCAACCTAAAACAAAATGGCAGAAAGGTAGCCACAGACTACAAATACATATTTATGTCCATCCCAAAACCATGAAGGTATCTTACTCTTTTTTTATCTCAAGTACATAAAGCTGCCAATAAAATGTTTTATTTTCTTTTTTTAAAGGGGCCAACATTCCTTCGTTTATCAAAGGCAGTAATCTTTGTCCTTAACCATATAAGTATAGTTTAGTTATAAACAGGGAAAGCAAATGAACAGCATATAATCAAACCCAAAGTCTTAATTTTTCTCCATGTAAATAGTTTCCGATTCCAGAAGCAATTACTGGTTTCAAGTACAGCCTAATGTTATCAGTGAGAAAATTTCCATTTCACCACAGCAGTAGGAGACGGGGATATTTTTCCAGTACAGAATAACCAATTGGAAAAAAGCTGAGAACTAATTTCTTTCAGAAAATAATATTTTAAAGTGATACATGTCCTGGGAATCTATTTCTGTCTTTAAGACCTTACTTGTGAAGACCTAGACAAGAGATTTAACCAAGTAAAAGAAAGGCAACCACAACATTTATCATCTAAGATTTACAGTTCCAAAACAATTAAAGGAAATTCTTTCAATATGGGTGTTACATACATATATTCCAATAAAATTGTAATCCATTACAGACAAAGTAAGTGGAAGAACAGCTTCATTAAATAGTCTGCTTGCATTTGGGGCCATTAACACATTTCATGCTAGCATTTAAAACATTTATTTTAGTTAATACTTTATTGAACTTACACTTCAAGATCTGCAGCTGGGTGCCTCCTTTTTTATGAAGGTAGCCTGATTTGGTCACTCCTCCAGGCATTGTCAAAAGGTTTTGTGCTCCAATTGCCTTCATTGGGACTGGCCAGACCTGCTCCTGCGAGGCCATCGTTCTACAATATAGAATAATTTTTAAAAGTTTAAAACTTAGATTTTACTTTAAGAAAGGAGTACTGAGAAACAAAGCTTGTTTCCTTACACAAGTCTTCCAAACAACTAACATGGTTCAGCAGTCAAGTATGTAGCACAGACAGGGTGTTCATAGATTCCAGGAAGTTTGTAATGTATGAAAAACCATGCTGCAAAAAGTCCCGATTTATTTTTATACAGCTCTCAAAAGTGATTGACAGTTTTTGAAACAATGGAAGAGTGCTTAGTAAACGTTATTTAAGTATTTATATTTTAAAAATGCCTCAGATAACACTGTGAGACTTAATAAGGCAGGTGACTAGAAAGACAATCAGTTTCTTCTCCAAATTTCTATGCCACACATATATATACAATATAATTTTCTGTATAGTAAGGGAATCAACAGTCATATTTTAGTAATTGCAGTATCCAATACTACTTACTCCTTTTATTTACATGTTTCATTCTGAATGAAAGCATTAGTATATAATCTCATACCGGATATCATATGTGACAGCATCCTGTGCAAATGAAGTTTATTCTCAGATTGCTGCAGACTTTTAATTTATATATCAATTATTAACGCCATGCTCCACTAAGCACCTTTGCAGTTACCACTCTTTCTGCTATCATCTTACACAGGTTATCAAGAAAATTAGTTTCTTAGTAGTAGTTTTTTCTGTTTGATATGTCACTATGAGACCTTTCTTTCTTCAACTGGCAACAGAATTAGGCTAAAAATCCTGTATAATACAGAAGAGAAATCATGCATGAACTGAATGGGAAGTTTGACCTAGAAATAAAATGGTCTGTTATCCTCAAGCGTAGGGCTAGAGACCTTTGCTGGTAAGAAGCAAACTAATGACACTCCAGTTAATTAGGTTCTGATAAAGGAATGATGGTTTAGAACTGAAACGTTTTTAGTGGAGGACTGAAATCTAATGGATCCTGTTTGGTTCTCCTTTCCCCAAAAGGGACACTTATGGAAGTCAGTAGTATAGCTCAGTACAGGAATCCAAGAACCTACAGCACAACCCACCTACCCGAGCACCAGTCTCTCCAGCCTAAAATGGCAACTTGAAGTGCCCATACTGAAAAGAATAATCAAGTGATGCAGTTTTGTTGAGGGATTAATTGCAACAGTAGAGTACATATTCATTGCATATATGTTAGGAAAAACAGAAATGCAAGTCAATTGATCTTTCAGTGGATCAGCTAAGGGTTTAGATCTAACTGCTTGCCCTTTGCTGATGATGCATGTTTGGGGAGGGGTGGAAATTATTAACAATTTCTACCAGGAGACTTTAAATTCAATTAAAGTCCCCAGGCAACACAGAAAATTAAAACCTAATATTTGTGATTAAGTCCCCAGTGTTATAAAACAGGCACAAGCAGAGAAGATAGGATCCAAGGCCCTAGAAAGGTTCTCACAGCAGACACTGAAAGGCACCACAGTTTCCCAGTTTTCCTCCAGAACCATCCTGCCCACCAAAAGGTAAGTTACTTTTGTTACATTCAGCTATATCCTTCCTTCTGCTATTTCCTCTCTGTTCTTATTACATGATTGAGATCTTTCCAAGCTGAGTTGTTCCTTCCTCCTCCTCCCCAACAATGAAATTTCTAGCAACAGCAACATATTAACAGGTCTAAGAAGTGGCTACGCACAGATATTTTAAGCCTTTAAGAATTAAAAAAATAGTACCAAAGTTACCCTTCCCCCTCAAAAAAAAAAAAAAGGGAGGGAAACAAAAAAAAGAATCCATCAAATTATTTCTCCACATCTTCACACCTTGCAGATACGTCAAAGTGAGGGAAATAGAGAGCGTCAACCAGCTGGCTGCTGACACCAAACCACACCGCATTACTGCTACGAGTGATTTCCTTGAAATGAGGAGTGCAAAGGCCAAGTCCTGAGCTAATTTTTTCTTTAAGAGACAGGCACACCAACATTTTAACATTAGAAATTAATTCATGATTAAGTTAATCAAGTCTGTTTCTAGTTAAATTCAGGAAAAAGGTTAAGTAAAAATGGAATCTTTTTATTAAGACAAATATACTTTGATTTCAGTTTTCTTGATCTATCTCTAACACTACTCTCAATGTCATCCAACAATTTCAAGTTCATCATGGGTCTTCAAAGCCTGGGTGCTTTTACTACAAAAAAACAGAACAAGAAAGGACTTAAGCACCTAGCCTTTGGTGTGAAACTGTTTCAGTACAGTCCTTAAGTTGAAAACATATCAGAAGAGGCAGAGTTAAATGTCTCAGAGAGGTTATCCAAAACAATCAGTATGCTGAGATTTCTAGGAAGCCAATGGCAAACACTGGGGACAAGGGTATCCTGCCCCAGTTCAATACAGAAAACAGAAATATTTGACTAGGTCATGTTGGCCTTCTGTATGGGAATCAACTAGTTAGACTACTCACTGAAGTGTGCCTGGATGAGGCACTTTTTTCCTCATCCTGAAAAGCCAGAGTATCAGGCAGACAGAAAAATAAATATTTTAGTAAATCAGGGAAGCAGAGCAGCAAGCAGGGGGAAAAAAAAAAATAAAAAAATCCACTTTTACAGTGTGACGACTACAGGATTTAAGTGAGGGGGAAGGACAGAGTATCAGGTTCTGCTTCCTCTATTCAGGATCATTTCTTACTTTTGACTACTCACTATAAAGAGTCCTGAGAATAGAGACCAAACCTCAGAATTTCCCCATCCCAGCTAAGTGAATAAAAGGACATGTGGCTGAACTCCACGCAACCCAGTACACATTACATGAGCTTAAGAGCCCCCCTAATATACCAAACTTTTCAATAGATTTAGAGGCTGCAATGCCTACTTTCTGGATCTCATTGTGGCTTATAGCACTCACCATCACATCTGTAGGGTCCTCAAGCACTATCATTTGCAGAAACGTAGGGAGGACTTTGCTATTCTGAACTGAGATGTTTGAGTTAAGCTTCCAAAATCCATTTAAGTACTTCTAATCTAGTCCCAAGCAGATTTTTCTCCTTTACTTTACAAAACAATCCTGGAATGACACTACACGCTATTTTGCATCAAGCTGCTGGCAGAAAGCTGTCAAAACAATGTAATCACAGGATCTTTATTGTAGGGGTGGGAGGAAGGAAAAATGGATATTTTTAAAAGACTTTTCTGGTCTTAGCATCTACAATATGGTTGCCTTTAGCTCACTGAAATGGTTCCTTCCACTCTTGATATTCCTCTTATAATTTTTTTTATCCATTACATGAAGAACACATCGAAAGCAAGCACTGAAGTCACTGTAGAGCCTGTTAGCTTTGTGATCATTAAGAACAGAAAGGTATCTCAAAGTTGTTCCTTATGCAGTTACATTCTTGCACCAGAAGTCACAGACCTCACTACACATTTTCACCCCAGGTGCATAAGAAGAGTCTCTCCCATGGAGCTGACAATGAAGTTAAGGCCCACCAAATGCAATCAGAGCCAAGCCATGCTCTCTTTTCGACGCCAATCCTCTGTTACAAAGAGAGGGTGACATTACTCAGCATTGTTTTGTGCAAGCTCCCAGTGACAGCTACACACTTCATTCTTCTTCCCACTCACCAATGGACTAGATGCATATTTTTAAGTTTCCCACCAAGCCCCGAAACCCATTATAAGTGGTTCTTGAATCAACCTCCCCCCCACTGAAACAGCACTGAACTGAACCCTCTGAACCAGAAGAGAATGGCAGCAGACAATGGAAGGCCTTGCATCACTTTGTTTCTCAGATGATTCCTCATTATAATTCTCTGCCCGTGCGGGAGATGATAGCCCTCAGAGTGTAGTAGGAGAAATGGTGGAACAGCAGTTTATAGGATTTGCTTCATCATTTAACAGTACTTTTGGAAAGACAGAACAGTGCAGTTAGCACTCTCGAGTATGATACAGAGCTTATACAATTACTACTGTAATTACTTCATACATACAAACCGGTCTGCCAGACTAAAAACCAAACCAATTTGCAATGCATTTTCAATGTATCAATAGTCAGTCCAAGTCTATCACATGAGGATACTTTTCTCAAACACAATGAGCTGTTTTTTATTTTAAAGTACCATGAAAGCCACAACAGCATGAAAAAAATGTGAAATTACACACTTCATTGTGTAACCTAGATAATGCCATTCTGATGCAGAAGTTTCTTCCGAATCATAACAATACTGTTACCGAGCTCAAACTCCAAATGGACAGTAGACTTCTGTTATGGTGTAGTATACAAATGTATAGCTCTGTAGTAATTTTAACCTACCCTCTCAGTGTGTGTTTATAGGCTAGCTAGGTTGGAGGCTACTGCATAACTTTACAGGCTTAAAGGCCCTCTGCAAGTAAAAATAAAAAGTTCTCCCACATTAAAAAATCTGGATTACATTATAGAAGAAAACTTACCCCTTTTGGCCTTAAGAGCTATTGGCGTTCAGCCCAATTAAAGCAAATACAAGCTGATTCAGCTAAGGATTGCATCCTGGAAGAGCCATGAGTCCTTAGCTCTTGCTTAACTTCAGCAGAACATATGGCAGATGTGATCATCTCCACATCTTGCAGCATATAGGCGTAAAAACACATTACCCTCATCTCTTAATACAGCTTTTGGCAGCTGTAGTTTCAAAATTCTCACTTGTTATAATATTATTTATGGTGTGTCCTGCAGCCCAGTTTGGTCACGCTGAAAACAAATAAAAAACAGCCTCCAAAGCTGCAGTACAAAAATTAAACCTGATCTGAATTTGTAACAAGTATCTCTATGCCAATTAAGTCTGAGAACTTTTTAAACCCCATAATATCTCATAACATCTAGTCTTCAAATTCTATTTTGAAAGTAAAACCTAGCAAAGCAAGATGCTAGTTTCCTTCTGAATATATAACTTACATGTAACAGTACATATATAACATATAACTTACAGAAATGAACATGTTCCTCATATAATGCAGAGGGAGACTTAAGTTTCAGACTCTACGAAAGGCTTAACCAAAAATGAGGCAGCATTACATACAGCAAAACTGTAAAATAAAAGCTTCCCCAATGTGCTCTCAACAGTTCCAGACAAAAACTAGTTCTCCAATACAACAATCTAAACATTTACCATCTGTTCTTAAAACTGCTTTCTGCAAAATTTTCACATCTCTTTTCCATTTATTAAACATTCTCTAGTATTTCTGAAGTACTCCTCTATATCTCTGCTACTTCTTTGGTTACACATTCCATTTCTTAATACTTCTAGCAGCCCCTTTCACAATAGTCTCTCAAAAGGATTAATAGCACAGTACAAACACTGTGAAGTCAAATAAATCTTACAGGACAAAGGGAACAGAGAAATAAGCCCAACTGAGACACACTGTTTTAAGTAAGCTTACTCAGTTTAACTTGCTTCAACTTGCTTTTCTTTTCTGGCAAACATTTTCAACCAACACTCGCCTCATCTCTTCCCCCTTCAATTCTTTACCTTTGAATTTTCTGCATGAGTTAAAAGCATCTTACCCCAGATACATATTCTACTCTAGGTTTTAGTCTGCTCTCTACCTAAACGAGAAAAGAAATACAAGCCACAAAGATGCACTAACCTGGTGACAGTGCCTGATCGACACATAGTTTTTCTGATGACAGTTTCACCGAATGATTGTTTCCTTTGCGATGACCAAGCCATTAATAATTTATGACCCCTCTCAGGCATGACAGGAACATCTCTGCACTTCTCCCCGTTTTGTGTATTGTAAGGTTGAAAGGCACTGCAGTAGCTGCTGTACGATCAACACACAAAAGGAAAAGAAACCCTGCCCCAACTGCTTGTACATCTGCACTGCACTGCGGCCAAAAGGGACGCCTAGGCAATGACTTGTTTCCTTTGTTACTTCCTGTTTCCCCCACCGTTAGCGGGCAGCAGTATCTTTGTCAGATTTCCCAACTTCCCAGAGAGATTATAAATCAAACCCTGCGTACCTCAAACCTCTGTGAGACAGCGAGCCAGAAAGCAGAGGGGATTTTCCAGTGCTCACTTGCTTCCTACTCACCTTTCAATCAACTACTTTCCCTTGGGAGAAAAAGAAAGTAGTCCTCTTTTTTCCTACAGTGTACTCAGGCTCTCACACCAATAGAGGCACAGCTCAGAAATGCTGCCTGTGCTTCTGAAGAGCCTGCGCTTCAGGTACTGGAACTGCACCGCAGAACTACGCGAAATATTTCACCTCTCTTTTCTATCCTGTAGCTGGAGCTTGTCCTTCCCTCTTCAACCCAAGAAATTAAAAATAGCCATTTCCAAAGATTATGCAGCACATACATGCTTTAGAGCAAGTCTTGCCTGTACATTTGATGCTACGCAAATGACAAAAGACAATAAAATTCAAATCCAAGAGGCTCACAACATGAGGGCAACAATTCTACAGGACAAGTATCACCAACTGATGATGAATAAATGCCATTGTTTTACACTTATTTTCATCTGGAGCTCTTAGTCAAGTGTTTCACTGACTTTGTCTGGAATTAACCAACACCTCGAGCTAGAAAGTTCAAAAATGACCAAAACACCCAGCAAGTTTCAGAATGATGGACAAAACCTACATACATGAACATATCAAGCAAATACTTCACATATTTTGGGGGACATGGACATGAATCTGTACTCCAAAATAGAAGGAAGAAGTTTCTGTATAATATCTTTTCTTTTTGTAAACTACCCAACAGCCAAAGCACAGAAGAAAATAACGTTTCAGATACTGGCCATGGCTGTTTCAGCTAGAAATTTAATCTTAGCCTTCACCACAGGGCACTCATTTGCACTCCCTCCATAGCCAGGCTATGTAGGAAGGGGAAGCAATCCATAAATATCACACACCTGTTGTTAGCGAAAACGATCAGCATATCAACACAAAATCCTGATGCTATTTAATAAGAATCAATACCCAGTTGTTTCAGTGGCTTAATTAACAGATTTTTTAACACAGAAATTACGTAAAGCGGACTACGTCTCAGCAGCTTGTGAATTAAATTCACTTGCTTTATCTGCTACAATATCAGTTACCAATTTAGACTTTAAGCATTATCACACAATGCTTCAAAGCAATCTTTCCTTCCGCAGTTGCGTGCTATCTAAGCATACTCTAAGTTTACATTACCATCTTTGCAATCTTTATCTCTACCTCAGTAAAAAAGCTACAATCAAAATGACAGCATTTGAGTATATGTAACACTGGAAAAAAAGAAAAATCAGTTCCTCTTTGCCTCTTCTGGTGTGACACACCTAAGTCNCCCCCCCCCCCCCGCAAATTCCACAACTATAGTACCATGCTCTTTGGCCTCAACAGTCTCATTTTAATTACGTCTCATTTATCCAACACATGTTCCTGAAGTACAGCTTTTCCACTCTACCCTTTCTGATGCTGTCCTCTCCCATTCTTCACCTAAGCACTCAGAAATACAGAGTGTTTCATTTCAAGTTCCAAGATCCCCTTTTGATTTTTTGGTGATTTCCAACACTGTCAAGATGGCTTCTGTTCTAGCTCTGTGAGCACTTCACACATGCATGCACGCAAGCCAGTGTTCCACTGAGGAACAACAACAATAAAAATTTGATGTTTCACAGTTTTGGAAGAACAAAAATTCAGCCTAACTTTCTAGACCAAACATTAATCAGACTGGTTGTGTTTCAAAATTGCAAATAAAAGAGTCTGAAGAAACTGGAAATCTTTATGGATTAGATTAACACATCTATCAAGAAAGTGAAAGAGTATTAAATTTATCCTTCTTCACCATGCAAAATTCAGTTTGGTGAAGAACTCTGGTATATGGTTTTCAGACCACTAACCTTCATTTGTCCCCACAAAATCAGTGGTGAGAAGCAGCCTTGCACCAAGCTAGCCTTGGGAAGATTTCAGTCAAAAGGAGTTACTTCATTTCTTTAACATTGTGTGATTTCACTCAGATAGCCTTAATAGGAAGAACCAAAGCATCAGAAACCAACATTTGGATTTCATTCCAGCAGGGTCACTGTCTGAGGAAGTCAGCCAATCCTCTCTCCCATTGTTAGGAACAGCTCTTGCTCCCAGTCAAAAGCAGTCCTACCTATCTTTAGTTAATGGAAAGCAAGAGCAATAAAATATACATCTATCACTATGCTGTCCTTGCCAGTAAAAGTTCACCAGTCTAGCTGACGGGTTGGGCTGTGTCTGCAGCAAGAGAGCTTCCTCTTGCTGACCAATTTACAGGAAACTGCAAGAATGGACTGTAAATAAAAGCAGCACGAGAAGTGCACAGCAACAGGCCAGGCAGTAAAAGTAACAAAGCAAAACCAAAAGAGTCAGAATAGTGTAAAAGCTACTTTCCTTCAGCTGCAGCAAGTAGTCACCTCAGTAGTCAAGTTCCACTCAGAATAACTCAAGAGTTCATATGTTATGTTTCCATAAAAGCCTACAGTATAGTAAGGCATTAAAGAAGGCCACATTCTGTCAGTTTTACTGAGTTTAATGAACTTTAATCAAGAGTAGATTATTATGAGTTTTGTTATTTTATTAATTCTACCAAACTAGTTTAGTCCCAAGTTTCTAGATCACAGTGGAAATACACCCACTATATTGAGAGATGATATGTCTGTCAACTGTATACTCCACAACACAGATTGTAAAAGAGCAAGTGTAAATTACTCGCCTGAATCCTTCATCTGCTAGATAAGGCAGTCTTGTGAAAATGCAAATAACCATGCATCAGAATTACTTCTGCTGGGTGACCTGCAGAATAATAATTAAAAAAAAAAAATAAAAAAAAAATCAGCAAAGGGGAGAAATGAGGCCAGAACTTCCAAAAATTCTCTTTCAATGCCAAAAGAGTTCCAATTCTTTAAGCTTCATTCCCTTATTCAGTTTACTTAGGAAGATCTGAAGAAGCCTTAATAATGAATTTACTTATTTAGTTATATATATTTTAAAAAGTAGTCAAAGCCTTGATAATATATATGCAATCTAAAACTGAGAAACACTTCAGGTCAAAAAGCTTCTGAGTTTCTATTTATACCCCACTGCTCTTGAGGTCTGAACATCTATGGACATATTGTTGGCTTGGAACTTCAAAAAACCCAGCCAGCACTGGTCTGCAATAAGCAAGCCATACTTCAGAGAAAGACTGTATCAATTTTAAAACAAGTTGTAACTTTTTTGGGGTTTTTTACCAAACAGCTTGGCGCAAGTCCCAGAAGATCATCTACTGACTTTGATTTTGGGATATGGTTAATGTCATATATTGCTCAAACATCTATAGACCAAAATGCAGCCACAAAGTATTTGTGGTATACATATAGCTTGTAAAAATCAAGTGACACTGTGCAGCTGGACGAGAAGAACCTTCTGCAAACTCTCCATTATCATTTAACAGATTCTCTTACATCAGCTAGCCTTGAAGAATAACCTAAGACTTAACATGGACGTAAATAAGGATTGACTTAAAATCAGTACAGCTATCCTAGCATAATTTTCTATGTTGGAAATTTTGTCATGAGTAGCTTTTCAAGTTAAGTTTAAGGGATTTCTACCGAATCAAAAGGCCCTTCAAAACTGTATAGGAGCATTCACCCAGTGAGTTAAGTAGGTGTCAAGTCTATGCCAGTCAGACCATAACAGTAACACTTGGTATAAGTAACACTTAAAATAGAAGGCAAGTTCTTAAACATTTTTGTTGCTTATCATGTTTCTTTAAAATAAATTCAAAGACACATTACCAAGGCAAGACTTCCACTCTCATTCGCTATCCAAACCAGATGGACAGGTTCTTTGTTCCTTGCAACTGTCACCTATATACAAGGTCTTGTAAAAAAGACTGTAAATGCAGCTATGGTTATGATTAACTGATGTCTTTCATCTGTGCTTGTAGAACAATTTAAACTAGATCATAGTTTAAAAAAAAAAATAATCATGTAACTGAGCAGAAGTACAAATATGATTGCCAAAGTCCTATTCCTGCAGACAGTTGTGCTGCAGACAGCTGCAAACTGAGTTCCCCCAAACACACGTAGACACTTAGAGTGGGAGTTTCCACAAGCTATTTATTTCCTTGGCAGAAGTTTTCGATTCCAAAATATTAGAGTTGAAACCCTTTTACTGCTAGGCTGGTTTGTGATGAACTGCATACAATTCTATCACTAATGTACTCAATTGTTAGTTTAGGAAGCACTGCTGGACCACAAAATGATTTCTAATTACATGTCAAAACACCTTTAAGCATTTAAGTTGGCAGACCATTGGCATTTAATAAAAGCAACACCTAAATAAAGGCTTTTACAAATTTACAAAAAGGAGTCAAATATCCATTACTAATTATAAAGCATATCTGATAGGTACATTTAACAGCAGATGTCTTGCCATATAAAGTTAAGTCTGTTGTTAGGAAATATTTGTTTTCTTAGAATTTTACTTAAAATCAATTTAAAAAACATCAAGAGTCCAAGTGAAAAAAAGATGAAAGGTGAAAAAAACACCTTAGAAGCCTACACTTATGTTCATAATTTTCTACCATTTCTGATACCAAAGCATTTTCACAAGACATACAAGATCCATTAGTTCATTGTATATACTGTGCCTGTACAAGACTAACAAAATTTAGGTCCAAGACTACTATTGCCAGTTAAAGAAAGTATTTCATGTGACTGTATATCTAAGTCAACAGAAAAATTACTGAATATAAGTAATTTTAAGATGTTCTTGCAACAGGATATTAAAAACAACAAAAATGCATAAAGCTTATAGAGAAAGTCCTTTTGAACGTCTATCAGCAAAAGACTGCAAGAAGTAAGTTTTTAAACTCTATCACTAACCCCAATAACAAGCTACTAATTGAATACTGAAGAAATTCAGCAAGCCCTGGTTTAGAGGAAGCATTTGGTCATGTCATCCGTGAGCCCTTCAAGCTTGCGTGTCCCTCTTCTGGTAGACTGCAGTAACCTTATATTTAAAGAAATATACCTCTGCAGGCAAATGGCTGCAGCCAGCACCAAAGAGGAAGCTTAACTTCTGTCAGACCCTGGGAAAACAAAACGAGACAAATATTTCCTATTTTTATTTTGTTTGTAAAGAGACCAGTGATACAATTTAAAGACAAAGTGTAACCGCAAAGGCTCGTTCTATACTTCACTGGTGTACAACACACGAGATGGTGCTGGTTTCTTAGTAGTGATGCAGTGAAGCATGTCAGAGTTTGCTCTTCTCATACTTGGAAACTCTGACTAGGAACCAGAATCTCAAAATAAGCTACTAACCATGCAAGTGTAAGTTATAGAATTAGAAGGCCCAACTTCTAATTGTATTGCTAATGGACAGTCCCCACCTCCAACAGCTTTGAAGCTCCTTGTGCTTAAAAACCTCATGCAAGCAAGTGTACCAGAAAAAAGGTTTCTTTATTCTGATTCCAATGACTATTCCCTTTTAAATCACAATAGGGAATTCTCTAAAGGATGTTGTAAAGGCATAAGTATTTTGCCACTCCCACCTCCAACCACCCAAAACACTAAAATCAAAGGAATGAAACAGGTAGGAGCATGGATTACAATAACCAGGATCTAAGGCTGCAGTATTTCNAAAAAAAAAAAAAAAAAAAAGGAACACATACACTGGAAAGAAGAATCTGTGCAAGCTCATGCTCACTTTCTACAAAAGCTGAATTTAATTGTAATCACCAGATCACGCACAGTTGGTATTTTATGTCCAGATTTTAATTTTAAAACAAATGTACACAGAAAGACAGCAGTAAAACTATTTTAGTTTGGAGGACGTGAGAGGAAACAGTCATTTCATATCACTTAACCCTGAAAAGGTATAATCACATGCAGTGGGCTGCTTCTACAAGACAGTTTGGACAATGCCATTTGAAATTATCATTTCTTTCATGGAATTCACTACTTGCTTCAGAAATATGACCGCGGGGGGGGGGGGGGGGGGGNGGGGGGGGGGGGGGGGGGGGGGGGAGTATTTCCCCCTTAGAACTTGTTTAAATGAACTCCAAAAGCAAGGATTAGGCCAACATTGGCCCACGCCTCCAAAGCTGTAGAGGTGTGTTCAAAAGTGAGTTCATGCAGGTCTATTTTCAAGCACAGAAGACATTCATATGCAGTACTTCACAAGACATGAAGAACAACATTCTTATTTTACAACACAGATCACAGTTTGCCTAATCAAATATATTACTGGTACAGTGCCAATGAAGTTTGTAGAAAGGTTTCACAAGAGGTACAAAAAACCCACAACATACCGTAAGAGTAACAAATACCTGACAGTAAGATAGGCCAAAGGCAAGGAGCTAAAAGACAAGTTCTAGATCCTTGCTTTCCATCTGATCTTGATGTCACTTAACTCTTCTCATCAAATCATCTCCTTTTCTGACCTGTTTTGAAAGTCAAGACATATACTCTGACAAAAGCCTTTATACGGGTTAACTCATTCACACTGGGAAAAAGACTTCAGAAAACTAAAGATGGGAATGGATTTATTGGTACCACAGATGTAAATCAAAACCCTTCATAGCATGGTCATTGACTAGAATCACAGAATAGTTTGGGTTGGAAGGAACCTTTAATGGCCATCTAGTCAAATCCCCCCTTGCAATGAGCAGGGACATCTTCAGCTAGATCAAGTTGCTCAGAGCCCTGTCCAGCTTGACCTTGAATGCTTCCAGGGATGGGCATGTACCACCTCTCTGGGCAACCTGTTCCAGTGTTTCATCACCCTCATCGTAAAAAATTTCTTCCTTATACCTAGTCTAAATTTACCGTCTTTTAGTTTAAAGCCATTACTCCTTGTAAAGGAGGAAAGGCCCTGGTGATCATTAATATTTCAGAGGAGGAAAAAAAAAAATAAAACACAGCAAAAGAAAAATGCTGTAATCCATCTAGTTTAGTGCACAGTGATTGAGAAGCTGGGAATACAGAAATCGATCTCAGAATCCAAGATCTCAGTCTCTGGCACTTTGAATGACACCAGCAAGCCTCTTAGCTGCAAGTTCTCAGGCTAGAAGAATATTCTAGATCTTTGTCCAGTTCTTATACCCCACTGTAAGCACTCCTCAGACCTGACTCCATGCAGCCATTCCTATTGTCCCATCAAGTGCTCCAAAAATAAAAAAAAAATCTGTAAACTGGAGCATTCACTTTAAAAGATAGATATTTCCATTCCCTTCCTACTGACTCTTCTTTTTTAAATTAAGACATAATGACTTAATCCAGCCAAAGTTTGAATCTAGCAGAAACCTGGAACTCTTTTACATACACTCTACAGTCCAGTTTGATTATTCCACCCCCCCTCTTTTAATTTGAAGATGCTTCTTGGCATCACATTAACCTGCCTTGGAGAACTTGCTTCTTTCTAAATCCTTTCTTAAACATCTAATAGTATTATCTATTCTTTCCATTCTTAATAGTAACATCAAAGCTGGTCCAAAGAACATTTGGCTGACTCCTGGCCTCATTGACTTTTCACCTCCAAAACTTATTTTTATTTGTTACACACACTATAAATAAATATATGTATATATAAAATTCATATCTATACAGTTCCTAAAGAAACAGTATATGTTATAAACTCCAGCAACCCTACTAATCTTAGCAAGATGAGCTACAAGGAATACATTGCCTTTGTGTACCACTCTTTCTTGAAAATTTTTTGTGACATGCTCTTTCAAAACAGTGCAGCCAGATTCCTTACAGACATGAACTGGTTGTGATATAAGGGCACTCTTCTTTATGACCTCTAAAAGCTTATGCTTTGTGCACTGCCTAAAACTAATAGCCATTATCCCCAAGAAGTCCATACAGCATTCTTTCATTTCCAAGTTTTGGTACTCTATACAATTCAAGTTTACTCTTACATATGGAGCGTGTAATGTTTCCAGCAAAAGCTTTTACAGTGTTTACAGAGCATTCGAAATACAAGTCACTTGTTGTACACAAGGAAGAGCTGAAGCTGGATTTCACTTGCACAAAGGAAATTCAGGAATTTGGGTCAATGGGATTAGTCCTATTTCAACCTAAGTAATCAAACCTGACATCTTTGTATAGTAAATACAACAACAGTTAACCCAGACCCAAGCCAAATGTCAGATCATACACATCAGTGCTGCATTGATTCAGCTGTGTGTGTTACTGGCACCACAAAATGAAAAGGCCTACATATGCTGAGCTTAAAAGAAGAAAGTGCTATTTCTGCATACTTTTAAAAATATAATGGCATTTGTGACTTTTTATATAGCATTTGAAACCATACAGACTGATATACTTAACATCCTCTAAAAAACTGCACTTATAAACATGTGTTTGTAATACACATCTACATGTTGAGATAGTATCTAAAGGCACGAGAAGAAGTCTCAGCTTTAGAGGCATGCTAGAAAGTGTTAGAAGTGCACTGGACTGACCAAAAAGCCTCCAGAAAATATCCTCCAGCCAATCTTTCAGAGTATTCTAGTCATTTAATGTTAACTAGTAAGTCACTATTTTAATGAAAGACATTTCCTGGGTTATGATGGAGTTAATTTTCAATTTCTGTCATGTACATCTCCAGCAGATCAAAACCTAACAGTCCCAATGCTTCTAACTAAAATTCTCCTATTACATACTTATTTCTAAATTTAGGATCATCACAGCTTAGCTAAGATTTTGGTAGAATCACAAAACCACATAGAGTTTACATGATAAACCAATGGAGATACACCATTGATAGACTAAGCATGGTATTTGCTCCAAAGAATCACTTTTAAAAAAAAGAAAAATCAGAAGCAGAAATTTGGTTATTCACCTTGTCTTCTCATACCAGAGAAGTAAAAGCATCCTTATGGTTATCAAAGACACATGCTGAAAAACAGCGTGTTTTAGATAAAACTGCAGACTCTTTCCACCTCCTGTTATCCAGGTTATATTCCATCTATATCTGTGCATGTTTATATACATATACACATTATATATGTAGCATTAGCATGTGGGTATTTATGAATAAAATCCATTCTTTGAAATCTACCACCTTTCACAAGAAGTAGCATAATGCTACAGCTTTGATTAACAATGCTAGCTTTGCATTTATGGCCATTTTGTTTTTCTTGGAAGAGCAGATGGGTGGCTACATTACTCCAGCTATAACACAGTGCCAAATTTTTCTAACTGTGCATCCATTTTTATTTGCATCTGAGGAAGAATAAGTATTAAGATATCAGAGCAGTAGTTGCTCCTCTTCCAAAGATCTCTTGTGTGGATTCTCTCCCCAAGAAAAAAGACAAATAGCAAAAACATAAGACTTCTCTACCTTTTAAGTCCAGATAAGACATTTACAATTGTAGTAAGAGTTAGTAAACACTTTCCTTGTTTGGGGTTTTGGTGGTTTGTTGGGTTTGGGGTTTTTGTTTGTTTGTTTTTGTTTTTCAATGGGCAACAGGAAAATAACAACAAAAATCACTGTGCTTCACTCCCATTGCTCCAGTGCTGCTTTCTCTCCTGTGCAGTCTACCAGAGAACCAGCAGCTGGCATGGACAAGAGGAAGGACTGCAATAGTTGTAGTTTAACTGAATGGGAAAAAGTAAGCCTTAAGTCAGAAAGGACAGAGAGAATACCAGAAAGTATTAAGACTAAAGTATACACAATTGATCTTGAAAGAGTTCTTGCTATATACAGTATACCTTGAAATCTTGAAGCTTGAATTTTTTTGCTTGTTTGGAATGCTATATAGATTTTTCTCTATCATTTTTCATTCCATTTTGTTGGAGATGCAACTGTTCAGTTAGAAATCACAAGGAATCTATTCTCCAAGACTCACCATCCCTTTTGATATTTTGGCAGTTCTACAGAACACCATCCTTAATCATTTCCATTCTAGTACAAGCTCCTTCTTCTTGTTCTAGGTGATGTTGCTGAAATATGCAATATAAAACCATCAGACCTTAGGACACCAGGCTTAAATAGTGATATAGTTTATTTTCTTCTTAGCACAGAATTATTAGGAACACATCAGGCTTGTATTTGCTTTTTATGTGGACTCATGCCAGAGTATAAGGCCAAGTTCATATTTGATCTTTACTTGTAAGCTGCTCAAAAACCTAACAACCCAACAGTAAGAAACTAAAANAAAAAAAAAAAAAAAGGAAGACTGGCCAATGCCACTACTACAACTGGTAAAGACTGCATGGAAGACAAAGCTTTCTCACAACTTTTGTTTCCATAAGAAGGTAAGAATGACGCTTCACAACAACTGATTCATGCGTGGGGTGCATTTATTCCACATACCTTCTCAATTAACACAGACCAGCAAATGCATTTAGAGCAAAATCCTACCAGACCACTAGACCGTGCACTTTTCATCACCTCCTTAGGGCTACAAAAATGACAGGGAATGAGTAACATGTGGCAGTCAAATGATTTAGCATGTTGACCAGAATGGTAGAAATGGCATAGGCATAGATCTACTTATCTCATTAATTTGCTCCTTGTTGTCTAAAATGGCAAAGAACACCCCAGGACAGAAGGGAATTGAATAAAGTTGCAGTTGCAAGCAAAAAGACTTCCATTTGCCACATTCCACAGCAAAGACACTGCTGCAAATCCCTTCTGCTTGGCGCTCGCTCAACAAACAACGCCCATCAATCAAGTGCCGCGTTCCTTAGAACAAGGTCTCCAACTCTGGAAGAAGAGACCTAGTGCCCAGTTCAACAGCCCAACAGTGAGCTTCCTGCTACCAAGTAATTATTAAGTCATACAATATTGTTGCAGCCCATTAAATCAGAGGCTAGTACATCCTTAGTAATTAACAGATTTGTCACTAATCCCTTGCCACCTGCCAACCCAATTTTGCTGGGGAGCTGAATCCCACAGAGCAAGCACACAGGTGACATCAGCAGCACTGTGACACCCTTCTCTTCCACTAAGATAACCTTCTACCCTCGGCAGTCCTCTCATTCCTCTAGGACCAATGAGCCACAGCATCAGCCAGCTCTGCTAAGCAGAAGAGCTGCCAGCCAGCGAGGAGGAGAAATACAACTGCTCTCCACCATGGGAGTAGGGATGCCATGCAGCTGTGGAGAAACGGTCTGGCAGCAAAGGCACAGTGCCAATGAGACAGATAGTTTCTGGACTTAATCACTTTGATATCACTTAGTACTGTGTACATTTGGTAATACAGTATTCCATCTTATCAGCATTGTTTCCATCATTATTAGAAAGGTTATTTGCACCTCAAAGCTAAAGATGTGAGATTCAGCAAATTCACACATTCCTCTGATAATGCTTCAATTTGCCTCTTCAGACCCTCAGATCAGAAGCTTTGTGAACTACAACCATCTTCACAACAGCTGTGATATTTGCCCAGGGACAGAAATAAGGGCAGCAGGGGGAGGGGGGAGTGTGTGCACAAATGACTCACTGAGGCTTTAAGTTCAGAGGGAAAAAAGAATTTCACTGTGAGTTCTTCCCGTAACAGCTTCCCACAAATACAATAATTTCTTCCATGTAGCTAGAGAACAGTTAGGCTATCTAACTCTGTTCTCCTAGTTTAAACATGAAAAGTACATTTAAAATATTCCTCTTTCCCTTCCAAATTTCCCTCCCTCCACCACTGCATGGTCACGCATCAAGTATTTACCTAGCATAATTCCAGCAGTCTGCCATGCTTAATTTAGTCCTGAGTAAGAGTACCCACACAAGCTTACTGATGGTGGGACTGGCATAAATTTGGGCCATACTATGCATCATATTATTATTTGTTTGAGTTCTCCTAAATCTAGGGTCACAATTCTGTTACATATAATCCCACTAGTATTTTTCAAGGTAGTTTTCTTCCTCCAGCTCTTTAGGGGGAAGAGAACTCTACTAAACTTACATCAAGACTCGTTTGCTACTGCTGCAATGGGTATTTTGTCTTCTCAGAAAACACTTTGTAATTAGTGTCCTGTTGAGTATATTCACCTATTCACAGTCCTAATGCAAGTCTGCAGTAAGAAATCAAAGGCAAGTACTCTCTCCTAGATACCAAACCATGGAGACTGAACAGGATTGATTGTCCATGGTCCTACAGGTGGCATGCCCACTTTGACAGCAGAAAGCCTATTTCTTTATGCAACATGTAGAGAAGTCTGTATACACAAACCCCACTCCTCTCACTTAAAACTGTGCAGTGCTTTGGAAACATACCCACTTGGCATGATAGTGGAGTCTGATTAATTGACTGAAAAATTACAGTGGAAAGCTTGAATGTTTAAGCCTGACTGATTAAAGGCAATTAACAGCTGCAGAAGCTCAGCAGCTGTGCCAAGTCAGGTCACACTTTTGCCTGAACATAGCTCGAAGTGCCTCATTTTGATTAGTCAGCTTTACAGATCAGGTCAGTCTTGAATTAGCTAATCATAAGCCTTTCATCTGACAATAGGACCTGTAGGCTCATACTCTAGGTTTCTTTGTGCTAAATTTCTCTCTATATCATTATGAGGACATAAAGTAGAAAAAAATCCCAAACCTTACAGGAAGGTTCAGAAAACTACAAAAAGGAAGAAGACTAGCTCTTACACAAGCCTATGTATCTACAGTGTACAGCTTTAGTAGTATAAGGAATACCAGAAGCTGACTTCAGCACATAGCCTTGGTCAAAACAGTGCGACTGCTTAGATTTGTGTAAAAGGTTTGAGTGCATGTAATGAAAGAAAAATGCTCAGTAGCAGCCTCTGCAACAAGATCGTACCACAGTGGTCTGAGATAAGAGATGCCCTCACTTGAGGAAATAACTGTTTTGCAATTGTCATACATTGAACTTAGTCTCTTCAGAGCGTATAACAAGTTCTAGCTTGGTCTAGGAGAAACAAACAATTATGTGACATGTTGTAATAGAATTACTGTTAAGCAACATCAAGGTAATGATTTACTCTTTTTAGTAGGGTTGTCACAAGATTAGAGACTAATAATTTAAGCCTCTAATTTGGTTGCAGGGACTAGCTCTCAAGGTTAACTACATTCTGGTTTGAATGCTAACTTCACCACTTAGATGCATGCAAGCAACTTCTGCTGAAATTAAGGGGAATTAGGTAGACTTTGAGGTGAAATTTGTAAGGATGTGGCACTTAAACCAAAGCTTTTTTCTTCATAGCAAATACACCAGTAGAGAGATTTTCCCTCACTCATGTCAGAATATTAAGAAGTACGATAAGTCTTGTAAAGTAATTTAAGAGAACTAATAAAACACGAGATGAAGGACCACGTCAAAGAGATTTTAACTTGGTATAAAATTTACACACAGACATTGAAAGGAAATTGCAGATCAAATCTAGTTTCTACTTCTATAGGTTCAACACAGTATAACCTCAAAAATCATAGTTCATGAGACACAAACTCAAAGTGAGTTTTGTTTTTTCCCCTCCACAATAGACTACCATTTAACAGGAAAATATGCAAATATTTATAAAAATGACCATTTCCAGAACGATGATTAATGTCTACCACTACAGTAGCTGAAGTTAAAAATAGAACAGGGAAACAAAGCTTCCTACCAAACCACGGGTTTTTTTGGTGTGTCTTACAAACCATATTTCACCAGACGAGACCGAGGCATTCACATCATCTGCTTCCGCCTCTCTTCTTCCTTTTTTGTTACTAAGCAGCTATTACATGAAAAAATAAAAACAAGTAACATACGCTTTTACACTTACTAGATTCTGTTTCAGGATCTGAGATGCTGCCCTGAAGTGCTGCATAAATACAAAGACATCTCAGTGACTGATTTCAGCAGAGTAAAGGTCTTCTAGAGAGTAAGAAGCTTATTTGTCTGGAGAAGAACTGAATATGAAAGTGGAAACTGACACGTTAAGTAAGATTTCCCTCCTCCAAGGGTTCTTGGTTCTTATTTAGCATATCTTTTAATGAAAAACTCAATGCTAGTACAAGATGAAGCTGTAGTAATTTGAAGTCACCTCAATTTAAGAACATTTAGAATTAAGTCTCGTTTTTGTTTAAGGATTAATAATTAAATTGCACAACACAGGTTCATGGTTCATCTAAATAGGAAGACTGCCACCTAAACTAGACCTGACCTTATTTCTATCTGTTAAAGCAGAATAACACCAAGAGATGCAGTTCAGCTGGCAGTTCCAGGCTGGCTAATCTAAACAATGAAAAAGTACATTTACACTCAGTAACAATGGAGTTCAGGTCACTGAAGCCCAATCTAAATTCACATTCTTGTCCTAACAGAAAGAAAACTCATGCATGCAGACTACATTTCCACCACCCAGTATGTTTTATTTATTTTTTTTCGACCATACAAGTACTAACCTAGGAATCCTAAATCCTCCTACTTCCTTCTACTATTCTTTCTCCTCTTGTTTATTTGGATATGCTTCAAACTCCTGAGAAATCTTTTGCTTTTAGTCATGTCTCTGTTATGCGTAAATCACCTTTCATGCTGAGTCTTGCAGCACACTTCCCATCATCTCTCCCTCTAGTCAACACTCAGACAAAGAAAGATCTCTGAGGTAGCAACAGTTCCAGACACGCACACTGGTGCCACTGGACTCTCCCAGCCTTTTCTTTCCAGGTACTGCCAGAAGCAAGAACGAGGGAAATAATTCAAACTCCAAAATGCAAGTTATTTTTTTTCTACAGCAAGTTGGGACTAATCACTTAACTGGAACTTGGTAAACAGTGTTAAGTCAGGGTGCTGGAAATTTACAAATTAGCTCTAAGGCAGGAGATAAACTGTAACATAAAATACTAATAGCCAAAGATAAAAACTGGGTCCTCTAGTAAGTTTCTGGTCTACATATTTCTGGTCTCCTCCTCCGCTCTAGGTGTGAGCAGCCACTGCCTAAAAGCACCAGCCAGCCAGTGTGGGGTTTAAACTCACTGAAACTATACTGAAGCCGATACAGTGCCTGAATTCTAGCATCACTGCAGTACTGCTCCATATATGCGAAAAGCATATTGTGGTATTGCTGCACAGCACAGTTAAAAATAATTGGTAAGATAAATAGTTGATTGACCCCCAGTCTTTCTGTCATGCCATCAATTTTGACAAAGAAAGGAGGAAAAAAAAAAAAACAAAAAACCTCCCATGTCTGTCTGAAGACTCAGGCCACAGACCGTTACCACTCTCACAGGTATGCTGAAAACAGTAAAAAGATAGCAGTACACTTATTGGATAGGGGGAATGGGGGCAGAGAAGGTGAACAAACAAAAGAAAGGTGAACACACTAAAGAAAGGAGGACTACACCCTGACATAGTGAGTCTCAATCCACATGACAAAAGGCAGCTGCTCCAGTCTGTGAAACAGTTATCTCCTTTACTGTGCAACAATGATGCTCTATCTATACAGAAATTCATAACTGAATTCAAACACTGAGAACTGAAATAGTTTGATGATCTGTCAACTCTGCAAAAGTGTCCAGAGCCTTGGAAAGGCATCCTTAGTTATCATATTTAAGTACTGAATGTTGTCAACTACTACGTTTGAGTTTTGCTTCTTTTAAGGCTTCAGATACTATGCTGAGGGATTTTAGTTTCTGGGTTTTTAAAACAGCATGTTATCCTTCCAATTAGAGGAAAGGCTTAAAACACACAGTACAGGCACCCTGAAAGAAAGTGAATAATAAATGCTTGCTTAAAATACATACAACTCCCTCTTCTTAGGGGCTTCATTTGTGACCTTTGCATATTTGTTCAGTGTTCCTGCCAAAAAGAACAGAATTCTAAAATTTCAGGCATTTGGTGCTCACAAAAGAGTTAAATATTACCCAGCATGGCCACCAGATTTAAAAGAAAATTATTAAGGCTGATACGTCGCTCAGTTGTTGCTCAAATATGAGTTCCGATGGAAACTCCACTTTCGTATTTTGAGGAAACCATCTGGAATGAAAGATTTCCTGTTTGAAGAGCCCTTACAGGTGAGTTCATGATTAAAAGCATAAATCTAAGTTTCTCCTAGTACTCTCATTTACAGCAAAGCTGAAGGGATAATGAAATAAAAGCCTTGGTTAAATAGGTTCAGTAACTTTCCTATTTGGGGGTTGTAATATACTCTCTGCACTGAAACAATCAAGAGTATCAATGAAGTGTTTCACAGTGATATATGCATGTCCTTTGTGCATCCACGTGTCAAGAGAAGATGATGTTGTATACATAAATAAAGTTTAGTTGCAATGTCTACTACATCAAGCAACAACAATCAATCTGTTTACATGGACCACTCAAGTTTTTGTAAAGCAATCTCAAATCTATGTGCAGGTATTAAGTTTTCTAAATGTTCTGTGAGAGAGCGAAAGCCATTTCCACATTGTAAAAGTCTCCTTAGCCACTTAAATCCATTTGGAATTATCAGGAATTACCAGTCATCCCTAAGTGCCCACACACTACAAAATACATTTTCACCACCTACATAAATTAGGGTCAGTCATAGTATAAAGAAAAGAACCCAAAACTCCTGTCTTCCTGCTCTAACATATCCAAGAAAATGGTCTACAATGAAAAAAACAATCTCATGTTTTTATAAGTCACAGTAGAGTGTTTGCATTTAATTATGGAAAAAGCATTTACCTTTTAAAAATGTGAGGATACACAGCTAGCTTGAATTGGGAAGTTTCTTCTTTGACAAATTAACACTTTAAGAGCATGGGGTGGGACGGGGGGAAGACACATGCATTCCCTGAAAGACAGATCAGACCTAGTGAATCAAATGTACCTACTGTTTCATTCAGACAGATGTGTGATCCTGTATGATCCTCATCATACATGATTAATGATGTACAGTTAGTCAGTCAATGTTATAACTTAGAGTAAAAAAAATAAAAATCCAGAAAGCTTTAACCATAACCAGTTGAACAGTGAGAATTTTCAAACATAAAGAGGATGAAAACAGGAGTTCCCTAGCCTTCTTGGAGTTTTACCTATGGCTCTTCCAGAAAGGTAAGATTGTAAGGAAGTAAAGGTCTGCTTTCCCTACCTCTCGGCAACTACAGACATGAAGATTAACCCAGCAACAAAATTCAGCAAGCAGCTATTCCTAAACTTAGCTGGTGTGAATTAAGCAAATCTTTAGCTATCTAGCTCAGCATTTTACAACTGTTTTAGGAGACAGATCCAGAACGTCCACTTTCCATGAAGCTAAGTTTTGCCAGAATGACTTTAGAGAGAGCCCCAGCTACAGATTAGGTGTCCCTAAATTAGTCTGGTTAAAACAGCCTGTGACTGCAGCAGGAAGATACAACAGGAATCCTTACAACAGGCATGCAAGCTGTTCTCTTCTCTGCTCCTAAAAACAAAGTTTGCAGGAGCTGAAGACATAAGTATTGCCAAGATCTGATTTCCAAACGATTGTAATTCCTCCTCTGCACTGTACATCATCTTTAAATATTGTTCTGCCAAAAGATACTCAGATACGTGTAACCACTGCAATAACAACACCTTGGAAGAGATAAGAACTTGGTCATTACTGGAAGTGAGCTGGCATGCGAATAAAATAAATAGATTATTTCAGTTATGCTGGTATGCTGGGATAGGGGGTGAACAACATTCAGGTCTGTTTCCACAGGAAGTCATGCCTCCACATTCTCCCCTAACTATTGCCCAGTTTAAAATTCATCCCTTACCTCAGGAAAAATAGTTTTCAGATTCCTGCATCTGCTAAATGAGGCTCTTCAACCCCCTTTCTTTTTAACAAAGAAATAAGAAATTCAACATAGGATTTTAGGGAGAAGCAGCAAGATTGAAAAAATACCTTCAAACAGGTCTTGGAGAAATACTGTGGAGACAGCATACTGGTCTTAAAAAGTATGATGTAATGGGAACTCTGTTACATGCTCTAGTCTAGTCTATCTATCCTAAGCAAACAACCTAATGATACACGTGCTTGTAACATGTAGCATGATAAATAATTCCTTAAAGTTTACAATAATACTCAGTGTAGTTACAGTGATCAAAACTTCAGTCCTTTCAATTCTTTCCTCAACACATGGCAAAAGGCCTAACTTGTCTAGACATTCTAGCACAAGATGAGTAGAAGAGGAATTGATTAACACAAGAGTAAGCAATGGTCCATAAATATTAGAAGAATAGACAGTGACATATGTGGTAACAGTGTAAAGAATGCACATTCCATTTAGTATCATATTTACAGAAACGTATTGTTTCTGTAATCTCAGATTACCTCTGAGGCTACATTAAGTGTCTCTGATTTCCAGACTCCCAGCTCCTTTCCAGACACTGTTTGTCCCACTACAGTACAGGTTCAAAAGCAAATGTGAAGCAGCGTCATCAGGAAATGGCTTCATGGAATAAGTTTACCTTAAAAAAAGGCCAGAAGAATGCTTAGCTACGCAAGAGAGGAATAGCCATCTAGGAGGTTATTTTCTCTCCTCCCTCAGAAATCCCCATCAGAAGACGAAAGGCATTGTGGAATAATCATTGTATCGACCAGTACTTTCAAATCTAAACAAAACCAACTCACTCTGGAAGTCCCCTGGTAACTGCTATGAGTCCTCACCATTGTTTACAGAGCTATCCATCAATTCTGCTGAGTCTGAGCTTGTATGAACTTTCCTGCAAGGTCTGATAGAAGTAGTAAGCCAAGATCCTGATCCTACAGTAATACAAACTAACAGTTTTACAAATAACAGGGTTACTTACATCTGCAAGTACTTTCAAGATCGGGGCTTAAGCCAGCAACAATTAATTGACACAGTACTTGCAGGGCTGCACATTCCAAACAACTTATGAAACTGCTGGATAATCTGACAAAAGCGTAAATTACCCATTGTCTAACATCTCATGCCAAAGAGACCGGAAGATATACCAACACTAAGCCAATGTTGTCAAGTTAAAACTCATACCCCTCTAATACTGCAATCTCACTGTATTGTAATGCATGGCAATAAATGTACTAACGATCTAAGGGCTATGGAACCAAGAGCAAACAACGTAGCCACCAGGGTTTGCGTGTCAAAAGTACTATTCCTACAGGTAATATTACAAGTATGTATGTGCCTTTTGGTCATCCATGTTCGTGTTTTAGTGTTGTAAAGAGTAAGTTGACAGTTCTTAATGCATTTCCATTTCTACTTAGTATTCATTACCAAAGTGGCTGCCATATTTGGTTTCCTATCAAAGGAGACGGCTCCATGTCCACTTATGAAAGAAATTGAAGGAGAAGACTTTTCACACCCCCTGTTTTGGGTTTTTTGTTGTTGTTTTGGGGGGGTTGGTTTTGTTTGCTTGGTGTGGGGTTTTTTTGTAGGCTAACTAAGTTTTCTAACAAAAAATTAGATTGGAAGTCTGGTCTTAGAAGTACAGCAGATTCACCTGCCTGCAGGAGCTTACAGATTCATGGTCAACTGATGAAATCAGCCCCAAACACAGGAATTCTCCCTCAGACAGCCCTGCCTGAGATGCCTGCAGGAATTTATCTTGGTTTATTCATTCTTACTGGTTTGAAAACTTTAAACCTTTCCTAGAACTGGTGTCTCTGTATCTCACTCCCTTATAACTTAAAAAAAAAAAAAAAGCTCCTTATTTTCTGGGCATTTTAGCATGAAGGTTGTCATGCTTTGCCGAGAAGTTTATAGAGAGCTGGGAGATTTTAAAACAAAAAAATTACAAACAGGAAACCCACCACTAAGCTGACCCAGTACTGACTCCTCAGTAATGGAATATTGGCAAGGGGTATCTATTAATCAGCTCTCTTGCAACAGCAAGATGGCTCCAAAATACAGTAACAGGAAGGGAAAGAAACATGTTATGCCTAAAAGAAAGACAGCAAGTTAATTCTACTTTTGTCTGTAGCATGAAAGAGGTAACGTGAATGAAATAAACTGCAGAGGCTCCAGCTCTACACTTCCTGTACAAATACAACTAAAATAAACACAAGAGGTGTATAATTATTCAGATCTGAATTTGTTTCATAACCCTTAAGACACTAAGAGCAGAGCGAAAGTGGAAATCTGGTTTTCACAGTAAGAAACACACCAGTTTAATGCAACAAATTTTGCACAGGAAACTGAAGTCCTGCCAGTGCACCGGCCAGCCAGAGTGCATGCACCAGCAGGAGAGGCTCTTTGACATCCACTAATTAGACAAGGTACAAGGCTGGTTCCATCCCACTACTAACTTAGTCTTTATTTGCGTCATCAAGACCCAAGAAAAGAGGTCTTGGCAGTCAGAATGGCAGGAGGGGAAACATTCATCCACCTCCTCAATTCACACTGGAGAGCGGCATCCTTAAGCTGCTACCAATTTGCACTGGTGACTTGTGGGATAAAAGCTGACAAATTAAACAAATGCATGCCAGGTGTCCTTGCTCTCTACTGACGTACAAGCTGTACATCACACAGTTTGCACAGAGCCTACACCCGCAGATGAATGGGAGCTTCAAACCTCGACGGGGGTGACAGCGTGACCCACGTAAGGATGACGGGGCTTCCAAGATTGAAGGGGCTTGAAGAAGATGATAAAGGCAAAGAAAATGCTGTCACAGGAGCATTTGTGGTCTATATGTCATCTCCAAAAAGTCTCGCCTCATCCTTTAATGTACATTTATATTATCACTAGGAAATTACTGCTAATGGTCACAACTCAACACCAAAGCCACAGCTCAGCATAAAGAGGGGGGAAAACAGTACAGCTCTTTCATCTTTTCCCTCCCGAAGGAAAGCACCTACGCTTGCCCCCCTCACCCCC
>RSEF01000004.1:88808771-88832657 GCA_003993805.1 Himantopus leucocephalus | reverse complement strand
TCCCTCCCACACGGAGGGACTCACGCTGCCACACGGACCCCGTCCCACCTTCCCCCCCCCCGCCCGGCGGGAGACCGGAGCGGCGCCGCACCGAAGGCGTCCACACACGGGACGGGCAGACGCCAGGCGTCCCCCCGCTCTTCCCCTCACCACGGCGGCGGGAACGGCACCTTCCCCAGCGCCGCGGCGGGGGTCACCCACGTCGCCGGCGACGGGCGGCTGCCGAGGGACACCGACGGACCGAGGCCGGGGAAGCTTCCAGAAGTCCTCGCGAGGGAAAACGGCCGCTCCCGAGCGCCTCAACGCCCGAGGAGTTCCCCGGCGCCCTTCGGCACCGCGCTGGGGCAGCCGCGCGGCGGGAGCCGTGGGGAGAGGGAGACGTGGACACGCGTGAGGCCCCTTCCCGCCCGCGCTCCCGTTCCCCCCACGGGCGCCCCGCGCGGGGGCCGTATGAGGGAGCGGGTGTCTCGCGTGGAGCGGGGTGGCGGTGGCTGGGGGGGAGCGGGAACGCCCCCGCCTGATCCCGTGAGGAGAGGGCGCTTACCTCAGCCTCAGCTACAGCTCAGCTCAGCTCCGCGGGCGGCTACCGCCGCGCCGGCCGCTCATCCCCGCTCCACAGCTCGGCCGCCGCGCCCAGCGCCCGCCCCTTTCCTTCACCTGCCGGGACGGGACGGGCCCGCCTCCCTCACCCGCCCCGCCGCCGGTGGGAGCTGCCGGCAGCCCGGTCCGCGCCGTCCCTCCTGGGCCTGCCGTGGGGCGGAGGCCGCCGAGGGAGGGTTGGGCGGGGAGTGGGCCGGGCTGTACAACGCCGTGCCGAAACGGCCGCCGCTTGTGCCTGAGGGGGCTGCCCTGCCCGCCCCTGCCCCGCCCCGCCCCGGTTTAAAAGCCGCGGCCGCTGCTCGGCTCTGTCAGGGCTGCGCGTGCTGGGAACTTTCGGCGGCCTGAGGAGCCCCGTTGGTGGCGGTCGCTGTCTCAGGCCTAACAAATGCAGGGCTAAAAGTCGCATCCCCGGAGGACGTGGGTTGGTAGGATCGGGTCTTACCTGACTGACAGCAGGGTCTGCCGCAGGTAGACACCAGGAGCAGGGAGAAAGCGGGTTGTAACACACCTGCAAATGGTGAAGATCATTTGGGAGCGCCCCGTGTCCTGTGTGCATGGGGAAGCAGGCGGAGGCGCTGCTTCAGGCCCGGCCCCGCTGGTGCCATGGCCCGCTCGGGCCTGGGGAAGGCAGAGGGGTAAGCTGTAAGTTGCAGCCTGGCTGATGTGGGCACAGGCTGGCTCTCCATGCAGGAGCCGGGGTGCCTCAATGCCCCGCTTCTGTTACCGGGAGCACCGCGGAGTTAGCCTGGGTCCCAAACAGCCTAGGGCCCCACCAGCCGTGCTGGCTCCAGACCCTCTAAGCTCAACTCTCATTTTATCCAGGTTTTCCCCATATCCATGGTAGTCAAACACCATTACTCTGAAGCTTACCTGTACCCCAAGAGATGTTACACAGTTGGAAAGGTATTTTCAAGTGCTCTAAAAGATGAATTTTAAAATTTGACAAGGTGAAGTTCACTTCATTCTCGCATGTTAAATATTAATTTAAGATATGCTTTTATTTCATTCAGTATTTTGTATTCTCTTGAGCTTTTGTTTGTTTCTCCATTTGCCTTTTATTACTTCCCAGATTACTTTTTCTAATTGGAAAAAAAAAGTCTGTTTTTTTTTTTTAACTAGATTAGCAGAAAATTGAAAAATCAAAATTGCATTTAACATATGGAAGCGAAATATGGACAAAAATCTTTCAAAAAGCTATTTAAAGATGCTCAGCAACTTAGAATGCATTTTTTTGTCTTGTAAAAATGATATACAAAGTAGTATTACTACTGTGAGAGTACTACTATGAGAGGTACAAAGCAGTCAGTTTTAACTCCATTTACTTATATAATAAGAATGTAACTGAAAAAGAGCACTTAATAAAGCAATATCCCTAAAATATTGATCTTTGCATAATTCTGTAGATTTATTAGAATAAAAAGTAGCAGATTCCTTTGGTGATTAGTCAGCTAATACTTCAATTTAGTTTTAAAGCCTTTAACTTTTACAATGGCATTAGAATAGTTTCTGTGGTCAGAAAATAAGACAATAATATTTCCTGTGCATCCCATTTATTAGTATTTTTCTTTGTCATTCACAGAAATTTGTAGTATGAAGTAGTAAAGAGAATTCCTCTTCTGAATGCAAAAGAGAGTCTGAAATGAAACCCTGTGTGTCAAGTACAACAGAGACTAGCAAAAGCTGGTTAGGAAATACAGTTTAGTGATGAGCTTTGATTGGTTTGTGACATAAATACAGCGCTGTTAACACCTACTATTGGATTTGAAGGAGCCTCTATGTAAAGAAAAAGATCATTTCTGAGTACAAGGGAGTAATTGCGCTGGCAGGGCCTAAGGAAAATTAAGTTTCTTAAACTTTCCCACGGCATGTATCTCAGTTGGAGCCAGCAGCAGCCTTTACCCTGGCCTTCGCTTTCTGTTGCACAGAGACTGCCAGCTGCATACAACCGTGGGCAGGCTGTGTAACACAAATAAGTCCCATATGAAGATCGCAAGCGGGAAAGTTGTTTGTATGTAGCGCTTCCACTGATTTCAGTGTGAGTTCTCTGTCAGAACATCCTGACTTTGTTGGTGGAAATTACAGCGTTTATTTTCCTGCCTGACTAAACCCAGAACTTTCAGTCTCCAGAGAAGACAGATTAGTGCATTGACAGCATTAAGCTGAAGCAGTTGTGGGGAACCTTCATTTTGTTAGCTGAATATGCCCTGTGACTTCATTTTATAGGGCAGAGCCCATGATTAAATTAGCCTGTGTGTTATTACTGGATAACAGAGCGTGTTAACATGTGGTCTGCCAAATGCATTGGAAAGGCGTATTTTATCTTTAGCAAGGAAAATGTTCCCCACCCCCAAAGTGAAGGCTAAACTGACAAGCCTTTATACAAACCGTATTACAGGGTAACAGGCCTTTCTCCATCTCCCTCCTGAGCTGAGATTTCCTTTTGCACAAGCTAAGCTTTCTGTGTGACCTAAATTGCCCGCAGTGTTCCAGCTGAGAGGACTCAAACACTTGCTTATTCCTCCTGGAAACACTGTGCCCAGGACCTTTTAGGATCACACTTGTGTAACGTCAGGAAATCATAATTATTTTATGAGCTTGCTCTTTCTCAGTTGTCTCAAACTGATGAACTCGTTAGTTGTATCTAAAGCTTTTACCAGTTCACAACTGTAACATACACTATTGAACTTGCATTATTCTAGTAACTGAAGCCAAACAGTTATTTTTAATTGCAATAATCTTCTGTAGTGGGGAAACATTCCAACTTCTTTTTATCAGTAAATGTAACATTAACTTAATCTAAAAAATACAGGCTCTTTTCAAAGAGAATGGTCAGACTAGTCTGGCATGGTCTACTTTGGGGGGGGGGGAGCGGAATCCATTTTGTTCCATTTACCTCTACATCCTTAATTATTTTTTCCTTCAAATTTGCATGTAACTGAAATCAGATTGAAGGGACTATAGCTGTGATGCTGCTTTCACCTCTATGCGTCTTAAGTACAGAATTTGCATAACCCTCATTATAAAAAACAGTATGTGATTTTCATCTGGACCAGATTCCCAAATGAACAGACTTATCAAAATAGTTATTTGTGATTTCATTAACCAGCTCATCCAGCATTCTGAGAAAGACACTGTCCCTTGCTGCACTGCGTCCCTGCTTCCCCTTTCCTTGTTCTCCTTTTTTTTCTTTTTTAATGTGCCTGCTACAAACCCTTGGTCTATTTGTTATAATTGTCTTCGCATGCCTAGTTTTGCTTGACTTTTGGCAAGTCGCATTTCCTGGCCTCAAGACATGGTTTACCTTTGCTGATCCATCTTTGTTTCTTGCAGAATCTCTGCTTATACCCGATTTCCCATTTGTGATGGCTCGCTACACACTTTGAGCTCCAGCTGCTCTGTAAAAGTTTCTTTCCTTGTTTTTTATGCAGTCCGGTGGCACAGAAGTTGTAAAGAGCCAAGCGTAAGTTGTCTGCACCAAACAGAGCAGCATCCAAAATGCAAACCTGGGGTGGGGGTAAGAGTGGGGTGGGAGGGTTGCTTGGTTTTTTTGTTTTGTTTATTTGTAATTCTACCAATTACGCTGTAAAACGTGCTAAAACATGCTCAGTCCCAAGGAACAGAAGCATTTGTGTCAAATTTCAGGTGCTTGTGTTCTGCTTGAAAAGCATGAGAGAATTGAGTAACTACAAAAATAGTACTTATAGCCAGATTAAAGCTGGTACTGTGATAGAACAAGAGTTCTGATCATGGGACGTAGGACTCGGTTGCCTATTTAAATATGCAACACACCAAATTCCTTAAATATGCTCAGGTATTTATCAATCTACTGTTCTATCCCAGAATCACGGCCACTTTTGATTTTGCTTGCTGCTGGTTTTTTTAGTTGCTATCCCAACCTGGGAATGCAGACTGGAAGCACAAGTCCGGCTCCAGAGACACTATCGCAAGGGGCCCTCGTGGGGGCCCCTCCGTAACAGTGCAGTACACACAAGTAACAACATTCGCTCCAAGAGGTACGAGGATTCTGATTGTTCTCCCCAAAAGGCGTGCATTAAAATGACAGTATGTTTAGGTGCAAAGAGGACACTTAACTTTGTTAGTTAGAAGTGCCAGACAAACAGGAAAAATATTTAAATTCCAAAGACAGAGAGATCTAAAAAAGAGCAAATGTTTTCATTAGCGATATTCTCTGTTGTGTTTATAGGACTCTTACCAAGCCTTTGGTAAAAATAAAGCCTCTGTTTTTTGTTGTTGTTTTTTAATGCTGACAAATACTGCAATTAATTTAAGTTACATAACCTATTCCAGAGTCCAACTGTATTCCTGCAGAGACAGAACAATTCATTATGGATGGAGGAAGCATGCCAGAAAAAGCAAGGCTTCGTGAAGGCATTTTGCCTACTTCTGTCATGCTTTCCGGCTGAAGCTTTAAGGAAATAAACTCACTAATACTTCTCCAATGTATTTGGCTGACAGCTAGTATATCCCTCCTTGTCTTCAATCTTACAGCCTTGCTGATGCGCAGGACGAGAGGAAAGCGATCTGTCTGCGGTCATTACTGTTGCTGGCAACACAGATTATTCCCTTTCTTTTTTTTCTGCACTGCATTTGCAATCAGATTGGATCGTTCCTCTCTACAGAAAACAACCATCTCTTCTGCCTAGTTTTCAGTGTGTTTGTGTGGAAACAGCTATAATTTGGGTTTGGCATCTATATTACTGAGTTCTGTCACAGGAGACTCGGGGATGTCCGTTTGACTAACATGTTTTGCAGTTGCATGAAATATCTAGGAAGAACATGAAAAGTGTTTGGAAAACAGGATTCATAAAAATTCCAAGAAAGTAACCTGTCGCCCACCTGGTCTTCAGAGGAAATAACCACACTCCGGATAGCTAGGATGTTCAGCCTGCATGATTATTCTTACTAAGTGAGGAGAAGGCCATTATTGAGACTAGAGGAATGCATTTTCCTTAACTCGCCTGCTCTCATTAGCAGAAAGTATGAACTTTTCCCACATGACCTCATCTGATAAGACAGGTGAGAACCATCAGTTTCCATCGTACATTCCAAAGGAATACTTCCTTACAATCCAAAATGCAGAAATTGGTTTCATACGAAGCACATAAATAAGAATGACAATAAACACCAAATTTATAGCAACAGTGAAACTTGGCTCCAGATAAAGTGCTTTTTTTTTTCACTTTTGAAACTGAGTAAACGAAATCTAGCTGTAGCTGCAGGGGCAGAGAATCCCAAATAACACACTGCTAAACCTCCAACACACGATTCGTGATTTGAGTGCACCTCGCTGTGATCTCCTCCTACTCTTTCCAGTCTCTTACAGCAAACTGCACGGTAACGGAAATCATCAGAACAATTCCAGTCTGCTGCTAGTGAGTAAAATTATTTTCATCTTGTCAAAGCGATATAACTTACATGGTTGTGAAGTTCCCAGCAACAACTACAGCCTTTTTATGGTGGCTCACACCAAGAGGAGTGAAGAGCAAGACATAAAATCCAGCACAGGAATACAACCTTTCGGAGCTGTTCAGCTCCAGACGTGCCTATGAAGGCATGTACACCCAAAAACCTGGTGGCTAAGGGTTTCAATATCATGCAGGAGGACTGAGGTACGTAATCATCATTAGTAGAATGGGAAAGAAAGAAAAATCTCTCAGGAGCAAGGCTGATTTTAGGCACAACAGAAGGAGCTGAAGCCCAGGGTTGAAGGCAGCAGCAGCGTCAAAACCGCTCTAGTGTAAGGATGCGTGGAGCTCTTGCCTACGTCTGTCTGGTGGGGAGAGCTGAAGTTGCTGGTGTGGGTGGCAAGTATTGCCAGGGAAACCAGGGCATTTTCCAGCTTTGCCTAAACAAAGTCTAACAGTCTGCCTAACAGCAGGACACTGAGTCGCCCTTACCCTGCCCTTTGACAGTACTGACATCCTTATGCCCTTCCTCAAATCTTTCTTCATATGTGGGCTGCGTTTGCTCTGTTCCTCCCATAGTTATCTTTAAATCCTTCTTAGACAGCATGAAGACTATTTAACTTTCTTAACTGCTGCTTTGAGCTTATTTCTGGCAAGAATCCTCACTGTAATCATCCTTTTGAACTGAGCAAAACTGTAGGAGATTTTTTATTGCTTATTCATCCTGCAAGGATGTAGAATCTATTGCAGCATCCTTTAAAAACTGATGCATATCCAAATGAAGAAAATAATAAATAAAAAAAAGCTTAAAAGCATAATAAAAAAGGCCAGAACTGTTGTTCAAGAGCAACTTGCAAAAACTATAAAAGCCAACAGTAAATCCTTTTCCAAATGCATCAAAAGCAGGAAGTGTACCAGACAATCAGTACAGTCAATACGTGATTAAGGTTTAAAGGTACCCTCTGAGAAGATAAGATCATAGCAGAGCATTACAGAAAAGTTGAATAAATGTCATTTCTAAAAGAGTTAGGGAAGTTCCCATGCAAGCCCCTTTCTTTATGGAAGAGTTATTAGAGAATCTGTGACAACCTGAAGGATCAGTAGGAAAGGCTGTAGTTTAAATGAACAACATAAACAGATAATCACCAAAACAAGACTGTATTCTCCCAGGATTGCTAAGTGAATACATCTCAAACTATGGTGTATAACCTCTATAACCTTAAAATCAGCATTTTATCTGAGAAGAGAGAGGTAATAAAGATTGTGATTTTTTTGTAATGATTCCAAGAAAGAGTCAGGGATCTACTGACATGGCATCTGGACCCAGGCGAATTAATAAAGAGTGTTGTAAAAGAATTAGGAGAGGCAATAAAGATAATATGTTAAGGAGGAGTCAGTGTAGCTCTTGGAAAGATGACTTATGCCTCGCAAGTAATTCTGTTGAAATTCCCTAAAGGAGTCACTAGGCATGTGAAAAGGGAGATCCGGCTGATGATGCAGCCTATTCAGATTTCTCAAACACCTTCTGTGCAGTTACTCATCAAAGATTTTTCAAGAACCTGAGCACTGATGGCAAAAAAAAATGGCTAAAAGATGGGAAAAAGAAGACAGGAGTTAAACAGAGTTTTCACAGTGAGAAAAGGCATTTTCCTTTCTTGGGAACTGGCATGGAAATAAAGCTGTTCGACACAGTCATACATGATATGATAAAAGTACTGTAATGCAAAACTTACTGTGAGAAGGGAGATGATAAAATGTGCTGATATCAAGTTATTTGGGGTAGTAAAGATAAGCGCTGAGTGTGAGGAAGGACTTAATAATACTGAGGAACAGAGCAAGCTGAAATGCAGTGCGAATAATTGTAAAAATCTTCCTAAGTTAGCATATAAAGTGATGGGACCTGAGCTGGTTATTACCACTGAGGAATGAACTCTTGGGCTGTAATAGCTCCAGAAAGCTGGTGGTTCAATGCTTAGCGAGAGTAAAACTGCAAACAGAACATTAACGATTATTAGCAAGGGAACTAAGAACAAAGCAGAGAACAGCCTTATGCCACAGTGTAAATCCATCAAGCCTCACAGCCTGGAAACTGTGTGCAGTGCTAGTTCCCCCATCGCGAAAAGGGAATAGACAAATACCACAAAAGGCAGTAGTTGTGCAATTAGGCTGTAGATCTCCTTGCTTCGGGATGTGGTGGATGCTAGGAGTTTAGATGGGTTTCAAGTGAGCCTGGGCAAACCCAACGCAGCAAACTCCATCATCAGTTGTTAAAAAAATGTATGACTTCTGCCTCCAGAAAGTTTACTCCTTTCTAGGAAAAAAACCCCACTGGGCTAGATGGACCTTTCATACAACTAGTACAAGCGTTCTTACATTATCATCACTGCTCTCAAAATATAAGTTGTTCCCTTGGCACTGTGACAGTGCCTCAGCTGATATTTCTGCAGCCACCATACCAGCAGATTGGTTCTTAACACCTGAGCCACCATGTTATATTTCATCAGGCTTAATCGATCGCCTGCTACATTCAGCATGAATTTTGCTGGGACTTTCTGTAAGATCCAGGGGAAGGTAATACAAACACTGAAAGCTCTGCACAGATAGCACCTCTGAATTTTTTGTCCTTTTAATATACAGCTCTAAGTCTTAAATTAGACATAGTTGTGAACTGGATATGATAAATGAATTATTGTGACATAGCGGTGCTATCAGGATGAGAAAATTCTATATTCAGAATTCTGTAGAAAATTGCCTTACTCTTCAGAAAGGTGGTGGAGAGGACAGCTGTGTCTCAAAAGGGCACAGACAATAAAAAGGGAGCTGAAAGGTCCCTAGAAACCAAACCTAACAACCAAAAGACCCAAAACAGTCTTGTGATTGTGACCGCTGTGGACATCTGTCCAACAACTGTGCCAAGAATTCAACTAATAAGCAAAAAACACAGCCAGCAATGAACAAAGGAGTGTTGTCTCCTTGGGGAAGCTGTCTGGTACCGTGCAGTCTGGCTCTGAAGAGCACATACTCCGTGAGAGACATAATACAGATGACTACAAACCCCACTTTAGATTGAAGAATGTATTTGAAATGCAGTGTTTTCAAGGCAAGTTTACACATCAAACTGCAACAGTCCTAATGAAATTATGTGAGCCTTGAACTGGGAACAAGGAGACAAGAGAGACATTGCTTGGCGTTATCTATGACTCATCACTTGAAGACAATTTTACCATCCATAAATGAACATAACACTTCATAATAGATAAAGCCATTTGAACAATAAATTATATCCATGTCCCAGGTAGTCGTAAGGTGGAAACAGATAGGATGGATCACTATAAGCAGGCACAAGAGATGCTGTGGAGTTAATAGAGCAGAAGTGATGCTAGGACCATGGATTATGAAACATCGCAATATGACGTAAGAATATAGGAGGAATTACACCAATCTGATCTTTGAAGCCTGTCAGTCAGCTCTATTATAATATTTGTTTACATATCAAGAAGAGATAATGATAATGGTAAGAAAAAATAGTAGTTGCAAAGCATACAGTTACTTGAACAACTGAAAGTCTATAGGGAAACTTTTAGAAAACACGTAGGCTGCTAAACCACTGGTGAAACAAGGTAACAAAAGTTTTGGCGCAGAATAAAATTGTCCTTGCCTGCAAGGTGTCATTTCCTACTGCCAAAAATCTGAAGGGTTTGAGCTGTTCACATCTCAAACTAATTTGTAAACAGTCAGTGCTCATTTTGCTTCTCCATAGTTTTTAAAATATTGTTATTATTTCTGTTCTTGGTACAATGATAAGGGAGCTTGCTTATTTTTCCAAGCCCTGTATTTTTCGAAATCGAGCCAACCCCATATTTTCAGTATGACATGAATTTTCCTTCACCTTGCTTTACATCACCAAGTGTTATGAAGCTTATTTTCTTACTGTTTGTAAGTACTTAGAAATATTGTCATGAAAGATATGATATATCCAAGTAATTTTTTGTTAACTTCTGCCAGCCCAAATCAACACTAAATCTTTTCCGGTGTGTCAGTGCGGAGATATCTGGTGATGCAATGAACCACTGAGAAAACGGAGGCATTTCTCTGTTTCAGCTCACACAAAACTCAATGATGCCACAAAACATTTCCAGTAACTTTTTTTTCCCTCCAGCAAAGCAGTGAGAATTTTGCCTTGATCAGAATTGATGTCTGCAGAAGTAGAAAGACTCTCTGTCTCTGATGCGAACAGACTGGTGCCTGAAAAAGTCTTTGCGATACTCTGTTTTATAGCAAAACATCACTTTACATTAGGAATAGGATAGTAAAACCGAGGTGACAGAAGCTGTTATTTATATTATAAAGGCAAATCACACAGTGTTGCAGCTTCTCGCTCACACAATATTGATGTGCCTCCTTCACTTCAGGCCATGGGTGTGGACTGCTAGGTATGCTAACACTCCCCCTCCCTGTCATCACTACTGTCCATAAATTACTCAAAGAGACTGCAGATCTCAGTGCCGCAAAGGCCAGAAAACTGCTGGTAAATTCTGCTACAAATAGAGCATCTGAGCCTATGACATATCCTGCAGAGGTTAAAAATAAACCACACCAAGTATTCCCTATAGCAGCCACATTTTGACATGCAATCTAGAAATGTTATCTTTTCAGCCAAACTAAGCACAACGTTAGGCTTAGAGATAACAATTATTTTAACCTATGTGAGTCCTGTATCAAACAGTGTGTGAGATTCAGTTCCAGATTAAAATACAGAAACGTAAATGTCTGTATGTGAGCTAGCCAGGTAATTTTCCTTTGTGGCCAGTGGAGTTCTAGGGCTTGACTGTAGCTTTCCTGTTGCCCACACGTAAATAGCTAGTGTTATTTACAATGCCCTACAATATCCGTGACATTTGCACAGGGAGGCTAGCTACAACACAGGGCCTGCACCCCGGCAGCAGCAGCCAGGGGCCAGGTGAGATGCCCAAGGCATCTAACTAGCCATGACGTGCCTCTGTTGAGGCAATTGTCACCTATCCCTGGTCAGTATTTCCAAAGAGCTACTCAACTTATCCAAATGCATCCCCCTATTGTTCATCAAATTACTAGAGTGCATTCACTAGATCTCCACTGGTTATAAAGGAAGCTTTATTTGCAAATAAGGTACCTCCACTTAGCTACCTCAGTTACAGTGTATTAATCTGACTCCCACTCAATGGGCTTAATTCAGATGCCTAAATGTTTGCATTTTATGCCATTTGAGATGCCTTAAGGTATCCTGAACTTTCATACGGAGCTGCCAGGTATGACATAGGAGCTACAAGGCACCCAGGTCCTTGGAGCTGCAGCTTGAGACGTGGCCCTGCAGCTCAGAGCCCCTCAAATGGCACACTGTGGTCACGTTTAGGCAACTAGAAGTTCCATGTCTGTGTGCTCTCTCTCCTTTCCCCTCTACTACAAATCAATATGGTTGATTTGCAAGAACCGCACCAAGCCTAGGTTTTGCTGCTGTGCTGAAGGTATGATGTGTTAGCTATTTCCTCCTCCTTTTTTTTATTTTATTTCTGTGGCCTGTGCAAAAGGCCCACTCACTGCATCCTCCACTGCCGCAGTGGTCAGAAAGACTGAGGTGAAGGTCATGTTCTCAGCGTCTGGCAGGTTCATGCAAAACCACACCCTGACCTCAAGGCTTTCTGGAACATCAAAGGTTTGGTTACCTCCTTGCTGAAGGTATCTTCAGCTTGTCATGGGATCAGTCAGTACACCAGCAGCACCCACAGGCAGCTCACTCACATGAATACATAACATACTAAATTCCTTGAACTCGAACGGGCACTGCTTATCACAGAAATGTTTATTCCCCACAGCTAAAACCCTACATACAGGTTTGGATGGTCTCAGCAAACAATTAGTGAGCCCTTGTGACTTCTAGGTCACGGGTGACTCAGGTCCTGCTACGTGTGAGTAGCCTTTTCTCCAGGGAGCACATTCATAAGAGGATTGTTTTATAGCTTGCCAGAGAGGGCTTTTCATACTGGTTGCCATGGGGTGGGCAACTGTTAGAGTACAGCAGAAAACTGTTAAAAGAGACTAAACTTATGAAGAAGTTGGGAGTGAAGTTAAGATAACAAGAAGAAATTTTACACGTGCATTAGGAAGAAGATAAACCCTAGCTATCGTAGAAGGCCTGTTAGTCAAAGGAAACAATAAAACTGTCAATACCGATTCAGCAAATGCAGAAGTACGCAAGGGTTTTAGTTTATATTTGGAGGAAGGGATATGATGTGCCCACATCACATGAAGATGATGAACTGCAGTCAAATTAGCAAATAGGTCAGATGATGGTAAAATGCGTCTCTTGGGATAAATACTGCTACATGAAGCAGCCTGTGTTATTTACACGCAGGAATAGTAAAAAAGCAGACTATAGAGTACCTCAGGCCTACTGATATTTCTTGATATATTCTGGCATTACCAATATCAAATGCAGCTAGAGTGAAATTCCAAAAGACTGAAAGAGTGCAACTGTTGTGCCAACATTAAAAACAAGCAAATTGTGGGGGAGATCTGTGCAAGAAAAGATTTAAGTTTGTCAATATCTGAGGTAAAATAATAGTTGAAAAACTGATAAGAAATTCAATGAAAGCATAGGTATTTTTCAGTGTTTCAACCTTGACATCCTGATACAAATGTGGCATTATAAAATACAAATAACGCAAGCAGTGCACAGATTCAGAACTAGCTGAAAGATTTCAACATGTCCTCAGTGGGGATCATCATCGAATAGTGTGTTTCTAGCAGGGTTTTATGCTGGACTAACACTACTGAATATTGCCATCATCGGCATGGAAGTAAAAAGAAAATAACCATGGGTAAATTTGCAGATGACACAAAGATGGAGTCCTAAATAAAGATGAGCCCAAAATATTTATATTAGTGGTATGGACCACTAATATGTACAGAGTGGAACAAACTAGCTAAGGAAGCAAATTTTCCTTCTGTTGATATCAGGAGATTAAGACCATTTGCCTTTCTGGTAAGGTCGCCTCAGGTAAGCGCAAAATATGCTACACTCTTTGCTAGCACTGATTATCATTTAAACAAATCCAAGTTATTGCTTACCCACCTTCCTGACTGAGTGCTGACATTTACATGAACATTTGCACAGGATTACAGCTATGATTGAAAACTCAGAGTAACTTCCCTAGAACATGTTTTCTTATCTGCCCTCCAATATTTTTTACTCTTTGTGTGGCACCCGAGGCCTTGAGAAATTTCGCTGAGAATTTCCTTGTCTAAATCGAAATTCTTTGTCACCTCTCAGGCAATTTGCTACAAGTTCCTAGAGATTTCTCCAAGCCAGATTAGGTGTCATGGAAATGAGGCTTTGGCATCAGCATGTCCTTTTCACCACTGTATCTGACTCTAATGCTTCCATCTGGTGAACAGTCTGCTAGTCGGCACAGTCACACAGCATCCCCACTTCCAGTGAGGGTACTGCACTGTTGGCAAATAACCAGCCAAAAGGACACATTCCCTATTTCCCACAAATGCATCCTTTCTCCCTGATGGCAGATGGACAGCGGGTGCCTCTTCTTTGAGGACTGTGGTACAGATTCAGTTTCTCCACCTCCACTCCATTAGACTTCAGTTTCACTGACATTTGTTATGGTTTTTCATATAGATTTCAGCACAATTTGGTATACTCTACTCTTTTTTCCAGACCTTCCTATGCATTTTCATTCCAGTGCTCCATAATCTGTTTCTAAATTGTATGTTATGTTTTTAAAGGACAGCTAGAAGTCAAAAGAAGGAAAATAAGTAGTCATCCTTATTCAACCCTTACATAATTGATCACAGCAGAACAGTATTTCATTTTCTTCCCTCTATGTTTTATATCCATGTGAAGGTAACCCACTTAGAAATGTCTTCCTTTTAGCCTACTTTTTTGTCTGCTTTGTATGCTGCTGTTCAGACTGTTTAATCTTTTCACTGGAATATATGTTTGCCAACACTGACAGCTACATCAGAAATAATGAATATAATACTCTTTCTTGCTGGTATTGCAAAATACAAGCCATCTTACAACAGCATTAAGGACTTTTAATTTTAAAAGTAATTAAAAAATAGATGTGATCTAGATCATCTGGGGCAGGAAATGAAAACTCTAGCAGTAAATAACATGGGGAAAACTGCGCCTTTTGCACTTGTAGATCCTATACAAGGGGTCCCCAGGACATATAAAGATAGGACTCAGCAATGGCGTATGCAAGCAGTAAGGGTGCTATGAAGTGATTTGATTTGGAGCACGGAGAATATATTTACACAGACAATGCACTACTGTGTAGAAATATCAGAGCTGGCTCTGAACAAACTGGCTCAGAAAGCAGAAGCAAAGTGACTCCATTAGTATTGCTTTCCGTCTGGGCTAATTAGTCCAGCTAATAGACAGGCTAAATCAGTCAACACAGAGCTCTATGACTCTCCTCATACCACTTTGTTACTCAGCTTGCTCTCCAAGAGCCAGCTCTGATAGTGCTACTTCAAAATCTGTTACGCCACAAAGACATACATTTACTGCTGCACATCAAGTCTCTATAAGGTATAGAGTGACTACAAAGATAAACACTTTTATTAGAGAGAATACAGCATGGAAGCTTGGGTTCCTGCTGCACGAGGACGGTACATTTTACATACAGTGTCATGCAATGAAGTGCATGAAGAATCCCATGGGCAGAAACTGCAGTCCTGGTGTCCAGCGTCTCCTCTCATAAGCATCTATACAACAGGGGTTTGTATCATCCCAGGCACAAAAAAAAGACTTGAATCTGGATTTCCCACAGTGTCACTGAGAACACAGCCACTGCCACTACTAGAAAAGAAAACATTGGAATGAAAACTTCTAGGTGTCTGATTTCAGAGGAGGCCATCGGATTTATACCCTACATGAAAGAAGTTGTGTCCCAGTAACACTGAGCGTGGTGCCCAAGGCCAGGTGTGTTTCAGTACACATGTCTATCAGCTAATGTGAGCGTATCATGCACTCCCAGAGCCGTGCACTTATTCTTTCCCTCTCGCTCACCATCAGAGAAGTGCTGAGCCTGCCAGTGAAAACATCTCCCTACAATCTGGCATTGGGCAATCCTTTGGCTCAGGCTGACCTAAGCAAATCCTTCCTGAGATTTCCAAACTTGCAGTATCGCACAGACCGTGCATGAAAGATGGGAGCTGCTTCACAGGGACACTTGGGGTTCAGGTGAGGTTTCTCCTCACCTTGCCACATGCCAGACAGCTTCCTCATTGCCATTAGCTATAGGGAGATGCTGCTTCTGCTGACCGCCGCAACACCAGCTTTCAAACTGGCCTATGCAGTTCTGTGGACAATATTCTCTTACCCTCTGGATATTTCATACCAGCGTAAGGGAAGCTGAAAATTTGCTTGGGGTGTTCCAGTGTTAAGGATCACCACATCTTTAAAATGAAAATTAAGATTAGGCAGCTACTTTGAAACCATCCTTGTCCCCAGAGACATATAAAGAAATGGGAAGTAAAAATATATACTTACAACATTCAATCCAGACAACAAAATACAAAAATGTTGGTATTTGTGAAGAAACAGAAAAAAATGCATATTGAACAACAAAAATCTCTTCCCCTATCTACTCAATTGCTTGTGCATATTCCTTGATCCCCATGGCTGGGAGCTCTGCTGTCCTTTACATTTCACGTTGAAGGATACATTCCTCAGAGAGAACCACAAACGATGGTATCTGTTACAACTGTTCTCTTCCTCAGACACTTATAGGAATTCCCTTCCCATGCAATTTATCTCTGCAGAACTTCCTCACTTCTAATCCATTTTGAAAGATATTTTGACGTGCCTTCTACAAGCCCATCAGTAGCATTACCCTGGAAGTGCGAGCGTGACTTTGGCAGAGAAGCGCCGTCCCCTGCCAGCAGCCGTGACAGTGTGAAGTCAGGTTTCCCCATCTGGTGGCAGGACACGCAGGGAAGGGAATGGAAGTGGGGCTAAACCCACCTCGTTCAGCAGAACAATTAAAGACTTCCCACTCTTATCCCTTGCCCAGCACTACGCACCACTGTTTCCATACGTACTTCTGTACCTCTACTTGCCTAAGGTTTATGAATTAGCTTCATCCACTGAAACTTAGATTTTGTATCTGTGTAACTTAAGAAGCTTACTTCATACAAATATGAATACAAATACATACAAATTCATATTCATACAAATGGAATTAGAGTCATTGGCTTTTTTACTGAGACTAGACCATGTGATAATCTGCTGTTCTGCAACAATAATTTAGAGGAAACCAATCCCCAAAATCTGTCTTTGAGGGATTTCACAAGAACCCTCTAAATGCAGGGATCTCTGATTTCACCCAGAAGATAACACCACAGATAAAGCACAATGAGATATTTCTAACAAGAAGAAATGGTTCAGCCCTTGGAGCTTTTGAAAGCTTTCTGTCTGTTGAAAACACCACAAAACAAGATCCATTTTGCTACCATCGAGGTCAGGAGGTTCCCTCACCTCTGAGATAAGCAGTTGTAAATCTGTGGTTTCTAATAAGACTGGAGATAACATAGCTGCTATACCAAGAAAAGTGTCTGTCACCTGCACGGAAGTGTTTGCCTTGACAGAAACCAAGAAATACTTCTACCACTAGTACATTTCATGTCCACTGTAGCTGTCTGTGAAGTGAGCTCTCATGGCAGAGAGCCGCTGCCCCAACCCATGTATGCTGTATCTGGTGACACAAGCAGCGTGCTGAGACCATCTTCAGACCTTTCAGCTGACACAGCCAACTCAAAGCCCGTAGGATCTGTAACCCACAAACCAAGAATCCTTGGAGCTGTAACCCACAAACCAAGAATCCTGTCAAAAGACAGGAAATCTGAATAAAAGCATGAGGAAAAGCACTGGGAGAGAATAATTCAGAACTAAATGTTGGTGACCAGGAACAACTAACCCACATGGTGACCAGGTATGAAACATCATATCATTCACAGGACGTAAGAGCCACGTATTGACTGCACAGATTGGGTGTCCAAAGAATGAATGTTCAGACTGAATGAACAACAACCTTTCCTGAAATGACCACAATTATGACCACGAGAGAGGGAAAATTTACTCCGTCTATTGTCAAACTACCTAAAAGAACAAGACATTGGGAAATGCTTTCAAAAGGGTTAGGGGAAAAAAAAGAAAGGTGAAGGAGTCTGGAGACAAACTGATCTTTGTTCTAGCTGCTTAGGGCCAGGGCTTGAGTGGCTTTAGAGACTGAATTATCCTCATCTCTTAACAAATGATCCCTTCAGGTTATGCTTCAAGAACATAGGCTGGGCAGTATTTCAATATGTGCTCTGTTGGCAGAAGGCTTTGATGTCCAGAGTGTCAATCCAACACTTTTCACAAGGCACTGCTATCATTAGAAAAAAACTGCAAAAGGAAAAAAAACAATGATCCACATAAAACCCCCTCACATATGAGAGTGAGAGGAAAGCCTAGCTAAAGACATACCTTATAAAATTATTTAGAGCAACTGAGACTGAGGTCAGTGGAGTTATTCCACACTTCCACCATCACAGGAGTTCAGCCTTCAGTCTTTGGAGAGTTGAAACACTATCTTGTTTCAAAGGGAAATCACTGAAACTCAGGCTGTAGGGTTTCATATTATGATGCAGATAGAAAGGCCAAACAAAACAAACATCAGAACAGTTCTTGAAAGTCAGCAGAATCTAGATCATATTCTTCCCTTATTAATTCAAGTTTATTTTAACCCTCTTTCCTCCTGACTTATTTTTCTCTAGACAAGAATGTTTACAACCAGAGACTGAGACCAGCAACTTTTAGTCTTAATTCTGTATCAGTTCCAGTTGAGGCCATTCCTAATTATTTTGTCACCTTGAACTGCTTCCAGAAAAAAAACACGTAAATCTTAAAAATGGGAAGTCCTGTGATAAGATGTCTCGGTAACCTATCTTCAGCTCAGGCACTGGACATTTGGGTTGGACTAGATGATCTTTAGAGGTCCCTTCCAACCCAAACTATTTTATGATTGTCTTAGCACAGCGTTTCCACTTCTCTCCACCTTCTCCTTGGTGAGGACAAGCTGTGGTTCTCTACCATTCCATCCACACCTAGTAGATGTGTGTCTGCATGCAGACAATATAGCAATGTAAGAGCACACACACACAGACGTAGGTGGACGACCACACAAGCATACTCCCACAGCCATATGCAGGGATACGCAATGGGACTGATAGTGGGAAATCAAGGCTGAGGGGTTCAGCTGGCTTTAGGGGCAGCGCTGGTAGTAGCAGTCAGCCGCTCACCCCCACAACATGAAAGTCAGCCTCCTCCTGCCAGCAGCAGTACAGCTGGAGCTCACTTTAGGCAAGTGCAAAAAAACCCTTGCCGGAAAGATCCCTGCCAACTGCTGTGGAGCAGCATGGCATGGCGGTGCAGGGGCAGGAACATCTGCTGTGCACAGGGTGAGTCATACGGGGAGAGAAAGTTGGGGGCAGAAGGGACAAAGATGCAGCGACATAGCATCTTTCCTGGACCCAGGAGGTGGCAGCCATCCCTGGGCTGAACAGGTCCCTGCTGGGAAACACAAGCCTTTGCTGAGCTGTTACCCTGAGAGGGCTTTCATTTTCTGGTGGTAATCAACAGAAAAAAAAATAAAAGTTCAACGTGAGTTAGAGGGTTAAAAAAAAAAAGTTATTGAAACTGATTTGCAGGTCAGGTTTGGGTTTGTTTCAGTTCACTGTTAACAATACCGATTCCAGTCACTGAAATGTCCCTCTGAAGCCCCAATAGCTTTAAAGAGTGCCTGCGTGCCTAAACTATCTTTGACTAAGTGCCAGGTTACACAGCATGAGGCCAAACAGAGCCTCATCTCACGTCTTCACATACAAGTGAGACATTTAGTACTTTTGGGGGGACTTAAACACACGGAAGCAATGGTGGAGTGAACAGGGGTGAGTTCAGAGAGAACTGGCTACTTCACTCTCCATGTAAGGGTAGAAGTGTCCTTATGGGGAGTGAACACAGGGTAAAGACCAGATTATCATTTCACTCCTTACTTTACTGCGTACTAATTTTCTGTCACAAATAGTCCTTCTTGCTGCATAAAAATACATGCCATGCTAAACTGCATTTTTAAACATGTGATTAAGTCAAAAGAAGCACTATGGCATCTTGGATTAAGCACCCAACATACTCTCTAAAAAATATAAAAAGTAGGTGTACAGTATGTGAGCTTTACTAATACGTTCCATTAAACTGTTGTTATGAAAAAGGAAATGATCAACATCTAAAGCACTTTTCATTTGTTTCCCATATTGTTCTTCATTCTCAAAAGTGACTCGCGGAAACCATCATCACNGCAGGGAAAAAAAAACGGGGAAAAAAAAAAAAAAAAAAAAAAAAAAAGAGCCCCGATTTGACCTGTTGGCCTCACTTCTATTATTTGTAGTGACACTTTTTTATTTTTGGACTGTGGCTTTTAAATTTGAGACTAAAAATAGCAGCCACCCTCAGAGTACCGTTTGCGTAGGTGGAATGTTTTGTACACAAAACTGTCTATGTTCCTTCCTCCTACCATTAGCTCTGCCTACACCTCTTGTCCTCCGAGACAGTTTTCTGTGAAGATTAATGAGACGTATAAAGCAGAAGCCCAGCTCTTGGTTAGTGGTGTTAATATGAGGAAGTTCAGTCAAGCATATTAGCTTATGACTCCTCGTTTCACATTGCAAATGTGGGTGGTACTTTACAGCAGTTAGGTCCTGTCCTGGAAATAGGTACGCAAGTGAACAGTTTATTCATTTCAATAATATTATTTAAATCAAAGGAGTTATACGTATAGTTACATGGGACCATCCTGACAAGATCATACAAAATTTCCAAGTTTTCTAGCAGCACTCAGTGTTATATACTTCTGAGGAAGGCACAGCAAAGCATCAGATGGAAAATTAAAAAATAACTTCCCCGTAACTGAGATTTCCATTGCTAGGTACTTCTTTCACTCCCTGAAGTATTTGTGTGTCTCTGAAAAAAACCTATCCCATCTAATATCATGGCATTTGTTTTCAGCACTATGGATTCTGAGCACTGACTCCTGCTGCACTATTGGCCTCAGTAAAATCTTGAGGCAGGCATAAACGCATGAACTTAAGAGCACATCGTTGTGATAATTTGGCATGTCACCTGCTCTGTGCTATTTGCCCATGCACACCATCCCCATGACTAATCATTTCCATTGCCTGCTTTATAACTCTTTTTATATCTTTAGAATTTATTCTAAACTCTTTAGAAATCAATAAAACTACAAAGAACATCCCAGTTGAAGCCATTCCCTTGACTGTAGCACCGTGTGAAATTTTCCAGTTTTTTATGCATCCAAGGATCTAGGTAGTTTTTCTGGATGGTGCTCCATACTGAAGTAGCATTTTCCATAGTCAACCTAGGGTTATATCTGGGGGTAATTAGTAAGTGATGACAATGACTATAGAAACTACTGGGATAAATAATTAACAGTTTAAGTTATTTCTTCCCCTGTGAAATCCTGAAAATTTCTTTGGCTATTGCATAGCCCATTCATCTCGATAAGTAGGGTTCTTCCACAGTTCTCCCCAGCACTCAGAATCCTGTTCAATCTAAATTATGTATTTTTGCCATTTTATCTAACATTTCTGCTCCTAAGCTGCCACAAAAGAGAAAGCTAAAGATCCTGATCCGTCAGAGCTGTGCTTAGTGCAATATTGCATCAGGAGACAACAACAGGACCTTGTCTACTCTCCTTTATGATTTCCCAGCACACCTGAAATGTAGGGGCGTTCTGCTGCGCCCTGTATCCACAGAGGAAGCATCTCTTACTGGCAAGAGGCATTAGCTAAGCACCTCAAAAAGGTTCTCCATGAAAGGAGAATGCCACGATAGCTCTTCTGATCCATCAGAGATCAGGTAAGGAGATACTTCAGAAAGAGCTCATTGCTTCTAGTCTGATAGCACTCACTAGTAGTATAAAAAAAGTTGCGTTTTTTTTCCAGTATCTTTGATCATATGTGAAATATGATTCATGGGGAGATTCATGGGAAGTTCACAGCAAGATAACAAGGACTGATTTCTTGGGGGAATGCAGTGGTTCACTATCATACTGAGAGTATTTTTTCCCCTTCATTCTCTCTCTTAACAAAAAAAATAAATCAATCCCTATCACTCTGTTTTTTATTTTGTTGGAGGACAAAGAGCTTGCATTTTCTTTTTAACCTGTTTTCTGTAACATCCTGCATGTCATTCTTTGGTCCCCAAGAAATAACAACTCGTGTGAATGTCACTTCTAATTAGGAAGAATGAGAACTGTTTTTTCCAATATCTGTTAAAAATTTTTAACCATGTGTCTTGTTGATGAAGGATATGGATTACCAGAAGGAATAAAACTGACACATTTCACTCTTGAGAAAAATGATGCAACTTTACTAATTTTCTAATGAGAGCTCCCATTGCTAGCTCAAAATAAATGCTATTTTGAAAAAGAGCATCTGAGCTGTATATCAAAGTGTCCGTATGTGTCATACACAAAAATAAACACTGCCCTTGCACATTAAACAGCACTTTTTCTGGCAGTGGAAATAAAACCCACTCTGTTTCTAAAGCTGTTCGTTTTGAATTTTTCAGATATAAAGGCTCTCAGCTGGAGTTCCACCAGCTGCCAGCCACTGTCATTACACACAGGCCATAACGGGAACGTCCTGCTATCTGTATATGCTGGGTAATGGCTAAACCTGGTACAGTTACTTCTCCCTGAACTTGCTAGCCCTATGTCCTCATGTCCTGCAATGTTCAGGAAGAGCTCAGTTCCTCAGGAACAACAAAGTATCATTATAATATACATATATATACATTGATTTATCTAGCTGGGCCTTGAATTAGTATTACTGAATTTAACGGCTCCGTGTTAGCAAATAAAATCTGCTATAATTGTGCTGGCTCTGTATACTGGATGCTTCTTAGCTTAAGACCGTGATTTCAGCCACATAACTAGATCAAGAGTAGGGCTAGCAAGACTCACAGTTAGGATAAGATGAGGGTTTAAGGTTCAGGTTGACAAGGGCTATGATGTAGGGTTAAGGATGGAGGTAGAAGGCTTTACTAAGGTAATGTTGGGGCCTGTGCCAATATGACATCCCTATCTAATTTTAGGTCTTTGTCTTTGGATGTTAAGAGTAACTCTAAGACTTTTTGTTTGGAAAAACTTTAGGCCAGCAGGGGCTGATGAAGAAACATCAGCACTGGACTGAGAAGAAGGCCTTGCTAAATTTAGGGCTGGCGCCCAAAGAAGCATGAATCCAACACCAGTGCAAATCCTTCCTTAACACAGTGAGCCCTTTCAGCCTCATAAAAACTAAAGAGGCCGCAACCATGATCAAACTTTGGAACCCTTGCCAGATCCAGTACTGAATAAAACTCTGACTTTGCTTGCCTGTGCCCTCTTCCATCACCTAAACCTTAAGCCCAACTCTCTTCCAGCAGACCCAGCCACCCCCAGACCCAAACCTGGTTCAGGCTGTCAATCTGAGTAGCAACTTTAACTCCAGGACATGTTTTTGTCCCATCTCGAATTATAAACACCCTTGTGATCCAAAAACCAATTTAAGTTAGTCCTACATTTAATCTTACTGGTTCCTGCCAGCCCCAGATCCCAATGTTAAACAGGGTTGATATAACAGACTTCGCTAGTTTCTGAAAGAGGTTGATAAGCTAGCTTAGGATTGGTGTTAAACTTACAGTTTTGGGCAGCAAAGACCAAGGGCTTCAGTTTGTGGCTGCCTCCAGCAGCAATCTGGCTGGTACCAACATGGGCCACATCACCAATTTCACATCCGGAGCTGGCAAAGGTAACTAGATTCCAATAAGCTGAAGAGTCTACAACCGCTGGAGTAGCTCCTCTTCCAAAATCAGTCAATGAGCCCAGAAGTCGTAAGTCTGTACGTTATGAAGTCTAGGCCTCAAAAGCTGGGAAACATAATTAATTTAATGAATTAAGTTTAATTTAAGTGCATGAATGCAAGTGCATTACAATTCAGCCTTCAATTGCATAACAACATGGTGGTTTTGCTTGTGTTATTGAATGTTTTGGGTGGATATTCCTCCTTGGTATAAAAAGAAATGTAGCAGGACTGGGTACTGCTGGATCACTACCTTAGATGCTGAAAAAATGTAGAATGTCTAAAGAATGGGGAAAATTATTCCAGAAAGGAGAAATAAAAAAGAAAGTTAAAGAAAATAGATAACTTGAACATGCAAACCACTGTGCTAAATTATGCTAAAAATATTTTAAAATGTTCCAAATCATTAAACCAAAATGATGGTCATCTGACAATATCTCCAGATTAGAAAGACTAGCTGTAGGTCTTTCTATCCTATCCTGTAGGATAACAACACTACCTGAATTCACAAGGGTGTTATGAATCATAGAATACCAGGTTGGAAGGGACCTCAGGGATCACCTGGTCCAACCTGCCTTGGCAAAAGCACAGTCTAAACAAGAGGGCTCAGCACCCTGTCCAGCTGAATCTTAAAAGTGTCCAATGATGGGGAATCCACCACTTCCCTGGGGAGATTATTCCAAGGGCTGATTGTTCTCAGCGTGAAAAATTTTCCTCTTGTGTCCAATCGGCATCTCCCCCAGAGTAACTTGTACCCATTACCCCTCCTCTTCTCCATGTGACTCCTTGTAAAAAGGAAGTCTCCCTCTTCTTTCTAGCCACCCTTTAAATACTGGAAAGTGGTCATAAGGTCCCCCATAAGCCTTCTTTTCTCAAGGCTGAACACACCCAATTCTCTCAG
>RSEF01000004.1:88773854-88808671 GCA_003993805.1 Himantopus leucocephalus | reverse complement strand
CAGCAGTCTTCCCCCCCTCGTTCACCTCAGCCGCCTCCCCTCAGCGGCCCCTCCTTCAGCCCGGACTTCCCCCTTCCCCTCAGCAGCCCCCCGCCGGCCCCCTCTCTAGTTTCAGCCCGTTCCCGCGTCGTGCCCCCGTCCCCCCTTCCCCGCAGTCCCCGGCTGCCTTTTCCACCTCTTCACCCCTGGCCGGGGTTCCCCGGCCGGCCTTGCCCCGGGGCCGCCTCCCGCGGCGCGGGGTTCCCCCCCCCCCCTTCCNCCCCCCCCCCCTTCCGCAGAGGCGGAGCGGCGGCCCGGCCCGCCTTGCGCCTTCGGAAAGCAGCGGGGAAGGGGAAGGGCAGCAGGCGGGTCCTGCGAGCCCTTAAAGAAAAGCGGCCATCCTCCTCCCCCGGCGGGGAAGGCGGAAAAGCGAAGCAGCAGCCACCGCAGCCCCGGCCCTGCCTGGCTCCCTCTTCGGGTTTATATGCACCTGGCCGGATTACTGCTGGCCCTGGAGAAGAAAGAGAAGGGGCAGCAGCGCGACAGCGGCTCACCTTCCCCGGCCATGTGCTCGGTAAGCGAGGGTAGCAGCGCAGAGCCCTTGGTGGCCCGCTTCAAGCAGGTGGAGGAGACGCTGGAGAAGCTGCACCGGGAGAACAGGAGCTTGAAGAACAAAGTGCCTCGGTACAACGCGCTCTGCACCTTGTACCACGAGTCCGCGCAGCAGCTGAAGCACCTCCAGCTGCAGCTGGCCGCCAAGGAGGCCACCATCCGGGACCTGCGCGGCAGCCTGGCCCGGCACCAGCAGCAGCAGCCGCCGCCGGCGGGCGGCGAGGCGGGGGCGGCGGGCGCGGAGCCGGAGCCTGCCCGCTCGCTGGTGGAGAGCCTGCTGGAGCAGCTGGGGCAGGCCAGGGAGCAGCTGAGGGACAGCCAGCGAGTCTCGGCGCGGAAAGTGGAAGCTCTGAGCCAGGTAAAACCGCGGCTGCCCTGGCAATGGCGCGGGCGGGCGGCGCCGGGCCTCTCCCTGGGCCGCGGGGGTACCTCAGGAGCGCCCACCCCGGCAGCGGTCTTCCCGCCCTCCTCTCTAGAAAAATGAGTAATTTGAGCTTAGTAAAGCCCAGCGGCGGTGGTGGTCTGGAACGGAGGCTGCAGACGTTTGGCATTCAGGCGTTTATGGAAGCAGATGGGGGGTGACAGCTTGGTATAAGGTGACTTTTGCCCCGGGTGGCCCAGCAAGCTGGTGGGGGCTGAGCCCGGGACAAGAGAGCCAAATGTTTTTGACCGCCGCAACGCGATGCTGGTGCGTTTGACAGGTCTCGCTCTATGGCTGCGCGCCCCGAGCGGGACTCTGCCCAAAGCTGCGCAGCCATCCGCATCCAGCGGCGCTTCCCGCTGCCTTTAAGGTCCAGGAGCTAAACCATAAAGTCCTAAAACAAAAACTTAGCGCGGCATTATAAATCTTCGTGCAGCTATTTCCGCAAGAAGGAAAAATAGTAAAACCCCCTAAATTTGGAAGTTCCGTATTACTTACTGAAGACCCTCCTCTTTACCAGATGCAACAATTTTGTTCTGTAAGATAAACAACTGATGCCCCCAGTTTTTCTATTAAATTGTTGGGTTTTTTTTTTAAAAAAAATGCACTTAAAAATGGATTTTTGTATTGACATTAAAGCAGCACATCAATACTTGGAGAAGTAACTGGCAAGTCTGGATTATAAGGAGATAGATTAGGGAAATTGGTATCTTCTATGACAGAAAAAGAAGTCTCAAGACTGCATACCCTCCCATCCACCACAAATGCTGGTTTTGTTACTGTCATTTAGACTTTCCCATATTCAGTCTGGAATACTTTAAGAATTTTAAAGTATTTCTTTCTATATGAAGCTGCATAAAGGAATTTCCAAACCGAGAAGCAGTACTTAAAATTGAAACAAGTATTTTTGTCATAAGTAGTCTCTTGACCTAATGCTTATACAAAACATTTTCCATATATGACACTCACCTAAATTGCATTTAAATAAGTTCAAGTTTGGAAATTTTTAATAAGAGATGATCTTACTGACACTTTGCAAACAGATGACAAACCTGTGGTATCTGAATATGTTTTGAAGTCTGATGCTGAACGTCTTTAGTCTGTAGCAAAGCGGAAATTAAGCATGATGCTAAAGAATTTAAACCTCAGTAATAAGAACAAGTGCTATTTCTATAAGTTAGATATTAATTTTATTATTTTTAGAAATAAATATTTTATGCCCAATCAGAAACACTTAAATCATTGTCACTAAAAATAATAATAACAAAAAAAAAAAAAGACATTTTGTGAAGTCAGAGTGTTTGCAAAGAAGAGTGCTCCCTGTGATTTACAGCTCCATTAGCACCCCTGAAGAACTGGAAGGGTAGAGTCAAGCTTGTACCTGTCTCATGGTCTACGCTGGCATCCAGGGCATCATTGATTCTGGAGGAGCAGTGCTGCAGAGGTTTTTGTTACCAGCAGCTGCTACTTCTTGAGGATATCGAGCATGGGCTGTTTTGACAAAGTCAGGACTGGTGTACTTCAGATGCATGGTACTACAGAGTGGTTTACCCCAGTGAGCAACCGAATGTCTTCCTTCTCAAAACACCTGTAGAGACATTAACTTAATGCCGTGCAGGTGGTCCAACAGAGCACAGAGTAATTCAACAAGAATGCACAGCAATAAGATACACAGTTGTTTCCTAAGAGTATGTCAGACCCTGGTACATACCTTGGAGAGTCAGCTATGGCCAAAATAGAGTCATTGCTGCCACACAGACTTCATTTTCTGTTTGCTTGTCCTTACTGCTCATCCTTTCCTAAGTGGGAAAGTTGCTGTGTATGCTCCTTCTGCTTTGGCCTCGTGACAGTGTCAGGCAATGGATACACTTCACTGGTTTTTTACAAGAAGACTTTCCAGTTCCATTTTTTTTTTTTTGAGGAAAATCTCTACTATCTGTTAATTTAGAACGCAGGACCAATAAGCATTTCTCAGTTTCCATAGTTATTCCTTTTAAATGGCTTTGTTTCTTGTAAGTTCCATCTTCAGTTTGTTGCTGCTGTATATCTTTTCATAAAATCTTCCTGAATTTTTTCTTGTGATTTCTTCATTCTGCTGACTAGGAAATGCTTGTGTAGCTGTCCAAACAGTTCTTGATTTTGATTCACTGATCTGTCAGTTCTAAGGTCCAATGATTATATAGAAATGAATTGGATTTATTTTACTTTTTAAGCACTTTGCAGCGAGTATAGGAGCAATATGGAATTACTGCAATATGGAATTCAGTCTTAGACATATTTTGGCTTTTGAGTTCACTTTGCTTTTAAATAACTTCCCCTCCCCCTTATGTTTAGGAAGTACAGAAGTTGAATCAGCAACTAGAGGAGAAAAATGGAGAGATACAGCAGATGATAAATCAGCCTCCATATGAAAAGGAGAGAGAAATCTTACGACTTCAGAAGAGCTTGGCAGAGAGAGAGAAGGCTCAGGCCACCAGTGATGTTTTGTGCCGTTCACTCACTGATGAAACTCACCAACTTCAACGAAAATTAGCATCCACAGCAGAAATGTGCCAACATCTGGCAAAATGTCTAGAAGAGAAGCAAAGAAAAGAGAAGGGGAATTTAGATGACCAGATACCTACGGGAAGATCTAATCAGGTACTGTGTTTCTTTAAAGTTTTACTAGCTTCCGAGGTGTTAATTACAATATGATAGTTGTAACTGTCGAGCGGTGAGAAACATCCCTTTAAATAATTTCACGTAGAGTGAAAAGATTACCATGGCAAGCTCTAAACAATTCTGAGTACCAGAAATTGACAACTGCTTCCATCCTAAATCACTTGCATTTTGGCCATCTCACTTGTCAGAGGCTTTTTTTGGAGAGGAGATGATCTTGACAGATCCCTTCCAACCTCAGCAATTCCAGGATTACAATTCTTCCCTGCATACACAGGAGACAGTACCTTCTTTATACCACAGCATGCTTCTGTGCATCACTAGATGGTGCTGTGCTTTTGAAGGTGGTATCTCCTGATTACTTGTTTAAGCATCTAAATGACAAAACAAAGTCAAGATATTATAAAGTAGTATTTATATCAAGAACTCTATAGCATGTGGTCTTATCAGATCAGGATTTGGCTTTGCACACGTAGTACAGACCTACAGAAAGTTGGTTAGGGAAGAATGAGTCAAGGTGTCTTACCTTTTTTTTTTTTCTCTGGGGTTCCCCCTGGCCCCCCAGTGAGAGGCAATGTTTCTCTCCAGCAGGGGTGTTTAGAAAAATTGCTTCATTATAGAAAGGTGAGAGAAATGCTGCTGAGGGGTACAAAGAAACACCTGGATTTTGGTGTGCTCTGCTAATGGCTGTGTGGCTTTTGTGAATCATCACGTTAGCTGAAGCTTTTCAGCGAAGGGTAGCAGTAGATCCTGTTGTTCTGTTGTTCCAGAGTAACGATGGTTCAGAGTTGTTAGGTAATTCATCATAATATCATAAGGAAATAACATTAGAAGTGCTGCCTCCAGTAACAGATCAGAGTATTGAGTATGATGCTACAGCCGATTCTCATAAAAAAAAAGAATAATTCTATCTCATGCTCCTACTGCTAACGTAGTGGTAATGCTGTGTTTCACATGACCACTCATCTATGCTTTTATGGTAAACTCTGTACATGCTCATTTCTACTTTGTTAAACATGGAGCATTTCCAAAGAAAACGTATTCACATTAAAGTTACCTGTAAAAAATAGTTAAAGGTAGACTAGACATAAGAAAAAAGGACTTAAGGGACTTGAAGCATTTAGTATTATCATATTTTACGTGTAATTGATAGACAGGAAACTTGATTGACTTTGATATATGTAATAAGTAGCTAACCTTGTACAGTGGGGACTTCCCTGTTGAAGAAGAGAAATTTCAGATGCAATTACTAGCTGATTCTAGGGAATTTTGTACAAAAGTGTTCTATATTACTCACGTACACCGGGGTTTTTTTAAGCAGATGTCACAACTGTAAAAAAAAAAAAAGTATCATTTTAGTCAATTATTTAGCAAGCAGGGTTTTTTTCCCCTCAGTAATTTCTTCCTAGTACTGGCCAAAATTGACAGTAATAACAAAGCAAGATGAAGGCCTATCTCTGTCTTTGTCATGCATTCCCCAACTCCAGACAAGTAGTTTCCAAGGAGTTAAGCTCTATTGTCATCAGTGTAGAGCCTCATGCATGTAAAACGTATGGTATTTTTCTTGTTACCTTCAGTAGGCTTAGAATTTGGTAAAACAGGTATTTTTTTATGACATCACACAGATCTATTTAAAAGCAATACCAAGGTGGTAAAAACCTGAGTTTTTGCTCTGCTCATTAATAATAAAAGCTGTAGGCTATGCTATTAGCATTTAGAAATATGCTATATAGAAATAAATAGACCTAGATGTATGTATGTTTCACTGATAGCAAATAGTTTTAGAGGCATTACAAAAAAATTACTTCGTTTAACAGCATAGCCAAGTAGCATTTGGGATTTTTATGTTAAAGTAACACTTCCTTTATCTGAAAATTACAGCTTTTAGACAATGAAACTTCACTTCAAGCTCTTATCTGCAACCTACAAGATGAAAACAGGATGTTAAAACAAAAAGTAGCTCACGTGAGTACTTTCATTCTGTACAAGATTAAGATTTGATTGTTTTGAATTACAGTAAATTTAGAATAGGTAAGGCCTGGTTAATCTAGTTAAATGGCAGTTTAACGCGACAGATTTTTTTTTTTTAGTCCTTTCAACATGGCATATAGCCTTTGTTCCCTTAGCTAAGAACAACTTATTACATTATTTTTAATGTATTGGGTTTTTGTTAAAAATACAACAAGAAGAAAATTGTTTCTGTGTTCCTTCTATGCATCAGTATTCCACCCCAGGAGAACGGCACTAGGCCCAGAGTGACCACCAACCCCTCACATTCCGTATTATTTAATTCTGTCCCTATGGATTGGCAAGTGAGGAAGGCTGCCCATGAAGAGCCTGGCTTACAGCATGATTATCTTTGGCTCTCCTGTAAAATGGCTTATCCACACTCAGCAGTTGAGAGAGTGAGATTTTAGAGAATTCTCTTTTCTTTTAGAGAAGTTCACTCCTGCACATATAGTCAGTCTATGAAAGCTTGGAAGTTTGTGTCTTCGTGTTTGTGTCTTTGTGTTCTTCATGACTCTCCCGGGTAATCTTTCAGGTGGAAGACTTAAATGCAAAATGGCAGAAATACGATGCGAGTAGGGATGAGTATGTGAAGCGACTCCACTTGCAGCTAAAAGAGATGAAGTCACAACTGGAGCAGCAGCATGGTGTAACTTCAGCACAAACGAATTCTGACCTGATGCACAAGGAGATATTCCGGTTAAACAAGCTACTGGAAGAAAAAATGAATGAATGCATAAAAACACAGAGAGAATTAGAAGACGTGAAGAAGGCTAGTGAAGGAGATAATGAGCGCATACAAATGCTGGAGCAACAGGTCATTAAGTTTCTTTTTCCTAGTGGTGGGAAATCTTAGTTTCTCCCCAGATGACTGAAGTCCAAGGGGGAAAAAATGAAATTATTTCTTTTGACATTTGCCACTTGTCTTGCCACATTTGGCTACACAGATACTTAACAATGCAGATTTAAAGGAAACTCACTGCTTAAAGAACTGCATGCAGTTCTGCTGGTTTTAATACAAGATATGAAAGATATGAAAAAGAAATACAAATACCTTTAAAGTACAGATATGATAGAGAAGATAATATTGAGATTCTGGGAATAAGTATTTACAAACAAAGGAATCACAGTCTCAACTTTCTAATCTAACCTGCCAATACTCTAACTTACAAAATAATAACATAGTAATTCTTTTTCAGGTCCTAGTTTATAAAGACGATTTCACATCTGAGAGATCAGACAGAGAAAGAGCACAGAGTAAAATACAGGAGCTTCAGGCAGAAGTTGCATGTCTGCAACACCAACTAGCAAGAAAACAGGTAAGAAAGCAACATGCTACTTTTTCAATTAAAGCATGTCAACATGATTCAGGACTAAAATACACTTCTAAATATATTTAAAAATATCTTAGTACTTCTAAAACCATTTCAGCTCAGTGCAGTTATCAAAAACTTGCATTATTTCATAGTAATTTCTAGCGGAGATGCTTCCCAATACATGTGTAATACCCCTTTCCGATCCATTTTCCTTCCATTTTGGGTCAATACACATTCTTAGAAGGAAGAGAAGGACAGCCAGGACTCTTCTAACAGTGGCATCTTTAAAGTAGCATACTGATTATATTCTGTGTTTTCTACAAGCCTTCTTTACAATTATATTAATAAAACTTAAAAAAATGATGCTTTTTTTTTTTTTTACGAATCTTCTGATGAAAACATGAACAGTGTTTCAGATAAAGGTGATAAAATATTCTGTTAAATAATATCTTTTTACTGCATCTTTTTCAAGAGCTCCTCTTTCTCTTTCTAGGACTCAAGAGACACAAGCAGTCATTTCAGAGTTCACATTGGTAACCAAAATCATATGCACATACAGACTAATGTTGAACATCTACGAGGCAATAGCCCAGGCCAAACAGGCATGAGAAGAACGTCTTCCCAGTCTGAACAAGCTTCTCCTCCTGTGGACAATGGAAACTCAGGATCCGAGGGCAGGGCACAGGGTGAACTTAGATGCCCTCATTGTATGAGGTTTTTCAGTGATGAACTCAGTGATGAATTCCTCAAGCATGTTGCTGAGTGTTGCCAGTGACCATGCGATGTGAGGCTTGTAAGTCGATCACTACTTTAAAGACAGTAAAACTTTGTTCTATGCATATCTCCTACAGTCCTATAACAGAGTAATTCATATGGACAGCTCTTAGGAATTAGGAGGATGAACAGTATCTACCTCTTATTTGATTTCACCTTCTCTTGGACTGTATGAAAGACTTCAAGATAAAGCAGAGTGCTTTTATGAAGAATTATTTTTGACAACTACGAGGAAGGCAAGCATAATGCAAATTCTACTACAAACTAAACTGAAACTTACAGTGGTAGTTAGCTTCAGAGTGCAGCTTGACTCGTATTCGAGTCTAATTCTTGACAGCAGTTTGAAGGCTTGTGGAAAAAAGTTACTGAACTTGAAATTTTCCTCTTCCAAAAATGCAGGCTGAAGAATGGGGGAGGAGCACTTTGGCAGAAGATAGGAAAAATCTTACTATGCTTTATCTGGATTAAAAGCGAAAGTATTTTCTTGTCTACTGAGGCTGAACTTTCAGACATCTCATCTGTGTTCAACTGAAATCAGGAGAAGTGAAGAAAACATAAAAGGGCTGTTTTTTGACTAAAACTAGCCTGTCTTTTTGCACAGAAACAATGTACAGGGATATTTATTTTTTTCTGTGCTGTAACTGTTTTACACATTTGTAAATGTGTATTTGTGTAATTATTGATTGTATTCCTATTTTACCTAAGGATTATTTTTATAATAAAAGTGATTACTAATGTAGTAAAGCAACTGCACAAAGTGGTCAAAAATCTCTCTTTCAGTGTAAGTATTTAAATGTGAAATAGTCCCAGTAACTATACTAAGGGCTAACTAAATGTCATGGTTTCAGATATGAGTTATTTCATTACTTCAGTGATAACTAGTGTCTCAGACTATTTTCAAATATGTTGAAAATCACTCCTCATTTATGGGAGGAAGAATGACCTTTCAGATGCACAAGAACACATTTAACACCCTGCCACACACCTGTGACGACGCCAGTGCTAGCTTAGATTTCTTCTTATCCTATCTACGCTGGAGATAAACAAATGGCAGGGGACTGTTTTGAGAAGAAGTATCAGAAGCGAAGGTGTACAAATGTAACAGGGCCACAGGTTTTTTCAGCCTTGGCTCCAGCTGTTTCTCACCATGGCAGAGCTGGAGTTGAGGTTGGGATACAAAGTAAAGGCCTAGTACAACCATGACTTTTCAATAATGAAAAAAAACTTACTTTGTGTAACAACTCTTGTCTTCTGCTTTGCTTCCTTCCCAGTACTCCACTTCAGGAGGATCGTGGATATTTTCATTGATATTTCCTTTTTATGATCCTGTTACAGCCCCAAAGGAAGATGATGGTTTATGCCAATGTTGCCTTAGGTGGGATTTTACTAAAAAAGATGCATGGGCCATCACATACAGTGCGCAGGTGCAATGCTTCTTATTAATCTAATCTTTAACTGATTGCAAACCTGTGATTGTGCTTGTTTTTCCCAACATAACATGCACAAACATGCAGAGATTTTTATTTTTTTCTTTTTTTTTGTGACCATTTTATACATCGCCTTTTAAGGTCTTAGAGATCAGATGCAGCCCACAGAATATAGGCTGAGAAACATATGATTAAGCTTCCTGTGGCATAAGCTAATCTTACTTTTTCTGACTGTTCTCATTAGACAAGCCTTGTTTACAGCTGCAATGTACACCAATACTACATCGCCAGTGATTGATACAACAGAATATGGACCTTTTTTAGTGATTCACTTTACAAGATAGTCACAAAGACAAACGCAACAATGAAGTAAGTTCGATCTTGGCAGTGCATTGTTTTTTATTGCATTTGAGATGATCACTGCTTTAATATACATCAGTCACTATACTATACCCTGTGGGTATAGTTGGGCAGACTGACCAAGAACTATTAGAAATAGATGCAAGATATAGATATGAGAATCTGCAGTATGCACTACACAGAAATTGATAGTACCTACTCTTGTCGTTTTAAGACCTGTGAATTAGTCCCCTTGTCAGAGCAGAGATTAGAGTCTGAATCCTGGGAAAGGAGGGCACTTCAGCGCTGGGAAACTGGATGTATCTCCATAGAGGACTGCACTGGACCAACAGACACAAACAGGTGAAGTTATAGATAAAGGAGAGACTACAGCGACCACCTAAAGCTGTGCAATAAGTTACTGGAATTTGAATACCCATGGCAAAAATCTAGGACAGATCTGTTGGTCTTCAGTATAAAAATACCTCACTTCAGAGCTATTTTATTTTACCATTTCCTACTGATTTTTTTTTCTGGCTGGTAAAAAGCCCTACCTATTTATTTCTTGCTTTGGCTTAACCAAGAAACCAGTTCCACACACTGTGAAGAACTACCAGTGTCTTATATGCAAATGTTTGTTTCAGATTATAGGGCGCAAACTATTCCTCCCAAGAAAACAGTGCTTTGACTTTTACGTTGAAGTCACTGGTAGATCTCTTGAAGCAGCAGCAGCATAAAATCTTTACTTGCCCCCTCCTCACCAGACAAAGCATACACATCGAGGCATCCCAAGCAATTGCCACCACCACCTACATTCACGATTCAGGTTCCTCAACTTGTAGACCAGAATGCATGAAAATTGTCAGCTCCACTGCCCCAACACTGAAGTGAAAGCAGCCATGAGTTCCCAGCGTTTTTTGAACCCTTTAAATTAAGGAGAGCTCCTTCTGGCCTCAGAATGGTTTCCTCTGCCACTTGGATGGCTGTCCAAGTACTGCGTGTCTTGTTTGGTTAAATGGTCAAAGAAACCCAGATCCTTTCCCAAAAGAAAGCAATAAAGGCATGTGAGTAAGAAAGTAACTGCATAAAATGAAAGGAGCTTCAATAGCATAAACTTTATGAACTTTCATTATCCATTTGTACCACATTCGTTCACTAAAACACACATCATCTGTAAAACGGCAGAAACAAGTCCTCACACAAGAGACTCTTGAAACCAAACCAAAAAACTATGTGACTCCATGGGACTCGGTTCCTTATTTGCTGTATTGGCAACAAAAGGCATCCAAGATAACGGAACCCTGTTATCAGGCAAAGTTAACGCCCGTTTAGGCTTCTGTAAATCTCTCATTGCTGGTGAGCAATGCCCGTGCTGGAGAGGCATGCCAATACTAAGAGCAAGACAGAGGTACCTCTGTAGGTCCAGGGAGGCTGGGAGAAGGCAGGATAACTGTCTCTTCTGGGACTTGTAGGAATGTGTCTTAGCGTATTAAGAGCTGCCAAGATGTATTTGTCTAATTACCTTCATGCTTAGTCCATCCCTTCTCCTAAAATTTCTCCCTTGTTACATTACTGTCCCTCAGTTTTGGTCTCCAAACCAGCCTGACTTCAGACACAGGACAAGCTCAGAGCTCCCGAGCAGCTGTCTCACCAGCAATGAGGTTTTCAGGCCATATATTCTCCAAGTGCTGGCAAGCTGGTTCTCGTTATTCCTGGACCTAATTATAATGTATTTTGCTTGCGACTTTAAAGTAAATGCTGTTTACTAATAACCATGCTGGTTGCCATGCAGAAGTAGGCCCTTAGCACACAATCACGGCAGCAGCCGTAGGCAACACTGACTCACCAAATCTCAGAAAATACAACTGGGAGAAGCCTCAGAAGTTGGTCCCTACCCAAAAACTCCCAAAGGAGAGAAGCTCAACAATAATGCTGTCTTCTATAGCATGGGCAGTATAGAGCCTAAAAAAAGCTTCTCAAATCTTCTGCAACTTTTAAGGCAACGTCTGCTTCCCCCTCCAATGATTTAGGACATCACATCTTTTAAAACAAGCCTTAAATGATGCCTCAAGATTAAGTGCTCACTAATAATAAAACCGACTACAAGAATAAAATTTGTTCAAGAAGCAGATACCTATGCTCTACGGTATTTTTTTTTCAAACTTCCATTTCCTGTGGCTTCGCTGCATGTGTATATATAGAAAGCAAGGGAAATTCCAAACAAGATGCCACACCATCGTACTCAGAACAGCAGTGCTTCGCATTCTAAAAAAGGGAAGTCTCAAATTCTTTTTCTACAAAATCTATGTGAATTCAAAGTAGTAATGCTGTAGTAATATTTCCTAGTACCATGCTCCAGTAGCTATCAGCTGGCGGGGGGAGGGTTCAGCTAAAAAACCTAAAGCATAAGAAATACTTACAAAGCACTAGGTCAACCCAGCAGGACCTCAGCAGAGGGATGGGGTACCAGGTTAAGCACTCCTGACTGCTCACCTGATGTCTCGTATCGCTCGCTAAGGGCAAAGCGCAGCCCAGCACCCTCACTGAAGCTTTCCCTGCCGTGGGCCATCCTAGCTGGGGGGCCAGAGCTCCAGCAAGGGCAGCTGGGGGTTTACAAGGTGCTGCAGCAACTGCTGAAACAAGGGCTTCTGAAAGGCACCAACTGTCCCAAGCAGCACAGCCTCCACTCCTGCTGCTGCTCAGTGCATTCTTCCCCTTTCTCTTTAGTACATCCACTTTTTCCTCCTCTTTTTACATTTACTGGCAAGAAGCTGTTTGTGCAGGAACTCTTCACAACATGCACTGGATGGGTGGTGTCTATAGTGGCCGACAGCCTCCCTCAGGAGCTTGAGATACTTCCATAGCACATGGAGCTCCATTGTGAACCACACTGAACCAGATGGCAGGTTACGACNTGGCACCTGTGGGGGGGACCCACCCCCCCCCCCCCCCCCCATTTAAAGTGTGTACTCAGCTTAACTGTGCTTGTTCCCCTGACCAGCCCTCCAGCATACCTTCTGGAGGCCTGGTTGAAAGATGGGCCAAGCACCCACGAGCAGGGTAGCTCTGGCTCCTCATGCTGGCACCCACCTCCTCGGTGTCACACGAACTCACCTTGCCCGAGCTTTTCACACTCTAATTTCTCAAGGAGTGGGAGGGAGGAAAGAGCAGTGGGACCCAGTTCTGCAGTGCTTGCAGATCCACCTCCATCCCCTCCCTGTCACCACTGCAACCCTCTCTCCCCTCCTCCCCCATCCTGCGCTCACCCAATCTCTATGTCAAATCTCTCTTTGTACAAAAAGCATTTGGGTTTGGGTTGGGTTTTTTTTTTTTTAAATTGCCAATAGACACGTTCTTGGTTACACGCAAATATCACGGGCAGTTTTTACAGGAGGGCAAGCCTGGTGTCTACCCCATCAGCTCTTCATCCAGCACTAGCACACCCCATGACTCGCTGAGCTTCTTGGTTCCTGCTGCAGCCAGACTTCCTCCAGCCATGTCCCAAACCTCCCCTTGCACAGCCCAAAATGGCATGGCTGAATGGGACAGTGGGTTTCACAGCTCAATGTCCTGCTCCACAGCAGTCGGGGCATGGGCAATGCCAGGGGTTCCCTTCTCTGTTGAGATAGGAGCCCACACCAAGGGAATGCTGCCTTGCTGGCACGGAGGGCAAGGTGCCAATCTGTAGTCTCCCTCCAGCTGTGCCCCCACAGCCCTCCCTGGGCCAGGCCAGCTGCGGCTCCTGCGCGCCAGCCACCTGCGCCCACCACCTGGGCCCCGGGCTGGGAGGAGAGCCACAGGCACACGTACCAGCTCTGGGAGCAGCCCCACTGTGACAAGTCCCACTCACAAAGCCCCAGGGTTTTTCCTGCCTGGTGCAAATCAGGAAGCAGGTCTCAGAGCATGCTACAGGGCAGGGTTTCCATCTCTCTTGGCACACACAGTAGGGAAGGTGAGAGAAGCTCAGATCTCCTTAGGCTAAGCAATCCCAGCTCATATGAAGGGGAAAAGGAGTAAAGAAAGGAGCTCAGACACCCACAGAGGAATCAGCCCTGACCATCACCACCACGTCTCAAGGAAGCTCAAGCACCCAGAGAGGCATGCAAAGGTCCACAGGCATTTGAGGAAGAACATCATCTATGAAGAGAAAGGGGGACTTGGTGGAATGTAAAGTGACTCATGCACACCACAGCTGAGCGCAGCCTAAAAGAGCATCCTACTCCTCCTTCCCACCACCTGAACTTGCCCTCAGTGATGCAGATCTAATTTAGTGGTTCTCAGCTCCTCTTCTGACCTCAGCACTGAGCACCTGCTCCACCTTCTGCAAGGCCTGTTCTTACCTCCCCAGGTGGAAGGACAGAGCTTTCCCATGTGCCACCCCCAATGACAGCTGGCAGATGGGAACCAGACATCTTCAGAGGGAAAGGGATCTTCCTTTGATCCTGGCTGCTGTGATAGGGGACCTCTCCACCCTTCACCAAAACCAGTCCTAATTTGAACTCTAAACTGGAGTAGTGGTTGATCCTCACCAGCAGGAATATCTGTCACCCATGAGATGCACCTACTGGGTGCATTTTGGGAACTGCTCCTTGAGCGTTGACTGCTCTGCACTGCCAGAGCCACCGAGTAAGCCCCATAAGAGACCTGGTGTAAGGTTCTGGTGCCTTAATGGCATCCGAGACTTGGTTTGAGCACTTTGCAGAAGCCCGCCTCTGCCCCTCACACGCCACAACAGGACAGTCAAAGCAAAGAGCCAGAAGAGCAACAGCAGCACAGAGAGGTGAGTTGGGCAGAAGTCCACCAGCAGCCTGCATCTTCCAGACTCCTCCTTACTCACAACATGGCACGACCCCTAAAACACACCGTATTTTCCAGGCAGTTAAGTGATGCACTGAATCAGCATCTGTTATACACATATGTGGTGGGCACAAGAAAGGATGTGTTTTTAAGGGGGCATCTTTCCCCGTGTTTGGGTGCAGGCCCACCTGGACCCAGCAGCAGAGAAGGTCTCTTTCCCAGTCACAGCTCTCCAGCAACACATGTCCTCTGCTATGAGGCCAGCAAACCTTCACCTGGCAGGAACAAGTTGTACCTGTAGTTAAGGACCAAACAGATGCCAACTGTGAATGTACATGAAATGATTCTTCGGATGAGGGACATGTCCCCTGTCACACCAGCAACAAAGCACAGATGTCCAGGAAGTCTGTCTGTGCTTCACTGCTGCACAACGCAGAGGGGCATCACACCAAATGCAACTGCCTGGAGAGAGCACGAGGTCTAAACGTTGTTAAAACTTACATCCATCAACGGCAGGAGTGGGAAGATATAAAAGTCTTTTCATTTACTGCAATTAAAAAATTCATTCATGAGGTCCATGATGATCTAATGTTCTTAACTGCTCTTAAAACAGCAGCCTCCAAGTTACCAGTATTCATTTGTCCAGGATGCTCTTCGCTGGGTGAGCCTGTTGAGAGGGGAAGAGATGTGAGAGTCCAGAGCACGTGACGATCCTACAGAAGGGTGGCTACTGCCTGTGAGAAGAGCAAGCGAAATCCAGGAGACAAACCTCATCAGAGCTGTGTCCCGAGAGCAGCTTTTAAACAGGAAGCTGAAGGTCACAGCACCAGTAATTGCAAGGTCAGGCCTAAAATTAACCATGAAAAGCAACCTTTTAAAAGAAGTTGAAGGGATATAGATGAAGGTAAGACGGCATCACCAGGGAGTGATGGAGGAATGCAGTAGTTTGCAGGGAATTTGAAACTTGGGTATAGCTTGCAATAGGCATGCATGTGCAGGTGCACGCACTTCTCCTGGTGCTAAAAAAATAAGGGGTTTTAGCTTTTATTAGAGGGCGAATGATGCAAAATAAGCTCTGCCTCTGAGCTTGCACTTCTAGTTTTTCTATAAAGCAGAATTATGACAGCTCCCCCATGACTCTAAAATAGCTTTAAAACCACAAGTAATCTCTTTTAATAGAAGTGAGGAGGCCAGGCCCTCTCTCTCTCCTGAGTAGTCCACTTACTGATCATCAGAGCCCACTTTTGCCCTATTCCAATCACACTCAAACACAGAAACAGTTCTTGGGGTAGGACCCAGAGCCTGTGACACTGTCCACCCCAGCTGAGTGCCTCTAATCACCAAGACACACAGGTTGGCCCTAAAAGCACCATATGATTGCCCTTCTTGCTACTTCAAGTACCTCTTGTATTAAGAGAAAAGTAGTCATCAAAAGGCACTTCATCTCCAGACGTAACATCACCACTTTCCCACGTGGAACCTGCGAGGTTTTACACCTTTTCAGGGCTAGTCTTCTTAAAAGGAAGATATTCCAAAATATGCAGGAGACAGATTGTTCCCAGTGGTGTGCCGGGAGTCATGGGAGGTCTCTGACAGCCCGAAAGATTTGTGCTACATGCAAACCAGGAATTCATCTCCCAGCAGAGGGGACAGCTCTGCAGCACTCGCCACTGAGCAGAGAGGGTCTGGAAAGGGGAGCAAGGTGGAATTTGTTTGAAAGAGGCACCAAGGCAAAGTGGTGGACTAGACCACGGTGTTTTAGAGACAGTTATATGCACTAAGTCATCTTTTTAGATGAATCTCTGTGGCCAAGACTAGGAGCCAGTGTGGGGTGGCAGGCAGGCTTTCCCCTCCCACACAAGATCCATGCTTTGATAACCAGATGTGGAATCCCCTAAACTCTCTGCACGGTGACAGCTCCTGGGGAGGCACAACGTGCAGTGGAAAAAATTGATGAGCACAACCACCTCGTCACCATCACCCAAAGAATGGGCGACAACTTATTTTGTGAACTGTTTTGAGGCTGCGTTTTGTTGCACCTACACACACCGGTCGCATGGCACCGCACCCCCTCCTACAAAATGTCAAAGTCTCCAACTCCTAAGAATAACCATTAGGCGAGAAAAAAATAGCATGTCCTGACCAGCGTTAACTAGTGTGCAGTGGGGATTGCACTGATTTTGCCTTTCTCCTCAACTCAGGGTCTGCACTCACATTGTCCTAAGTTTCCTCCTGGTGGTGTCTCCTGTGACAAGCAGTGGGAAAATCTGAATTTTTACCTCTGTGGTTTCCAGGTGACACTCTCAGAGAAAGTTTACTGGAGCTTTGTCCTTCCTGAAATGGCAGCAAAGCCGAATAAGCACTTCCTCTTCACACAGCTGAGGAACTTCAAACGTGCAGTGTTGCAAAACAGCGTGAGGACACTCTCCCTCCTGCCTCTGCGGTACTCTCTTGCGTGGATTAATTGTGTTACACACACTGGGCAGTAACAAGGTTGAGAAATACTTGAGCAGTAAAAGTCACTCTCACAGCTTGGAAAGGCAGGGGAGTACTATCTTTTATCTCCCCTGCAGTCAGCTTGTGCCTTTGCGTTCCCAGCAGCTGTAAACAACCTGGATCGTGCAGTCACCAAGATTTGTACGTGGACCTGTTTAGAGCCTGGGCAACTGAACAATTTTCAGTCAAGCCCCAAAAGGATGCCCGCGCTAAACATACTTGCAAGTATTTCTGTTTTGCTGCAGTAGTGCAAAACCAAATAGTGAGAACAGATAACAACTTCTAACAGAGATTTTCACAAAATTGATCTCTTAGGTTGCTTCCTTAACCAGAGTGGCACATAATGTCCCCAGCGTCTACAGAAAAGGACCTCAATGTCTAGAAGTAAGAAGCTGGGCTTGCGTAGCTCTTCAGGGATTCTTCTGAGTCTTTGAGCAGTTTGTCTAAAGCTGGTGTTAATATTGTTATAAGGCTTAATATTAATGCAGCTAATGTTTGACTGGACTTTAAAAGTCAAATTCCAGTCTCCCCTAAGCTGCTTTCAACTCAGGGAAGACAGAGGGCTCTGACTCACTTAAACACTTAGAGATGGTGCTAACATAAATCAGAACAAGCACTTTTTGCAAACAGTGCAACTGTTTTGACATTTTTTCAATGAGACAACCCTGTGATTTCACGGAGGAAGGCCTCAGCTGGATACGCTAAAAATCTCAGCCTCACGTCACCTGTACAGCCACTTTGTATGGTCACAGGGTACAGACTCCATTGGGGCTCTTCTTCCCAGTTTTCTGTGTTATTTAAATGTTTTTCCTCTCTGGGGCTGACAAAGAATGAGCAAGCAGGAAGGTCTTGTTCTGTACCTGCGTTGTCTCGGCTGGTTTTTGCAAGGACCAGCAAGTTGCATCCACTTGCATTTTTAGGCAGCCACCAACTTGACAAGTCTGGGTTGCAAAGGCTAACTCTGAGGCGTGACGCACTGCTACAGTTTAAGGCTGTGCCCACATTTGAGGGTTATATACTTAATTACAATGATCATGCAAATTTTTAAGTGCATTAAAAAAACCCCACAACTTTGAAAGCTATATTGACTAAAAATCCCAGCTCTAGAACAATGAGCAAGTCTGCAGCACACCCAACCCCATCCCATCACTTAATGCCCACGAACAGGCTGTGGTTCAAAACCTGCCTTACTCAATATATCAACACATCATTAACACCTATTTCCAAACAGGCATGGTTTGAACAGTGCAAGTCCAGCCACTAATGTTCAAGGGAGCGCTTGTAGCAGCAACACAACCTGCCACAGCCGTTCGGGTCCTCAGTGCACCAAACCAGTACAACCTGTAGCTACACAGTTGTTTATACTGGTGCATTTACTCCCATTACTGATGCAATTGCTCATGAATCACGGAATCACGGAATCACGGAATTTTCAGAGTTGGAAGGGACCTCTAGAGATCATCTAGTCCAACTCCCCTGCCAAAGCAGGATTGCCTAGAGCACATTACTCAGGACTGCATCCAGGCGAGACTTGAAGATCTCCAGAGAAGGGGACTCCACAACCTCCCTGGGCAGCCTGCTCCAGTGCTCTGTCACCCTGACCGTAAAGAAGTTTTTCCCGTATATTTGAACGGAACCTCCTATGTTCCAGCTTGTGCCCATTGCCCCTCGTCCTGTCATTGGGAACCACTGAAAAGAGTCTGGCAAGTCAAGATGAGTCTGATCTACACAACAGGCTAACAGCTGAGGTAACAAACTTAGATCCCAGTGTAAGCAGCACAGGATCCTTTGCATTTGGAAAGCCAAAACCTCTTTGAAGCAAAAGCTGTGGACTGCAGGATCAGAAAAGGTCAACTTGTGTTTGTGTGTCTGGAGTTCGGGATTTCCAGTCCAGCTCTTTGCAAGTGAGAGGTCAAATATGAAAGAGGATAATATAAACACATCAAAAGGCCATAAAAGCTTACTGATTTGGAAGCCAAGACTGACCATGAAGGAAGGAATTTTCAGGAAATAAACAGCCGAATAGCTTTTAAGCATGCATTAAATCAATAATGGAAAATTCAGTTTGCATGCAAGAGTACTGATAGGAATTAAACTTCACAGAAAAGGACATGGGCATGGAGCCAGTACCTACAGGAAACACAGAAAGGAACTTACTGGAACGTCTGAATGAAGACAGCAGGTCTAGGCATGAATTATTTGTCTAAATCAAATTTATGACTATCACAATCAATGGCAAGTTTGCAAAAATCACTGAATAGTTGAGCTTGGGGAGAGGAAGGTCTAAGATCGTCTAGTCCAACCCTCTCCTGCTCAAAGCAGGGTCAACTACAGCAGGTTGCCTGGGGCTGTGGCCAGTCAGGTTTTGACCATCTCCAGGGATGAAGAATCCACAATCTCTATATGCAACCTGCTCCTGGGTTCAATCACCCTCACAGTAGAAAAGTTTTTTTATTATGTTTAAATGGAATTTCATTTATTTCAACTTGTACCTATTGCCTCTTGTCCTGTCACTGGGCACCAATGAGAAGAGTCTGGATCCATCTTCTGTACTGCCCTCACATGATATATTTATACACGTTGGGAAGACCCCCCTAAGCCTTCTCTTCTCCAGGTTGGAGAGTCCAAGGTCTCATCTCTCCTTATTGGATAGATGTTCCAAAGCCTGAACCATTCTTGTGGCCCTTTGCTGGACTCTCTCCAGTATGTCCATGTGTCTCTCATACTGGGGAGCCCAGAACTGGACTCACTGCTCCAGATGCGTCTCACCAGTGCTGAGCAGAGGGGAAGGATCACGTCCCTCCACCTGCTGGCAATGCTCTGCCTAATGGCAGCCACCTTTAGTACAAGAGGCACACTAATAGCTCATGTTCAACTTGCCTGCTAGGACCCCCAGGTCAACCTCAGCTTCAGGTATTTGACACCAGAGAAGCAAAAAAAAAAAAACCAACCCAAAAACCAAAACAACCCAAAAAACCAAAACGCAAAACACTTGTTGATTTTGATTAATTATTATTGTTTTAAAATAGACTTATTTCTCCCTTTCTCCTGTCCCCCCCTCTGACCCCAATCCTGAGAGGGATTTTATATATTTATTTATTAACTGTCACATTCAAAGTATTCAAGATCTACAGGTAAATAAATACCCTATGGAGATACAGAGGAGACACGTAAAACCCCAGCTAAAACACTGCACAAAGAAGTGACACACTTATCTCAGGAATCAGTGCTGAATATTCAGAAAAATGGTGTATTTGGCATGGCTTGTGAAACAAATACTTCTTGAAGTGTTTATAAGAAAGACAACACAGTCCGTTGTTGGCAGGGATGGAGGGTGAAGAGGAAGGAAAGAAATCTTCCACTTTTTTTGGGCAGACTTGAGGAATTCCACAATTCAAATCACAGGCTTGTTTTGAAAACTCGCTTAACAGGCTGGTAGAAAGTGAGAGTGCCTTGAAAACCTTGGAGGTCTAATGCAGGTACCTCTTTTATAACTAGGTCCCCTAAATCACAGCAAGTTAAAATCCTGATGGTATAGTTTCACTATACATACATTAGACCCTCATCCTCTCCTGGCCGGATATTGATCAGAGTTATCCCTTCTTTCCTGACTTCACAGTTCACGACATTTGTATTTTTTTTGCAACTTGTGAAGGTTTTACAGTAAGTCTGGGGTACAGCAACTGTTTCCTTTCTTTTGTTATATCTGATTTCCTCATGGCTCAATTGGATGAGATTTCTAAATGGCTCTCTTTGTGGCTGCTCTCCCATTTTGTGAAGATGATGAATCACACCAGACCATGTGCAAACTAGTAGGCGATAACATAAAAATCCCTCACACGTTGTCAGCGCTTGTAGTATTCCCTCCTCTGCATTACAGCGCTGATGTGGCTCCATGGCTTAAAGGTGAGGAAACAGTGGTATTGATTAAAACTAAGCAGTCATTTTGGAAACTCTCCTGTGAGTTTGTGAGTGCATCACAAATGTGACCTGCAACCTCTGCGCTTTCCTAGGCTGCATGAAGGCCGCCCTGAGATGTTGATCTACATCTACTAAAGACCTACAGCAAGACCAAGCACAAAACACTTCCATTGTTTTTAAGCCAGGATCTGAACTGACGGTACTTACAGCGAAGAAAAGAAGGGCATTACTCACTACTGATATTATTGAATTTTTGATCTTAGAACAACAGTGAATCTATATATAATTACACCGAACTTAAGCACATCCTTCTGAATCTCACTTGTGTGCATACTGCATTTAGGACCCTGATATTAAACTAAAAGAGGAAGACAAAGGAAGGAGCTGGACTCTGATCAAGAGAAAAGGACTCAAACCTGATACAAGAAGTGCACAGTTCCTGCTCTCTTTACAAAAGTCAGCTGTAACAGGGCGGTTAGCACAACACACACAAGTGATAACAAGGTAGCATGAACTTAAACTAGGGATTTTTTGGATACATTAGGTTTTTCAAAGTGACTGGGCTGGTGCTAATCATCACAAAGTTTATAATAAAAAAAAAAAAGTTGAATTTTTTTAATTCCCAAAGATACTCAGTCTCATTTGGGAAGTCGTGGATGAAACTCCAGAAGCCCGGAAAGAAGAAACATCTTTAAAATGCAAACAAACTAACTTCAATCCCCTCTCAAAGGAACAAACAAATGGTTTTTAAACGCCTACCTGACAGCAAGGAGATTTATTCTTGACAAACCCATGTTGGCTGCTACTTATGGTCCAACTGATTGTTTCGTCCTTTTTCAGGATAACAGCTCTTGTGGACAGAAGAAAAACAGTAGGTATCGTGAGAGATACTGACAGTTTCAATGCCATTTTCACATGACATTTCAATAAACAAACTCTGAAAAACATTTATCTCAAGTGGTACAAAAATCAGTCTGGGAGAATATATCAGCAAGGCTCCTCAAAGACTGGTCCTGGACCTAACAATCGGATATTTGCACTACTGCTCGGGGAATGGGACAGAGAAGACATATTAAATACACACGCAGATCCCAAACAAAAACAAGGTGCCGGAGCATTGACGAAAGGAATCACAACAGCTTTGGTGAATTGGGTAGGTGGTTTGGAAAACACTGGCAATTCAGCAAGGACAAATGCAAAGTTACGTAGTTTGAGGGCAATGAATTGCACAAATAAGTGATGAGGAATCAGTAACGGGGCAATTCCTCAAAAAGGTTCAGAAGCTGGATTGAGTCACAGGCTGCTGTGAATAAGCCAGATACCAAAGCGCAGAGGATAAACAGGGAAGCTGTCAGCTGGATGTGAAGAAATCCCTCTGCTCTGTGTTGCGTTAATAAAGCGCAACTGAAGTTTGCACTGTGCTTTGTAAACTGTACATCAAGAAAAACACGGCAGGGGTAGAGAATCGGACAAAGGACCGCAGGACTTTAACAAAAGACTATAAAATATGACAACAGAGAAGAAGATTGAGGGAAGCTCAGCTACATCCTTGCAGACCACGCAGCCTGCCTTCCAGTCTTTCCAGTACAGCAAATTTCATTAGTTTCCCTGATTGGAAAACTCCATGCGGTGTCCATTTTGTCCCTACAAAAAGTTTACCCCTTTTTTCTGCCACTGTCCTGTGTAATTCCCTCCTACAAGGAGCCTTTGCAGCCTGTGGAGCCCGCTGCAGCTCTCCGCCAGCTGGCAGCCCTACCCTGCTCTGTGGGAGCAACTCCAGGCCCAGCACGGGCAATCCCAGGGATTGAGCAATCCCTCCTTCCACAACATTTAACTTGACCCTGAGGATCACATGAGCTAGCAGCCACCTCCTGCCATCCTACCCTCTTCAGACATGACATGCATCATGCTGTACTTCTGCAGCAAACTGAAGAGAAACGCTGCCATGCACCACATCCCATGGCCGCTCACTGCATTGTCTGCAAAGAATCTCCAAAATCCACATACACACATAGCAGAACAGTGTATATTTGATTCAGTTACAGGCATATGTACATCTACATCTTGTGGTAGGGCAGGAACCTTTTGTGCTGCAGGGTAGTGCTCTAAGCAACAGGTTGTTCAGGGATGCCTCTTCCATTCTGTCCTGATGAAGTTTTTCCACTACACATGCAAATGCTGACAGGGGCTCAGACAGACTGTCTGGAAGGAGACCTGAACTTGCAGACAGGCCCACTCTTCACCTAGGCCTTCTGGTTCATAGGGGCTCGCTCTTTCTGCATCTCCCCTGGAAGAGTCAACAGTTCAACTAAGCTTAAGTTTCAATAAAAGTTTTGGTTCTGCTAAGTTAGCTTTCTCCAAAAACAAAACCAGCTTTTCAAAACCTCCCAAGTATCTCCAAGCCTGGTATTTTCAATTCTTTCAAACATCTCACCCTGTTTTCATTGATTCCTCAAATATTGCAATTTGGAAATAACTGCGTTCCATGCTCTGCGAAGTGCATGTCTGGGACCTGCACCATTTGCATGCTTCCTCCAGTCCAAGGACGCCAAATACAGACAAAAATTTTGCATTCCCATTGCACTTGTCAGGACTACAGAAATTATAAGAGACAAGAGATTTTATTCTTCCAGCCTCCAATAACCTTCAGCTACACAGATCAAGTCGTGTTTTCTTGAAGCTGCATGTTTACAAGAAGCTGAATCCCCTTTGCCAACTCTTCAATTCCTCTTTGTGCCCACCTCTTCCCTTCTCCACCCTTCACACGCTTAACTTTTCGCTCCTTTTTTCTTGGCTCTTGCACAAGCCTTTCCACTAACCACCACCACCACCTTAGGGATCGCTGACGTACAGACACCTTTTGTATAGGTAGGGTCAGACTCAGGGATTGCGTCCATCAGTTTATACCTTCCTGATCCTTGACACAGTGGTAATGGAGTCACCTTAATATATTTAATCTGGGCTGGGCTTTAATCAGCAACGGTGACTAATGCAAAACAATTGGAGACTAGGAGGGGAAAAAAAATAGAAAGAGTACACTTCCTGTGCCACTCCCCTATCTGTAACAAAAAAATCCCTGATCCCAGTGAACAAAGTTCATGGATTTTTAATGCCTTGATGCAATTTCTCAGGCTCCTCTTTCTAGATCTCAGCCTCACAGCAGCAGAGCAGTCCTGCTCTTAATAACAGACTCGTAGCGGTTAAAGCTCCTACAGTAGCCTTAAAACACACCTGAGACTGGAGCGACTTAACACCCGAGCATGACTCTAAGAAGCCTCCACTGCCAGGGACTACCCAGTGCCTGCAACGGGTGAGGAAGGTGCAGAGCACCTCAGCTCCGGCAAAGCAGCAATGGGGTTTCACCACCCACGGCGTGGGTGAAGTGGGTCAGCATGCGGCGGGATGCAGGCAGGTCTGCGGCAGCTTCAGAGCTTCAGAGCTTCCCAGTAACTCCGACTTGTCCAGTTTGGTGTTGCTAAAGGAGTGCCCAGCATTGCTGCAGAAAGGACAGCATAGAAAGGCACTAAATTTATGGACAAGATGAGTGGAAGGGCTGATGTGGAAGAAACATTGAGAGCGCAATCCTGTCTTCAGCAGTGCTGGTGAGAACTACACGTCTGGCTTCACCTCCTGGTTCCCTGTGACGTACCCCTGTGCAGGTGGAGGGCGGCTGTCAGAGCAGGGAAGAGACAGGGTGCTGCGTGCACTCTGCTACAGCCACCTCCCAGCTAAGGGGACGTCTCTCTGGCTGTGGCCAGGTGCTCTGGCTTCGTAAGCAGAGGTACCATATACTCGAAACCGAGAGACATCTGCCACAGGGCTGTCTCTTCTGCTAGAAAGGAGAACACTTAAGAGGGCTAAGAAAAGTTAAAAAAAAAANAAAAAAAAAGGGGGGTGGGTGGGGGGATGGGAGTCCAAATAAAAGGTCGGAAAACAAAGGGGACTCTGTCTGGTAAAGATGAGAGGAATGCCAGGCAAAATCATCCAGGAAAAGAATAAAAATCAAGTGAAACAGAAAACACAATGCATACTTAACACTGGCTTTGCATCGCAGCCCAACCACAACATGACTTCACAGAGACACAGCAGAGGGGCTGGAAGGTTACGGTCCTGCAGAAATGGAACTTAAACACTGTGGACTAAGGTCTGATGTCATCTTTGATGTGCTTGTTATTTCAGGACAAGGGTTTGTAGAAAGATGGTATCTTTCACTAGACCAACTAATACCTTGGAAAAAGCAGCTAAGCCTCTATCTCAGCTTGGTCTGAAATAGTATTTCAGACTCTTCCCCATAATAAATGCAGGCTGGGACAGCAGGACCCCAGCATTGGCCTTACTTATGGTAAGGCTGAAAAATTAGTTATTTTTTTCCTTTGATATTTCCAAAAAAGAAAAAGATCAACAGTTTCAGAATAAGACTAACGTTTCAGAACTTGTTAAGATTCTTTAAAAAAATTCATTAAAAGCTTCAACAATAGTACTGCAGCACTTTTCTCACAATATCACCTCCCAGAGCTTTCCTTAACACCTACATTTCCTAGGATACATTTGGACCCTCCAGTACACTTGAACATATATAAAAGAGACATGATCCTAAAGTTTTTGTAGGATCAAGGATGTATCAGCATATATCATTGACACTTAAAGTTTCTTTATGCACAAAAACGGGAGTAGTTCACATCAGTAAAGCCAATAACAAAATTCCTCAGTTGCTGCAAAAACCACAGCACTTTCCATCCCTTAAGTCTGAGTTTGTGAAGGCTTTTGAAATTAAATTCCTCACGTGCAGCACAGACCAGACTGTCAGGATGAGCTTCCTGTTTCCTTCTCAGCTCTTCTTCTTATAATCAAAAAAAGAAAGTGATTTGCTTTTGTAATCCTGGGAATTATCAGTATTCTGAAGCACGACTTAGGTGTTTTCCTTTGGAATCAGAAAAGGAACCAAAACAGTTTTAGGGAAGATTTTCCTTTCCGTTTCTCAGCACTGTGTCATTTGGGAGGAGAGAGAGTACCGGAGGGAAACAGGCAGGGAACTTGGAGAGGACCAATGACTATAACTTATAACAACATAAAGCCATCCTCTCCCTCTCTAGCGAGTCAGCTTTTGTAAAAATCACAAATCCATGTCTTAACTGATATGTATTGGCATGTCCTTCCACAGAAAGTCTGAACTAGTGCTTATAGGCAGAGTATCTTTTGTGAGTCATTCAAGAAACATTACATCCTTTGTCATTTCAAGGTTAGTTCTAAGCTCTGTGAACATACCAGACTTATAAATCCCTTTCTCGTCACCACTGTACAGCTTGGGCCACCTTCTAACAAATGAGATGCAGACAACATACAAAATACATAGGAAGGGAACCAGATACAGAGATACAGAAAGGCTTCCACACAAGGAAAGATTAAATAAGCTCAAACTTAAGTAGGAAGAAAGATGAGCGACGTCTGAGGTTTATAAAATCATGAGTGAACAAGGGGTGAAGGGAGGATTAGTACTTGTTGGCTTTCATAATGCAAGAATTCAGTATCAAGTGGGAAAAAAAACCCCAAACCAAACAGTTATTGCATAAAAAAGGTACAATCTGATTTGGGAACTCACTGACATGGAATGTTTTGAATGGCAAAAGGATAAATGATTTCAAAATTGATCAGATGAATTGAAGGAAGAGAGCTCTGTTGGCTTTTAAGCACAAGCGTAGATGCAGCATCTGGCTCAGGAAGTCCCTAAATCACTAGCTGACGAAAGCCAGCAGGGAATCCTCAGGGAAGTAAGATTAAGAAACAGAGCAAATATACGCTCATCACTGTATTATTCATTACTGGCCTCTGTCAGAGGCTGATCCTCCACTCCTTATGAAGGATTTTTTTCACATTCTTGTATTAGCTCGTAGAGAAAGTGAACAAAGTTCTGTACCTCTTCTTGTTTCTGGGAGATTCCTACAGAAAGTCCATCTTGGTCTGGAGGTTTGTATAATTGATTTTAGTCTTCTTCATTCTAGCTGACTCTGAAGATCTAGAAAACTGACATCAGAGAAAAGAAATCATATTAGTAGATTATGTAATTTGTTTTGATGACTGTAAACTATCTGTTGGTGCACATGTAACACCACTACAGCCTAACTACCTGTTGGACATACTGAAATTACTAAGTGTCTGACATGGCATAATGCTCTTCTGGATCCAGATACCTCTTTACCCAATTTATCTCTGTGAAACACACCAAAAGAGCCAATCCCGGTAGCAGTCCAACTGAAAGAACAGACATCCCTATGGTACAAAGCAAACTGAAATAGTTGGTTTCTGGCCATTCATCTACCTTGCCTCCTTCCCTTAAAATCCCTGTAAGAATTCTATTTTTTTATTTAAAAAAAAAAACCTAAACCATCACCAATTAGATTTTATTTTCAGGCCACCATTTTATTTTCAGCTACTGCGTTCAGCAGAAGCAACAGCATTTTGCTCAGTGTTTGCCATTCCACAAGAGTGGACCCCAGTATCGTCACCACAAAGCAAATAGTCCTAAACCTCCAGTTTTCTACTGTTTCGTTTAAAAGGGACCATTTTGAGGAATCCATTTTAATAGCCTTACTATAAATGCATAATTTGGTGAAGGTACTTGGCAGTAGTGCCCTTTACAACACATATACTTGACTACAATCTGATTACGTATCTTGATGATGCTTAACAAAAGACAGGAGAGCTCTTAAAGGTATCTGTGGCACAACACATCCCTCTCCACTCACCCCACAGATCTGTTACAGAGTCTCTGAATGGACTAGAGGAACCTAAACTTTAATTTTTTAGTATCTTCTCCACATCCTCCACCCCCAGGATTTTTTCTCTGAATGCCCACTGAATAACCTGGAGGAAGACACACGTATTGTGGTTTCCCATCTCTGCAGTAAAGTGAAATTCCCTTTGGTTAACCACCTGCTAGCTGTATAACATGGCACTTGCTTCACAGTTAACATTAACCAAAAGGCACACAGACATCACAGCTGCATTAGGTTCGCAAAACTCCACCACTGGAGATTTTTACTTTTGAAAATCCAGGGATTTTGCATCTATTTGTTCGAGAAAAGGAGTTGCTTCCCGCAGTTCTTTGAACATGCTCTCCCCCCCTCAATTTTACCCGGGTACTTTTGACCATGACCACGCAGGAGGACAGAACGTTCACTTCCTTCTCTTGCTCGCTGAAATTCCCTTATTTCACCACGCGCAGCACGCTGCGGTGCCCGAGGAGGCTGCACAGGAAGCCAAGAAGCTCGCTTCTTAACAAGAGCCAGAGGACAACACAGCTGCCTGGGAAAGCATAATAGACACTTCACTTTATTTAAACAATTTTTGCAAGTAGCCATGACTGGGGGCACGTGCATACACATAGGAACACACAGATTTATCATGAGACCTGGGGTGACAGCTAGAAGTGTTTATTGCCACAGCTACAAACTTTTCCTAGAACACTGCTTTTTTAAACTTTTCATATCACGAAAACATGCTGCAATAGGGAACATTCACCCCATCCAGCTTAACTTTTATTTGACCAGGGATTTTCAAACCATCTCAGGAATGAAACAGCAGCATTAGAGTCCCACTAGTTGCTGCAATACCATAATGCCTCTATGTTACTTTAAGTGGAACGTATTTTAAGCCTGTAATAAATAGGCTAAAAAATCCTCCTAGAAGTTAGAAGAATTACCTCAGGTGATCTATATCAGTATTGACCTGGTGAAACTACCAATTAACATTAGGAACTGAAACCCTGTAATTAGGACTGAGGAAATCTACTTTTTTTTTTTTTTTTCATTTAAACAACTTTAAATACATCCACATGGCGCATCAGAAGAGCAGGAGTGAGTCTTGAGGTGCCCACCTTTAAAGCAAACTACCAGCCACACGAACCTCATGCAGAAACGTCAGCCGCCTGTGTTATTACCCTACTACCTACTGCTGAGCGGTTCTCTTCATGTCTGCCCAGAGCAATCGGAAGCGGCATTACTGGAACTGCAAACACAGAGTTCACAGCTCTTCATTCCTGGAAGATAAAGCCCATCTCTGAAAGTGCTCCAAAGAGCATCTCTAAACACACCAGGCAGAGGCAGTCTCATTCCTTCATTCATTCAGAGAGCTAACCAAACCCTCTCCTCTCCCCAGCTTCCTCTGACCATACAGGAACAGGAGAGGATTTCTCACGTTTCCTGGACAGGAACATGGAAACGTCACTCAAATCCACTCCTGAGATAGAAGTGCTGATGTCCAAAATAAAATCCCTGCACGTTAAAGTTTGTTACAAAACCATAAGCGTCCAAGTAACCCCGAAGGGCTGGCGTCACTGCGCATAATCAAGAGGACCCAGAAGCAATGTGGAAATTCCATCCTTAAGTCATCAACTGCGACATCCTCTGGCAGTTTTCATCACTGGTACCTCACGTAAAAAAAAAAAAAAANAAAAAAAAAAAAAAAAAAAAAAAAATCTTTCATCTCACAGTGTGGCCTCTTTTATGGCTTGTTACTTGAACTGTTACGTGTGCAGGTTTTTTCTGGTTCAGTGTGCAGCCAGAGGGCCAAGAGTTTGGTTTTTTTTAAGCGGATTTTTAAATTCTTCTGGGTTTTCCCCCCTGTCTCCCCATCCAGCAACTGAGTTATGTACCTGCGGTCAGAGTTGCTGTGTGCCAGACGTTATCTCGCAGTCATATGGCTAGTCAGCCATATCACACGGCCATGTGTGTTGTGTCACCCCTCCTGAACAGGTTTCTTGTGCTGCTTGTCCCCACTCTGTGACCAGGGCACTACTTTTCCAAAAAAATGTAGGACCACATACAGCAGATGTATGAGCCATGAACCAAGAACAAGCTTCAGATCATCTTTCTGAGATCATCTTCAACTTTCTGAGCCCCAGAGACAGAGGTGAGAAGGCGTTAGAGATACAGGACTGTGTTGAAGCAACGCATGCACAAAAGAAAGACCACAGCTGCTATGTCGACTACATCAAATCACCCTTCTCCCACACAAATCTATCCTTCCTCCTACCCCAGTTTGCTCCTCATACTTTTAAACTGTTTCCTTTTTCACCCTGACACGAGTCGCCAGACCAAGACAGAGATGTACATGGTAACAACCATCCACCCTGCAAAAGCTCAAGGGGAAGGATGAGGGGGAGAAAAATAGGAAAGACAATGTGTTATCTCTCCTTACACACATCATAGCACTTCGGCTGCTTTGCTCCGTTAAGCGTTAAATCAAACTGGTTTCGGTCCTTTTCCTTACCAACAGATGAGAGGGCAAGACTTTGGAGCTTGTGGAAGATGCTGACCGACTAACTGCCGCGGAGACCACCGAGTAGGTATGACACATGAGTAAGGTCCCACCTGCAGCCATGGTGACACAAGGGAAAGGGGAGGCTGCAGTCGATACGCATAGAGAACGTTCCTCTCCAAATCTGCCCCAGCCTTCAAGTGGTGAGGGCTGAGAAGGGCCCTCCACATCAGCAAGGTCTGCCCATGGGCTCACTGCTTATTACTGCCTTGTGAAGGCAAACTGAGTAACTACCCCATTCGAGATTCTGCCTGCGACAAGCACCAGCAGGGCATTGGTAGGAACGGCAGCCGTGCCATACACACGCAGCTTCTTCCCCATCTCCTGGAATGAGAGGAAAACAAGTTGTGCTTCAGGGAAGGTATGGATAAACACAGGAAAGACACTGGAGGAGAGAAAAAAAAAATATCTTAATGCAAATATAATTTATCCAGCATGCTACAAAAAATGTACTATAGTGACCAGACCTAAAGAGATTATAAGAAAGGTATTATTTATTATAGGAAATAAATACTAATTTTAAAAGGGTAGAAAAAGTAATTTCTTATGTGGTCAACCAACACTAGAAGCAGAATTTGGCCTTCCACTAACTTGCTACAAATCTTGAGAACAAAGGAGAGGTGGAATTAGTCCAGACAATGAACTGTGAAAACTGGATAAATGAGAGGAAAGCTGGAAAATTCAGATAAACTTGAGACTTCTGAGAAGACCAAATTAAACAAAAGGAATGGCACAGGAAGAGGGCCTTCCAATGGATTAGCTGGAGTGTCACACAAACCCATGGTTTCTTATTTTATCTAAAAGACCCCATTGTTTATCTGATAAAGTTATGTTATTGTTCTATGAGGATGTTGTAATTTCTGTGCAAATATTCTTGGATATGAGAGAGAAAATGGAAACAGCTTCAGGTGCTCATTGACTTCTGGACAAGACCAGGTTGAGACTTTTCAACATAAATTTCAAGTTCCAGTTCTGACTTGGTGCTAAGTTACTATGGTACCTCTTTTGGGTTTTGTTCAAATGATTCCTTGTGTCATGAAATGGAGCTAATGAATGATTACTGTCCTTTAAAAGCCTGAAAAGTGAATACAACACAACTTGTGATGTTTTCGTGCTCATAAAATAGGCTACAGCACAGGGAAAACAGAATTTTGTTTCTCCTGATCCCATGGAGAGTTACCACTTAACAGCAGTGATATACATCTTTTTGTTAAAAAAGCAGTATTTAAAACTAGAGAGTTCAGTCAAATATAAAACTTTCACCATTATTGAGAAGGATATTTTCAGTGATCTTCTGTTTGTGCTCAGTACATTACTAGCCAATATAACAGCATTATCTAAAATCAGAAACAGCACGTTGAAAGAATGCCTGACAGGTAGCATCACCTTTTAGCAGAAAAACCCCAAACCCAATCATAAAGGCTTGTGGAGGACAAAGATGAATAGGGAACACAACTACGGATAACTGGCACATTCCCAAAACAGGGCATCACTAGCTTAAGTGAAGGAATCCCTGACTCTGTTACCGACATTAAGTGACCTTACAACTTAGTGAAAATAAAAAGCCATCAGGCACAGGAAAGAAAAGGATCATGACAGTAGGCCACAAATGGCAACTTCAAAAAGGTTCCAACTAGTGTCTGAGTTTTTGTCCGCTCTAGTCAAAACCCAGCATAAGCTCGACATGTGACCTCTTCAGCACACGCACAACCTGAAAAAGAACTCCTGCTGTTTTGAAGTTCACTGTGATGAAGGTAGAAGCAACGTCCCTCCTCCCCTCACCCCAGCAAAAAAACCCACCCCAAAACCCTAAGAGGAATTGATATGAGCCTAACGAGGGTGGCCCTTTGAGGCACAGACAGTGGAACGTCTTGGGATTTCCTACCCAGCCTGTGCATTCCCATTGCAAAGCAGTGAAATTCTTAGGGCTCTGAAATTGTGCCACCTCTGTGATCTTTCAGACAGTTTTGGGGAGGGGGTTAAATGCAATAATTCTGTTGCTGTGGTTTGGTTAAAGATGGTTTCCTGTGAGGGTGGGCCTTCAGTATATAAGTTTCAAAAGGGAAAGAAAAAAAATGGCTCACAAGCAAGCTAGACGCAAGCTTAGGCTCTCCAGGAAACCACAAAATAACCCCTCTGAAGACTGCAGAAAGTGCTATTTCTGTGCCTTTATCATCTTTTAAGGAGACAAGCGTGGAGGAGGAAAGGCTAGAGAAGAGCCGAGTGTGAAACCAGAATTGAACACACGCTGAATGAACATAGGCACAAAGGGAAGAACGACTGGAGGATGCCAAACCCTACTGGTCAACGGGAATTTCATCAGCAGCATCGTGAAGCTGGGGCTGCACCCAAAGATGAAAATCCTTCTAGACAGGAACAAAGACAGACACTCGCTGTCAGCATGGGAGCCATGCATGGGAATGCCCCTGTCAAGATGAGCAAACTACGCATGAATGGTGGGCTGGAATTACCAAGCTGGCTAGAGCTATTGCAAGGTTAAGCCACCACAACCAGACTGTGGTTGAGGGATGCTGGTATTTTAAGCAGGTCTTCTGCATAGCAGGGAAGACAAATGAGGTGTGGAAATTGTTAGTGGCATACCGTTTGTGCATCATTAGCAGTACTAGCCTTCACCACAAGGGTTTGGAAACCTCATGGTCAACAGCAGAGGTTAGCCTCAGTGCTGCCAGTAGCAGAGGTACTCTGTATTTGCTCTGGCTCAGAAGCTGTAATTGAGAAACACATAGCTTGCAGAAATAATGCAGGAGTATGGTTCGTCTGCTTCATTTGGTTTTGACACTTAAAACTGGGCAACATTTCAAAAAGAGATCAGCTAGAAGAGGGAAAGCATTCATATCAGATTGATAGCTTTTAAATGACAATGAACTGACCTTCCCCTCTGCCGTGCCTCATGGTTCAAATTAACTTTCTAGCAGTGAAAAAAAAAAAACACAGAATGCTGCATTCATTAGGCTGTACTCCAGCTTTACATTACACTTGCACGGTTGGAAACCACAGGCAACTAACAAACTTCAAATTATGATTGCTCTACTAAGAACTAGAGCAGAATCAAACACTAAAAATGGAGAAGTATCAGTCGGTTGAAAGACCTTCATCTGACCAAGGCAAAACTGTGCTTTGCAGGTTTTTTATTATGAGAAAGCTTTTCCCCATACTACCATTTTTCAAAATATTAAGTCAGAAAAGCTCACTTAAAGGTTAAAATAAAAATATTAAGTGAGAAGTCTTCCATAGCATGTGACAAATCTATCCTGTAATAAATGAAGTACAGAACATTTTTCAGCATAATTAAGACATTTCTTAAACATCAGTTTTGAACATTATAGTCTTTCAATCAAGTGACAGATCCTATTTGACTGTAGTTCCAAATATATTCACATTTTGCATTTGAATCGCATGAAGTTGTTTTTTGTTGTTTTTTTTTTTTAAACTCGTATTTGCAACTGTATTACGGCAGCAAGGTAAAGTTTGCTTTTAAAAACATCTTCTGTTCCAAGTGAAACAACAAAGCTACAGGAGGAAAGAAGGAAAAGTACCATTTCTTCTCATAACAGGAAAACCCTTCTTAGGAATCATAGAATAGTTTGGGTTGGAAAGGACCTTTAAAGGTCATCTAGTCCAACCTCCCCTGCAGTAAGCAGGGACATCTTCCACTACATCAAGTTTCTCAGAGCCCCATCCAACCTGACCTTGAATGTTTCCAGGGATGCAGCATCCACTACCCCTCTCTAGGCAACCCGTTCCAGTGTTTCACCACCCTCAATGTAAAAAATTTCTTCCTTACGTCTTCCCTCTTTCAGTTTAAAGGCATTACCCCTTGTCCTATTGCAACAAGCCTTGCTTAAAAGTTTGTCCCCATCTTTCCCGTAGGCTCCCTTTAAGTACTGAAAGGCCGCAATAAGGTCTTCCCCAGAGTCTTCTCTTCTCCAGGCTGAACAACCCCAACTCTCTCAGCCTGTCCTCACAGGAGAGGTGTTCCAGCCCTCTGACCATTTTTGTGGCCCTCCTCTGGACCTGCTCCCTGTCTTTCCTATGTTGGGTGCTCCAGAGCTGGATGCGGTACTCCAAGTGGGGTCTCACCAGAGTGGAGTACACAGGCAGAGTTACCTTTCTTGACCGGCTGGCCACGCTTCTTTTGATGCAGCCCAGGATATGGTCGACTTCTGGGCTGCAAGCACACATTGTCAGCTCATGTCCAGCTTTTCATCCACCAGTACCCCCAAGACCTTCTCAACAGGGCTGTTCTCAACCCTTCATCCCCCAGCCTGTATTGATACTGGGGGCTGCCCTGACCCAAGGGCAGGATCCTGCACTTGGCCTTGTTGAACCTCATGAGGTTCACCCAGGCCCACTTCTCAAGCCTGTCCAGGTCCCTCTGGATGGCTTCCTGTCCCTCAAGACATGTCAACTGCACCACTCAGCTTAGTATCATCTGCAAACTTGCTGAGGGTGCGCTTGATCCCACTGTCTATGTCACTGATGAAGATATTAAACAGTATTGGTCCCAGTACAGACCCCTGAGGGACACCACTTGTCACCGATCTCCATCTGGGTATTGAGCCATTGACAACTAACCTCTGGATGCAACCATTCAACCAATTTCTCATCCACCAAACAGTCCATCCATCAAATCTGTATCTCTCCAATTTAAAGAGAAGGATGTTGTGGGGGACTGTGTCAAAGACCTTACAGAAGTCCAGATAGACGACATCCATAGCTCTTTCCTTGTCCACT
>RSEF01000004.1:88734004-88773754 GCA_003993805.1 Himantopus leucocephalus | reverse complement strand
GGCTTAGCAACTACATCAGCCAATTCCCTCAGGACTCTGGGATACATCTTGTCAGGTCCTAGAGGCTTCTGTATGTCCAGGTTCCTCAGGTGGTCACAAACCTAATCTTCTCTTACAGTGNTTAGCAACTACATCAGCCAATTCCCTCAGGACTCTGGGATACATCTTGTCAGGTCCTAGAGGCTTCTGTATGTCCAGGTTCCTCAGGTGGTCACAAACCTAATCTTCTCTTACAGTGTGAGGGACTTTTCTCCCCCAGTCCCTGCCTTACTGTCCATCCACTCGAAAGGTGTGGAGAGAGAAGTTGCCAGTGAAGACTGAGGCAGAAAAAGTTGTTGAGTACCTCAGCTTTCTCCTCATCCGTTGTTACCAGTTTGCCAGTCTTGTTCATCAGAGGGGTTACACTTCCTTTGACCTTCTTTTTCTGGTTGACATACCTGTAGAAGCCCTTCTTATTATTCTTTGCGCCCCTGCCAAGTTCAGCTCCAGCTGCACCTTGATGTTCCTGACCCCATCCCTACACAATGGGGCAGCATTCGTTTCCTTTTCCCAGGATACCTGTCCCTGCCTCCACTGCCTGTGCATCTCTTTCTTGCCCTTTACTTTGACCAGCAGGTCTCGACTCAGCCATGCTAGTCTCTTGCCCTCCTTTCCTGATTTCTTACACCTGGGATTGAGAGCTCTTGCGCTCTAAGGAAAGAGTCCTTAAAGATGTGCCAGCTCTTTTCTGCTTCTTTGTCCCTGAGGACAGTTTCCCAGGGGGTCCTATTGACTAACTCCTTGAAAAGCTGGAAGTTTGCTTTCCTAAAATTCGGGGTCCTGACTTCACTCTTCCCCTAACCCATATCCCTCAGGACTGTGAACTCCACCAGTGCATAATCACTGCAGCCCAGGCTGCCTCCAATCTTCGTGTCACCAATTAGCTCACTTGCATTGCTGACCATCAGGTCCAGTATCACATCTCCTCTGGTGGGGCTGTCTATTACCTGGCTTAAGAAGTTATCTTCAATGCACTCCAAGAGTCTCCTGGATTGCCTACAGCTCACTGTGCTACTTTTCCAGTAGATGTCAGAGTGGTTGAAGTCCCCCAGCAGGATAAGAGCCTGCGAGCATGATGCCTCCTATAGCTGGAGTAAAATGGTTTCGTCAATAGGCATTCCTTGATCAGGCGGTCTGTAGTAGACACCAACCACAAGGTTCCCTTTGTTGCCTTGGTCTCTTATTCTTACCCATAGGCTTTCAACCTACTCATGGCTATTCTTCAGCAATAGCTCTTCACACTCTATCCATTTCTTGATGTAGAGGCAACATCTTCGCCCCTCTTTCCTTGCCTGTCCCTTCTGAACAGCCTGTAGCCAACGATAGTTGCAAAATGAATAACGGAATAGAAGGAATAATATTAGCCCATACAAACACACAGATACCACCAGCTTGATGCATGCGCAACTTCTGTGTTTCTATATTGCTACAAAATTTAGTCCATATTTAAATGGGTCACTGGTTTGAAAACCAATAGGATCCCATGGACAAGGCAGAGATGCTGCATGCTCTGACAGTGACCTACTGTATTGCTTTCAGTGAGTCATTAAACTCCACAGTTTACCTTCCTGTTGACCTCACAAACATTATGCATGCCCTCAGCATGCATGTGGGTACAAAAAGTGCAATCTAAGTGCAAAACACAGTACTTTTTTTTGGTAGTTGTTTACTAGCATGAACTACAGTGAAAGGTTATTAGGGTTGCAAGTATAAGCACACTCAAAGTTAAGAAATTACTCTCTCTAGCAAAGCATCAGGTCAGCTCCTTCACATACATGCTATGGCTGCGTATTTATAACTATATCATCACCAGGAGACTCTTGCTTCACTGAAAGCGTAAGTTAACTTAGCTGGGGGCAAGATCGCTGCAGTGAAGGAGACATCGGTACACCAGGCATTCTCCACATGGAGGTATGAGGCACGCTGCAGAGAAACAACAAATCCAAAGAAAAATCCTTCTTCCTTTGCTGGTACTCCCTGCCTTTCATCTCCTCAAATACAGGAGCTCTGTATTTGTTTCAACCGAGGATGAGCTGAACCAAGGCTGAAGCTCAGGTGCATTGTGCCTGCAGCAGAGAGGCCATCTGGGTTTGGGCCGCCTCTTTATTCCTTCAGCCTCCCACTGTGGCTCAGGCCTACTTTTCATGGCACAGATACGCTCTCTGACAGCTGTGTTCCCTTCCTCCCTGAAGTGGCGTCATAAGACAGGACAAAGCCGCAGTGCGCTGAGAAGCAAGGCGCTTCTTCTGTGCACCTACCCTGAGAAGGATGCGCCAGGAGCAGAGGTATGCAGCTGATTCATTGGGGGCTCAAAGAGCACAGGGTAGCTTGGAGAGCGAAGCTGGACTGGCAGTGGAGGGGGATAAAACTTCACTTAGTGGTGGGTGCGGAAGCGTAAACATGCACGTGAGACTGAATGGAGCCAGAGCTTGCTTTGACAGACCTTGGTATTTAAAGTTACTTTGGACCAAATACCCTGTTACTACAATATGGTCACCATTAACATACACAATGACTTGTTAGATTATGTTTTAAGGAGCCTACAGGTGGGAAGAAGCCAGAAGTTTGATAAAATAGATGAAAAAGCAATAATCAAAGAGGAGGAAAGGAAATAACAATTGTTTGCATGTAAAGTCTCGGTGCCTGTATTGAATGTGGGACAAGTAGACAAGAGCCGTCATTACACCGCAGATCAGAAAATGAAGTCACCCAAAACACTACTCTGGTAGTCTTTAACAATGGAAACAAGAAAAAACACATTACTATGATTTCATCAAAACATACATGCCCTCAGGTAAGTGGTAAGCTGAGGAAGTTACAGTAAGATATTCTTGTACTGTCAAAGAACCTGAGAAGGTCTACTCCTTCTTGAAAATAATTCTACTAATAAATGGGCTGTTTCCATCTTTTCATCTGTCTAATGACGGGCTGCACACAATAAAATGACACAGCAAGGTACCACATCCCAAGTTTTTACAGCTGCCATCAGTCTCCAGTCTACTTTATTGCAATGCTTTCACCACAACCAAGCCTTGCAAGACACACTCTCCTGGCTATGGGCAGGTACAGTAAAAGAGAGCATAAAACTGAGCAATCTGGTCAAACCAGCTATATAGCACAGGGAACACAGCACAGCTAAAGGTGTGACAAAGCAGAAAATTACTGTGCTATAGAAGCACAGAGTTCAAATATGTTCCAGAACATGGAGACATTTCTTGAGTTTTACCCAGCGTAAGAGAAACCCATTTTACAGTGGACAGAATTTTTTTTGGGGGGAAGGGATGGACACACACCACCACAATGACTGGATAGTTTCTCTTTTGAAAGATTCTCTCGAAATACGTACAGCAGAACCCCCTCAAAGAGAAAGGCCAAAGAGAAGTTAGTAAGATACCACAGCCATTGAGCATACTGTAACTTCCACAGCTATGGAGAAGTGCTCGGGGGAAGTGTGCACTGAGCTCCTAGCAATTGTTCTAGGATGGTTCCTCTTCAGACAGTCAGGGCACAGTTTAGGAGCTATCACAGCCTGGGTGGAATTCACCTGAAGAACCCTGGACATGAACAAAAATTACTTCTAATCATCAATAGTTGCATGCATCTGAGTAGAGATGAGGATGTGGGAGGAGGGAACTGCAGTCCTCCAGCTTCTGAGAAGAGGAGGAGCAAGTACAGAACCAACGCCAGCTGATTCTGCTCCCTTACACTGGAGAGAGGAAGAAAAAGTCTTCCTCCATTCTTCCTCATTGGGGACTAATTCTCAAATCCACTGTGGGACAGTCGGAGTCCATCATATGGAAAAACGCTGAAGAAAAGCAACATCTGCTTGAAGACGACTGAACAGAAGTTATCACAGTGACAAAATGCATGCACGTGTTTGTGCAAGTGCATTAAGTAGGTGAAAGAATGTATTAAAGTAAATTATCTGGGATTTAGCATATTTGCAAACTGTCTTAAAGAGTGACCAGTTCATAAGAGGTAGGACCTGCATCATTCTACAGGTGCACAAACCCACACTATGTCATAAAAGTTGCGTATGAAAGAGATTAGAAATGCCTGTATCTCCCACTGTGTGACTTGGTCCTAGAAAGGGGTTACGAAAGGCCTTTTCCCAGGATATAACAGTACCCAGGAGCAACATTCCTGACTTTTCCTACACAAGTGAAGCAGCTCCTTTCCTTCACAAAAGGATTAATACTGACACCAGAACTAGTTCCATGGAAATGTAAAATTAAGTGCCAAATAATAGCCAGTGTCCCTAATCTTTTCCCAAGAGTCTACTCCTCCCACTCTCAAGCTGTATCACAGGGGTCCTCTCTGAAGGGCCTGTACACAAATACTGCAAAACAGAAGAAATTGGAAGTCCATGTGCAGACACAAAGCTATGATATCTCTCAGAGTAGAGATGTGGTAGGATAGTTTACATGACTGCAGTGCTGTGATGGATGGATGGATAGACGGCGGCTCTTCAGGAAGAAAAAAAAGAGAAAACAGAGAGCTTGGGGCTGTGCTCTATGCAAAGAAGTGACCTGAACGTGCAGAGCAATAGGTGACAAACTGGTCAAAAGCTTATGGGTCAGGACAAGAGAGGAGGCCAACAAGTATAATAGTGTGATGGGTGTTTGCTACAAGCCACCAAAACCAAGAAAGTGGATTAAATCAGCTGTAATCAGTTGGGAGAAGCCTTTCGATTGCAGGCCCTGGTTCTCCCTGGGGTTTTTCACCTCCCCAGTATATGCTGGGAGGGCTACAAGGAAGAGCGCAACCAATCCAAGAGAGCAATCCTGGAGGACAACTTTTTGAAAAACAAACTGATAGACAAGCCAATTAGGAGAGGCACTCTACTTAATCTGCTACTCGTTAATCAAGATGAATTAGTTAAATCTGTGAAGGTTGATCACAGCAGCAATTATAAGATGGTGATACAAAAAGTCCTGAAAGAAGCGAGATAGGCAGGTAGCAGAATAAAGATATTGAACTTTGGAAGAGAAGATCTGGGCTTGTTCGCAGAACTGGTAAGCAGGATCCCATCGGAGGGAGGCTGAGGCAAAGGGACCCAGGAGGGCCAGCTGATCTCCAAGAACAACCACTTAAAGCAGAACAGCCTGTTCTGATGTGCAGGAAGTCAAGCAAACATGGCAGGGGGCCAGCTCTGCCCGAGGGGGAACTCCTGAGTGAGCTCAAACACTAAAAGGAAGTGTACAGGAGGTGGAAGTGGGGACAGGCTATTTAGAAGGAATATGGAGACGACGCCTGAGTACATAGGAGTACAGGAAAGTAAAAGCTTGCCTGGAGTTGAAACATGGAAGGGGTACAGAAGGAAACAAGAAGTATCTCAGCAGCGAGGCAAATGTGGGTCCACAGATAAAGAGCACAAAAGAGGCCAAGGTATAAAATGTCTGCTTGGCTGGGAAGGTTTGCTCTCAGACCTCCCTGAAGGTAGTGGCAGAGTCTGTACAAGTGAAGCGTGACTCAGAGTAGAGAAAGAGTGGATTAGGGACTCCTTCAGCAAATTAGACATCACGAAAGAGCAGGAGGTTGCCTAGATGACCTGCAAAGGTCCCTTCTAACCTGAACCAGTCTTTGTTATAAATTCCCTGGGATCACCATAAACTCTTGCTAACTAAAGAAAAAAACAAGGTAGAAGTATCATCTCAGCCTATAATCACAGCTGTTTCACAGCTGTGACAAAGCTGAAAAGCTGCTCTATTTAAAGACAGAAGACATAACATAACAATGCATACTAGAAATGGTCATTTTAAGTTCAGTAACAGTTTTTATCCATATACACTATACTACCAGATACTGACATCCTTAGAGTTATATTTTCACACGTCAATATCTCAACAAAAACAAGATGGGGCCAAACATAGTGCTGCCCTCTAAATCGTATCATAAAAGCTGTTAACATCATTGCTTCCCTTTATTACCAAGGGGTTGACATCAAAGATTTGGTAGCTGAATATTTAATCCTATAATACTCTAATATTAAGATGCCCCCAAGCCCTTAGAGCAAGCATGTCCATCTCTTCAGCAGTACAGTTCATTGTGGATGGAAAAGGCAATAATAGCTTCTGTGTGGAAGACGCTCTATCCTGCTGTTTGTGTTTGCTGGCTTCTCCAAGAATATCTGAGCTCCCTTTAAGGCTGGTCTGTAGGATGCAATTGCTAATATATTAAGAAACCTTTTCCAGAGGTCATCAGTATCCTGCTGCTTTGTCAAGTGGCGTTATTTTGATGTAATGTCAAAGCAACCATTACAGCAAAATAGGGAAAAAAAGCCCCTACAGGACCACCTTCCAAGAGCTACTTGCATCGCAGTAATAACCAATTTGAAGGCACTGGTCTGCAGATACAGACAGGGATAGCTCCGTGAAGAGAACAAAGCAGACAAATATTAGGAAAATGAGCAAAACATGAGTATACTCATCATCAGTTCTCTCTAAAGGCCCCTTCACTGAACCATCAGGCAGATAATCTCTTTCACGTGCTCCAAATTCATCATTATCTTGCAAACACAGAAAGCAACAGTTTTAATTATTATTTTTAAATAAAGCAAGGTCAAGCAATAAAGTAAGGCGGCTGCAACAATCAAATAGCGACTACACACTAAGTCTCAGGGCTACAGCAGGAAGGAGCTGAGCTGGAACAGCCTGTGCCTTCAGACAACAGAAGCTTTTAAAGTTCAAGCCTTTTTCAAACCCTTCTTAAAGGCTGAAACATTCTCAGCTGAGTACATACACTCATAGATGCTCGCTTTAATGAACTGAAAGTGTCGACTTCCCATTGGTGCGTCAGATGGACTTTTTCTCAAGCAGTGGAAACAATTGTCTAGGCAGCACTTGCGTGGGGCTGCAGACACCACTGAGCTGCTAAAGTACCTTTTATAATAAAATTGAAACTATGAGGAGAGACCATTCATTCTTTACCTCTGAATCAGGAAGTCCACTCATTCAAGCAACCATCAGCTTGTGTAGCAAAACACATAACATTCACACCATCCCTGCCACTCCTCCTCCAAACATTAACTCACAAAGAGCTGCTCAGAGGCTTCCTCTAGCCCACCAGGAAAATCAGTGGGGGCTTTTTGTAGATGTACCTTATGGTAGTCTAAGGTCAACCGCTAATTTCAGCCAGGGAAAGCCCATTGCCATTTATTTATTATTTCCTTAATGTAACTTACACAGAGTGAGTAGGTTAAAAAGGGAAAGGCCTGAGACAACCATGATGTAGCCAAAATGAAACAAGGCTCCTAATCAACAAAACCAGCCCGAGACAATATTAACAAACGTATACCCCATGCCAGAGCTAATGCACTATTCCACCATGAACAAACACTAGCAGTGCAATGCCCACACCATTATTGTCACATAGTGGAACAACCTGGCGCAAGAACATGATCTTTACCTCAAGGCTGATGTAAATCAAGCACTTCACCATCCCATGTTCAACATTTAAAATACATTACATGAATACAAATTGTTAAGAAAAGCTGCTTGCTGCAGTACCTAGAAACAGGAGATCTGGATCCTGTTCTTGTCTCATCTCCCCTATCCTTCAATTCCTCATGAACTGATGTTATACCTGGCTTACCAAAAGAAGCATCAAAAGGTTTGAGATATCTAAAAGTACTACAAAGGTCCTAGCAGCAGCCTAAGATACATGGAAAACAGAGTCCCTCCTCTACGACTGTCATAGGGGTGCGTTGGGAATCAAGTAAGGAGAAAGAAGCAGGAAAAGACAGTGGGCTTTTTAAGCAAAGGCAGGCAACATACTTAAAGAAAATGGAAAATTGGGAATGGCAATGCTGTTAATTGCAAATTCTTGAAATGCATGGGTTAATCATCACTCTTTCCCCAAAACTTGCTTAGAAGCCATGAGGTTGCTTTTACCAATACAGACAGAAAGCTCAGATACATGAAAAAGGAGCCTAAAGGCTAGGAAACAAATAAACAATAAATAAAATGCCAATTTATTACAACCAATAAATTCATCAACAGATTGCCCAGAGACGTTGCACACTCTGTCCTAAAAGGTTTTCAAGGCCAAACTGGATAAAGACCCAAGTAGCCTTATCTGATCTCAAAGCTGATCCCGTTTAGAGCAGGCAGTTGGACTGGCGACTTCTGTAAGTCCCTTCTAACCTGCATTGTCCTGTCCTGCTCTTCCACTCTGCAGCATTCCTGGGTTCAGCCTCTGACTAAAGTGACTATCAAACTCTTCAAGGCTGGCGATACAGACACGTTCATCTGCAGCCTTCAGAACTAAAATTCCCCTTGCAGGCTTTCCAGCCTTACAATACTGAAGTGAGGAAGTCATTAACCCGCCCGCCCAATAAAATGGAAGCATCAACTCTGAGATCATTTATTGCCAGGTAGTGCAGCAGCTTTGAGAGAGCACCACAGAACTGGGCAACAGCCCTGGAGGTGACACAGGGAGGGTGCTAGAGAGCATCTAAAAGGATGCCCAGTCTGTAACATGTGTCAGACTTCACTACCCTATCACATTTCAGGGCTCGCTAGAAACCACAACCACCATGAAAATCGCAGCCCACACTTCAAGTCTGTAATCAGGTTGGCGTATGAGCACAGCAGGCAGGGGTGGCAGGGAGGTGGCATCTTGCAACAGGCATGGCCCAAGCCCATCTCCTTGAAGCGTCAAACCAGACTGAGTCATACAGAACCGAGTTCAAAATTTGAAAGGGAAGCCAAACCCCCTGCAAAATGCCTGCTTCCTGATTATCGGCGGCCAGCCCTCCGCTGGGTGCACACTTTCCCCGACCGCCACCTCCTGTCTCTCAAAAGCACTGCCAGCGGGGGCAGGATGCTGCGCTAGGAGTCCTCTCTAGAGCACGCTACCAGTCTTCTCTGGTCTGTGCTAAACATTCGTTTTCTTAATTAACACAGGGAGAAGTGCAATTAAAATTCCAGCCAAACTCGTCAAATGACTTTCTGTTTCTGTCATCTGTTTTTCTCGTCTGTTCCTGGCTAGCAGCACCCCTGGCGAATTGCCTTAAGGAATCAGACAGAATTTATAGCACTCTCTTTGATGCCCCGTTGGTTGTCCCATTTATATTGACAGGAGGAGGATCAAAGTGCATTTGCAGCTTTACTGTTACCTGAAAATTCACCACTTTTTTCCCCTGGAGAGAGCAGCTTCTAAGTTCTGCTCAAAGAACTCATCTGTCCTTTGAGGTATGTCCACTGAGACACTACACATAGGGTAACAGGGACAAAGAATTGCAAATTATTTAAAATTTGGATAAAAATTTAAGACATACCTGATGCTGATCCCTAAACATGAAAAAGCGTCTAGTGTTGGCAATGGAAAACAGCAGGGGAAGATGACAGTGAACATAAAAAGGAAGCTCACTTGGCCACGAAGCACATGAACTTCTGTACTGGCCACACCACTCTCACTATGGCCCGAGCATTTCCTTTCCTGGGCGGCTTCTCCAACAAGGGACTAGCCAGAATGCCACTATAAAAGGGAGCAGAAGTATTTCAGCAACTCATCCTAGAGGGAAAGCAGGACATAACCTCCACACTCCAAAAGGACAGGATCCACACAAATTACTTTTGTGTTTCCAACAGGGGAAATTCAGATCTACGTTTTGAACCCCAGGTTTCCAGTGTAACCAAGGTTCTGCCTTGTTACACAGACAAAAGGCAAACCAAATTGCACCTAAGTGAACATTAACCTGAAAAGGCACTTTAACCTTCCAGGTTAACCTTTGGGTATCATCACCACTAAAAAAGTTACAGCTTTTGCAATCCTGGCAAGTCCACTTTGGCTGAAGCACAGCAACTAATATGTTTTAATCTTCTGCGCAGATTATGGCAACTCTTAAATGACCTAAATGATCACACACTCCTTACAGAAATCTAGCATCCAATATCCCTTCTTGCTGGTTAAAGGGAAGACTATTTTCTCACCTGAAGACCAAGACCCTGGAAAATTATTGTTTTTTAAACGAAGTGTCAAACTTCATAGTGAATTCTCAATAAAAAGCTTTAAGAGGCAATTTTTCATTCTATTGCAATAAAGCTATCCCACCAGACCAAGATGCTTAAACACACTTGGCCAAGGTCGTCCCATATACTGGATCTCCTTCCCCTGTGTTTGCACAGCAGTATATGATTTCAACTCTGTCTACACTTCTCGGCGGGAAATGGTAGATTTAGCAGCTAAGTTAGATGAACCCATTCTAAACTGATCATTGGAAATTAGCTCACTCCCATGCAAATGAGTACATCTGCAATGAGACAAAGATCCTCACTCAATGCAAAACTTGCTACCGCTGATGAAAACTCTCAGTTTCTTTCTATTAGCAAAAGCAAGGTGAACAAAGTAAGTCATGTGCTTTCCTGGAAATTCATTTCTAGTGGGTAGAAGCCATTGCCATTCTACACAGTAGACAATCACTGCTGGAAATCACATTTATACCATAGATGAACTACATGAGGTCCTGTAGCTTTACAGTTTCTTAACCATTAAGCATGTAAGCCAGCCGGTTCACTTTCTCATACATAGGATGGTGATACTGCATCAGGTAGCCAGTCCACACAATACTGATCGCAGCATGTAACCTACACCATTAATTAGCATTTAATGTTCCCATCACCTCACTTAATAGTTGCTGCTAAACTTCTGCATGAACCTTTCAGATTAAAATTCCCCCCGTATGCCTGTTCCATGCTCTAAAGACCAAGCACCCTTCAGGGGTATAAAAGAAGTATTTAATAATGACTAAGACATCTTTCAGAAGTACAAAAGTGATACTTGGTTTTAGGGTCACTTCACAGTTCCTATTCCCACAAGGAAATGTGGTCACATGTGATGGAAAACAGCAACCACATTAACCTGATACCTTAACATGGTAAGACAAAAGACAACTTTACTAAAGTCAGGAACAAGAGGTCAAATTGACCCACAGAAAACTGAGCACTAAAGGTCTGGACTGCAATCTGGCCACAGCTGTGAGGTACATCCTTCCTGACTTATGAGAATCTAGCAAGAGATTACAATAGACCAGAAACCCACAGCTCCATATCCATCCCAGCAACTGCCTCCTCCAGCACAGGACCTGCTGTTACTGTGCCAGGAATGAATGAACTAAGAAACACCAGACCCCTCCTCTCTCTCTCATCCAATGTTGTTTAGAGAACCAGGAGTTTTACTTCATTCTGATCCCACTGAGCTTACTCGCAACAGCACGGGGCACTCCATCTGTTTTCAGCCACACAGCTGTCCACACACGATAAGAAACACTACAGTGTGATGGTGGCACTTCAGGCGTGTGTGAGATAACAGTTTAACTGAACAAACTGAAACCCACGGTATTAATTTCCAAGTTCAGTTATCAAAAAGCCTCAGGAGCACGTTACCACTTACACAACCCAATTACTCCTCAGGTATTTCCAGGTAACCTCAGCCACCAGGTTTGTAGGAGCAAGAAGGATTGATGAGATGGTCTGGAAGGTGGTGTGAGTAAACAGATGAGGAAGAGAACATTTAGTGCAAAAAATCATCACGAAGCGAGAGGCTAATGCTTCACAGTGCTTCTCCTCTTTTTTATCCAGTGATATTTCTTGTAGAAATCCTTACGACATAAGACAGGCTTGTAATTCAGCCACAGACTCGGGCCTCTGGATAACTAGGTTCAGTTTCCAACTCTGTTTCGAACTTGCCCTGAAAAGCTGCTTCATCTCTGTGCTGGAGCTTCTTCTGTAAAATGGAGTAAAAGTAGTAGTTGCCTCACATCTTTCTTGCCTCATCTCTTCCAGTTGTACACCAGTGTGGGACACCAGTGTCTGCTTGGAGACATCTTTACCACATTTTAGATATTCATTAATAATCTTCCTACGGGAAGACCAATTGTCAGTGCAGTGATTAACTACTGAATTGCATCGGTAACAATAAACCAGAAATACTGGTTAAGGCAAAAGCTATTTAAGAGAGTGGATTAAATCAGAGTCCTCTACCAAAAGACAGCAATACACTTCCAAAGGGCTGCAGGACACAAAAGCTTGCACTAGAGATTTACAACAATCTTCTTTTACATGCCTTACAAATCAAGTTAAAACACAAAAAGGAATTGCAAAAGATCTTAGGATGAAGAAAAAAAAAAAAACTTTTTTTTTTAAAAAAAGTACTTAAAAATAGCTATTTTTCCCTTCATTTACCCACAGCTACCTAATCTTGGTTATCATACAAGATACAGTGACTGAAGTTGTGCAGAGCACAACTCTTGCTCACAGCATGGCCATGAAATCACACATCTTATAAAGTTTAGGCCTATAAAAATGTTATCGCAACCAAAAAAAAAATTAAGAGGAAGTATGATTTTAAGAAGTCACCCCTGTACGTTTAAGACTTACACATTTAAACTGATTTTACCTTTAAGACCAATACCATTTTAGACCATTACACATTAAAACAGGGCATCCATATTTACACACATAACTGAAGTAACATGCTTGGTTTTGATAATTATGCTACATTATCTCCTGCAGTCTAACACAGAGTATGCATTCCAGGCTATACCCAAAAAGAATTAGGTTTTGTGTTGTGTGTTTGTTTTTTTTTCCTCCCAGTCATTTCAAAACACTATCACTTCCACAATTTCTCAACCAGCTGCGCTGTTTCCTCATTGGGCTACTTTTGTTTGGGTGACTCTGTATTACAGCAACATTCAAGATTGCTTAAGTTGCCAACAGCTAAACATTACGAAGAGTCAATTGGCATCAACACCAAATTCAGAGTATAGACAATAATCTCCCACTTTAAGTACATAAGTGTTATTTTGTTTTGTTTTAAAAAAGAAACTGGGCAATAAGCAAAATCAGCCAGCCAGCCTGGAGATTGTGATCTACAACTGTATTTGGGTTCCAGCTGTTTTTAATAAATGCTTCTCCCACAACATCATACCATGTCATGCTGACATATTGCTGGTATGAGGAAAGGGAACCGGCAGCAGGTCATGCCAGACCTTATCTGTCCCTACACCACATCATTTAAAGGATTCCAACCCAAGGACAAACATACCTTTGTATGGGTAATGACTTCAACATTTTAAGACTTCCCTTCCATGTTTAGTCTGCTTGTATGCACCACATAAGATTATCATGTCCTAGTCCAAGGCATTGCCAAAATCTACATCTCTGCCAATGCCTAATCCATTCAAGTCCCCGACTCCTACGCCTAAGATGTTCCAAGGCATGTAGAAATGACGCTCCTATTGCACAAGTGGAGATTAGTGTCCAAAAAAGGCATCTGCATGAAGAAGGAGAAAAACAATCAGGCTATACTGGCGAACACTGACAAAAGCAAGAGACTGAAAGATCAGACCACACGAGAACATGCCAACTCTCTCCAGTAACTCAGCTGTGGCCAGTTTGGATCGCCCAATTGTTAAGATGGGTTAAAGACGGGTTTTAGAAGAGCAATTACCATAACGATCACAATCGGTGATCTTTGAATGAACTGAAACAAAAAAATATTTTGAAGAGAGTAACAGTTCTGATGTGGCAAGATGATTATTTCTCACACCGCATAATCAGTACACTGACCTACTTAATTCTTGCATTTCAACTTGTTCACCTCACTATCTAGCATTACATCCCCAGCTGCAGCTCAGCAGAGAATTTCAGAAACATATGAAACCTCTTATGACTTTACATGTGCATTTAGATAACTTCCATCAGTGCTCAACTACCAATTATGTTTTTGTACCACTTTACAAAGCAGCAAAACACAGTATGGAGAAGTTGAGTGATGTACTTAGAACTCTCTCTGGCAGGCTGCTTGATGAACTGCTTTGCTAGGTGTTCAACAAAAGCCTTGTAGTATGAATAAGGAGTAACACATCACGTAACAGATTTAAGCCTTTTGCCTTACAATTCTGTTCTTACGCACTCAGTTTATCTTCACCAACATTAGGCCAGCTCCTCCTAGAATTACACTTGAAGACCACAGGGAGTCCCAGAGTTTATTATTATTATTATTACTTTTAATGAAAAAAAAAACCAAAAACTGTCAATACACAATTTCATGCCTTGACTCAAAGAGCATAACTCATGGTACAGAAACAATAGGGTTTTCTGCAAGACAGCCTTCAGAAAGTTTCCCCACCTGGTGAAATATGTAAACTATGATCAATGTAAACGACACAAAGTTTCAGAGGCAGCTGGGGAGTATGAATGACTGAAACAATTTCACCATAGACCACAAAATGGCTTGGGCAAGTGACATGTACCACAGTTACATTACTGAAAAGGTTCATTAATTCTTTAAATGGACTTTTCAGACATGCACTCTGAGTCTAGGAAAGAAAGAGGCATTACCTTTTAAAACCTGTAAGATAGGCAGATGGCACAGAAAGTAGAAACCCCATATAAGATCAATAGTAGCAAACTGCATTTTCATTACTCTTTTCAAATGGGAAAGTTTACTTGTTAACTACAAGACAAAGACTTTATCTGCAGACTGTTATAGAAAGTAACAGCATACCCAATTAAGAAATCTAAGAGGTGACCTTGCATGAAAGGATAAAGGCAACAGTATTGTCACTCTGTTAGATACTAGTGTGCTGGGGCACTCTCTCCTACCCTCCCACTTTCAAGAAACAGTTCTAGCAATCACACCTTTCACAGTCGGCAAGACTACATAACCACAGTCCTGCTTCCAGTCTCAAGAATTCACTCACCAGAGCAAAGAGTTCATACCCCAATATAATCAATATATGTAAGTGAAGAGGCTGATGTAATGTTACTTAAAACTTGTCTTTCCCTGTTAGTCTGTTAAGATCGTCCCCCAAGAGGACCTCTCTAACAAACTGGCTACTTCTAATCTTCTAATTTGCCCTCAACTTAACAAAAAAACAAACCAACCAAAAAAACCTGAAAACCTGAACTTAACTGCCCTTAGCAATACTGTAGAATCCATTTAGTGGTCAAGCAATAGATGGACACGAACTTGTACAAGGTCTTGAATACAGAGTACATTAAACAAGGTATATATGTTCAAATATCTGACTTCAAGTGACTTCATTCCCACTTTTTTTGCCTTTTGGAAGAAGAGAGCTTTGCTGATTACGTGTTTCAAGTTAATATGGAACTACTCTCCCATGAACTGATGCAGATGAGTGGTTTGCAGCATGAAGTCTGTTGAAGCAACAGCAGGCAGCAGCACACTCATCTCGCCTGATGAGTTTGGCATTCCAGCTTTTCCACTCCAGACCCTGGATTCAAATCTTGTATTTCAGTCACAAGCAAAACAACTTTAAACAACATCATGATGCTTGCATGCAAAAAAAAAAAAAGAAAAAAAACCACCCCAAAACCCAGTGCAAACCATTGTACTAAGTTGATTTGAGTCAACAGCCTCTTTAAAGGAAAACAGAATGGGAAAACATCTAGGCATCTTTCCCTTGGAAAAATCAAACTTGTATAAGCTGGTTGAGTGACGTACTTGGTGCGGACTGCATGCTAGTTTATGCAATATAAGTGATAATCATTTATGAGTACGTCAGTATAGATTTTTGTTTATTCGTCCATGTAATACTAGGCACCACTTTTTCTACACAGATATTACATTCGCCCACTGCCTCCTCTCTTCGTAGATGGCAAGCTTGACATAAATATTATTGGCAGCAAAAACAGTACCTTCTTATATGTTCCATGCCAGTCAACAAATCTGAAATTGTTGGCTTATGGGTATTACAGCACTGTCAAAGAGACGTTGGCTTTACTTGCTGTTCAGCTTCCATAAAAACTGGTGAAGAAAGAGAGAGATCAAGAGTTGACACAAGATTCTCAAACACTCATCACTGGTGGAGGTTTGGTTTTGGTCACTTTCTAGAAAAGAACTGTCCAGTAGATCCCTCTTGACACATTGCGTCTATGCAGATCTGTGGATTGCTGTACTTCTGCAACACAGGCATACTGGAAGGAAAATTTAGGTTAAACAACCAACCAGACTACACACAGTCCCTTCTCCTCGCAACTCTGCCTAAAGAGACTTGAACAACACAATAAAACTACGTATTTCTGATCAAATAATACCTGGTGAAACAGCAATGTTAAAGCCTATGGACATGTGATTGAAGTGTGAAAACATGCTTCAAGCCCTCCTAAAACAAGACACTCAAACTACTAGATGTTAAAAAAAAAAATCACTGAGAAAAAAATACCAGAGAAGACACAATCAATATACACCTTCTCCCCTTTTATGTCTTCCCCAGAGATAGAAATTGGACACCATCCAATTTAAAATCCCATTTGTACCCATCACTCTATAAGCAAACCAGCAAAAACCCAAGAGTACAGTTACAGGAAAACATAGGTTTACCTGGCATGTTTTTCAACAATTTATGTAAATCCAGAGCGCATCAATGGGTAGTTTCTTCCACATATCTAAGAACTGAGCTGGGAGAGGCCCAACTGTACAGATAAAAGCGGCAGCAGAGCTGAAACTAAACACACAGACCTGTGAAGAACAGAAATGAGGCTGAAAAGTTGGGTATTGTTACTTCTTTGTTCAGTAGGGAAAACAGAAGAGAAGAGAAAACATCCTCCTTTCAACAACAGTTCACTTGTACTGCTGCTACAGGCAGCTGATATAAGATACAACATTTTTATGATTATTTAACATTTTCAGTTAATGATGAATGCAGTAACAGAGACAGACAAGTTGCTGGTGATTAGGAAGGCATTTAAAATTTGGAAAACTGGATTTTTTGGAAAAGTTCTTTCTGATGGACAGGAAGAGGAAGGGAGACATCCCGAATGAACGCTTCTGTGACTTCACTTCAGAAAATTCCCCTACCAAAAGTTTCAGTCTTCAGATTTCCTGGAGATTTAAATACAGAGAAAGAGCCAAAGACAACAAAGATACTACACACCCAATCTTGCTCAGATGTATGTTACAATATAGCAAGCAGAGATTTTTTTTTTCTATAATAGCTTCTGCAATTACAAGTTGCACACCTTCGTTCATAACTGGGAGATGTTTGAAATTGTGAATATTAGTCTAAACATTTACCCCAATAAACATTAAACACTAATTTCTCCATCATGATACAACAGGATCCACACTAAAGTAAAGGTGAGCTAACCTTTCACTGAAACAGAAAGCCACTTGCAAAACCTTTTTGAGCAGCAGCGAGCACACCGAAGGCCTTCGCACTCAGCAGCCACTATGTGAATTAATTTTTAACATATCAATCTTCTCAGGCTATGGTGAGACTTGCGTTGCCAGCATGTTGAACCTCAGCTACACAGTTATAAGTACCAATGATGCCACACCAAAAAAGCATGCTGAAGGCTTTTGAACTCTCAGTTGCATTCCCTCAGAAAGCAGCTATAGTGAATGCCAAGCAGAGATGAGACACCCCTGTATAAGAGCTGTCTTAAAGCATCCAATATCAACACTGTTCAAGATGCAAACACTTTGTGCAATTATGCCCTCTTCCATTAAGGATACACTTGAAAAAGTACCACACCCTCAGAGTTCAGCAGTACTGATACCAGCAGACAGGCCTAAAATAGATATGCCACCAGTCACCTCCAGAACTTAGACATTCATCTTTCATACAGGTTAAGATGAGTAGGGAATAGGGGCACAAGTTACACTACAGTTATCCCACACTCAAAGGTGAAATTTTTCCCCCTTCCAACTCTCAAGAAGAACTCAAATTTACTCAGTCATGACAGAGGTCTCCTCTACTTGAAGTTACCTTTGAACGTATTTTATCTGGATTGAATGCATCTGAGCTACACAAATACCAGTACAGAACATTTGTGCTTCCAACAGGAGCTTATAGTGTTACACCTAAACAGACTTCACATCACTACTTATTTAGGCATTAAGAAACATGCTCACAATTCAGCAAAGCCTTAATAAAGCCATTTAATGAATGGAGTAACAGTAACTAACTCATTTGCCCAGGGACACAAGAGTCATAGAATTGAAGCCAGTACTTTCAAATCTCCTGGCTCCCAGACCGGTCCACGCTTATCCTCACTTAATTATGAATTTAGAAAAATGCAACTTGCCTTTAAGTTCTCATCAAGGTGCAAAACCAGCAGATCCATGGATACTCATTCTTCATGGTTTCTGTGTAGTGCATGGAATCATGTCAGTTGTATTGATATACCACAACGGAGCAAAAGGCAAGTATCTCTGAAGGACATTACAAATACATACATATATTCCACAAATGCAAAAGGACTTCTTCTGTTGTCTTAACCCAGGATTTCAAAATAAAGAGAAGCACGTCATATTCCTGTATCACCCTTTGAACACCTTTGTTAGCAGAAAATAAAGCCGGCTTTCTTCCCCATTTACTAGTGAAAAAAAATGCTATGTAATGCGTCTTCTAGCACCATTAAAAATCTCAGTACTTTCAAAGCGTTGCTACTCAAGAGAAACTGGGATCTGCACCAATATCTGTCAGTGTGACATCCACTGGTTTTTCCATCCCGCACCTCAGCTTGTTGAGATCACTGATGTAGAAGTTACTAGTGATGACACACACTGCCACCTTGTGTTACGGTTTAGAACTGAAAAAGCCTGAAAGGTTGGATTTCACACAAACATCCAGCTTCAGCTGTTTTAACAGCATTTTGTTTTTCCCCACAGCCACTGTCCCACATGAGCAGCCTCTCCACTTTCACATAACTAGATCTAACTCAGGCTGCAACAGATGTAAGCCTCCATGATCTCAAGAAACAAAGTTCATTCTCCTCCACTAACTGATGCAGGTACTTTCAACGCTACATAGTTTTGCAGAGAGAGTTGGTGCCAAGTGGCATAGATAGTACCTTTTAGGTTTGAGATGTTATTCCTCCAGTGCAAACAAATAAATACATATGTTACAATACTGAGAAAAAAAGTGAAGCTAAGCTATTAATCCCTTCCTCAACCTGAATCTTAAGATAAAAGTTGTCCCCCAGACTTTATTTTGATAACAGGTATTGTGTCATCCCCTCCTCTACAAGAGGAGACTGAGGGCTCGTTTACCTACAATGGCCGGGTGCAAGCTGAGCAACTATATTCTGTACCAGGAGCCCACACTGGGATAGGAGCTCCAGGACCAACAAGAGGGATGTGAAGTTGTAGATATCTCCGTGGTCAATAGCCAACCCAATCCTCCTGCTACATCTGGGCATCACAGGGGACAGCAATCATCCATTAAACCTTCTCAAGTCCAAAGCTGAGTGTAATTACACTGTGTTTTGCAAAGCAGTCCCAAGCCCAGCAGGTGTATCACAGACAAATATGTGTTAACAAGTAGAAGGAAGAAAAATGTGGAATGGTTCTGGAAAAGGACATTAGTGGGCTTTGAAGCTGTACTGTCCTTTTAAATACATGATGAGTGGAAGTTCTATTTTCTTAAAAAAATAAATATGGAAGACTGCCTTATAATTTGGGTAAGTATGGTCATCTAGAGGTAAAAAGAAAGGTTCTGTTGTCGCTATTCTGAATAAATAGCACGGTATCAGCAAAAGTTCTACATTTGCAATATCTTTACACAGATCAAAATCCTAAATTACCAGTTTACTTCCATGCTGGGCAATACAATGCAACCTGTAAAATATTACTATATTGTTAACTATTTACACGATAGTAGCATTGAGTCTACCTACTTAATTTCTGCACTGACATTAAATTGGAAGTTTTTGTATTACCTTGTTTCTCACAAATTATCTATTGAAATAGAACCATTACAGTAATTCACATAATTCACCAACTTAATTCTAGCATTCAGCAGGACTCTTTCTTGATCTAGCAGATAACAGTTTTTCCCATCAGGTGAGCTGGCAAACAACTATTTGTAGAGGAATATTCTTAAGTTAAGTAGCATTCACCAACCGATTCTGACCCAAGATGAAATTTAGTTTAGAAGACCATTATTTTTTGTGTATGTTTCTTTCTTCCCTTCCCCCACCCAAGCAGAAAAAAGCAAGACACAAGTCTTCTGCCATACTAATGTATTCCATCTTTCAAAAAGAAAGACATGATTTTAATATTACTTAACAATATGTTAAAAAAGTAGCCAGTTAGGCTTCAGTGTTAATACAATTATACACTCTATAACAGATTTGATAGTGTGAGTACTGTTCTTTTTTAAATTTTCTCATTCTGCAAGTATTCTTACACAAGCTGGCTACAAGTCAGGAAAAAAAAAATCAAAACACAAATAGCGTAACTTGTACACTCTTAAACAGTAGATTGTGAAAGAACTGAGGAAATGCTTGTCCCATAAGAGCCTCTTTTTCATGAAGTCATGTCAGAAGAATTCTGGAGCAGATGAAAGCACAACTGACTAGGTCCATTCCTTTGTCAGGAGTCAGAATGACAAAACATAGCTAGATGCAGAAGTGACAGGAGCCACTGCAGATGATGCAAACTAGTATTTTGGCCTCCACCCAAGCCTAAGCAATTTAAAGTCTTTGAGGCCAAGGCATTCAGAAGGAGATGGAAAAGAGCTATTGTTCCAACTCCAACGGCATACAGCTACAATCAAGTAAGTCTCACTCACAGACTACAAGCACACAAGCTAACAAATTCAGGTAGAAAGTGGCAATTTTTCAGTCCGCAAGAATTATCAGGCCAAAGGGTTCAGTGCAGATCCACACAGCACTGGGGACAAGGCAAGGCAGCACTGGCTCAAGACCAGATAAGCTCTCAGCACAGCAGGACAGATAAGTGGAGTTGTCGTTCATTCATTCCTGCAGGGTTCCCTCCCCGTATTATGTCATTTCAATGTGCAGCAAAGGTGGTTTTTTTCAAGCTAAAATTGGACCAGTTGATGGAAAGTCTCTGCCTTGTCTGTCTGGCAGAATCCAAGCAGAATCTGAAAAGAAAAAAAAAAAAAAGAGATAAAGTGAAACCAATATACTTAAAATCAAACCACAGGTGTTACCCTCTGTTGAAGAGCAGCTCTCATTCAGAAAGACAAAAGCTCTTAAAAAAAAGATACCTAAAAAAATATAATCACTTGTTCATCACTCAAATACATCATAAATCAGTTACTTTAAACACCACTGCATTATCAAGAGTAAGTGAATGAAGTAGCATCGAACATCACATATTTAGCAGACAGAAGTTAGTTGAACTAGAAACAGAGCTGACATTGCTGTATTTACCAGAAACCTTGTAACAGTAAGAATGAGTGTTAGGTAATGTGTAAAGCAGAAGCACCAATGGTGTGGGACACTGCTGTTTCTCTTCTAGATACAGCAAAGTTATGTTTGAGACAAAGACCTAGAGAAAGGAAGTTTGTTTATAGTATAGCAGATAAGTAGCCCACGTGCCTGGAGAAAGCACTTTTAGAACAAAAATCCAATTATTTGCTCTCACTGAACACAATTTACGGAAGAACTTTTGAAAAAGGCTGGCAAGCGCAGGTATTTCAGTGACAGTCCTCTACCGAGGCAAGGTATAGTTTGTTCAGGCTGAAGGCTGCATGACAACATCGAGGTAGTGCATACCCCTCTCTGGAGGGCTATACAGCTTCTGTAACAACTGAAAGCCAAAAAAAGGGGAGCAGACAGAAGGAGCAAAATAGAAAGGTACAGTAGAAGGTTAGAAGAACTAAACTTATTTTGTTCTTTCTGTGCTAAAGTTAGAAGTAGCTTGCAAAATTAATTCTAAAGTCAGGGTGTAATTAATGTATCCATCTATTATGCCACTACAAAGCAAGAAGAAAAGATGACGAATTAACAAACTGTCAGTAAAAGGTATGAATTCAGTAGGCCTATGCAGCTCATTGCCATGGAGGGTTATTAAAACAAGCAATGTTGCTAGCCTTCTAGGTGCTATCAGAAATTAACAAATTATAGATAACATATGCACTAAAAGTGTCTTTACAGCATTAACTGTTTTTCTCCCCTAGAACAGCACCTATCAGGGCATTTCAGACACCTTTCTAAACAGGGATGCATCAGAAAATTGAATGGTTACACACACTTCCTAACAGATGACAGTAAAGGAGTAGATTACACCAATTACTGAATTGACTATAAAACAGTACAGTAAAAAGTTTTAATTCTTCCTTTGGAATCATGTTTGACAAGTTTATGCCCAAACTTCAGCTGCACTTCCACAAATATAAGACACTGCTTTATTCATCCTATTGAGAGTAGAGAATTGGTGAAAGGAACTTTTCTATTTTCTTGTGCCAGATATTGCAAGCCTGATGAAGCTAAGAATATTCCATGAAAACCATAACAAAGGCTTACGCTATACCAACACTAGCACTAGTATGTGCAACATTTCACCTATAAAACCTGCATTTCAATTTAAAAAAAAATCCTTTAATTGGCACCACTCAGAAAAATAATTTAAGAGATTCATCTTCTAGTACATTTAAACTCCACAAATAATCACAGATATATGCATTTTGTATAGTAATAATAAGCAGCACAGAGAAGCAGTTGTAATCTATCCTCTGCAAGAGCCAGACATACATTACATCCCAGACACACAGACTATCAAAACTATGTAAATTTAGAAAAGAACTTGAAATCCATACCGAAAGCCCTTTCTTAAAAAAACCCACCCTTTAAACAAATTGCTTTCATTGTTTTGTGAAATACCACTGTTGATTCCTAAGTTATTCAATTGCAGGAAACATTTATTTGTAACATTTCAGATTTGGCTATCATGATCAAAGGTTTACTAGATGTATTCATGGGAAACTAGCACACCCAGCCACCACTAAAGAACACTAATTTCAGTAGATATCAGTATTTTGGAAGAACATGTACCACAGTATTTACACATCAGCTGCCTGCTCGTAATTGAGAAATTTAATAGTAACTAAAGTGATGCGTAAATCTCAAAAGCAACCAAAATGCACAGAAGAAAAGTTTCACAAGCACAGGTTCATATTATTCTTTTACTGTCACTGCACTAGCATAAGCATCCCCTCTTTATGATTGGCATAAGCTAATATCCACGGTTGTACCATCTCTACTTCAACATACAGTTTAAAACTCCAAACTAATAGCTCCTATAAACAAGGAAGAAAACACTATGAACAAACCTTTTTGAAGTATCTGTTCTGAAATTTAAAATGTAAAGTTTTATTTGTTCAACACTTAACACCTAACATAGCATTTGTCTTTTTTTTTTTTTTAAACACTAATCAGTATTTAGTCTGCGCAGCTAATAAAAGAAATATTTATGCAAACTCTGCTTATAGAAAAAAACCAAAAGGGTAACTGAGGATATTCTGAAAGCCTTGATGAGAACCTGGGGGGGACATAGATGTTTCTGGCACTCATTTCTGTATTTGTGCTACTTAGCTATGATCTGTGCCCATAAATCTACAGCTTTGGCGATTGTTACAGTATTCACAATGTCAGCTGTAACAGGATTTGCTATGTTGCAACAACACAGTACAACACAGGCTTTTCTGCTAGGAGTTAGTTATTAAGTTGTGGGGGTTTTTTTTCCAGTTTGTTTTGGGGTTTTTTTTAAGCCATGGCACACAGGAAGAAGCACAACAGCTTTATGTGTAGGGATTACAGCACTTTACCTTTTAAAATACTCCACTTCTCGCTCTGTTTCATCCATTTCCACGCTGTCTAGATCAATGTCTTTGGGTAGAAACACATCATCTACAAAGGAAAAGGATGACACTACGTTAGATTCCATGGGGAGGGGAGAAAGAGAGAAGCAGCAGCTTGAAAAAGCTGCATTAAGGATGTTTCTGGAGCACTGCCTGAACTTTGTAAACTATTGATTATTCATGTTTAGGCTGAATTAATACCAACTTATAATTAGAAAGACACTTAAAACCCCTGTACTAGTACCTCTGCTCAGCCTTTAAGGAGTTACACTGGGAACAAGGAAGAGATGAATCAATAGTAAATTTACTGATTGCATGGGTTGCAAAAGATGCCATAAACCTGCAATACACATGAGAACGGTCAAATTATACAAAGGGCTCAATGAATCAGCTAGTGAATAGCGTTCGACTGCTTGAAATTCGTTGGCCTTACCACTAAAAAGGCAGCTTTAGAAACATTTTAAAAAATGGTATTTATAAAGAAAAATATTTCAAGAATTCTGGGTTTCTAGAGCTGCTGTATTCCGTCTGGGACATGATCATCAGGCTGTGTCTGCAAGAGTCTAAGTCATGCTACCTACAATTAGGAATTTTTTTTTTTTTAAACATTTTAAAAAATATTTTAATATGGCCTGAGTTTAGGCCTCAGCTGTAGCAAAAAAAAAGTCTCTTTAAAGTCTCTTGGTATATTGTACTGTCTCAGTGTATGGTTCTCTTTTGTACTTTAAAAAAAAAAAACCAGCTTCAGAAAGTGTAAGTTTTTGTAGAAACCAAATTTAAGCATTTTCCTCTTAAAGTCTCTTTTCTTACTACATATATACACTCCAATCTCATTTCTGAAGCAGCTTCAGAACCCCTTCCAAAAAGGGTGAGACAAAGAAACTAACCAAAAACACCTAGTACACATCAGAACTCTCTAGAATCCTTGAGATTACAGGAACAAATTCTAAAGGCATTTCTGGTAGTTCAAAAGTTGCACATCTTTGCTGTGCAACTTACTTCTGAAGAACCAGAAAGCCCTATAAACACAGGGCTTCCCTATACCCCTAGTTTTCCTCAGCCTCTTCACAACAAGGCGTTAAAATACCCTGCCAGAATAAGCTTAAGAAACAGAGATCACACCAAAAACAATAATGTTCACTGCCTTAACACTTCATTCTAACACTCCGTTAAAAAACACCCAAACTTTGTTATTTTCTTTTCATGTTCTTTCAATTACCCTAGCTCTAATTTTTTTCTTAGTTCATCTTTTGTGCCTTTGCTAATTTGGTACATCAACCCTATGTCTTTAAGAAACTACAGCTAAATGAAAAATTATTATATATACTGTATATTACAGTATTCTTTTTGCTCTAAAGTCAGAGCTACTCAAAGTGGCAATCCAGTTCTGACTCTTCAGAGAGCAGCACAATTATCTCTTTATAAATTCAGAAAGATATCCCTATATTTTTTTTTTTACATTTAAACATTAGTTTTCAGGAATTGTAACTATACTTGATTTAAGCAGCAGAAAACAATAGTGAGGGGCAGGGAGGAGGAAAAGATGCAGGACGCTACCTAAATTCTCCTACAGTAAACACTCCACCACCACCCCTTCAATAGTTTCTCCTTCAAATGTCTCCAGTCTTCTCTTTCTGCTCCTACTTCTAGAGTTTTGCCTTATTCCAATGACAGGAGTACATTCTTTTTGGTAAATTAAAAAAAACAAACCCCAAACAAAACCCAAACACACCACAACACAGTATGCACAAAAACTAAGGTATCAAAGAAAAGGGTGCAATGCTGTATCGCTGCTTGACACGGAATGGAAACATTGAACATAAGAAGAAGAGTTAAAAAGAAAGACTGGTGTGCTGACTCAACCAATGAATCGACCAAAAAACCCAAACTCGTGCTCTACATCTAGCACTTGCAACAACCAGGAATTTGGTTTACATTTTTGTACCAAAGCTTAATAAACTTAAGTATTCTGAACCATTGGCAGAGATTGGCAAAAGGTTAAGGTCTCGTATCTTGATGTGCTTACCAGACATAATATTGCAGTTCTCAGTGCTGTTAAGTCATTTTGGTGAACAGACGTTTAATTTACGCACCGTTACCACTCAACTCCTGGGTGATCCCAGGGGAATGACCGGGTGCTCCGAGCAGACAGATGTCTGTACCTCAAAACTGCCATCCCAACAGGCAGTCCCGGTAGGGACCAAGCATGTGCAGGAATAAACTGGTGCCCAAGAATGGCAGTTAGATTAGTGGGCTGACAAAGCCAACCAGCTAGCGCTGCGTGCACTTCTCAGCTCTGGTATTAGCTGTTAGACATTTTCAAGAAAACAAAAAAATATGTTGGGAAGAAAATTATGCAAGTGCAACTTGTTTGAGCCAACTTCATCTTCTATGGTTTTATTATTTCTATCAGATAAATAAATCTGTTTACTAGCACAAACTAATCTTCATGTGGAGAAAATACTCAATATTATCAACTAATTAACATCCCACTGTAAGTTTTCGCTCTGGCAAATAAAAAATAGTAAATTTGTTCTTGCATTTACTTCACCTGGTAATGTAATTAATATACAAAAGGAATTTTTTCCACTGAGAAATACATATTTATGCACAAATGATCATTCTTTGGCTGCAGAAACCCCTTATTTTCATCGCTCAAAGAGTAAGACCAACTTCAGACTATACTTTTTCACGGCAACACTCTTAATGCTGTATGGAAACAACCTTGCTTTTAAAGAAGTTCAAAGCAGATTTCAACATACTGTTGATTTATTTTACATATCTATTTTAAGCAAGATAGGCTTTACAGAAGAGACTGACTTTCTTAAATGACAAAAACCCTATACAAAACCACCAGCATATGGTGGCTTATTTATTCTTTGAAGTATCCTACACTTCTTTACTAAAACTATACACATGTCCCAATTGTTATAACTACAATGACTTGAGTCTTCTGACACCAGTTTTTGTTTCTCTAATTTACACTGGCAGAAATGACTGAAGATAAAGATTTCAAACTTCTGGACTTATATGGTAACAATAAAAAAACAACCAAGTTCTTCAACTTTTATACACTTACCAATGGAATTGTTGACTTTGTCCCCCTTTTTCTTTTTGTTTTTCTTGTTCTTGCCTTTTGGTTGAGGAGAATCTGCAAGTATTAGCTTATTATTTTGTTGCTGTTCACTTGGTGAAGGGGATTCACTTGTTACAGGTACTTTCTCTTCCTTTACATGGTTCAACTGTTTTTTGTTGTTATTGTTTAATTTCTTCTCCTCTTTTTTAGGTTCTGCAAGTGTTGGGAGCTCTGCTGCTTTTGCTTTGGATTCTATTTGGTTTCTGGTTTTAGTCTGAATCTCAGCTGCTTTGGGGGATTCAATGGGCTTTTTCACTTGTTCAGCACACGGTTTGTTTATCTGCTTTAGTTTCTGTTTGCTGTTTCCTTCTTTATGTTGATGCATAATATCAAGCAGAAAAGAGAGGGGCTCATGCTGCTTCACACTCCCCTCTTTCTGATAAAGCAGCTTTGAGTCTCTAGTGTTTACAGGATTGGATAGTTCACAGCCTGCCTCCGAAACTGGCCTCTGTTCTGTATGATTCACATGTCTTGACAGTGAACCGGAGGAGGTTTCTATCTTTTCTGATTGCTCAAGTGTACCATTCTGAATGTCTTCAGGTGCGTTTGGGACAGATTCCTTCACTGCCTGGCAGTTTCGAGTAAGCATGTCCACCTTCTGACAGTCTTTACTTGTTCGTTCTTTCTTCTTTTTCTTTACAGCCCGCAACTGCTGAAGTTCTTGAAGCCGCTGTAATTCTTGTTTCAGCCTCTCCTCCTCTTCTTCCTCTCGCCGCCTCTGCTCCTCAAGCAACTGGTGATGCTCCCTCTCCCTGGCTTCTGCTTCAAGTCGAGCTTTTTCTTCAAGCTGCAAAATAACAATAGGTTTATTGAAATTGACAAGTAGTTTGGAAATTAGAGTTTTAGGGATTATTACTACTTTTCTCTATGAACATTATAAATCCTAGGACGTTAACATATGAACATACTTAATCCAGAAACCTGTGCATCAAGCAAATAACTATTAATACAAAAGCTGCCCTTTAAAGTACATTAAAATCCTTTTTATACTTCTATTTTCTGTTTTCCTGTGACGTATTTGACTGTTGTTAATACCAACTGTTCATCTTTTTGCTATTGCTAAGCCTAACTCCATATCAAAAAGTTTCCTACAACCACAAAAACCGGCTGAAAACAAAACATGCAGCTTCATTCATTCTCAGCAACTGCCTGTATTACTGAGGTAACTCAGGTTTGCATCATGTTCCTTCGTTTACTCATTCTCTTGCTACGGTAGCAGAGTTGCCCTGATTCAGTGTTCACGAACATTAGGAAGAGCAACCATTAAAAACATTTCACAGCAAAACACTAAGCACATTTCAGCTATATTAAAAGTTGTCAAAAATAATAAGGATGGTCAAGTTTCCTGTTGTCAGCCACACATTCATCAACAACATGAAACAAAGACGCAGGGGATTTTTCCCAGCCATTACTACAAATACCTAACTTTGCTGTGCAGCACTGATCTTGCATCATTAGCAAAACCAAAGTCGTACACTGAGAACAATCATGTCAATTCGTTTTCTTGCACATTTAGAAGTGCCTGTATGGGAATACTTTTTCACAGTTACAGAAGTCATGCAAAAAACCCTATGAAAATCTTCCACTTCTTATGCTCAAACTGCATTGCAAAAGCAAAGTTAATTTTATTTATAAATAACTCACTAAGCCCTCAAGTTGCTGAATAGTGCTACAACATGAACATAAAGAATATAACTTGTGAACATCAGGTCTTCCAAACGCATGGAAGCATTTAAAGAATGCAGAATTAGTGCCAGCAAGCAAATCCACAAACAAGAAATATTTACAGCGCCGTCACACAACGTACTGACCAGAATCCAAAAACAATCAGCAATCTCATTCCACCTTGAACTTTATACCTAAGGCTGATACATGAATTGCAGTAAGAAAAGCCAATTTCCTGCTTGTTCAACTTAATAAAAATAAATATATTTCCTCTATTAACTCAGCAAGTATTGTTTTAAAAAAAAATAATTTCACTGTTACACTTGGAGTTTTATAGAAATGTTTTTGCTAATTTCCACTTGAAAGCAACTTATAATTTTTTCTCCCCTGCCCCCCCTCTGCAGCTTGCCACTTCACTCTGGCTTGGGATAGCCCTTTGTGTCATCACGTGACACAGCGCTTAACCTTTTTCAATCAGGACAGCAAGGTGCCCAGTGCGATCATTCTAAAAATATGAAATCTTGACTTCTGCCGTCTGCTAAAAGCACTGACCTTATGTTTCCTGGCTTCCTACAGAGATATTTACTGTAACCATTATCCCAATAAAGAAACACTAGATTTTTAACTTCCCCCACTTTCAAATGTCAATTCTACAAAACAATAAAATTCTTAGTATTTCTGACACTTAGAAACAGCCTTGCAAAGTACGGCAAATACCAATGCAAAGCTGACTTGCAACAAAACACATGACAATGACATTGTGAGGAATCTTCCCAGTCTACTACACAACTCCTCAGGCAGCAGGAGAACAGGTAAGCTAGCCATGTATATACAAACAGGCAGTGTACCACAAACTACACAGAAAACAATTATACCATTATTACAAAGTCAGTATACAGTGGTATACTTACAGAGAGTGCACAGATTCAAAAACAGGAGGTCTAGGATAAACATAATTTTATGTCTTACCTTTCTTTGCTTATGTCTGGCTCGCTTGGCTGCCCGAGAACTGCTTACTGGTTTGGTTTCAGAGCTGTTTATAAATTGTAGCAAATCTTCCACCTTTCGGTGGTCAACAACACTTTCCCTTTCAGAAATCTGATCTGGTTTCTTCGGCTGTTCCTCTTTCCTTTTTGTTAGACGTAAACGAAGCTTTTCTCGCATCTCTGCATAATTTCTACTGGTTGGTGCAGCTGGAGGCTGAAGGACACGAGACAAAAATTTAGTGACTAAATGTAAATATTTCACCAACCTAATACTTTCGAGATTTTGAAATTTTAGAGACCTTCAAGTAACTTGGAAGGTCCAAACCTGAATATCAAACTCCTTATTGTTTGTATGTGTACATAAAGGTGTATTTAACAGGCAACAGACCCCTCAGACTTGCTGCTAGCTTGTGAACTGTATTTTCCAATTGAAAGAATGACTGATCTTGTGGAGGAATGCACAGGGAGAAGACAAAGAAATGCCTTTAAATGCAAGAAAGGAGATTTCCATATTCTCTTGTGATCGGTATATACCACATTTGAAAATTTGAAAGGAGCAGACGTTTGCTGCTGCTTCCATTTTCTATGAAGTCTGTTTCAGAGTTTGTGCTACATGGGCCTCTGGGCTGTAAATGTGAAGGCTCAATTACCCTGCACTGAAGCGTGCCAGCATACCTCCAGCAGAGTCGCATCAATAACTCTAACACTGCTGCAACTTGAATCTTGCGTCATATTTCATTTCTGTATTCCCATCCATTGCTCCTGCCTCTCAGCTCCTCCTTCCTCCTCCCCTCCTGCTGCCTTAACCTCTCCTCTCCTGCACCAGATCTGGTGCCCACCTGTTTGGAACTACACCAGTTCAACTCATTAAAGCAGCAAAATAAAGCCTATTAACTTAAAAATGCTGTCGTGTTCTGCCACTTCAGCAAAACGAACAAGTTACTGTGCCATCAGATGATTATCAAAGACAAATCAATCATGGACATGGTGGGAACACGCAATGAGAAAAGGGATCCCCTCCCTGCCCCTTTCAGCTACGCAACAGGTGTTTTTACTTCACTTCAAGCCCTAAGATTAAACTGCATCTGATCGCATACATGGCAAATAAACTGAGCTTTTACTTCAAACAGGAAAAAATTGCCAGAGACTCAAATTCTACTAGTTAACTGATTACTAAAACAGACTATACATAGGTTTATAAATGAGGCCAGCAGGAAAATGAAATTTTAAGTTAAGAAAAAATTTAATGTAGCAACTTAACAGCTTTTAGCATCTCATTTGTGCAAATAAAGAGATATGATTAAAAGAATTTACTAGATACATTACCGGCATAGCATTCATTTCAGGATTCTTCAAACAAAGTGTTAAGTATTAAAGAACATACGGAAAAAGATTTTTTATAACCTGCATGCTTTAGAACTTCATAGTTTCTTCAAAACACCCTTTAAATACAAATACAAGTAAATGCCTATCAAAATGCATCAGTAAAAAAAATGTAATACTGAAAAAAAGGGAAAGTGCAGTTTGGGTTTTCCTTTGAGAAAAGCAGAATTTAAACTTACACTGCCTCAGTTGTAGGTAAGAACAGTTTCTTTTTCACTTGATTTTTTAAAAAAAGAAAAGTGAATACTTCAGAGGATTGCTGTTTTCACAGATGGGAGAACGGCTCATAAATTCCTATGAACATTTTAAAAAACATCCTATATTAAGTGTGGTTTTACCCAAACTCATCACATTATTTATAATTACACTGCTAGAGATGAGTGCATGAATTCTGTAAACTTATTTAAATGGCTCAATGCCCTTGTTTGCCGTTTCAGTCAAACATGGTATCTATTATCCAAGTCAGTTGCTTCCTAAATCTTTGAGTCATTTTTATTGCTCTTGAATTGCTTTCAACTGGAAAGGTTTGTTTCAATTCTTCATTTCAAAGAAGAAAATTACTTTCTAACCATGCCCCTTTTACTCCTTCTCTTGATCAACCTCCAATGCCACCCCCTTAGTTGCAGTCTGATAAATCACATGCAATCAATGATGAGTAATTGACAAAAAAGCAAATTAAAAAAAAATTAAAATCCAACAACTTACTCCTCCATGGCCGAAGAACTCACAGTAACAACAGTCACAGTATTTGCCTTCCTTCTGATTTGTGGATGTTGAGGTACTGGAGCTATGCTCTGAACAGCTGTCTTCGTCTTGGCTCTCCTCTCCATCATACTGTTGATGATCATATGTGTTACTGTTCTCACAACGATGGCCCTCGCAATCAGGATCACTATATGAAATTAAGAAAAAGCTTATAAAAACTCTAGTTTATAATAAATAAGGTATTTAAAAAAAAAACCATACAGAGTTATATGTACATCTACCAGGAACAAAGACTCTCAAACTGGAATTATCAGCCACCAGCGATGCATCAAATTCTAAAGCCTTCATCCAGTAGCTTGCATATGGAGATGCTCAAAACCAAGCAGCAAGATAAGATGACACATGGGAAAGCGTTTTATAAAAACTTCAGTAACTCACTGAATGAGCAGCCTAGAGAATGAGTTTTGGAACTGTTCTTCCTGGCTTTAAACAGGTAAAAGAGTTTCAGAAGTAGCAATTTTAGCTTTTTAAAATAGAATCGTTTGGAAACTGCTGCCCGTGTCATCGCTTGTGGTCTGAAGAGAGCTGTGCAGTTGCAGAGTACTCAACTTATTTCTAAAATCCCCTGGTTTTAGACAGATTTTCAAGCTCCTGACTTAAATAAAAAATTCAAGATCAGCTAAAACCAAAATGTTCCCATTATCCTGTTTGCACCTTTATTTTCAAGGGGAAATACCAGCATGTCTCTTCAGTAAGTAGATACATAGTTTATTCCCTACAAAGGTCTGCAGAACTGTACACCCACCATATCTATTGTCCAGTTCTTCTAAAACTGATGTGATCTTGCTTCAAAAGTACGACTATTTTTTAAAAAGCCACTCATCTACTATTAGTATTCTTTGTTCTTATATTAGAAAGGTGAAAACAGGTCGTGATCTGTCTTATCTGCAAAATATATGTGCATCTTCTTTCTAACACCACTTCCCCCTTCCCTCCTGTCCATGCCCCGCGTCCCCCCCCCGTAAGTTTTTCAAGAATTAGTGACTGGGAAAATTGTTCAACTTCAGTATCCTAGTTAGGGAAAAGGCATGGAAAACGGTTGCACATAACAGGAGATACTGCCAGTCAGTGCAAACATTCTGACTAGTCAGTTTGAGCAGCCCTTGCATGACTGTTTCTTGCCTGTTGAGAGTTAGCATTACAGCGTCCAGTGGCACATGCCAGGGGTAACAGATACAATTCCATAGAAGTCAAGGCTTCATTAGTTCTGTCGCTCAGTCGCTAGACTGAAAGACTAGAGCATAAAGCAGTTTTTCCCATTATAGCACATCACTGATGCATACAGACTGCAATAATTGTTTCTGGGTTCTCTCCCAGTTAATTCCTTACACAATAAAATTACTTTATCATGTTAGCACCTGGAGATGATGATAAAAGTTGGATTTCTATTGCATTAAATAGCCTATATTCAATTCTCTCCCTGCACTAGGTAAGAAAGTTTCTTTACAAAATTTGCTATAATTTCTTACGCATGAAAGAACAGTTACTTATTTTGTGATATCATCAATAAAACCAGTTGATATCAGAAAAAGGGGCATTTTTAGAAGTACTTCAGGTATGCATTTATCTAACTCTGCCTAAATCTCACATCATCTTCTGAAAACTACTGCAGTAGCCAGGAGACTACATTCATAGCAACCATGACCACAGCCCTACAGGTCACAGAGTACTTGGAGCAATGAGTCAAATGCTTTTCTGCGATGCCTGCACTCAGAGATATCAAAGAGCTGGCACCATTGTCTGTCTGCCACAATACATAACAGTACCAGAAGACAGCTCCAAACTCCTCTCAACCTCCAAGACCTTTGAAAACCTTCAGAAATCAGAACATCCTTCCACACTATACCCACTACATAAATGATGGGCCTGATACATAAGTCATAAGTGCAGTCAGGAAAATGTGTTACTATGTGGCAGGTTTCAAGACCATGTATAACCTTTTTATAGTTTGAGCTAGATCTGTCTACAGAATCCTTAAGTTTTCACAGCTTTTCATTCCTGCTTGCCATGTAATGCCAAAATGACAGAAAACAGATACGTTATACAACAGGTTTGTGTCTCAGCAGCAGTAATTACTACTAGCAATGACGGAGTAAGAATAGAGCTTGACTTATTCACCCCAGGTCACATGTCTAAAAGTGAGCAAACATTTGTTTTCAAGCCTCTAAACTCAGGAAGTAGATTCTGCAAAGGAAATCATATCATAAAAGTCTCACGCCAAGTTATGTACTAAGTATCAGAACTCGGTCTCATTTGCTGAGCACACAGACAGCTCTTCTTTCACGCTGCAACCAGTGGCAAAGGAGAAAAGGTATCTCTATTTTAATTCCCCTTCTATTGCAAAAAAGAACGACAACAATAACAACAACAAACTTACCTGCAGACACTTGGTGGGGCACTTACAGAGCTGTCTGTGGTTGAAGTAGGAGGCGCAACTGTAGTAGGACAAAGACCTGAATGAGGATCCACAAATCCAGGGGCTGTTGCAGCAGTTTTGGGGAAAGAAGGAGCAGCAAGATTTGGAAGATGTGGTGTAGAGGCTGGAGACAGTGCAGCAGGAGACAGTGAAGGAAGGGATGCTAAACTGGTAGGACTATTTCGTGGTGCAACTGGTGCAGAATGTCTATGGTCCTCTTTATTAATATTGTGGAACACTTCACCTAAATTGGAGAAAAAACCCACTTACAATTAAAAATAATTAATTAAGTCTCTATTAACTACCCAAACAATCATGCAAAGTGTTGGATGTTCTCGGCTTCTATAAAAATGGAGTAGCATTTCAACATCTTTCTATTCAGTCCCAAACTCTAACATCAAGGTCTTTTACAAAGTTCTTTAATCCAGGACTACAGAGACTACAACTCAAGAGTAGTAAGAACACCAATGAACGAAAATCATCAAGATACATAACATTACTCAAATAAACACATATAAATCTTTATGGCTAGCTAAATGTACTTGAGTCAGTTACTAAACTGTGTGTGCATTACAAATCCTTACCTATCGATGAAGGTCTCTTGGATGATACTTTGAATTGGTTGCTGCTTGACTGCACTGTAGTTGCTGTGCAGGAGACAGAAGAAGTGGCAGAAGAGGTTGCCATGACAACTTTATTAGCTTCCATAAAGGCATCCTGGAAATTGTACAGACATTTCTTCTTTGCAGCATTTTTTTTCTCTTTGCTGTCAGTAACTGCTGTTGCTTCACTGCTAGATGTAGTGGGAAGTGCTTCGGGTCTTATTTCTGAGAGCGCTGGTGCTAATATATCACTCCCTTCAATTGAAACACACATGCTAACTAAAAATCACAGAATTACAGAATTGTCTTTATAGCATTTAGAATTAAACATTCAATAGTTTAGATGCAGACAAGCAAGGATATATTGTTAGTGCTGACTTGGTAGGATTAGTGAAGTCATGCTCCTCTCCCCCCCGCCCCTCCCCCCAATAATATAGCTATACGAAAAAGCGCTGAGAAGTCTCAGAGCAGAAGTCAAAAGCCTCAAAGTTACAATTGTAAGAAAACTGAAATGTGTGTGAACAAGTAGCAAAGATGCTACCTTTATCCATCTATAATTTAAAAATTAAAATTGGACACCATTTTACATGTTAAGTGTATAAGCTTCAATATCTGAAGTCCAGGTTAGCCATGCAACAACTATAAGCAGGAACAACATAACCTTCTATCAATATAACATCATAAACCTTATTTTTACTTATTGGTAATTCCAGCTAACCACAGTAACACCTTTGTGACAGACCTTCCACGCAAGCTTGCCTCTAACCACGTACTGAAACAGCTACCCATAACTATGTTTGTAAATGGATGAGCTATGCTACTGGGGAAGTTTTTAATGGCTTTCCTTTTAAACATCACTGTAGTAGCTTGACACGAGTTAACAGCAGATCAGTCTGAAAAAAAGCCAACACAAACTCAGGCTTCCTTTTTCATACAAGCCATAAAACAAATAAGGTATTTTAATATTTGTTATGATGTGAATAGAAAGATATAGATATCTATGTTGTTGTTTCTCTTCTATTCTCTTTCACTTTAACCATTAGTATTTGCAAAGGCTTCCTGGCTTAAATTAATCTATTGCTTAGCTTATGTCTCCATCTTTTTGAATGACAATGCAGTTACCTCTGTGTATTACAAGAAGATGTAGTACCATGTTACCAGTGCTCTTAAAACCCCATAGAAAAAGAGCAGGCCTTTGTGGCAGAAGACCAAAAGTCATTTAAGTTTCCCCTTAATTCTCATTTCTATGCAACCCTAAACTTCTGAAGAAAAAAAAATTACCTCCACAATGACAGTAGGTGAAAAATAGTGTGCTATTCTTTTGCCTTTAGCACCCTCTCCCCAGTACATAAGAATTTATTTTCTATTTTCAGCCCCACTGGAGTAGAAATAGCAGCAAATCTCTCCCAGAATCCTGTCTTATAAAACCATGATGATGAAACCTACCATTCCTGGAAAAAAGTGCCACACTCAGTTTCAAAACATAAGGCTTTTAACTAGTCAGTGTGAAGTAGTAACAAACCCTCACCAGGAATTGTATCAGGCAAAAATGTAGCAGGATTCCAGTTCTTGTCATTCATCATCTCTGATCCCCAAAGACTTATAAATTTAGAGCTATTCCAATCTGGAGTGCTGCCAAAACAGCTTGGATAAATATGATCTTGGAGAGATGCATTGAACACTTGATGCTTGTTTGTATGATTCTGAACTGGAGCTGGTGGCAATGCCTACAAAAATAAAGAGTATTTTCCTCATTAATATTCTGTTTGCTTACACAGTCACTCCAACAGCAATATTCAATTCACAGCGTTTCAATTGTGAAAGGCATTATAAAGAGCGTAATAAACAGTATTTCCCAGAATGATAAGCCGACTGGTTTGTTGATTTTTAATGCAGATAATATATTACACAGATTGTGCGTATATGTATATATTTTATAATCACAAACATTGCTTTTAGATTCAGCTAACCAATGAATACAAAAAAGCATTCTCCAAAAAAACTTGGGTTAATATATATTGGTAGGCCCTCGTTTTTCATTAAAAACAGTATTTGTATGAATGTAGAACTTGTTAGGAATTATTACCTTTCAAAGCCCAAGCTGCCAAAACCAATCCTCTGTGATGTGATAATCATTACCACATAAGACAATTGTGATAAAGGGATTACAAATGCTTCAGGATTGAAAATGAGCACAGTAGAAAAATAAAACAATTATTTGAGAACATAATTTTAAAGTTGATTATATTCTTCTGTTTTTTCATCTCCAAGTAGTAACAGGTTCCTGACTTAAAACTTAACAGGCAAGGAATACACCCTTTTATCCTAAGAAGCAATTGGGGAAGAAAAAATGGGAACACACGCTTCTGGTTTTACAGAGGTAAGTTGTTCTGGCTCATCCCATTTCATCTAGCTGAAATTGTTTATTCACTTTCTAAAAGTAACTTTCTTTCAGAGACCTTGTGTAATGCAAGCATTATGTTCAATTATTGTTGCCTTTAAAAAAAGGCCAAGGAAAGTGATTTTGTTCTACTCTTGCACTAGATTTGTTGCAATGAAAAGCTACACAAAAGTAGACGTAAATATTATAATATCAGCTGAGTCCAACAACACTTCTGACATGAAAGTCTAAACATCCGTGGCCAAGCAAGCTACTTATATACCGAGTCTTCTTTTTCTATACACAAGGATTTTCATTATCTGACTAATGGTGAAGGTGCGAGGGCTGGAATACTGGAATATCCTGCATAAAACAGAACTCATATACATAGTCCAGAGAAACACTTCACAGGGCAGAACAGCCTATGCATGACGAACCAAGCCTGATCCAGCAGGGCTTATTAGCTCATTCACTACCAGCTCTGCTGAATTCAGCTGACTCTTCAAAGGCAAAAGCTCCCTAAAGCTTCAGCTTCCACATATGTCTTTTTAGCTCCAGCACAACATAAATACAGGGAGCCCAGCTGGTTCAGATCTGGCCTGCATCACAAAGCCACTCGGTGCTAGCAGCCTGCTACTCTGCATGGGCCTTCTAGTGCAGCCTCGACGGTGAGCGCACTGCAGATGTTCCACTACACAAAGGTCTTCTGAAAGGAAAGACAGCAGAAATAAGGGATGGGAGCTTGAGTAGATGGATGGGAGCTTGAGTAGGCTGCTATAAGGGATGTAAAAAGGGCTCTGGAAGGATGGCGGAAGGTGGGGTACAACAATTAGGGGTTTCAGAAGAACAGCAGTGGGCTGTTGAGAAATGGCAGGCTAGCATAGTGCAGTTCAGGAACTGGTGCACTGCAACAGAGATAAAGAAGGGACACCGATAAGTCAGAAAAAAACGAAGTGGATGTTACGGACAGTAAGAGTAAGTAATAGTCATGTAAGAGTAAGTAATAGTAATGAACTAGCTTACTCTCCTTGCAACCACAGGATTGTGGGACCAGATGAAAGGGAGGTAACAGGAACATGTACCTAATGACAAAGGCTTTGCCCCTTTCAGTAGCACCCACGGTTCTACTGATTTAAATACTATGTGAAACAACACCACATTAGAAGTAATTCTTGCTTTTGACTCATACTTCTGAAAAGCAGTCACCTGGTCCAAATCCTTGTTCCACATCTTTCTCTTGTTTATTACTTACAAGTTTTGGGTCAAAAGAATTTTGCAGAACCTGCAAAAAAGCAAGTTCTCTCAAAGCACAAACCCACTTAAAAATAGACTCCTATGCCTCAGTTGTCTCAAACAAATATTACATCACTAATGTTTTGAACTAGAAACCTCAGGATATTATTGACAAAATGGAATATTAAATTTTGACCATCAATACATAGGAAATGAAGATTTAATTAGTCCTATCACACTGACTGAAGTCCCATTACTGTTTCCACCATTGAAGACTCATTTGACTCCACGTTCTTTCTAATCACAGTAAGGAAATTATCAGTCTTCCTGACAAAAGCTACCCTTAGCCCTGCTGTATGAACCTTCCACCAGTTCTGGATCCATCCTATTCCCTACCCCTCACTATTCCCTGCAAAAGGACTACTATAAACAGACTACAATCTAAAGCAACTTTCATGGCTTCACTGTTATTCAGTCATGCTGGTTTATACCGGTGTAGAGTATTTTTCCTGGCACCAGGATGCATCCATCTCCTTCATCAGGCTTACCTTATTGTGTGTAAAGGGAGAAGCTGTATACAAGGTGGGATGGATAAGCGGACGAGGCAGATGAGGAATTGTATGCAATGGTATATGTCCATGGATGTGAGGATAAAGATGAAGTGCAGGATGTGCAGGTTTTTCAGGATTCATAAACTGGTGGCCAGCAGGCAGGCGTCCAGTTGCAAGTGCAGAGGCTGTTAGACCTGAGGCTTCTTGTTTACAAACGTGACATTCGCAAGCATTTGGACCTTGGTCAGCCTGTAAGAAAAAAAAAAAAAAAATTTCAATCTACTACAATAAAAATCAGGTATTTCCCCCACACTTTTTTCTTAGTAATTATTAGCAGGGATGGAGCTGGCAGATGTTATTGCAAAGCCAATCTCCATCATCTTTGAAAGGTCATGGAGAACAGGAGAGGTGCCTGAGGACTGGAGGAAAGCCAATGTCACACCAGTCTCCAAAAAGGGCAAGAAGGAGGACCTGGGAAACTACAGGCCAGTCAGCCTCACCTCCATCCCTGGAAAGGTGATGGAACAGCTCATCCTGGATGTCATCTCTAAGCATGTAGAGGAAGAGAAGGTTATCGGGAGTGGTCAACATGGATTCACCAAGGGGAAATCATGCTTGACCGATCTGAGAGCCTTCTATGATGGCATGACTGGCTGGGTGGATGAGGGGAAAGCAGTGGACGTTGTTTACCTTGACTTCAGCAAGGCTTTTGACACTGTATCCCATAACACCCTCACAGGTAAGCTTAAGAAGTGTGGGTTAGATGAGGGGACAGTGAGGTGGATTGAGAACTGGCTGAATGGCAGAGCTCAAAAGGTTGTGATCAGTGGCACAGAGTCCAGTTGGAGGCCTGTAACTCCAGGGGTCAGTACTGGGTCCAGTCTTGTTCAACATATTCATCATTGACCTGGATGAGGGGACAGAGCATACCCTCATCAAGTTTGCTGATGACACAAAACTGGGAGGAGTTGCTGACACACCAGAAGGCTGTGCCACCATTCAGCAAGACCTGG
>RSEF01000004.1:88685676-88733904 GCA_003993805.1 Himantopus leucocephalus | reverse complement strand
GATGATCTCCAAAGGTCCCTTCCAACGCCTACCATTCTGTGATTGTGATTAATATACATACATCAACTAATATTTTCAGAGCATCCACATGGTTCTTTCATCTAATACCAATGGAAAAAACTCGTAGTGAAGTAAAAGCACCAGTGGAGGATCTTTATCTTAGTTAAGAAAAGAATGCTGTAGAAATTGACAGCATTTCATACTACATAGATTCTTAATGTCCACCATCAGTGACAACAAGTGAGATACTGATACAGATAATTAAGAACAGAGAGGAATAAGAACCTTGACAGCATTTGATCATTGCTAGGCAATTAATTACCCCACTATAAAAAAAATCAAACTGGATTATTATTTTCCACAATTTTCCAAGCATATGGAAAAACAGTATGTGTAGCAAGTAGTAGTAAGTGTTGAATAGCTGATAAAGTTGGAAGTAGTTCTGAGCTGCATTAGGCAGATCACTACCAGCATGTCAGGGGAGGTGATCCTTCCCCTCTGCTCAACACTGGTGAGACATCTGGGGAGTGCTGGGTCCACTGCTGGGTTCCCCAGTACAAGAGACACATGGACATACTGAAGAGAGTCCAGTGAACAACCACAAAGATGAGTTAGGCCTTGGAGCATCTGTCATACAAGAGGCTGACAGAGCTGGGACTGTTCAGTCTCAAGAGAGAAGACTCGGGGGGATCTTATCAGCGTGTGTTCTCTGACTAGGCAGGGAAGGAGAATAAAGAGGACAGAGTCAGACTCCTCTCAGTGGTATCCCATGAAAAGACAAGAGGAAATGGGCACAGACTGAAATACAGGAATTCCACTCAAGCTTAAAGTGTTTATTTATTTGAGAGTGGCTGAACACTGGAACATGTTACCCATAGCAGTTCTGGAGCCGCCATCCTTGGTGATGCTCAAAACCCGACTGAACACAGTGCTGACCAACCTTCTCTAGATGGCCTTGCTTTGAGCAGGAGGGCTGGACTAGACTATCTGCAGATGTCCCTTCCAAACTCAATTATTCTGTGATTGTGTGGAGTAGACATTTCCCATGAAAAATTTCATAATCATCTCAACCATGAGAAATCCATGCTTTATTAGAACATTTTACTGATCTCAAGGTATCATTAGCCTCTGTTGTCTCAAAAGGATTCAAGACTTTGGAAGAAAAGCAGCTCGGGAAAGAGCAGCTCCATTTCCCCTCTCTCAGCTCAGTACTTTCTCCTGCCACTGCCATCTGACATTTCACTGGAAGGTAATTTTTAGCAGAAGCAATACCAGGAACACTTCCCAATTGCTATTTCTTCCCAGCAATGAGGCAGTATGCATTTTTTTCAAAAAGCAACCTAACTTAGCTTTCTAGAAAAGAATTGACAGGTGGTATTCTTCTTCAATATGCCTTCCTCTCAGAAACAAATAACACTTCATTATAACTTAAAAGTCTTACAAGTCTTTGATACAATGTATATTTTAACAACCAAAGATTTCATAAACCTAATATAATGATTGAATTAATTAGGTGTACAGAAGGGAAAAAACCCTTTCCCATAAAAAAATCAGTACTATCAAGAAACCAATGCTAATCTATTAATAAATGAAAATGGAAAAAAGACGTCAAACAGTATAGTGAGATTCAGAATCCAATTCTGACCAATATCTGGGCACTAAGCATGAAAAGAAATCCAAAGAGGAATAAAGATACAGAGTAAATGAGTAACCCTAACAGATAATGACAAAAAAAATCTCCAATGCACACAACCTATACCAGTGAAAACAATCACTTGAATGCAGTCTTACCAGGTAGACACTCAGTTCTGATTAGAAAATCAGGCTAAAAAAAAGTAATTAAGAGTTCCTCAGAATAACTCTGAGAAAATTCTTTTTCCTCAAAGAAAACAAAACAGAGAAAGGTTAAATCCATCTTTTTATACTGCATTTTAGATTGCTTCCCTAAGGCAAGTAGACTTACATAATCTTATTTGATTTTCCACAACAAATGCTGAATCTGTTAACCAGTTTCAAACTAGTACTTACATGAGCTGAGACCTCTGTCAAACTATGACATTGGTCAGCCACACACAGAAAAAAATTTCTGAACATACTTGCTGAAAGAAAAGTTGTAGCTTAATACTCTTAACACGTGAGAAAATACTTTAGTGGAAGGCCTTAGAAACATCCTAACCACAGCGGAACATCTAATGGGAGTTCCCACCTGACTGTTGTCTAAGGTCTCAAAGGTGTCCCCCCTGACGTGGATTCTTTTGTACAATAAGAAATAAAAGTGACTGATATGTTCTCTCTTCAAACAACGAGCCTGTGTTGTAGCTGCAGGGTAACTCAGATTAAAAGCCACATGGTCACAAAGACAAGTCCATTGGATGCTTTGCTTTAGTGCTCAGCTGTTAAAGCAAACACCACTACCTGCTGAGCAGATACTCTAGGCATGGCTGTCTGGGTGGTTTGGTGACCTTACTGTAAAGAGCTTAATAATCTTAAACCATTAAAAAAATATATATAAATAAAAAAAATCAAACACCCCAACACCCATACCATAAGACATGTAATGGATTTAACTTCACAGGGTTTCAAAAGGGAGAGTTAGTTCTCAGATGTAATATTGAAAAGTACAAGTTAACTAAGTACTCACATCATTCCCCCCCCCGCCCCCCCGATTAATTTCAAATAACTTAACATTAACAAAGACCAAGCTCAAACTTCCAAGCAGAAACGCTTCTTGGATTCTATTTCTCATTCATACAGGCAGGAATAAATCTTTTCACCTTTTAGTGAAGCCACCTTCAATATAAGTAACATACTTTAGGTTTTGACTAAAGGAAATATCAGCTATGATAATACACAATTAGCTGAAAAATATTTTAGGTATCATATCTACCTACTGATAATTTAATATATTAACAGTTAAATATTTAACTGAACATGTAAATGTATTATTATTCGAGCAGCCACATTTCAAAAATTAATTTACTAAAAGTGTTGCATTTAGATTACTGTACCTGCTGACTGGGGTAAGAAGGTGGTGGACTATCCATTTTTGCTTCCTCTTTCCTTAATGCTCTTTTTCCTAGAGATATTTCCTCCTTTTGAGTCCCTGGTGGCTCACCACTGCTCTCCCCATCTGCTTCTTCATCATCTGCTTCTGAGGAACTGCTGCTAGTACTGCTCACCTGAGGAGACTGGACAACATTAACTCATTAACATAGAGGTGAAGGAGAGGCCTTTCTCCCATGAGCACATCCAACTGCCAGAAAAAGATGTGACACTGTAAATGCTGTACCTCATCTTTCAATGCCATGTTTTCACCTCCGCCATTTAGCTCACTGTGAATCCCATTCATGTTGGCTACCACCTCTGCATCATCGTAATTATTCAGTGGGTAGATATCAGCAAATTTTGCTGATAATGGTGCAACATCTTCATCATCACTGCCACTGAGGGGAAAAGAGGCTTAGATAAATCACAGTGCTTGGTAACCTCGGTTATTGTGAGAACAGGTATACATCGCTTGTATAAATGTTCCAATTAGGAGTCAAAGGATTGTCTTCCAAGTTGTTTAACCAAACTTATTTTTTCAAGCAAGTAAAATCAAGCAACCTGACGTATAATCCTACTGAATATAGTGGTTGCATGCCTGAACGACAGCCTGTACTGAAAATAAGATTATCTGTTATTTCTGTGTAAAATATTTTTCCACCACTGTTTTCTGACCAAGAATCTATCAAGTTGTTAATGATAGGATATGGATGACCTTTAATTTGATGAAAAAAGCCTTATGCCAATGATTTCCTTTACAGAAAGTGTGAAGTGGAAAAAAGTACAATAAAAAATTCAAGTTTTTCCATACATTAAATGTCAAACCAGTAAGCAGGGAACATTGAACACATCACAGTAACTCTTCAATTTCTCAATAGCAATTAGTTCCTAGACAACCTCACATCTACATGCTTTTCAGAATCTGCTTTAAAATACTTAATGGAAATTTTTTCCACACAGAGAGCTAGTAAGAGAACATGCATGTTTAATTACCCGCTCCAGGGAAGTGTTGCAAAGATTGGTTAGTTCATGTTTCTACAGCAATCCAGAGCTCTTAAAAGAGCTCTTAAACTGTGCACTTTATCTTTTTGCATTCCATGAGATACTGTGCCAAAATTTAATTACACGATGGCACCATTAGGCATATTTCAAATGTGCAATGAGGAAATAAAACACAGCAGATGAGACATAAAATGGCCCTTCCCCAGGGAGCAGTGGTATTTCCCTAAAAATAAGCTTCTTACAGTAAATAATACTCAGATTCAACTGAACTAGCTTCTGAAGAGACAAACTGAACAATTTTGGACATTTCAGCACCAAAAGTAATGACAGTTTACAGAACTGCAAACCACACATTTAAGAATTTGTAGCTAAACATACTGCCACATAATGTTTTCAAGCGCTCCCCAAATGGGTTCTGAAACCAAAGTCCTGTTATGGAACATTAAACCACTGATGATAGTAAATGCAAAGGGAAACATTTAAAGGAAATTGAACTTAGTGAACTGATATTCATCAGAACCATCCCACATATCTGTGTTGTCCTCATTCATCACAGCATATTAACACCGAATGCTAGTGACAATTCCTTGACTGTACTGACAACAGGTATTTCATTAGCGTTCCCACCAGTACTGAAGTTGGGTCTTTTTAAATACTCCTTTAGTATATTACGTGACAGACGAGACTGCTGGTTAGCTATACCCTAACCACGTACAGAAGCCAGCCAACCAAGGAGTTTTAACACTTCAGAATTATGGAAGAAGCCTACCATTGTCATCCAAATTAAAAAAAAAAAAAAAGANATAAAAAAAAAAAAAAAGAGGGTGGCAGATACTTCTGATAGGGACAATAATTTTTCATACAAGACTTGAGTTAACACAACTTCAACAATCCTAAAAGTCTCCTAATAAAGGCTTTTTTGGAACTAAACTGATTCATATGAAATGACCATCCCTCAAAGAGGAGATCACCAGTTCCCTTACTCAGTCTAAGAAAATGGGATATTTTAAAATGATGCCCTAAAATAGATCGGTATCGGATGTCTTTGAAATCTCAAAGCAGAAACGTACATACTACACACACTTCTAGCAATACTGTTAAGTCAATGTCTTCAGAAATTTTTAAGAACTTTACAGGATTTTTTTTTTTTAATGTTTGCACAACATATAGTTGTGGTCTGCTGAATACAGTACCAGTATTAAGTAATTTTCTGAGGCAAAACTAGCATTACAATGATAGTCAGCCAAGGCAACTTGCCTGCTTAAGTTCAACTTGCTACAAAATTTTAAAACAGAAAAAAGAACTTACAAAGTTGGTGCAGAACCATTATCTGCAAGGATCAGTCTGGGATGTTGCTGAATTGTAATAGGCGAGCTGGAACCTGATCCTGAACTTGCTGAAGACATACTAGGTGGGCGGATCTCAGATAGATAATCCGGAGCAGAATCAATTTGTAGTGGTAACTGGTTAATGTGGATATCATCCGTTATAGGAGAATCCATGATGCCGCACGTTAAAATGTGTGAAAGGCTGCAGTCATCACAAGTACATCTGTTCAAGAATTAAGATTACAGATTTTTATGACCTTGTTTGAGTAGCATTTATTTAATGTAACCACAATCTTTGTTCCAATAATGTATTTCCTTTTCCCTCTAACAAGAAAGTAATGATTTATCATGATTTCATATTAAAAACATCAGCTCACCTTCTTCTATAATTACAGTTGGGACAGTCAGGCATGCTCAAACGTGATGACAGCATGTGTCTCATTGTGTCTGTGAAGTTGTTCTCCCCAGCTAGTGCTTTCTTGTTATTAAGCTGAAGTAAATTATAAAGGCAGTGTTTTAGTAGTGCAAGTCTTTCCATTAAAATTCAATGGCACATCATGATTAACAAATTACATAATCAAAAAGGGGTTTGGGGCAAAACATTTTAAAAGAAGCATTCAGAATAATTTCATGAAGGTGGTGTTTTGATAATGAGTGGGAAAAAAAGGAAGAAGTTCAAAGTTACAAACAACAAATATTTGGCACTGAAATTCTTCAAAGAAAGCATGTTTCTACTATGAAATAGCAAAGTGGCCAAGACCATCTCCTTGACTCATTTGTACGTGCATCTTGCATGGTATTTCTGCTGACGCACTCTGAACTCGAGTAGTTCTTGTCTTGCTTCATGGTATGCACAAAAGGACACTGCTGACAAATGGAGAAAGAATGCAAACTCACCTTTAGCTTGCAAAAAAGAATTAGGACTAATTCTGTAGCCACAATGCGATAGATTCAAGGAATGAAGTAGCTGCCCAAAACAGGACTTGACTGCACTAGTGAAAAAATACAATCTAAGTAACTTCCACCTGGCAGAGGCCTAATCCTGAAAGCACCTAATTTCATTAGATACCTACAAACCGTAGGTTAAACAAGGATGTGCCTAAGCTTCTACTTCTATAGATGCCCAGACCTGATCCTTACCTAGGCAGCCATGGGCTTACAGCTCACTTAAGCCCAATTAGGATAAAAGGAGAAAGAGGATTCTTCCTCAAGTCCTCTGAGGAGCCCTGTATACCAGATGTTCTAAAGACACGGTTAACACAGGCTTATGTTCCTTATAGGAAAAAGTACTTACTGATGACTGCTTTGAGACATTGCCAATTTAAGCTTAAGTTTTAAGTTTATTAGAATGTACTGTCATACTCTCTCTTTCTCTGGCTCATGACTAGCATTTCTTTCTGCACAGTGATACAGGAACGGAGAGGTTCCCTATCCAGTCTTGACTCTAGCTGAGTCACACTGTACAGAAAGTATGATACATACCTGAACACTTGCTGGCTACAGAACAGAGTACAGTGTCTTAAATAGAGAGTTTTATAATAAGGTAGGAACTTCTACTGGCCCTTCTCTGGCTACAGCTTAAAAAAAGGCAGATAGTTCTGCTCAGCCTTTTCCCCACAAAACAGATGTAGGAGCCATCGCCAGAGTCATAACAGATGCAATCATCTGCCCTGCTCCCATGGTTCACACTCCCCAGCTCTGCACACAGAAGGGAATTCGTTGAACTCTTGAACACACTATTCCCTACCATGTACATCAAGGCAGCTCCACGCTCAATGTATTGGCTGTTTTGGATCCCACTCTAAGGCATCAAAAATTCCCATTTTATTGTATAAAGAATTCTAAAACCTGATACTCAATCCTAAGATTATGGTGCTTATGTTTTTACCTTGTAGTAACTGAGAGTAACATACTCTTCTTGCATCTTGCTTTTCTGTATTTTAGCTGACCAAATTTCACGCCTGGCATAGTTGCAGAATTAGATCACATAGAACTAGTAGAATGTACTACACTCTCATGTTTGCATCTTACAAATACACATGAAGCATCAGTATAACTTAGTACGGTAGAAAAAAAATCCTACCTGCTCTTCAATAAAACGCCTCTGTTTAAAAAATTCCCAGTCTTCCTTTAGCATGCGTTGTTTTGTTTTCATTGCCATCTAAAACAGAATTTAAGGAAAACTCATTGATTTAATAAAAGAAAACCTACGCTGTTGCCAATTGGTCTATCAGTTTCATTAAACCTAGCTTGTCTGTACTATTTTGAAAGTACTTACATATTTAGTCAAAATGAAGTGTATTTTACTTGCTAGTCATTTGATCTGAGTAGTTTAAACACAAGATTTTATATTCATTTACAGTTTTTCAGATTTTGCCACTGTTATTCCTTACATTAATATTTCTTTTCATTCAATGTTTTCATAACATTTTCAATAAAATGTGATTGGCATTAAATCTCAGATCCACTAAAATCCATTAAAGTCTAGAGATACAGGACTTTCAGCAAGGCCTCAACACAGGCTCAAGTGCAAACTCTGATGCACCACATGTGGAACTAACCACCCAATCAAAGAGTCAAAAAAAAAATCAGAAGAGTAAACAAAATTAAGTAGTGGCCTAGACTAACACTATTTACCACTTTTATTCCTCAATGTATTTCATGCCCATGATCTAAGGCTGGAAAAAAAATTTTATAACTACTCATCCCTGAATCACATCACTGTAAATGCACATAGAGCTTGTAACGTTTTGTACACAAATGGTATTTTTCTGACTTATTAAATAAATTCACTCTGACAGAATGCAAAAGCTTCCATGAATTTTAACACAGCAAAATGCAAAAACAAAGCTTCTCCTGTTGCACCTTACGTTTTAAGAGCACTACTTCATCAGTGAGGAAAAACAACTATCTTTTACAGTTCTTTTTTTCTTTTACCTAATTAATAAAAGAAAATCTACACCTTATAGAATATAACAACGTGCTTCATAAAGATAAGTTAGTAAGCCAAGTCCAGTAGATTATACCACTAGCAATTTTTTTTCTTCAAAAGCACGCTTCCAAATATTCATACTTGATCAAAAGTTTAAAGTCTTACTATTAACCTAAGTGCATTATTGCTGTTATCATTATTTAACTTGGGAAAATGAAATTCTAAGCTGGGGATTTGAAACAGTATTAAGCAGTAAAGTTTTGCCTAATGAATTCCTGAAACAATCAGCAGCATGTAATTCTAATTACTACTGTGGATTTTTGTTTCCCCTGCTCCAGTGAAGTTAAATTAAGACCAAAAAAAGAGTTTACCATATGTATTTGGTTTTTTTTAAAAACATAGCATGCATTGAACCATTGGTACCATTTCTTAAGACACACTAAAAGGTACTGCAGTGTCTGTGGCCAAGAACATCAGAAATTTCATCCTGGCTGTACTATGAGCTTCTGAGCACCCTTGAGCTATATTTAAACACAGCAACACTCACTGGTTTAGGTGTCCTGCCACCTAGCTGAATCCTCACCATCAAAGACAGACACCTACATTCACTGTACATTATAAGAGAAGACTTTAATGCCAAAGAATGATGTTTAAAACAGCCAGTGCATTAACTGGGAGCTGCCTACTCAAGCCTGCCAAGAAACTGTCAAAGAAAACAGCATGGTTTAAGTCTTGGTACTCTTGAGTATTAATGGGAACAGGGGCTGAAGCTAAAGTTTTCCTACTTCCAACTTCGCAGCCTTTCCAATACCCCATGTGTGCAAGTATCTTAAGTTATTCATTCCATAAATAATGGGAAATCACTTCTCTCCCCTCTTTCTTTTCTCCAACGAATATTTATTTCAGCAGAGCAAAGCAGCTGCAATACAAACTACATGATTCATGCCCAAGAATTCTGCCAAGGAGTGGGAGATAAATTCAAATGCCATCAGAAGGAAAAATTTACACTGCAGTCTTGCACATCTGCAATGAATATACTACCACTGTTGCCCAATGGAGAAGAGGGGTCCACTACCATCCTCTTCCTTCCTCCTTGTCTACTTGAGGCTAAAAAGTATTTGAGATCCATCAGACAAGACATTGTAAAGTGAGACAGGCAGCTGAACAAGTATTTTTCCTTTCTGAAATAGATTTAAGCATGAAACAAAGCCAGCAGTTTGGTCAGAACTGACACATACCACTAGACCACCTGTGAGAACTCTGATGTTGATACATACATCACAGGATGATTGTTTCCAAATTTTAAACTCTGTATCAAATGTGAATAGCACAGTTGAGCATCCCAAATTCCACCTGTGAATCTAGTCTATTTTCTTAGCCTGTTTCACTAGAAATAATAAAAATAATTTCTCTTATCACAAACTCTCAGCACCCAAAAATAGTGTTTCAATTATTTATACAGCCACCATAAAGACAAAACATTTATGTGCATACAATACTCTTCTTTCTATTAAGTTGACCAGGACTGTTAAAAAAAAAAAAAATTCACACACAAATATGGAGAGACAAGCCAGAAGCTCTCCCTGGGCTTTTGTGGAGCTGGGCTAAGGAACCACTTTCACACAACGCACGTAGTACATACGCACTATCTAACCATTAGTTATGGGAATGATCCAGATATATTTAGGACCTCCCGAGTTACATGTAGTCTAAATTTGGTAAGAAAAACAGGATCTGGAGGTATAGGCTGCATATATTTAAACTCTCCTGTATTCCAGATACCCTAAACATGTTCTTCAGATTTTAACACGTGATGAATACAGGTGCTGATAAGAATGAATCCTTATTCTAAGTTCTATTACAGCATACACACATGGTATAGCAGTATATTAAGTTACATGTCCGTGCATGACACAGCTGTCTTAAGCAGTATTTAAAAAAAAAAAAGTAGCATTTGGATCGCTTGCAAAAGCTACTCACTTTTTTCCCCTCAAGAAAAAGTAATGTAACATATCGTAGCAGACGGTCCATTAATTATCTCTGCTGATGCCCTGCCTAAAATTTTGGGTATAGTTCCACAGTAGATAAATGAGGATCATTCTTAAGTTCTCCTCTGATGGTCTGCATTCTAACCTCTGATACACTAGCAATAAAACCTCACAATTTTGTTAAGCCAAAAGGTGGCAAGTAATGAACGTGCATTCACTGTTAAGATCCACAGTTTCCATAGTAGCCAGGCTTTCTGATTTCTACCTTGTTGACAAAAATATCACTGCAAATTCAGGTAAGATGGTCATACTGAATGATGTAATTTTGATCAAGACAGTATAACCCACAGGTTATCATGAACACAGGGTTTCAGGTGCGACTGAAAATATTTTTTCTACATATAAATACCAATATCAGTATCTCCTTTAAAATTTGATCGTTTAAGTTTTAGATTTTTTTTTTTCCCTACACACCCCCATTGCATGTTTTTTTTGGTCATTAGGAAATAAGAAATCATCATATTAAGTTTCCTCAAATGGGAGAAGGGTTTCTATTTGCATCAGGATACAGGCTTCTCTGAGCAGATAAAAAAAATACTGTAAGACAGTACTTGTGGCAGTTGCAAGGTCACTTGATACAGAGAAATACAGAAAAATCAGTTAAGAATTGATTTTGAAGTGGTGCAGATCAACCAGTCAGAAGCCTGATATGAATGTAATTCTACAGCAATTCCTCCTTTTGGGAAAAAAGCGAATGATGAGAAGGGAACTGGGCTCCCTTTCTTACTGGAGAGGCAGTATCAGACAGGCACAACACCACAGGGAAAATGACTTCTAGTAGCACAGAATGTGAGATTCTGAGATTTTACTGAGCTGCCATCAAATATTTAGGTGCACAAAAGCAGCCAGACCAAGAGAAAACTTCGTAACTGATAGCTCACAGATGCAGACCCCAAATATAGAACAATATCTAAAAATAAAATTAGTTACGTCCTGTCTCCATGTTGAAGGTACTGGAATTAGTGGTTAAAGTTCACTTAAATCTTCATCACAGGGAACAACTCCTGAAGGACACTTACAGTGTCCTATAAGACTTTAAAATATGTTTGTTATCTATAGGAGCAACATGGCATTACTAAATCTCAAACTGGACCTCCATATTCCAAATGCTCATAAAACTTCAATATACAAGAAAAGTTCTATAAAATCCTGTATTTTCAATTATTTCAAGACATACTCTTTCTTCTAGTATACTTAAGATTGAACTAAATAGCATTCAAAGCCTTATCCTGAGGTGTTTTTAAAAAACTCAACTTCTCTGAACATGAGACAAAAAGCACATGAGCAATTTCGGGATAGTATAAACAACCACTTGCAAAATAAACAGCTATTTTTCCAAAAATTAAGCTCTTGACAATGTAGGAGTCAGCACAACGTGATAATTTTCTGAAATGTAGCACAAACTCAGAAGAATCAGCTGTCCGAACATATACTTAATTAAAAAATTATAACTTCAGAATTCTCATATATTGACGTAGTGAGACTCTGGAGTTAGGATTTTGACAGCTGCACAAAGGTGATCATCACGCTATGCAACGTGCAATAGTTTTTAAAAGCAATCTCTTCTTCTGAATTTCATTTACTGCAATTATTATTTTGGAAGCTTAGGGGGTTTTGTGGGGTGGGTTTTTGGTTTGTTCTAGGGTTGTTTTTTTTTTCCCTTTTCCTAGTAACACCTACAAGAGAAAGTTTCAAATTAGCCTGTAAGTTACCCATAGCACAGTAAAGTCATTCAAAAATGTTCAAAGACTATCACTAAACGATAGCACAACAATCTGCTTCAACAATTTGGAGATGTTTCTGACAATCACTATCATGTATTGGTATGTTTGTGTTCTTTTCTGTTCTGAAAGACCGACATCAATGAAAAAAGTTACATTTTGTTGTTTCAAAGCTCTGGATAAAAATAACGAAGAAACTCTTCACAAGAGGCACAGCCTTGCATAGGCTGCTTCCTGCATAATCAGTCTTGAGACTGTTTACATGATTCTTACCTGTTCATCAACATAATCATCTATTCTTTTCTGGCATTCAAGCCATGCTTCAGCAACTTGACCCATTTCCTGTTCCAGCTGATGATACCTTTGTAGCAAGGTACTATACATATCTTCACTACAGGAATCGTGTGTTGTTCCAAGCCTAAAAGTTCAAATAGCACTTGTTACGGAAGAGACATTTCACTGAAAAATCACGCTTTTAAGTTCCGCCAGCCAAAAAAAGTGTTGTTAAACTGCAGTTATTGATACACCTAGGCCCACATAGCTGCTTGTATCCCAAAATTGAGTCTTTTTAGTCATTTTAAAAAAAATATCCAACAACTGCTTGTTTCAATGTTCTGCAACCAACAATAGCAAGAATGTGGGAAGTGCAACATTTCTAGAGCCTCTTTCCCACGAGCAACCAGATGTCAAACCTACTGAGCCGTATTTATTCAAATTTTGTTGCTTGATATATTTATCCTTCCAAATTCTATGGGCTAAATATACACGTTGACTATTTACTGAAGAGCTATATAGTAAAAATAAAGCCAGAAGCTTGTTAATCAGAACTCTCATGATCAATGCTAAAAAGATTACTAGACAAGCTGGGAGTTCCAGCTGGGAAAAGTGCTGTAGAATGAGGCAAGTGAGATAATTTGGTTGCATGCAGTTATCTACTATGACTTGAGTGGCATCAGGTTCAAAATGTGGTTATGCTGTTCACTGATGGCTGTCTCTGTAAGGAGCCCTATAAACAGGGGACAGTTTTACCTTCTTTTCTACTACTACATTTTCATACTGCAAATTCCTTTAAAATCAATTAGAGTATATCATCACAACGATTCTTCAGTAAATAAGCAAACTCCCAAAATCTTGACTTCAGAAATAAATAAAAAGACAAAATTCTATTCGATAATGTGTGTTTAAATCACATTGAATTTTAATGACCTGTGAATTGACACAAATGAACTGAAGCCTTTCAACATTTCTCCTACTCAGTAATTAAGAGGAAACTGGTTGGTAGTTACTTAAGCACAGAGATTGTGTAGTGAGTCAAAGCTTAGTACCAAAAAACCAAAATTTAGGCATCTCAAAACTTGACATTTAAGCCCAGTTCCAGCATTTCAGGGAATTTTGTTACAGATTTTCATTGCAACAGGATGCTAACCTAGCCAAAGAAGTATACAGTCCTGCCTACTATCCGGCAAAGAACTGAGTCCTTAATTTTAACGTGGCAATTAAGTATAATGAAGAGCTGAGCAAACAGATTACTCAGTAAGTGTTAAGTTACAGCTGTTAGCGTGACTTTGCTTTATTTGTTTGTTTGTTTGTTTTATTTTGTTGTTTTTGCCAAGAACCTGCAACACAACCACTTTAGAAGGGTGCATAAGTAACTCTGCACATGAAAAACCTGGAAAGTCCATGCTTGGTAGAGTACTAAAAGCTGTTAAAAGCATACAGCGACTTTAGGAAACAACACTTCCTCGCTATCAGTGCAAACTCTGTCAATTCCTGTCACTAGATCACAGTTTACTACTTTTGTTGAAGCCTGCGTTTCTGGTATTTTGCAGTTATGTGAAATTCTGATCCTTCTGTCTAGAAGTCAGGAATTTGTTCTCATAACTGCTGCTGAGTTGTACTATTCTTTCAAACACCAGTTGTGCACAAATTCTTTTTTAAATATGCTCTCACGTTATAAGAAAAAGAACTTATTTTTTTTAAATTTAGATCAGCAACACAACAGCATTTACACTTTCAATTTTTATTATGACTCTTGAGTAAAGATTAACATGCTATTAATAAATAAACTTTCACCGCCCAAGGCAAGTATGAAGCAACAGTCTAGGTAATATTTCAGTCCTGTAAACAGAGGTGGAATATATTCCTGGACTGCAGTAAAAAAAGGTAATGAAAAGCATCACACATATATAAAAATTAACAAGAACTGCTTACTTTACAGTAACTGATTCTTCCAAGGCATACCTGCTGACACAGATGTATGCCTGTGTATCTTGACCAAGAACTCAGAATTTTTTTGGCCAATGGCATTTAATTGAAGCTGTGCGTATAATCTGAACACAATCCCTACTCATACAGAGAAAGCAAAGATGACAGAAAAGCCCCAGGTATCAGTTAGTTACTTAATTACCAAACCCAAATAATGCAGCCTGTTGAATGTAGCAGGCGCGTCAGTGGTTGCAGGTAATCAAAAGCATCTTAACCCAAGAAAGATATTTAACCTCTAAGAAACCTTTCATATAGACACCTTCATCAGGACATACCAGTCTCTAATCTATGAGAGGACTGGATTTCCTTAAATACTAATTATCAAAGTACCATCTTATGAAATGCTGCATCTGATCTAGAAGCCCTGCTGATTAACTCTTGATAAGCATATGGACAGCTCTAACAGCTGGTCTGCAGATTGTACAGCTGAGTGTGCCTCCTAAACAAACCAGAGGTGTTGACTAGGTAGCAGAACAAGGTACGATACATTAAGACCCTGATAGTTAACCCTGACTAGATGACCAGACCTGTGAAATACTGACACTGCTGATCTCGTATCAGCTAGTAACCTCCATGCCCACAAGACTGCTATGTTTCAACCTCCCCAAGTGAACATCTTTTCTAGTCTGACACCTGATAAGCATCCTTGGAACTAATCACAGCACATCGACTATACATTTTGAAAAAGCCAGAGATACACAAAAGATTTAATTATTTAAATAAGGGATGAGAGATAGGGCAAACATCCAAAATTTAAGTGAAGCTGAGATGCCAAAATGCCATTTCACATTTCTTCAAGAAGAGAAAACGAGGCCAATGCTCTTTGGTAAAAAGACTTTGGCAACAACACCTTCTCTACTGCACACAAATGATTCTCTAGTGACCAAACGATCAGAGGACTAGGCTCATCCCTGCTTCTCCATGTGAGGCCTCTCCGATGGAACATTCATCCACCAATTCCTAATGGAAGGCAGATTATCCTCCAGAAAAAATTCTCAGGGAAGGCTACCTAATTCTCTTACTTCCAACCCAGAGAAGTCAGCAGTAAAATCCTGGGAGTCCCTGAAAAGAGACGTAATCGATCTTTACCAAAGAAAAAGAAGACATACGCTATATAAACTAGAAATCATGAAACAGGAAGCTCATGCTGAACCTCTCCTTTCAAGAATGCTCACGTGAAATCAATCTAGGCAAAACCAGTTTATGCGAAATGCCCCTAAAGTTATCTAGTGAACACAGATGCACTGGAAAAGAAACTCCTGTAGGAAGGGATTCTGACTTCATCACATTCAAGCCTTGAAGGTAGCTGTCGCTACAGTGAAGTCCTGCAGAGAAACACTCTCTGTTGCTCAGACTTTAACTGCAGTAGCACTTGGGAACAACAGGTAAATGAAAACAATCCAATGCTTTTGTTAAGAAATGACAGTAAGTTTCACAAAGACCATTCCAATCTCTGCAGATGAAGGCAATATAAACAGCCTTGATATAGCCAGGATTCCTGGAGTATGAGATGCAGAGAAGCCTTGACAGAAAGCATGGAGATGACTGAGAGATACAGTGTTAGTACCAGTGGTACTGGGAAGTCAATCACAGATCACTGGGAAAACATGCAATTAAACAATATGTTACTGAACATAGTAACGTAATCACCTGCCTGGAGAGAAAAAAAAAAACCACATAAAGAGAAAAAAGGCTTTCAGTACCAACCCAGTTTCATGTAAACCAATCAGACAAGCTATTCTCAGAGACCTTAGACTTCTTGCTGAGCTCGGTGACAAGTTTTCTTGCCTTTTCTTGCTTTCCTTTCTAGTAGCCACTAGCAAAAGGAGAAGTCGTCAGAAATTTCTTTATTCACTGTGAGCTACATCTCTTATGACAGACTTAATTAAACTGCTCTTGTAGCATGGGAAAATACCCAAGACAACACCTTTAATGTACATGTACACAGAGCATAAGCGTCTCTTCATCAGAAACAAGGTAGAGAGATCAACACGAACCATCCATGACTGTACTTTAAAAATGTTCTGATTTAGAATAAAGACTAAAGTTTCTCTGAGTTAATACCTCTTCCCTAAAAAACCTGAACACTTTGCTGGTACACAAATTACAAGCAAAGCAACGTGGCTAACAAAACATGCATTTTAAAGCCCCAGGAAACGCAATATGCCATCAGACCTGCAAACACATAGCAAGAGATTTTGTTTCTTTTGCTTTCTCCAATGAAAAGATTGTTTAAAACTCCAAAGTAAGTTATTTGTGCACTATAGGAAGCATGAAGGCATCGAGGCTTTAAGTCGTTTGTAGAGCTGTAAAGACGGTAGCAGTGCCTGATGACAAGTGAAAACAGTACTATTCAGTCATGCCATCAGCATTTTCATAGGATGCTGTCATTTTGCTAGGTAACCTACAAGTAAGCAGATTAGGGTAATTCTTCTGACAGGCAAGTTATGACAGCAGCCTGCTCAATCAACAATACCGTTTTCAAGACAGATCAAGAAGGATGTTTACCTATTAAATTGCAGCAGCAGCAGAGAAATTTTTTTTTAAACATTATAGTTGCAAACATGGGCTTTGATTTCTCCTTTAAATTAAAAAAGAAAAGTTAAACTCTACCTTAGCTGTGACACCAACGTTGGCAAGCTGTTCTGCAGGAGTGGCTCAGAAAATACCAGATTTTCAAACAGATGCTTATTGTGCAATTCCCATGTCACCTGAAATTTCTTCAAATGTTCATTTTCCTATAATGAAGGAAAAAAAATCAAAACCCAGAAATAAGACAGGGTTAGAAAATTAAAAAAAAAAAAAAAGAAAAAAAAGAGAAAAATTCTGTCCGAGGAAAGAATTTTTTTTTTTTTAAAAAAAATCTTGTTTCCAACCTACAGGCTGATTATCCAGCTCAGATCTTACCCGGTTTTAATACGTAGAAACTCCGACTTTAAGTAATTATTTAATGACTTAAATAACAATAGCTTCATTCCTTGTTTTTCTAAACTGTCATGGATTAGAAGAAAAAGAAAAATCATACTATGTTGAAAGCTTCCATTCATTTCTGCACTGAAAGATGTATTTTATGATCTGAACCAGTTATTCTTAGGTTTTCTTGTCAAATAACTGTCCATCTCTGATTATTTTTCAGTTCTGTGAACTTATCTAGTAACAGGCATGTATATGATGGCAAGCTACAACCTTTATTCAAAACTGACATAAATCAAGTAAACAGTTCTCTCCAGCTTCAAAAACAAAGTTTTCTAAATAGACAAGAGACCAACAGCTCACTTCTCTAGTAAGCTGAATGTCTTTCTATTTGAAGTTATTTAACACATAATTGTATGTAATTTCAAGGCCTAAAACTTAAATTTGTTATTATCAAAACATAAGAATCAAAAACAGGTGTAATATTTTTTCAAGTCAGTAAGTTTTCCCACATATAGCCAGCAGTACACAAGTTCTCTATACCAGGACTCCCCCACACAACAAAATTAAACACAAGTGTTCTGGCTATCAGACCAGCAAGTGAGCCCTTTGCACTACAACCTCGAGTACCCAGAAATACCAGAATACTCTGGAATTTCAACGTTTTGTTAAGCATAGTGGGTTAAAAACCAAATACATATTTATATCAGACCTAAACCTGAGACTATCAGTATACGAAAAAAGAATCCAGTTTGGAGTTTTATTATTATTATTTAAGAAGGGTGGGTAGGTTTCTTCCCTGAGTTGCACAAGACACACATACTGTTTCACTTCAAGTATTATGTCTTCAAAATACTTAAAATTTCTATAAATGGCTAATAATTTCTCAAGGGTCAACAATGAGAAAGGTTGATTTCCTAAGCAATTTCCATTATTATGCTGTGAACAAAACAGTCAATGCTTATCTACAAAATCTTGTATATCGCATTGTGCAGAGTACAATATTTCTCACAAAGAAATACCAGGTAAGTTTTCCCTTCTAGTCTGCTATACTGTGTACTCGAGGACTCTTCTGTACTGACCACAGTCTTTCCAGCTTGCTCTCAGTTTAATCTGTCATTCCCTGGTGGGACTCAGGGCTTTAGTTCCTGCTCTTGAATTTCGCTAGCTAGCTGGATTCCTTTGAAAGGAAGGACAACTTTCATAATTTCATTGAGAAATTAGCTCCTCACAGGTGGAGGTTCAAGGCATTATATGCCTTTGTACAGCACACTACGTGCAAAGATTTTACCTTTAAAAGAAAGGCTGCCCTAAGTTTAGAGATCTTGACTGTCTTTTATGTATTTCAGTTGAAAAGATACCTGCTTCCATAGTGCACTGGTACCTTGAGAGAAAACAACTATGCACATTGAAAGGGCTAGTGACCCTGCTACCTGTACTGAAAGCTGTGACATACTACGCCATTTAATAAAAAGGTTATTTAATAAATCTAAGAAATGTATGACAAGAGACAATATCCTACATTCTCACATTTCAGTTTCTGAATGTCACAGCTTAGTAGAAAGAAGTTTTCAGTACTTACTGCAGAAGGAAAAGAACAAGAAAAGTCTGGGGGTTTTTTTTTGTGTTTTCTTGTGCTTTGTTTTTTAAAAGAGAATAGAAATTTTACTACACTTTTAATTTTGTCACAAAAGGGCTAGATTAGGAAGTCCAAGCATCTTCTGACTCTTCATGGCCATTATTTCAATCTCTCATACCTGCTAAGTTTTCATGACTACTAGTTCACAGTAATAACCAGGGAAAAAATATTAAAAGATTATTTTCTCATCAGCTGTGTAATTCTGGCACTAATGGGTTCATTACTGGCGGATTTACTTTGAGAAGGCTAACATTTGTATTGTAATCCATGCACTTTTCAGCTGAACAAATTTCTAAGTTCCAATGCAAATCAATCTGTTCTCTCAAGCACCTTGTTAGAGACTTGACCACTATTAAAACCAGCCAGTAAGCTGGAGATGGCAGTAACCCCACATCTGTATCTAAGTCATAAAGCTTGGGAAGACAATACAGAAAACAGCAAATACAGAGCACTGACAACAGGAAAAAAAGCACCAAATACGCTCAAGTTTCTTAATAGAAACACCTTTCTGCTTTGCCAGTTCAATTTTACTAACAGCCCTACCTCTGTAATGACACTCTGTTTCCTCTCCATTTTACATCCTTCTCACCTGTGGCCATCACAGTCTTGTAACTGCCTATTCTTTTCCTCTCTTCACATACCTAGACAATCACTTTCAGCTAACTGGCAATAAACCCCAAATTTACCAGTTTATCCACTTTTTTTTTTTTTTTTGNTTTTGCTTGCACAAAGTTTACACAAGAAAAGGTATGTACAGGATAAGGACATTAACAAAGAATGTACAGGAAAAGATTATTAACAAAACAGGATTAATAACCTTCTCAGCCCTTAAACAAACAGAAGTACAGAATTTGTTTACTGTATTGAGTAACACACTCATGATGGACAGTTACTCAAGAAGAGATTTTTAAGGCTATTGCTTATTTTCTACCTGACAATATAATCCCAAGTCTAACATCAGAATCAGTTGACAAAACAAGCATTTAAGAAAGAAGAACTTTAGAAATAATAAATAACGTAACAGATTAGTTCTGAGGCAAGAGATGATCTTTTCAAGTAGCTATTCTTGCTTATAAGGGAAAAGAAAAATGGAACATTGAAACAATCTAAGTTAGTGCTACACATAAAAGTTTGTGTCCTTTAAACATGGTTGTCAAAAGACCATTAAAGATGAACAGAGAAGTGTTTTCCACATTTTCAAGGGCATTATCTAATATTTTGTAGATCTACTTAAAGATTAGCTTCAGAATAAGTGCCACAAACAGAATCTCATCTTTTTCTTTACAAACAAAAGAATTTAATCAATTCACTGTAAGAGATGCCTAATCTACATTTCTGAAGAATTAAATCTGCATTTTCAGAATCTCCCCGTCTCCAAGCACACACAGACAAAAAAACCTTATGTTTTACAAATGACAGAAGACACCTGAAAGAGCCCAGGACAGCTCTGCTAGCATTACCCCCGGCATGTAGAAGCATTTAGATTATTTTTTCAGTCTTACCAGAGTAACTAGAAAGGCGCTGATTGTACATGCTGCCTGACAGAGTGCACTGTATTCTTCAAGTAGGAGTGAGATGAACTGATGTGCCTGTGGTGGCCCTTGTATTGCTAATGTTGATGCAACTTTAGATCCCAGTGACAAGTGTCTGAGCAGACGAACCTTCATTTCAAGCACATATTCTCTGGCTTGCTGTTCCAACCGTTGGTAAAGCTGATATGGATCTCTTTCACAAAGCCTGTATTTTTAGAATATTTGTGACAAAAAAAAAGCAGCATGTAATCAACAATTACCACTTTCCTAAAAATATTCACCAGTTACCATCATCATCAAAAAACCCCCAATGGCTAGGGTTTACAGAACTACTTTAAAATTGGGAAAACACATTCCAGTTCCCTACTTCTACACCGTGGAACTGAGCTCCTGGGTAGCTTTAGGACTAGGATGCTTGCACACTTGAGGAACAAATTAATTTAGGACCTCAGTATTTCACTTCAACTTGCAGGATAAAAAACTGTTACTCAGTTTGCCTGCAACCCACAAGACAACCTAGACTCTTCAGACAAGCTTCTTTACAACTTCTCCATGTTCTTACATACAGTCCTAACAAATGTCCCAGTTGGAACAGCCAGACCCTTGCCAAATAAATATCCTGTAGAAGGACAGGCATTTACTTCAAGTCATTGAAGGAGCTTGACCTGTTAGGCAGCCAGAACATGCCTAAATACGTACTAACCAGGCTGGACTTGGTGACTGCTTTGGGGCACCCTTCAGTTGTTGAGCTGAACTGAAAGACGACATTTCATACAGTTACCGAGCTCTTAATACACTCACTCATGAAACTCCTTCTCACCTTCAGTGAGAGTTCCTTACCTCAAGTTGCAGATCTTCTGTACAAGGACATTTTTTGCACCTTTTATTAAAGCTGTGCCACTGCATAGCAGAGGTGTGGGATTCACAGGGCCAAAAAGAATGTCCTTCAAGGAACATGACTTAGGGGCACTCTACTGTGGCAGCACCTAACTGCAATAATTACAAATGACTGCTGTATTATTTTATTATTGGTTTTTTTTTAAATCTAGAATAGGTACCAGAATTCAGGACACATTTGTCCCAGGGAAGCACACTAACATTGAAGTTCCAGAACCATATTGCCCTCCACGCAGTCTATTCAGCCACTCGATACCTGCAAGGCTTGTCACTGTAAGACACAGCTTCAAAGAGGGTCAGGGCTTCCTGCAAAGGCCAGCATACAGCTGGCTAGGTCTGATACTCTCTTGGAAGGGAGACATGAGTTTGAACCACCTCACACAGAAGAAAACAGAACACGACGGCTGCTTTGAAGCACTTTAGAATGAAATCGTACTATTTAAAGTCCTGTGCATGGAGTTTAAGCACTTGCCTCAGGTTTTTTACAGTACAGGGAGGCGGGGAAGAAGAAAGGGATTAGATAAGTACTTTAGATGAATAAAAGTCTGCTGCTCTCTAGTCCCTGCTCTTCCCTCACCACCCACAAAACAGAGTGCCATCATATTGCCATAAAGTGCTCCAACATACAATAGGGACAGTACTTGGCACCACTACTTATTTTCAAGTAAGAAGACCAGACAGTCCATTTCTTGCCAGCTGTGTCTAATAGAGCTGAGGACAGAATTAGGAATTTCTGCCTTTTAAACGTAGATTTCCTTGGCTGCAGCATGATCTTTGGCATGCTACCTACATGTTTGTTTGGGGTTTTTTGTTTTGTTTGTTTTGTTTTTACACTTTCAATACCTACATTGACCAGCTTTGTTAAAAAAAATTGCATTACATTAGCACCATGGACTGGACACATTGGTGTCTGCTCAAACACAGTATCCTCATTTTATTTCATACTATGGACACCATAAAGACCTCAAGTGAAAAATAATCATATTGACATTTAAGGTTTCCTTCTTTGAGATCCTGTTTCTGCCTTTGTAATATAATAATCTCTCTCAAAAGTGAAAAACAGTTCTAGAGAAATCAAAGCTCCTAAGTACACAAGGTACACAGTATGTGTTCCAATTTCCAAAATTTTTCCATTAAAGAGAAACTGCATAAAAAAAAATCAACATCCATTTTAGCTGTGATTCTGTTTTAATTACCTACACACTATGCAACATTTAAGCACCTTTGATTTCAAAACCCATGTTGCATGTTTTGATCACTTAAATAAACAAAATGTGACTAATAGGGAGGCATACTACATTACTTTTACACAACTCATGTTCAAAATCAAACACTCAATTTTTATGTAACAGAAGAGCAATAAGTTTATTTCATTATCTATTACGTCTGATTCAGGAATATAGTCATATAAAGAGCAATGCTATAGATGACTATAAACTTTCAAAAGATTTTGCTTCAACTAGAAAGTCCACATAAGAACTACAGTTTGTCAGACTAGTCAGACCTTAGTATATTAAGTACATACAGAACTAAGGAGAACAACTATTCCTTGACCACACATTCAGTTAGACAGAAAGTGGGATGAACCTCCTGGAGCACTTTTAAGGACAGCGACACTATTCTCAAAAGGAAAGAACCCACAGCTGAGGATCATACAGAACCAAGGAGAACAACTATTCCTTGACCACACATTGTTAGACAGAAACTGGGATGAACCTCCTGGAGTACTTTTAAGGACAGCAACACTGTTCTCAAAAGGAAAGGACCCACAGCTGAGGATCTCATTAAACACATTTTCAACTTCACACCTAGAAAAACTACAATTTGAACTTCTGAAATGAGAAAGAAGTTCTTGGAACCCGTCTTATCTAGCCATCAATGGCCAATATTACTTTTTTTTTTTTGAAAAGTCTCTTCTAGCTGTTACAACTACAGTAAGATGCAAGCACTATTGTAACTCAGATTAGTTTGACAAGGTAAGATTTTCATGTGGGGCAATTCAACTTAAGCAGTGTCTTATTAATAATAATAATCTCAAGGTCTTTTGAAGAATAAGATTTTAGTACCCTTCCATAATTATACATTAATATTCCTATTGCAAACAGCGTAAGAATTTAATAGCTTCCCATGCATTCAATCTAGTACTTAAAAATCCTGCATGAAATAAAATTGACCGTTCAGACTTTTCATTCTAGTGGAGAGGCAAACATTCCAAGCAACCAGACTTACAGATAGTAAATAACATTCTATTAAAAAGCAATATTCCAAACTACTTAATTTTCAAAATCCTCTTAGCAATTAATAGATATTTTTCAAAGTGCTATACCTATCCACCAGCTCTTTCATTCCTTCTTTATCTGGTACCAAAGATTGGTCTTGGTCATCTGCCAAAGGGGTCCCAGCTTGGCGATATATACACCGAACCATGTATCTTACTTCTGACCAGTAATTTTGAAGCTGCTGAGGTTCACGTTCAGGCTCTGCTGAATTTTCTCTGCAAAGAATGACAAAAATAATTACGCTGTACATCACGTAAGTGTATTAATTCCTACTATTCTGAAGAAGCTCTTCAGGTAAAACAACATACATCTGAAAATGCCTAAAATAAAGCATGAAATTGGATAAAAGCTGCCATCCATAAGTTAATGTTATTGTCAGATAGACCATTTAAAGAGTTTAAGCACGCACCAACAAATAAGGTACAACACCGCCAACAATCTGACTACAGGCACCACACTGTTGAGTTTGAATTCAGTTCTTACCTGCGCTCATTACAGGCCTCACAGTTGCATGCTATGTCTGAAGGAGAGGAATTGCTAAGATCTGCAGCAGGCACAGTCTGTGCACCAACAGTTATTCTTCCTCCTCCTACAGATTCCTGCTGTGATCCACTGTTTCCAAGAGGCATGTGCAAAAGGAAATCTTGGCTCTTAGAGGGGGTAAAAAAAACAACAGGTAGCCTTCAGTTTGTAAGGTAGAAGTCTGAAATGCTAACAGCTAGGCAAATATTAATGTGGCGATTCTTCGTGCTGACTATATTTTGGGAGGACACTCAACCAGGCACAAAGAATTTACCTTCAAAAAGCCTAATAAACGTAAGAGATGGACTGACAAAACCAATGATACAAATATAGTTTAATTGCTAATAACCAAAGCACGTTGGTTATAATTATCACCTTTATGTACTCCAGCATAAACAATGAACTAAGCTAAAGGAAGGCTTGCATCATCCATGATTTATCATAAACTAGTAATATCTCTTCAGTCTCTATTTGACAGTATGTTTGACTTTCATAGTTTAACAATCCCTTCTAGCAAAAAGCATAAAATCTCCCTGGTTATAACAGCCAGGCAGACTACTTCATAGTAATGGATGTTAGCACCCATTCCCAATGACGGCAGCTTTCTATCTCTTGTGTACAGTGCTGCTCAGTACTAGCAGATGACACAAACCTCTCTCCCAAGGCTGCTGGTATTTTGGTCTCCAGTTTCTCTCCCTTCTCTATGCTCCAGCCCCAGTACATACCATGCTTCCCTCCTGCTCCCTCCCGATGTTGCCCCCAGCCTTCTGTGGCACCAGGCGGAGACATCTCCCACATTAGTAGCATGACTGAAGGGGGTTTTTTATGCTTCACCCCAGATCCTGGAGCAGGATGCAGGGATAGGTCAAAACAAACCTTCATGCATTTGCTACCAACAGCAAGATCAGCTACTGGGGGTGGTGCTGAGGCAAACCAAGCTAGGTGATGAGAGCAACAGCAACCCGAACACAGGACCATCTATAGCAAACCACTTATATTCTGGCTTGCAGTGACTGATAATAGATGTTTTTAGCTCACTTTGGTTTTTTTCTCCAGCTGGTTTCTCTAATTTGACTAGCCACCTAATCCATTTAGTTGCTTTTTCAAGTCAAGCTTCCCAACTTGGAAAATCCTTTTACTGTTTGCTTTTAAAAATTCCTCTTAAAATAAGAAAACAGTTGCCAAACTAAAAGAGACTATAAATTTTTATTTTACCTGGACTATCTATAACTTAACAGCACATTTAGGAAGCAAATCCTTGCACCTGTAGGACAGCTATTTCCTTTACTAGTTCACTAAGCAGAGATTAAATACGGCAAAACTTTTGCCTCGACTGAACAACAATGTGCATCTGTCTTGCTGTGCTTTGAATTCTTTAGGATGTGTTTACCATCGGACTACCAGTATAATTCCCTCAGATGTAATCTCTTTTGATTAATAGCAGTATCAGTAACCACTAGTTGTATACAAGCGATACACTATTAAATTTTCCTTACAAAATCCCACATTTACTGTGCTTTTAATGTGAATTTAACAGCATATGCTATACAAAGACAATCCTTCCTTGCACTGATCTGTTTACTGAAATAAAAATCTGTATGTGCCTATAGGCACGTGCAGTCTGTTAGCTCTCTACAAGAAGATGTCAGCTGGAATCTATAATGCTTCCAATTATTGGAAGTGTGTAGCTTCCCAGATCAGTTGTGAAGAGTTGGTTCTGCAGTATAGCATAGTTTACTTCTAATGGGGTTTCGCTGGAGCTGTCAATGAACTTTTTGTATCTTTCTGCCACACTGAGCACAGCTCTTACATGAGGTTGAATTCTCATTTGAAAATATATTTTAACACTTAATTTAGAAAATAATCACAACTTGAAATATTAGCATCATGTATTAAACCAGTGTTTGCTGTGCTAGAAGAAAGAATAAGAAGTTGTTATGCACATACTATGCAAAGTTGTGCTTCTTCATTAAAAAAAAACCACAGGAAAGAAAAGACGACAAAACTCAGACACATGCAGGAGAGTGGCAGTGCAAGTGCAGTGACTCAAGAACACTACTGAAAGAACAAGGAAAATTCAAATAGTTTACATCACAAAGAGGGGGAAATACACATAAGGAGACAGAGAATAGAAAAAAAGTGTAATGATTAAAGTTGCACTAGTAAGAGTAGAAGAAACAGAATTTAAGTAAAGGGGAAAAGAACAATGTATGAGATCCAGTAAATTAAAAGGGTAAAAAAACAGCAAGAAACAAATCCAAGCCTTGCTCTACCAAAAATCCAAAACCCAGAATCCGTTAGTTTTGGAACAACTTGCTTGTTCAGTTTAGCTCTTAGGAAAACCAATTCAAAATCTCCTTAGAGACTTCCTAAGCATTTAGAGTTTAAGTGGTTCCAAAGCACAAAGTAGCATTCAGCCCATAACAACGTATCTTCTTAGTCTACTGAATTGGAGTACTTCAACTTACCACAAGAGATTGCTCTATTGTAGCATGCCTCTCCTCTTTTTCGACTGTTCTTCGACAGTCTGGACACACCCACAGTGGAAGATGCAGCATATTGTTTGCTTTTGGAGATGTGGAAAGTGCTGTTTTGCTAGAATTTTTTATTCCGCTCTCTGAAAGCGAAGTATCTTTTCGTTCACTTCTACAAAGAAGACAATGCTCGCCAGTTGTATATGGTGCCCTTTGGCCCAAGCCAAAGGTAAACGGTGTCTACAAACAAATGTTTTAATAGATAACTGGTTATTCACAGAATGCATACTAGAAAAACTTATTCTGAGATTTAAAAAAAAAAAACAAACAAACATTTTAACTGTGACTATTAAATGGTGAATATTTGGAGTGTCTCAAGATCAAACTCGGCAGTCTTAATATCCATGTGGCAAAAAATTCTGGTTATGAATACACCCCCATTTAAAAAGTAATGTTTTCAGGGAGCACGGACTACAGCTTTCCACTCTAAAATAATTCAGCCTAGATGCAATAATCTAGTAAGTAAAGCAAAAAAGGGATAGTACAATTCCTTTTACTGCTGTCATTCTTACAGATAAAAAGGAAAATAACCGCTCTTTGAAGTTGTGTCACCTACTTTTTTAATACTAACTGAAACAAAGACACTTTCAGCTAAGCTTGTTACAAAATAAAAGCTTAACTCAGTTTTAAAAAAAACCAATCAGTAGGGTCTTAAAATCCACTATTAGCTACTGAATAAAGTAGACTTGGTAACTTATGAGGACGTAGGCAGTTCAAAAACTAGTTTCTCTTCCAAGATTCTACTGTGCATGAAGTTATGTTTCAGCCACAAAATACTGATTATTCACCAAGACTGATACTCACAAACATGTCAAGCAGTACAAGCCAAACAGAACCCAACTTCACAGGACACAAGTGAAATTATAATGAATGGAACAAAACATCTTGTAATGGCAGGATCACAGATTTGCCCAATTGTATTACAGCTACTAGCTCTGCCTTAATTAGCAACGGCTTCTATGTAAGCCTCAAAATAGTTAAATTCTTTCTCAAAGGAAAGGCAAAATTTAAACAAGTCATTCAAGCATCCCTCTAGACACTGCTCCAACCTGAATACTAACAAAAATAATGCTTTAAAGATCTTGTAGGGCTGAACTGCACAAGCACAGGTGAAAAGTTCTTTAGGGCAAAGGACTAGTTCAAGCTGTAACACAATTCACTAACTCTCTTGTCTTCACAGCAAGAACAAATCAATTCCCTATTGCTGACATCTAAAGAAAAACAGCAGAGCACTATGAACCCCGATTTCTGTATTCTTTGCATTTATAAAGCTGACAGACTCAGCAATATAGAAAAACACCCTGAGAATTCTAGACATCAAAAAAAGACACACCAAATTCATCTCCACGAGTATCATTTTATCTTTCAAAAGTCCACAAGATATCTAAGTTAAGAGATTTAGTAAGAACAGCTAGTCTTTTTACTCACTGATGCCACTTCAAGAACTCACACTTAAGCACTAGGGCAAGAAAAAGAACACAGTTTCTCCAGGTGTCTGCTGCAGGTTTTCAGAAAACATTCTTATGAGGAAAGACTCGCTCTGCCTCCTGAAAGGCTGGGACCGACCATCCCCTTATTGGTTCTACAAGCACGAACAGATTTCTCAAGTTAGACATTCCTCTTGGCTGACCTGCCCTCAACTGCAGATCTTATTAATGCCTAAAAACCCTGCATGCAGGAGGCCACAGCTGCTCATCCCCCTAGCCCTGAGAGTTTCCTTGTTAAAGTAAATTTTTTTGAAGCTGGATTAAGTGCCTGTTGGAGTGATGATGACATCTTTATAGATATTGCAGACAAATCCTTACGAACATCAGCTGCAGGACACATTTCAACGCTGCAGGACACCTTTCAACAAACAGGAAAAGGGGAGGACAAAAATGTAAAAGTTCAGAAGTTAAGACAACCTGACACTCTTTTGCAAGGTAAGGGTCATGGCAAACATATCCCAGCCATGCTGCAAAGACTTCTTGAAGTTAAGACTTATGTGTGTAATTTGCTTAAAGTTGCACCACAATCATTAAAAAAAGCCATCGCAACTACAGCAGGAACAACAATCTTAATTCTGGCCAACTCACAGACTCAGTAAAACCCTAAAAATCTCTCAACTGGGCCCGTATTTACGACAGATTTGAAGTTCAAATGAAAGCACTTGGTTCCTAGAGCACAATGCAAATCAACTACTAAGAATGAGAATTTCTAAGCAGTTTATTTCTAACAAAATTGGCAGTTACAACCTTGACAAAATCTAGACCATAAGCATCTCAGATTCCCGTTATGGCTTTGTCATACTAAAATGAAGCTATGAATTGCAGTTTCTTATTTATTTAAAAGATGAAGAATGAAGTTCATGCGACCATTTCAACAGCAGCAGTAAACTTTTCCTGAATTAGATGAGCTTGGAATTTAGGTCACATAATACATTTATATATGTCTTCAGTGTAATCAGAGCAAAGTGTACATTCCGAGAAAAGCAAGATATTTTTCCACTAGTCAAGCTTCAAAAAACATGCGATGCACCTCTGCAAGAAAACACCCTAGTCTCACTTTCTCTCTGAAACATGTTCAGATATAACATTCATAAATGAAAGCTGGAAGTAGGACAAGCTGGAACAGAAATAACTGCATCTCTGCTATGTATTTAGATTTATTTCCAAGAATAACTTTATTACCATAGAACTGCATAGCTTTTTTTGACATCTATGTCCAATTTCAAGCTTATTATAACAATAAAATCTGACTTTGGAAATAGTAGCTTTCACTGCTTTTTAAAGCTTGAATAGTGAAGTCATCAGAAACTGCCTCCAGTTAGCCAAGTCCCAATCTCAGAGATGTGCATCTTTTTGAAGAGTTTTCTCTAGTGTGTTTAATACTGCTTAATAAGTAATGCTGCTGTCATAATACACCCACAAAGTTTGGCTGCACATACCTGAGAAACACCTGTGAACTCTGATCCAACAGAACTGTCTGCAAACTGTGTACCATTTAGCGAAACCTGGAAAAAATTAATAGTACATTGGTTACAATAGTTAAATGTAAAGTTAAAAGATGATTAAAGATATTAAACAACAAAACCTTCCCCTGCACCTGAGGGTTGATAAAATAGCTTTTGAAACCTGAATGACTGACTGCAGAGATGGAAAGTCCCTTTTCTATTGTAATAAAAGTTCTACAGATGCAAAAGTTTACAATTTATGTATTTTAAACTTTTGCACTATAGCTGTTTTATTAGCAATGCAGCTCTGAGATGAAAGAATTGATACAAGAAAAAAGAAAAGTCATAAACAAAACCACATTTTTCCTTCTGTATTTTGATTGTTTGCATTTAGCTTTTAAACTTCTATTGGGAATTGAGACAATTACCAAAGATTCTTGCCTTTTGAAAGCTGAATACAATACTGCTTAAAGAAATATGCAGTGTTAACCAGGAAGACTCTTCCACAGCAAGCCTCCAAATGGCATTCAGCTATTCTGCTGCAGTAGCCTTCCTCCTGCCCCAGGTTATAATTCATATAGAAACCTCTCGGAGTTCTTTTCTCTACCTTGTTTCCTCCACAAGTGTTACAGAGTCTACACCAGATATCAATGAAGTGCCTTTCACAAGCCTCAAGTGTTTTCATACAGCATTATTTGAGGACGCTAAAACAAGAGTAAGTTAGAACAGCATATAAATTCAAGCCAGCGACAAAGAGTCCTAGATCATACTGACTTGAAAAGTCGCTTGATTTAAAAAAAAAAAAAAAGGGAGAGGGGAAATAAATTCAGTCAATTATTTTATTCTTTATTTTCCCTCTTCTTAAGCACTAGTTTATCTCTTGAATTTCAGATGTAGTTTACCTTGTGCCTCTGTTCCACCTTTCACATGTTGTTGCTAAACTCTTTGCTCTCCAGTTTTCCACTTACTGCCTGATATTGAAGTTCCTAAGACTACTCTGAAGTCCACAATAAAAAACATCCTGTTTAATGTAGGAAACCTCTCATCTTGTGTGTTGGATTTCCAGAGTTCGGAAAAAATTTTTTACCCTGCTATCAAACCAGAAACTCAAACTGCAGCCTCCTCCAGTACAACGGAGCGTCCTTCAGTTTTACACACCCACAGGATTACCAACTGCTCAGTTTACAGAACCAGTGAGATTATTACAAAGCCATTGACTTCAGCTGGATTTTTCAAAGGCAAAAGTAGAGGATAAAACACAATCTTCAAATCATTGCTAGAGAAGATACAAATAAGAAAGCACACAAACTTCCCTCACATAGTCTGTGATAACTTTCAAGAATAGGTATTTGAGGAAAACCCTTCACACGCAGGTCAAGAATCTCAGACCTAAAATAATGGGAGCAAATGCTGATCCAGAACAAGTTCCCTATTTTTATTCAGCCACTTTGCAAAAAGTGGAAAAAAGAAAATGCCTTTTGAATTAAAGAAAGTCATCTTCACCAAGAAAAGAATCCTCCAGTACTGGAGGTCCACTGGTTATTGGCATGTATATGCATTCAAGAACAAAGAAACCAGTGAGAAAGTTTAGAATGAAACTGTTATCTGCAGCTCAAAAAAATATTTTTTTTTAGAAAATTCAAAAAAGAAATTTTTATCCAAAAACATTTCCTGTTCATTGAGTACATTTACCTTTTTTACATTCAAGACAGTGATAACAAGAAATGCATGAGCTGTCACATTTAAACACCCAGATGTTGAGTGACCAAGCTGAAGGCAGTCACAAGTGTTACAAAAGCAAAGACAGAAACAGTGAGAGGTTTCTGTTATCCACTAAATGTCACAGGATGCCAAGACAAAATATTGAACATCAGGAGTGACTGCTGCATGGAACAAGCTGTCATGCTACTAACAAAAGAAAAGGCATCTCTTGATCCTACGCACTGTGCAGCTTGCGGTTCAAAATATTAGTGTAACACGCCCCAAATTTAGTAGTAACCTAAATATCTGCAGGAGGAAGAAACACCAAGGAATTTAAAGAAAGGAATTACACAAATAGGAGGAAACTTAAAGAGAATCATCAAAACTTAAGTGTCTGTAGGCAATGAGATTTAAGACATGGCATGTGAGGCTTAGAGCGAATATAAAAATCACAAAAAGGACTTAAGTGGGGGTGAATAATGACACGACAGGCAAGGGAAGGAGATGGCTAAATAGCATATTAGAGAAAACATCAGAAGAATCTTGTAGAAGTTGTCCAAATGGGGCTCAAACAATAGCAAGCTAAAAACAGAGAGAAAAAAAATACAATGAGACAACCTCACAAATAATTTAAGGAAGCGAGACCAAAAAAAAAAAAAATGAAAACTACAACTAAATCCTTTTTCAAGGCACATGAGGAGCAAGGAGGAGTAGGTAGCCTGTCAGATGCCTTAAAAAATGCTTGAATAAGCTAAGGTCATGGCAGAAGCACCAGATTTATTTTTTGCATCTTCATGTTTCCTGTGGAGGAGTTTAAAGATATTCTCCCAGTGAAAGGCTTCCTTATGGAAGATGCACTAGAGGATCTGTTTCAAAGCAAAGGACTGCTAGAAGAAGAATATGGAGCAAATGGATAACTCAAAAATTAGCAAACCACCAAGAACGGATGACATTCAGCCAAGAGTCCTAAAGAAGCTCAAGGACGTTTTAGTTGCACTGATAATTTCAGTATATTAATGCTTGCTTTATACTTCATCACTAGAGAAGAAGATGATTTATAATTTTTTTTTTTTTTTTTTTTTNTTTTTTTTTTTTTTTACAATATTTATTTATTAAGCTTTCAAAGAAGATCTAGGAAACCCCAGTTATCCAAAGTTTGTAGCAAGAAAGTGCCCAAGATGAGAAAGTTAACTAATAGCACTAGATTCTTCATGTTACTGAAGAGACTGGAGAATAGCAGAAGGACCTTATAAGATCTAGTTACTGGGCCATATGTTGATAGATATGAATTCTGTGTGCAGATTTAAAGTAGACGTGACAAGCTAGACAGCTGTCACTTCTGGACAACCCTAACTTTTTCTTTTTAATGAAAGAAAACTTATTTTTTACAGTCCTGAATATCCTTTTTAATGATGTTAAAGTTTTATGTTTTAAAAAACTATTTTGTGAAGCTAAGTGCCAGAAGGAAGACTGAAATGGATCAGAAGCATGGGAATATCTGCATGCACTCTTCACCATAATTGAAAGTGGGGATGGAAGAAAATATTTGTTTTTTTCTAAGTGTTATTTACAATAGAAAAGAAGTTACTGTTTTTCTTGCAAGCTGCTGTCATGCTAATTCACCCTCTCCAAAATGCTAATTTTCTGGAGAATAAGGTATATACTATGTTGGCACAGTATAATTCATACCAGAAAGTATGAAGAAAGTGAGAATCATAGCTTAAAAAAATAATTCTTGATTTCACCTGAATGACCCTGAAGAACCAGTTGAGCAATTAGAACACAAACACTCAACAACTGCCATTAATTCGCCACTTTCAGTGGGCTGAGTGGCATATTACTAGACAACACACCCCCATCTTTCTTGCAGTTGAAGCCTGGTGAAGTCACACAAGCATCATGAAAGCGAGAGTGATGCAACGTCTCAGGAGACCTCAGGAAAAGAAAAGCACAGGAAGAAAATTTAGATTTGACTCACCATCACTGAACCCTAAACAGTTCAACAGAAATGCGATGCTCAAAAAAAAAAAAGCAGGATTTAATCACATTTTTCCTGGGGGAAAACATCTAGAAAACATTGCACTGATTTTCACATGCGCATTAGGAAAGATATACACTAGAAAAAAAACCCAAACTTACCGAGAGATGATTAAGGCTACACTTTATTCTACAGTGTCCCAATATAACAAAGGTATTCCATACTACTTGAATTAATTCCCTTACTTTTATATAGGACGTGAAAAATTGTTTGTTGAAACATCTGAAACAACACACTTTCTGTAAGTGTCTGAGTGACACTAAAGAAACCTACTGCACTTAACCCTGGCTACCCCTCCAAAACCCATCAAGAGATCTTGTCTATGCCACTTGCTCTCCTGCCTACACTTTTTGTGCCAAAACCCATTTGCCACAGCTGTTCTGTGCTAAGCCTTCTCTCAGGCACTTCCAGTCAGTGAGCACACTATGACATTGCTCTGCAGCTTCACATAGCAGCTCTGCCTCGCTTCCCACCACTGTCGCCCAATGCCGTTTGGGAGGCAGCAATCCAGTCACGCTCACTGGTGAAGACCTCCCTCCCCACAGCCCAAGTGAAGTTCTGACTTGGGTGCTCTCCAGTCACAGGCTGAGCTGTTCCTCTCTTCTCCCAGGCACAGCTAAATCGGTCACAGAACTGCTGCTGGCAGATGAGTGATGCTTACAAAATCCTAACTGATATTCAGATATGAAGAAAGATTTCTTTATGACTTCAGTTCAAGAGACAGGAAACTATCTTATTTCAGTAAGTGAAAAATTAGGATCCTTCCTCCCTAACACCAACTGATATAAGGATACGCCATTGTGGAAGTCAAATGCATGAATGAGGGGAAAGAATGCTAACAAATGCATGAGAGAGAGGTTCAACAGTAAGTAGCAAAGAAAATCCGATGCAGGACATCTTTGGACCAGTAAGACCTGGAAAGGCACACAGGAGGAGAAATATTCTATACATGCACCATGGTTCTCTTCTCCATTCATCTAGTACCGAGGACTGTCAGACAGGACAGCATGCTGGCCAGACCTCTAGCACAGCAAGATTTTGGGGTTTTTTTTGCTTTAAGGATTGCTCGTGAACATTGTCAGTAGTGTCTGTGCAGTAACAATAGCCTCTGCAGAAGGTATATTACAGCACTAAAGGGGTATTATAATGTAAAAAACCAGCAGTAAACTATCAACACTTAACCCTTCCTTAACCCTTTTTAAAGTCCACATTATACGTTGTTAACATCTGGTACAGCCAGGTTTTCAGAGGAAGAGCAAACTGAAACAGATCTACTCAGCAGTGTCATCACTCTTGCCTATGTGATTTCACTTATTTCAACATTCAAATTATTTTTCAGCTGTACTTCAAGAAATCCATGAACATTTTTTAAGGCAGTGGAAGTACCCATCCAAGAGACTAAGCAAAGTACTGTCTGGTTTCTCACAGAAAAGGTTGTCTTCGCTACACTCTGGACAGATCAGTTCCATGCACCACATGAAAGTGAGAATAAACCCACCCATCAAAATACTCTAAGTTCTGCAAGATATTGACTACTGCAAAATTAAGGCAAAAAAAGCATATGCCTAATAAAGCTGAACATTACCTGCGCTACAAAAAAAAAGTGTATTCCATCATTTTTTCATTAAAGTTGTTGTTGTTAAGGGTGGTCTAACACTGAAAGAAATGGTCCAGGGTGGTCTTGGAATCAGATGAATGATCACCCAGAACTATATTCAGGAATCTTCTCGGAAAGGATGACCACCTTACTACTGTAGCTATGGCTATTATCAACATGGCCAAGAAATGTAGAAGCGTCCTCTGACACAGCGTGCCCGGGCCTGCGGCACTCTGCGAGGGGCAGCTGGGCTGGCCCAAGGGGACTAGTGGTCCCTGTCCATGGTCATGAAAGTCTGACGTTAAAGCGGCAGGTGAACTGGAAATTTTTCTAACAGAAGGTAAGATACAAGTCGAAAGGTTTTTTATTTTTCATTGTTAATAACCCCCAAAAGTACTAGAGGTTTTGCAGTAAGAGGACATGTCCTTTTAGAAAAGCATACTCAAATCATATTTTTAAAAAGATTAAATTTAAGAGTTGTCTTCCTAGCACCGCAGTACGGAGAACATAAAATTAACATGCCCAACAACAGTCTGGAAAATAATCAGCAATACGCAACACACTTTCAGGTTCACTGGCAGAGCAATGCTCAAGAAACTCAAGCAGCTATCAGAGTTTATTATTATTGTTTTAGAGAAAAAAATTCTTTTGACATCAGTTATACAAAATTTAATTCCAAAGAGCTTTTAAGCAGTAGCTTAGAAATTGGTAAATGTTTGACTGGCAACAGTGCAAAGTTTGGAGGTTCCTTCTCTCAAACATAGTCATGGTTTAGTGTGATGCAGCAGTGAAACACACTTTGGGGGTGGTGTGCGGGGGGTGGGATGCGTGCATGAATAAAGACTGCCAAATAGTTTTAACTATTACAAGAAAAGATGAACAAACTACCATAGTACTCCACCCTGATCTAGAAGCAGGAGTGTTTTGCTTAAGAAATTGACATTATAAACATCTAAATTTTTAATGTGATAATCACACATCTCTAGTAACACTGAACAGAATGCAGTTATACTTACACACTTGCTTGCCAGACAGTATCAGTATTATAGGAGAGACACTGACAGAAAACGTGAGTCTTGATTAGCTGTAAACATCACCAACAGGGAAAGCTGTGAAGGTTTCCTACCCAAAAAGATCCTTATTTTTACCAAGGATGCCAAAGTACCAAATAGAAACCAGAGAAGGCAAAGACAAGGTGATAATAATTAAAATTTAAATATCTGCATTAAGGTAGCCAACACCTGATCTGAGCAATTGATTAATTTTGCAGACTATTAACCTCTTTTACAAAGCATGCTATTTTGGGTATTAATACTCACAAACTCCTAAGTTATCCCTTCCTGGCCTAGCTTGTATTATTCTAGTAAGGTCCACACTCTTGAGATAGGAAAACTTTTCAATGAAGAAAAACATATCCATAAACAAGTCAGAGATGCAAGAAGTCAATCCCTTGATACTCCTTTAAAAAGCTACTGGACCACATGCAATATCAGAGAACCTTTAAACCTTTACGTCAATTAACAGGGATATAGAAGAATGAAGGCTGCAGAAGAACAAGCATTCCACGGAGTGTTACAAGGCTTTTGTGACTCTCTTGACATCCAAAATTTGAAGTACAAAATCTGAATATTACTCCCAAATATAGATAAACTACCTTTTAGATCTGAAACAATTAAGTAACAGGAGAAAGAAAAATTGCCAGAAGTTGAACAACAACCAAGAGTAAAGCCTTAGTGAGAAACCTGGCAGAGTCTCAGGATGGCAGAAAGCACTGCACATCAGTATAGCTAACGTGTCGACTCAACCCTTACTTATACTGGTATCTAATACACAGCATATTTATGTTCAACAGCTATCTTAATTAACAGAAATCATTAATGTCATACCAAAGCGCTTAGTCAAATGTTTAACCTTACCCTACTGTTCTGAAGTAGAAATAAGCCAAAACTCCACTTGACGGCCAAGGAGCTAAGCACAATGTGACTGCACACCCCACCCCAGTTACACAGAATGTTTGTGGAAGCAGGTTTGTGGCAGAACACCATGTTAGCTGTGAGACATATCAACTAGCTATGATAACTAACAGTTACTAAAACCAATTTATGTAGGATCTTGTGTATATACATTTGGATAGGGCAGGTTGGAAATCTTGTGACTGTAAAGCACACTAGCCCATCATGTCACGCTCCCACCATCATGCTTTGCCAGCAGGAATTATGCACTCAAGGGCTAACCACAGGAAATAACCCACGAAGGGGAAAGAAGGAAGAGAGACAATGCTGGCACTAGAAGAGATGATTCATCTAACTTGAGATTTCACACTCATTTTGTTTGTAAAGACAAGCAAAAGATAGGAAAATGCCAAGCAGATAGCACCAGTGTTGCTCTCAATTACAAAGCCAAATACTTGTTCAAGGAGCTAACAAGGATGTTGTCAAGTAGGTCATTCATTTAGCCCTCCAAAAGGTGAAATGTGACATCACTTCATATTAGGAACAGCATACTAAGATAAATCTATTAAAGTTTTTAAGATATATTTGGCGATAGATAGTTATCATATTAATCCAAAATTAAGTACTCACTATCTAAGCATCTCTACAGAAAATTCTTACAAGCAAAATGGTTTCTATCCCTTTTGACTTGCGCTACTGCTAAAGTAGTTTGTGAGATCCCGGGTAAATCCCTCTTTAGCCAATATAACAAATAGTTTTCTTGTTTGTAGTTTTCCTCATTATTCACATACAATCAACACTGCAAGACTTCAATAATTTTACTGACACTTCTATTGCAATTTTAATCTTTTTCATGTATTAACACTGACTTCTAGTGTTTTCTTTATTAACTAAAATCACACCATTACAGAATTTGACTAACCTGCAAGACAGGTTCTCTGAAGGCTTCCCTTCTTCAACAAGTCATATTATTAAAACTTACCACTTGGATTTAAGTAAACATAACACTGTATTGCCATAGCTAAGTAAAAGCTACTCCTAAAATAAATTCTTGATGTCAAATAAGCTGACAAGCTGAGGGTGGGGAGGCTTAATTTAGAAAGCTCAATCTACCTTGCATACAGAAAATGAAGCAAGCTTACTATGAATGACTCAAAACCTCAACAAAATTATTCTTCTCCCCACACCCCCAAGATCCCAAACCTGATTTGCTTCCTTTCCAACTGTAAAATCCCTTAGGACTTTTGATACTAAGTCATAACGTCAAGAGTTTTCAACAGAACCTGAAATACTTTTTCCAGTTGAAACCTTTATGATCATAGGTGTTCAATCTAGGAAGAGGAATTTTAAAAAGTGTAAGTCATAGGCATATTCTAGACTTGTTCAAAAAGACCAATACTTTCTGGTTTAGCAAGAGTTATGAGTTAAGAGTGAGGCTGGGGGTGGGTGGGGAGGCCGTTCCTGTCTCATCCATTTTAGGAGATACCCTAAAACAGAACCAAGATGACAAGTCTTTACTACTTCCTGCTAAAACTCAAGTTTAAGTTACTTGGCCAACAAGACCTTGTGTCAAAGATTTTTTATAAGATGTATCTATTTACAGGCTCATCACAGGTGGTGGGCAGGCAGTGTACACAGACTTGTTTTTCCACATAAGGTATAATATTAACAGTTGGAGAAAGTCAAAGGCATCCCCCCCCGCCCCCTTCCCCCTCCAATTTGGAAAAGTGCTGGTCATGCACTGTTAGCATCTGCTGGATCAAATACAGAGATAACTTTAAAAAGTCAGTGCAAAAAACATAAGTAATCAAGGTTTTGTTTTGCTCTCAGTATGACCAGACACACACAAAAGCCTCAAAAAACAGAGCAGGGAGGAAGGAAGTCAGACTGCCCTGAACAATAAAGAATAGGAAGAAAACCAGTCTTCCTTCTACTTCTAGTTCTTTAAGGAGTCAGGTCCTCTGAAAATAGGTAAAAGCAACACTTCTGGAGGATTTACACAGAACTGATTACTTACCTGTTGTATCTTTTTTTCATTTGGGTCTTCAGAGCCAAGATACAACAATTCTACTCTAGCACAGTAATCAGAATAAACTAAAGTCTAAACAGCTGCTTAAATTCACAAACCCATTAAATCTTGATCGACAAAAAGCTACACTCGGAAACACAGCCATCTTAAATGAAATGAGTTACACAGCAAATAAAGGTGCCTGAAAATATCCTGGGAAAGTTTTTTTTCAGTAATATCTCAGAAAAACAACTTTGAAGTAGTACTTTCAAAAGAACGCAGATATTAGGAAGAATTTCTTTACTGAAAGGATCATCAAGCATCGGAACACAGTACCCAGGGCAGTGGTGGAGTCCCCATCCCTGGAGGTATTTAGGGGTCGTGTAGATACAGTACTCAGGGACATGGTTTAGTAGTGGGCTTGTCAGTGTTAGGTTGATGATTGAACTAGGTGATCTTACAGGTCTTTTCCAATCTAGGAGATTCTGTGATTCTCTGATTGTTATTCTGTAATGTGTTTTAAGGGAGCAACATCTATATTCTGTGCCCTTCCTCCCACACATTCTTCAATAGCACACTCAATTTTTTTTAGCTGAATCAATCTAAAATACATCCTTCAGGAAATGAACACCTGTTAGGAAATAAGGAGTTCACAGATTATAGTGCCACAATATGAAAATGTTAGCACACACAAAAAAAGCTATGATCTCTAGAGGAACTAGGAAGCATTCATAAATCAAATTTAAAAAGATGAAAGCCCGATCTATATCCCATTATAAGACAGAATGATCTACAATCGCTTAACTTTTTAACTGGAAGTTAAAGCAAGATTATACTCAAAGAAGCGGTTTTTCACCTATTTGGTTTTATTAAACAAGGACAAATTACTTCCTTGTACCTTAATTTGAATGACGCAGACTTAAACTATTCATTCCATGAAACTTACAGATGGGTATATTTATTCCTACCTCAACCACTGCAATAACCCCCCCTTCTTTTTTTTTTTTTTTTAAATAAAAAAAAAGGTCTGATGTGAAAACTAATCACTATCAAATAACAGCCTAAGAAAAAAAAACAATTGTGAAGAAATACACAGTTGCTTTGTAGAATGAAGTGTCCAGACCCTACCAGAAGTCCTGCTGTGCTCTGCAGACACTAAGTTGAATTCCACTACTGAAAACAAACCTACATAAGCCGTACTTAATAAAAATTACTGCCTGCCACATGATCTCATGAAATTTGTATTAACAATGGCCAAAGACCTTCCTGAATTAATTCCTGTTTGGGTGCTTTTTCCAGAAGATATGATCTAGCATAATCCCTATTTAAAGATTGCAAGTAGAAAAACATCTAAAACAGAATTCATCTGGGCTCAAAATCAATTAGCAAATTTCATTATTTTTGTTTACTCTCCATCATCACTTTTCTTCTGTTATGTATTCAGATGCTTCTATCTGATGAGCCATTTATTCCTTGCCTTCTGAGAAACTGGAAAGAGTTAAGAAAACAGGCCCTTGGAAGTCAGGAACACAGACAATTAGCATGATCCCTCCTACTAGGTAGCCACAAGGACTGCTGTTCAGGAAGAAATCCCTCCTGGATACCAAATAACCTCCCTACTCCACTATTTGATACCACTGTAAGCAAATTCAAGGACCAGGCTAGTCTTTTTTTTAATACACAACATATTATGCTGCTAGGCACAGGCCATCAGCACAGCCGCCCCAAAGGTCAATCTGTCTATCTAGGTCGTAACATGAAATTTGGCAACACTTGCACGAATAGTGTTAGTTTGTAGCATATGAACAAATACTGGTTTTCCTCAATCAGCTGAGAGCTCTTACTATCCCTTTCCAAGTCATTATATCCTCTGGAAGCTTTACAAATTTCACGTTTTCTTCCAAGGCGACACAAAAAGGTTAACACTATTACCACAATTCCCTGTAAACCACTAGCAATACAGCCATTTACAATTAGTAACTGAAGGTTTTCCAGGACAAAAAGCTGGAAGGTCCACATCATCTGGGAACAAAAATACTCCTATTGCATTTAAAAGCTAACAAGCTGAAGTCACCCTTGCTTTTTCAAAAGCAGTAAACACTACATACCGTGCTACCCCAACCTTGCAGATAAAACTCCCCAGCCATCCCTGGGGCCCTGCATACGTTCATTCTCAAGAAGACATATGCTTCCAAGCAACGGTTATTAATGCCATAGTGAACCTGCACTGACTGAAGTCTCTGGTGGTTAATGGTTAATTGCCTTCCAGCAGAGAAGGATCGCTACAGGAGAATGCAACAGATCCCTGATGCCATGAAAAGTGCCTATGCTTGCAAGTCCCATCTTGCCATTTTATCTTACTTTGAACCTAAAACCATCTGTCTCATCTTACAAAAACCTATAAGTATCCGGATCACAATTCATACCATGCTTAAGTCTATAAACACATACTAGAAAAATATGTATCATCTACCATACTGAAATTCACACTGTATTGCAAGAAATGAAAGATATTGCCCTTGGGGAAAAAAAAAAAAGAAGCCTAAAGCTGCACTTTTATCCAACTGTCAAACTTCACTTTGTGAACTACAGCATCGCTATTTCTACAAATAGGCAGCCCCAGCTGATGAGCCATTTCCTCACAGCATCATGAACAGAGGAAAAATTCACTTCCAGAATAAAACAGAACATTAATTTTGGTCATTAAAAATAATAATTTAAAAAAAATAATCTATATTTAAGCTTAAGGGAGGGAGTAATTTAAAATGGGATTTAGCATAGAAATATTACAGCTTGCTTAGCGTACTAAAACAATGACACTTCAGCAATGAAACGGTGAAGACAAGAAAAAAAAAATCAAAGCCCTACATTTTGAAGTAAAAAATGAAATACAAATCAGAAGGCTGCAAACCATGACATAAGCTTGTGCTCATCTTGTTCGTAATTATACCTTCATTCTTCTTTTAAAGAAAAATGTCTTTACACAGAACAAAACCCAAACAAACTATGATAAGTATGAGGCCCTTAGCTCATAAATTGTGTTACCAAGAAACTACAGCATGCCTATACTTGTGCAACCAATTACTTGGCTAAATAAGACCATTTATTCAGATTAAAGCCAGAAGCAATTAATATCCTTATCTCTTTTGTATTTTGCTTCGCATTGATCTGAGGTACTGCACATAAATTGAAAAATACATTATTAGAAATTGGTTATTTTTTAAGAAATATCACTGTGCACTTGCATATTTAATGATTTGTACTTATAATTCTGTAAATCCTTCCCTTTCATCTTATTCAAATAAATTACTTACACTTTACATTTCCAATTGTCAGAATTTTTCAATTCCCAACTCCAAATCAAGAAATTTCGCATCTTAATGGAACATTTAAAAGTCAGAGACGCAGACAAGTGTCTTGTGCTATATTTGCAACCGAACATCCTTTCTGAGATTAATTCTCTATCAAGATTCGGAAGTGACTGGTGAGAAGGATTTCTTTATACCAATGGTTTATGCTCATCCCCAAGACTCCGAAATATGTATCACAGTGTTTTCAAGAGACCCTGGAAAGTATTAGTGCTGCTTCACAGCCGCCTGGAGGAGATCTCATTTGGTCAACCACCTTCAAGAAATGACTAACTGGAATAGACACAGTGACAGCCACACAGGGTCATCAGCAAGAGGCCTGGTTCATTTAGCTAAGCGAAGCAATGAAGTTCTCTCTGCGAATGCACTGGGGGTGGGCAGAAGACAAGAATTAAACTGAGGACAGGGAAAGCAGAGTAAAATGTCCTGGAATACATTCCAACTGAAGCAAAAGACTATCAGTCACAGCATGAAGAATGTGAAGCAGAACTGAAGACAGGGATAGTGAAGATCTATTTCAAATGAAGTTGAATCAGTTAATGAAAGGCATTTTATGGTATTTCTACAGACAGGCAGTAGCAAAAAAAACCTGCCCAGATCCCTTCACATTTTAATCACCATTCACATTAAAAAGCTTTGCAGTTGCCCAAATTTATTTGCAACTTAACTGCAATATGAGCTGTCTTTGTCTTCTGGGTGTTTTTTGTTGGTTTTTTTTGTTGTTGGTTTTTTTGTTGTGTTTTTTTTTTTTTTAAATTCTGTTTGCGGCAGGGGAGATGAAGTGAAATTTGCCTGAAGTAGTTTCTATAAGGCTCTTACATATTCTCTGACACTGCATTTAAAATAAAAAGCAGAAAAATTGAGTATTTTAAGTTTTTTGTAAAGGTACAGACAATTTACAAGACAAAGCAAACTTGAAAATCCTGCAACAAAATTAAAATCAAATTTAATATTAAGCCATAAGGGGAAGAGGAGGAAATCATGTCTTTTACTGGTTGAAGTATAGTAATTAATTATATTTAAAGAGTTTTCTGCACAGCATTAAATGCTATTCCCTAGCTGACAAGTGAAATGGCAGCAGGTATACAAAATAACGCAACTAAATTTAAGCATGGACAAGCTTAGACTTGAGTGAAAAAGACTTGGGTCTGTAATACCCAGATGTGCAGCCACCAAGAACCCAGGCTCTCCAGGGGAAAAAGGGAGGGAAGGAGAATTTGTTTTAATTACACACATCACTAATTCTTTAGGAGCACACATCCCACATGCAATGCTTCCCTTCTTTGTAGCCAAATATGACACAGCAGAACAGAGCCAATCCACCTCCTACCAGGATTCTGCCTTTCCTGTACTAGAAAGATGTTTAACATTTTTCCAGCAATTATGCAGCCACATGTGCTAAAAAAATACCAAAATCTAATAACAAAGAAGATTCAAGCATTTGCTTTCCCCAGTACAATGGCCAAAAGTGTTCTGAGCAGGTAGTTAAAATGCCCCAACATTCTCTCAACTAGCCCTGACAGGTAACAACCATGCATATACATTTTTTCCTAGTAGAGAGTTGTTAAGAGATTTAATCTGTTGTTTATGTTTAAATCCTGAACAGAAATATGTAAAATTAATAGGGTTATGCAAAACAAACCCCCCAAAACTTGCCAGCACTTTCCCTATGAACAGTAAGAAGCATTCACTCAAAGGCAATTTTAAGATGCACAAGACAACATTTAGGAATTAATTACTTGACTATGTCACTTCAGTGATAGAACTGCAGATGCTCTATTCCAGGAATTACGTTACAAGAAAATGACCTCACCTGGTAACTGGTAAAGGGTTAAACATACTCACTCTTGACAAAATACTATGAAGTTAATAAAACCACAAGTTAAGCTAATATCCATAGCAGATTACCTCAGTCCTTGCACTTCATTATCCCCAAACTGCCCAGCTCTAGATGTCTACCATACATGTATACACCACATCATGTATTAAGTTTCTTACAGCCACATGAAATACACTGCTGAAATATAACACATGATGTGCTTCAACTACCACTACAGGATGGACCAGAAATTTACTGAATTAACAGCAGAAGTATGTAAAGCTTGAAGTCCTTTGACCCAAACATCTGATTTACTGCTGCAACTTAAGAAACAGAGATCACATAGTCCAGACAAGTCTATTCAGCTACCCCTCACCCAAAAGCAGGGATGCTAATAACAGGAAGCCAACCATGATCCCAACATACACAACCAGAACAAAAAGACAAAGTAGCATCCCCAAAACTCTCATGTTAAATGTTCCCTGACCCAGAGATGTAAGGGCTACATCCAGATAGTGAGCCAAACCCAAGTCCTGGACTGGATTTGTAGGAACAGTTGCTTCCATTTCCTATACTGAGGAAGATCACAAGGAAAACATCCAGTGAAGTAAATTCTTCATTACAGACTGTCTTAGAAAGCAGGTTTGGGGTGTGGGTTTTGTTTTTGGGGGGTGGTGTTAGGGAGAAGGCGGCAGCAGCTGAGCTGAGACATCTGTGATTGTGATGTCTTTAAGGCGATCTATGAAGAGACTGCCAACGACAAACGCAGCTAAACAGCTGTATGAGAGAAAAAGCCACAGAGAACAAGCTGTCTGCTGGCCCCACCAAGGGCTGCACACTGCTTCAGTTGTTCTCTGCCTCCTTCAGACCCAGGAAAACAAAAGTGGTTGTCTGGAGCAACTCCTAAGAGGAGCAAAAATCACATATCAGGTCTAAACAACAGGCAGATGTGCACCACCTTGAAGGTGCTGCAGAAAGCTGTTCGATGTTCAGTCATCACACCAACTACTGTTTGTAGCTGCTTATCCACATGGGTACTAGTTATACTGCTAACAATGACCAAGACTGAGTAAAAATCAGCCACTCAGCCCTCCATATCCTAACACTGCCAGGAAGAAATTCATCCCGCAGACAACTCCATGAGTTCAAAAATCCTACCCAAGGATAAACTTTGGCTTCTCTGGATCACATGATGAGGTTCCACATGATTGTAGGTGAGAATGTAGAAGACTTCAAGGAATTAACACACAAAAGAAGCTATTCCTGCTTGTTAACTTGAGTGAGGAGTATTTTACACTAGCATCATGAGCTAAACATCAAGAGTCCGAAGATAATACGCCAAGGCAACCTGACCAAGAGGCTAAAAGTAAGAACAAGTAATTATTCACACAAAGTTCATAAGAAACAAACAACCAATCCATCAGTCTTAAGAGGTATGCATACTAATGTATGAAGTGTAAGAAAAGGAGCTAGAATTCTTTGCACGTGGTTAAGGCTATGATCTACTCCATAAGAGTCCATTCCCAGCTGGAATATCAAATTGAAAGAGGATACAGTTAGTTCATAAGAAAAAAAACAACCAACAACCAAAATAAAACAAACAAAAGTGCTCAGGAGTGTTATGCCCTATATCTAAAGGACCTAAGCATCACAAATGCAGAGAGAGGTATCTTGGAAGTCTACAAGTAATAAAAGGAGGAAAACACAAGTGCTATCAAGCTGCAAGTTTACTACAGACCATTAAAAATAGTGGACAGATAGATGATACCTTTTCTGAGCAGGTAGAAGAGTCAAGAAAACCATAGGGCTTCTTGTTACAAGGTGATACTAAGAACCTAGGCACCTACTAGGAACAGAACATAGCAGAACTCCAGCGAAAGTTCAAGGAACTTACTTTTTTAAAACATAGAAAGCAACCAGAGACTCTTCCTTTAGCTGGAGCCAGCAAGAAAGAAGTGGTTGACAGTAAACAATGACAGAGCTTCCTTGGAAGTGAACCGTCAAGTCAATGGTTACTGAAGAGGGAAAGGAAAGAAGAACAGCAAGAGACAGATTTAACATCACTAAATAAGTGCTCACAGAAGGCACGTCTACGGCAACGAAGAGCTAATTCTCAAATGACACAATAGATACAAACAAATGCAAGAAAACCAAGCACAGCAAGAGAATAGAAAACATAGCAAGAGAATAATGACTCAGAAAAAGCACACAGAAAGGGAATAACAAGCATAACAATGGCAAGAGAATACAGGGGACAAATCAAAAAGGCTAAAGGCACAAAATGAAATAATTCTCACAAAACAGCTTGAGGCTACTAAGAAATCATTCTATCAGTACACTACTAATAAGAGAATTTGCCCATCACTGAACGAAGAAGGGAAAACAGATTAATGAAGAACAAGTCCTCACTGAAGAGATCAACTACAAGCAGGTGACTAGCACAATTAGCACAAATAAATGGGTAAAAATATCCAACCAGAGCTGACATATTATTGGAAATTGCCATACTTACACTTTTTTCCCAAGTTAGCTAGATCTGATAACTTTCAACCGAGTTGCTCAGGAAATCCTCTGAACCATCTCATAATCAATAATCCTGCCTTTGAAAACTCATGGAGGATGCCTGAGATACCAGAAGCTTAGAAAAAGGTGACCAATATAAACCCTTTCTTTAAGGCAAATAAACAACCTCACCCCTCAAAAAAAACCAAAAAAAAAAACCAAAAAAAAACCAAACCTAAAACCCAACCAAAAACTGAGGGAGAGAAACGTGATGCTGAGGGGCAGAAATACCTGAGGAATAATATTAGCTTGTCTTCAGTTCACAAAAAATTTAGTCAAATATATTCAAACAAGTCTTTTTAAGCACTTGGATGATACAGAGAGGAGGAACAGCCACCTTGGTTTTGTCAAAAACAAGGCACGCAAACCAGTACAACTTTGTTCCATAGCAAAGTTGCACAGCACAGAAAGAACAAGTGTCATGATTCACGTGATTAATGTTTGTGACACTCTTAATTACTGAGACTTTCTCAAAGGCAAACTAAAAAGCAAGATCTCGATAGAACTACCAGGAATTTCCAAATAGGCATAGGTGACTATATGCAAAAGAGAAGTCAACAAGGTCAGACTGTTGGAAAAAAGCTAATGCTACCTTGGGATGTATAGCTTATGTGACACATGACATAATCCTTCCACCTAATACTGCTCTGCTAAGTCTCAGAGGGACAACTGCAACTCATTCTGAGCACAGGTCTCTTCAAGGCAAATAGAAACAGCTGGAGAAAAGCTGCAAGAGAACAACTACCAAACGTAGACAATATTACTTGCCAGGAAAGACTGAAAGAACTGGGGACACCAAGCTTGCGGATCAGAGTACTGAGGGGAGGAAAAGTCAGTTCCACAGCAAACAGAACAAGCAATAAAATGTTTGAATTGCAGCAAGGGAGACTTCTATGCAATAGAAAAATAACAACAAAGTATTTAAGGACAAAGATAGGCTGCTTGGTGAGGTTATGGAGTCTCCATCAATGAGGTCATTTTAAGAGCAGGTTCGACTAACAAGTGACAAAAGTATAATCAGTGCTGCCTCCACTAGCAAGAAGAGGGACAAATGAGTGAGATAAAAACAAGGATGGAAAGAAGTTAAGATTTTATAGCACTGATAAGAGATTCTGGAATATTACATTCAGCTCTGGTATGAAACTTAAGGAGATAATTTTAAAAGTGCAGAATGAACCAAAGAACTACCTGAAAGCCAGCACACATGCTTAGAATAATTGAGTCTAATGAGTTTTCATAACAAAAAAGGAAGTTGAGGGGTAATTCTGTTACAGTAAACAAGTATCTTCACAAGAATAAAACATCAGGTTCTAATGGGCTCTTTAACAAAAAAAATCCCCAAGCACATACCCAAGAACCATGGCCTATTCAACAAGGATACCTTTGTAACAGATATAAATTAAAGTCAGGCATATCAGTAAGATTGTAGCAAAGGGGTTTTTGCACTGAGTAAGCAGCTAATTTAGACTAGCAGCTAGTCTGGCTACTTGGCTAGCATGAGATTTAAAAGATAAAGCAAGGTAGTTCAATTAGCAGGGTTATGAGCAGCACTGTAAAAGATGGTTGCTTGGATTTATGTCTGCTTCCTGGAGTA
>RSEF01000004.1:88672672-88685576 GCA_003993805.1 Himantopus leucocephalus | reverse complement strand
AAAAAAAACAAAACACAAAAACAAAAACCCAAAAACAAGAACACCCAAACAAACTCAAAACAAACAGCCTTAATGAAAATTACTTGTATTTTTCAGATAAATCATCCACCTTTCATTATGTATCAAGGTAGATGCTTACCAACACTGTTGTCCATTAATATTTTAGAAGAAGATAAAAACCTCTATAATCACTAGAGTCTACCTAAGACAATTCACACAGAGAAAAAACAGGGTCACAAAGTTCAACTTCCCTGGTAGCCATGCAGCTTCTGGTACGCCCCTGCGCTCAGCCTGCCTACGTGCTCAATGCTTGCTCACCAGTTACCCAAACGCATGCTCTCTCTCATGAATGTACAAGTGTGATTAGGAAGGTAGAAAAAAAGACAGCCTAATTAGAAGGATAAATCCACACAGTAGCAGTGGAACACAGAGCCATCCTTTATGCCTTTCCCACCACTATTTTCTGGCATTATTGTGGAGTTGTAAGCCTATCCAATGTAACATCCTTTCAAGTAGGCCAAGACTAGATCAGGATGTCTGACCACAAAGAGGGCTGGCTTTGAAGAAAGAGGAGCTACAGTCATCTTCCCTGTTCACTAGTCGACCAAATTTTGATTAAGAGGAAAGGAAGAATCACAACAACATATTGGAGGGGCAGATGCAACAGGTGCCAGAAAGACATCTTCTTCCAGTGAGCCTCTCAGGGTTTAACAAAAGGGATTCATGCTCCACTAAACCCCAGTAAACCCCATTAAGCAGAGACACCTACAAAAGAAATAATCAGATGTAACACCTCCCTGACCACGTACTAACACTTATTAATAGATTATTCCTATACTTATCCAAACTCTCTCATGACATAGACAGCCCCCCTACAAAATACCTATTTTGATGAAAAAGATTAAGACAAGGACACTATGAATTTCTAGTCATAAATACAAAGCCTTAAATGCATCAATAAAGACAGACTCCATTGCATCACCTTTTTTTTTGCTGATCATGAGTTAATACAAACTAAAAAAGAACCTTTGCATTTAACTTCAAAAAGCTAAATTACTCAAGCAAACTCTATAAAATAATGTATTTGTGGCAGAAGTGTTAGAGATAGGACAATGCAAGCAAAATAAAACAGTAAAGACTAACTTCCTGCTATAAAAAAAAAAGGCAATACATGAGTCACAAAGAAACCACAATAGAAATTTCTTTTCTCATCCAAAGAATTCATCCCTAACTTGGGAAAACAATTAAAATGTAAAAATGCAATTATTTGGGAATGATTTTTAAGGCAATACTTCAAGTATCCTTGTATTATAACATTGTACACTATGTATCAGCCATTTCGCGAAGCCAAGACTTCATGGAAAAAGCTAATGATCAGGATCTTGACATTCTCAGGTTTATCATAGATATTAACAGGGTTGGAAGTAACTTTAACAGATTTTTTTAGTGGCTTCAGTATAAGGGAGGTCTAACACCGGTTAGGATCCCCTAGGCTTTAACAGAAAACAGACACAGACTACCATAGACTTTTGCAGCTTAGCTGTCAAATCATCAGAAATACCTTATTGACTGAGTGGATGAGCCAATCTCACTAACAGGTAACATCATTAGGTGCAACCCGCTGACTTCAGAGTTTGTTTCAGAACTGGCTTCACATTTAGATAAATATTCATTTCTATGTCCTTAGTCAAAAGCCATGAAGGCAAGCACACATTCAGGCTTCTATTGAAAGCTCTACTTGTACTTAAGGAATAAATTCCCACAGGCCATTATTAGTAATGTTTTAACAAATTTGTGGGGACCAGAACAATGCCCTAAACCTTACAAAATCACTAGATTTTTCACCTGATTAAAAATGAAAACATAGACTCAGAATAACTTTAAATATTGACAAACAAATATTCCTCTTCATTCTTATGAAGACCTAAGATACAGCCATCAAGTTTAAAAAACATGCAACAAGCAGCCTAAACAATTACACATACTTTGAATATTAAGTGTCATGATTTCCCCACAATTCTGAAAACCAGTAAGCTAGATTGCCAATGACAGCACTTCCGAAAACACTGAATAATAATTAATATTTAACTTAGTTACTATGCAATGTTCCTCAGTACAAAGTTCCTCCTCCCACATAAGGTTTCAAATTCATAGCTAGCAGAGGATACTATACAAGTATGATAGCCTGTTTTCAGGACAGAAAAAAAAATCATTATAAATTTTTTCCATTGAAAGCATAAGAATCTTTTTAAAAGCAATACATATCGGAAAATTATGGAAGTTTAATTTCATACACTTTTATTCCTGTAGTTCAGACTTGTAGCCAGTTATGACACTAACAAAAAAAAAAAAACCCAGTCAGCTTCAAGCTGCTGCTGCAAGCTGTCTCAAATCACAGCAGACACCAATACAATTCCCTGCAGACTCCCTGAAAAGAAGCGGAGAATGACAGTATAGTGGAGATGAATCTTGGGAGTAGCCAGGAAAAAGAAGTAAAGATAAAATAAAGATGATCACACAGATAAAACTGCAAAGTTTCTTCTGACAGTAAAGGAGTGTTCTATCTCTTGCCGAGTGACAAAATAAAACCTTAATTCATTTGAAGCCTATTTCAGTGAAGATTTGGGTTTCAACTACATATTATCTATGGCGACATAGATAAGTTATGGCCAGTAAAATAAAGCAGTGAAAAACTTCTAGTGAACCTCAGCTAAACCACTAACTTGCCATCTGTTGTGGCAGCAGCTTATTGAAGATAAGCAGCCTGGAAGCATTACAGCAATTAAGAAATCTTTTGGTCATTAACTCCACACCAATTAAACACTAAAGGCTGGCAAAACTGTACTGTGGCTCAGAACTGCTTTTTAAGGCAAACTCTTCTGTTCCCAATGACTGGTTTCGCTACGAGACTCAGTGTAGCAAAGAACGTTTAAACATTTACTCAGTCACTTCTTTGTCCATCAGTAGCCCTAACACATATGTACATGTTCTCCTAATTAAAAAAAAGTACATGCACACATACAAAGTATTTACATCATGCCTACACTTGCACAGCAACATGATTAATCCACATTCAAAAATGCCATGTTTTAAAAAGCTTGAATACATGCACACACGTATGAGCATGCACACACACATTCTCACTCACGCATCTGTCCATGAAAGTGTCTCTGGGCTTGCGTCAACATTAGTGTTATCCAAATTCAGAGCCTCACATCCATCTCTGTGAAATACTCCCTACAACAAGTTTGAAACAGTCAACTATTGGGTTTAATATGGTTATAGAATACGAAAGAGGTTCCTTAACTTCTTGTAATATTCACAAACTAACCAAAGTTTGCCTGTGAAAACACATTAACTCAAGGTATTTTTAAATCACACTGTTAGTTTGTTGCACCTAGATCAATGGAAAAAACTACTTAATATTACAAAATAGCTGAACTACCCTTCTGTACAATCCAGTGGTAGCACCACCTTCCTAGCTTTGGATGAGTTATGATCTGAGAGCTGAAGCTACTATTTCTGCACATAGGAAAAAAAAAAAAAAGAAAACTGCAGAAAAAAAAAAATCTAAACAGAAAACAAGCTTTGAGTTTCAAAACAAAAATCATCTCAGTTTAAAAGCAAAATTACTTTAGTCCCAAAATACAGAAGAAATCCAAAAGTTTGCAGCTAGTTCTCTCTCTGAATAAAGCCTCAAAGAGAAGAAGCGGGTGGCAGAGTGGATTCAAGTCCGGCACCCCTGCCTGAAGCCACTTCTTTTGTTTGTAAGGAGCTGTCGTTGATGCAGTCTGACAGCACAAAGCTTAAAGCAAAACCGAAGGCAAGGTAGAGCCTTACAGCACTTTGCAGAACATTATGTGTACATTACATTTAATACAGTTTCCAACAAATTTCAGCACTACACACAATGAGATACGTGCTAATAAAGAAATAAGTGGATTTTAAAGAGTCATAGCTTGCCTTAAGACTTCTTCAAGAAGTAGGACTCAATTGGCAGCCTTCTTTTCTCTCCCTCACCTTACAATGCTGATATAATTAAGTTTATTTTAGATGTCACTAATGACACACTCAAAACCTATGAAGGACATGACCAAAACTTATTAGTCTAGTTTAAGAAAAAAATTGGTTACATAATACCACGCTCAGTTAATACGTTCAAGAGTCTTTCTTTCATGAACTCACTTGCCCATTTCAAAAGGCTAACCGTATTTCATGTAACATCAATAACGCTTGCCCTTTTACAGCTTTCTCTCCTCATCCATGTTAACTCTTCTCCTACATCATCCAAGCAAAGAAAAAGCCATTTTAGTTCTATTCTATCTTTCTAAAGACCCCATCCTCATTGACTACCCACAGACTTCTCTTAACTTACCAGATCTTTAACTGCCACTGGTTTCTTCTGACAGATGAGGAGAATAAAAGTAGACTAGTCCCTGAGAAAGCAGTATTTTGCTACATACAAAGTATACTCAGATGCTGTTTCTGGGTCTTGTTCAGACCTTGGTCTAGTTGGTAAATATCCAGGTTTACAGCTTGTAAATAAGTGGTGGTGGTACAGAAAGAACGTTTGATGGACACGGCTGAACGCTAACTCTGAGTTACTAAGCACCAGCTCTGGCAGAAGCTAGGCAGCCATGCTAGCACACAGCTATGCTAAGTTCACCTGAGAGGCAGATTACTACCATGAATCCAGATCACATATTATCTTAGATGACCAATTTTAGATGAAATCTGGCTCAGGAGATAGATGGTCCTAACACAACATGCCATATGCATTTTCTCCCCTTCCCAATAGCTTTCCGAGTGTTATAACTAAATGAGATTCCCATTACTGTAAACCTCCTTCAGCTTCTGATGCTGTCGAGGAACATGCCTACTACTCTACCTTTTACTGTCCAATACTCGCTTTGGGGAATAATTTCAGTGGTTACTTCTGCTACACTTGCAGATTTCCCAAAGCAGGTGAGTGAGACCTTAAGGGGGACGGAAAGAAAACTACAGAAATATACCTCTCAGGTATTTCATTGTTGTCCACAGAAGTCTAAGTACTAAAACGCTTAGAGTAGACTTAAGTTGCCAGTGTTTACATTTCCAGTTCAGAAAACTACAGATAGTTATGGGTCCATAGAGCCCTTTACATTTTTACAGGACAACTACTGGATTTAATTACTATAGCTAGCATATCAACCATATAATATTTAATGAACAGATAATCAATCACTAGAGTTTTATATGCTAGTGATGCATGTATTTATATACAATCTTTAGAAAGCTTACCTATTCAGCGTATTCACTGATTTGGGACATAAACCAACCACTGCCCAGTTCTCTACACTGTTTGGTTTTGCTTTAACTTTTAAGCAGAGAAGCTCCTATTTCCAAAGTGAGCAACAAGTGACTTATGGATCAAAATGAGCAAAGCTAACGTTGCAACGCAAGCCATGACTAAACTAACACTTTTGATAGCATAGGTATAATTCATATCTAGAAAAATAGAGATGGGCATTTGAAAATTTAGATCTAGAACAGTGAAGTAACCTGGGCTGCCAGTTGGACACTTCTATCCAGCCTGCTACCTTTCCCTGAAGAAGACAAGGAACAGCTATTTAGAGCAGCAAACACTGCCCCAACAGCTGATCACATCCTCCATCTGTTCGCAGCTCAACACAGACCACTGAACTGCTGCCAAAGCAGTTAAAAAAAAATAAACCAGTAGCTTTTTCTAAGAGCAACTGCCATCCATGCACACTCCCAGAAATTAGTCCGCACAGCCTATTGTGGTGCAGGGCTTCTGGCCCCTCCCGCACTGCCAGCAATTCACCTCCCACAGCCACGTTCTAAGACGAGTAAAAGATAAGACCATAAGAGAAACCCTAAAGCCCACATGCCATGGCTGACAAGTCTGCTCTAGATCAAGGCAGTCCAAAGCTCTGGACTTCAAAATAATGACTTCTGTAATGCTGTAAAAACTTAAGTATTTACCTGTATGATCGTGGTCTCATGTTTTTGAAGTTCCTTCAGAAGCAAACACTTGACAAAGCTACTACAAACCAGTTCAACAGATTAATGTGTTAAAGGAGGACTACTGTAAACATCTACTGTGCATGAGGACTTAACTTTGACATTCCACCAGAAGTAACTCTACATAGGCATCTGCAACCTATTCTGTTTTATTTCTCTAGGCCTGAGAAGAGACTACGCATAGCAATATGTCAGGGAAGTACCCAGAGCTTTTCTTCTGAGAAATGCACAGTGGACCTGTGCATTTTGTTATAGGGAGGAAACCTTTTGTTTCCTCCCTATAAATGAGCAAAGCTATTATTTTAGTTGTAAGAAATGACCAAGAAATGACCAATTCATCTCAACCCTTTTCAGACCCAACTTTTTTTTTTTTTTTTTAAAGGAAAAAANAGGAAAAAGCCATAACTGAATATGCAAGTAGAGGCTAAGCATGACCTCCTACAGAGGTTTTCATGCTATCCAACTCTGGGCACCCAGCTTGTATCAAACTCCCTCAAGGCTTCCTTTAATAGACAGTGGAGAGAGATGGCCACCCTACAGAGAGATGCAGAACAGGAGAACCTCCCTCTCAGGTGCCTGAGTGTGTTCTATCATTACTAGGAATTTTGAGATGGAGAGAACTATACCCGTGGCTTGTGCAACAGACAGTTTGATTATTTAAGAACATCATTAAAGTTCACACTCCAAGAAAGTTTTTCTCCAGAACTATCATTGGTCCAACATGAACAACTTCAGTTCAACAGCCACAAACAGGTTCGTAGGCAACCCCATTAATTTTTCCCCTAAAATCCACTTCGTAAAACAGTGCTCTAACTTCTGCACCACTAAAGCAGCTGTATATTCTATATCAAAAAAGAGAAAATATATGGAAAAGATATAAAAGAAAACATACACTTCAGGAAAATTACTATGTTGCTCAGACCTATCTTTAATACTATTTCTGGTGTGTGTCCTCACACAGCTAGGAGGGGGAAGGTCAATAATGTCATAGGCTCCCTTGAATTTTTACAATATAAAATTAAGTAATTCTCATGTCAAAAAAATAATGGCATATTTATTTTATCACATTCTCAGACAAGCCTCAATTCGGCAGTTCCCATAATAGCATAAAGAGCGGCATCATAAACGTCATTTCTCAGTTGAACTCTTCATTTGCAGAACAAGAAATCTGGAACTTATAGATTAAGATATTAACAGAGAAAGATCTGAACTGGAGCATTCTTCTACCCATTTAACTCAAATTTTTCCTTTTCTTTAATTATCCTAGGAAAATTTCACATATGGAATACTCTTTCTCAAAAAAAAAAAAAAAAGCAGTTTAAAGCTACCTCGGTCGCTATTAAAAAGTTACCACAAGAAAGGAAAATGTGGGAGCTGTTTTCATTACCTTAATAAAAGAGGATATATGACCTCCTTTCCCACCAGTGAAGGAGCCCCAACAAATATTAAATCTTCTTTGATTACCCAGATCCATATAAATCCTGGAACACTGCCTAGCACATCCATGAAACCTGGTACATCCTAAGCAAAGCAGGTTTATTTCCCAGTTATTTCTCCCAATAACTTCTCCACAAGACATCTTCAGCAGACCTGTATTTGTTACAGACCACCCTTGCTACACATACATCAGAGACTAAACATTACTCTGGCAGGCACCAAAACCCACCAAACTGAATTTCTACATCCACTCAGCTCTCCTTGCCAGGCAAGGAGAGAGTAAGGAGAGAGGATCCCTTCCTTACACAGACTGTAAAGGAGAAGGGATCTGAGGGCTCCCCTCAAGATGGGATAACACTACAAGACGATAAATGCCATAACCAGGAAAATAATGCAATGTTAAACACCTAAATGAAGCTTCAGGTACCGTTTGGGATCAAAAAAAATTGCAGGACAAAAACTGAACAGAACCCTGAATATTCTCCTCAATAAGCACCTATTTCAGGACTAACTTTTCATATTAATCTAGTTCTGAATTATATCAACAAGGTTTCATTTTCACAGTCAGGAAACAACAGTTTGGAGGGGAAGGGAGTCACTATGTTTTCTAGAGTAAAAGATTTCTCTCTTTCAATCTCTCTCACTCAACCATTTTGCAACCAATACAGCAAGGAAAAAAAAAATCCTTTGCCTTCACATCCAGAATCAAATGTCTCATAAAAAAGCCATAGGCGGATAACTAGCTATTACAGATTAGACACCGCTGAACCAGATGCAATTTTTTTGGACACACTGTCCACATGTTTCATTTAGCAATTCACAACTGATTATTCTCATTATCAATTGACCATGATATAGCAGGTGCAGGAGGTGGGGGAGAAATGGAGCGCTTGGGGATTGGATACACGTCAAGGTCATGAGTACACACAGGCACACACTTCCCAGGAGCAGTATTACAAGATCTGAACAAACCACTAATACATGTGCCTGTGGTCTCAGATCTATTAGCTGAAAAATGCCTTAAATGATCATGGGAAGAAGCTAAGAAAGAGCTATTAATGTGAACGTTATGCAACCGTTAAGCTTGTTTTAAAGTTTGAAGTGTTCTAGTTAGATTCATTTAAGTCACAATAGATTCTCTTTCTAAATTAGCAAGTTAACTCAACCATACCACCTAAACCCAATCCTAATAGTTTCATCCCATTCTGTTACATCTCCTTTTATTAAAAAAAAAAAAATAAGCAGAGCATAAGCTTTTCAGGGCAGGAACTGCAGGTCTATTTAAAACAAAAAAAAAAAAAAAAAGACTGAACTGTATTTAGTCAGAGGAAATGTGCTACCAGACTGTGAAAAAGATGTATTTTTCATCAAGTAAGTGTTATGAGTGTTTAGAAGTACCTGCTTCCTCAGCCTGAAGAGTAGAGGTTACAATACTATTTTACGTATTGGAATTTATCTAGTTTACCTGAGCCTTGACAAAAATTGGCCAAAATAAGCTCCCTTCTGGAGGGAAAGAGGCCCTACATAAAAGTACAAAAGCTAGCTATTTGCTGAACTTGAGTTCTTGACAAAGCTCCTCTCTTGTACACTATTTCTCTTGAATGTTTGACTCACGGAGGGGTAAGAGAGCAAGGGAAAATCTCAAACAACAAATCAAGCACAGATAACAATAAAATGCAATGAACTACAAAGCTGCTCAAAAAATTGGTCTAGAAAGTGGCAATGTATGGCCTGCTATGTATAGAATATCTATTTAAAAAGCAGTATCTCGTAATAAAGGAATAGTCCAGTGAAATATTGTATGAAAATTCTAAAACAGACAGCTCTCAAATGTAAGAAGATTTAATGCATTACTACACTTGACAGACAAACAATACTTAGAAAAATGCAAATGAGAGAATTGTAAAACGGCTACTAAATTATTCCCCTTAATAACACAAGATCAGTCAGACCTGTAACAAAAACTACTACTGCAGGTGATCAGCCACTGGCAGACAACTCTTCACTCCAAAGTACCTGAACATATTAAGGAACAGCTGATTTTACTATGGTATATCTACAAGTTGTGCAGGGGTTGATAAAGATAATCAAATGCATCTCACAGCATCAATAATGCAACCATCAGTCAAAAATTTATAAGATCAAATTACGAAGGCCTGATGCAATGCATTACCAAATAACAAAAAAAAACCAAAACCAAAATAAACAAAAAAGCCAAACAAAAACAGAAAGCAAGATCTATTTCTTTAAATATATACATTAAACTTCAAAATATTTATTTTATGGTTGCAAATTACTATTACTTATAGGATACTTGACTCTTCACTCCATAACATTGCTGTAAACATTTCTGTAAGGAAAAAAATATAGCTCCTAGGGAAGTCCTGCAGCACCACCACACAACTAACTTTGTTTCCAATTCCAGTTAAAGTCAACACAGTCACAGGTTTCCAAAACTGAGATATTCCCTTGCAGTGAAACACTGCCAAAGCATCCTTAATTTCCCTATCATTCTAAAACATCTGACAGTGCTAGTGAGGATGAATTTGGATGCTATAAAGCATGTGCACGGGGCAATATAGTTTCCAGGAAGACTCCATTAGGAGTTGCCCACTTGCATCCCAGAACAAGACTTAGCACGTACCTTAATGCAGAATTTAGCCTAGAGCCTTAAAAAAACATCCAGATAAGATGTATAAAAACCTCAATTAAAATATATTTGTTAGCTCTAACAGGCTTAGCTAGAATTTCAATACTGGCACATGTGCTTTTAGTTTAAACCATAAATATAGCCATTTTAAAACTCTGTTCAACCTGTTTCATAAAGCATGTTGAAAGTATAATTCATTCTGAACAATTATTGACACACAAGAATGCAGAGCACACGCAGGATCATTCCTTGAACATCTTGTTTCACTCGGTATTTTAGACAAGTTTTGGAAGAAGCATCTAATAGAACATTAGTAGAAGGATGTGCCCACCACATCCAGAATGGATGCCCTAAAACCAGGGAAGTGACGAAAGCTGGAAACAGAAGGCACGCTAACAAGTAGAAAATATTATGCTGTGCAGTAAATATGAAATTCTGAGGTCTTTTATATTGTATATATTTTCAGAGATTAAATATTCAAGTTTGTCCAGCAGAGAATTGGCTGATGACTTCTCTTGTCCGCTAACTGGAACTTTATTCTGTGTAAGATGAAAGTAAAGCAACTCTGGTTACTTCTTTACAGCTATTAGTGTGTTGCTTACTCTCCATCCAGCCAAAACAAATATTGCACCTAATTTAGAAGTGATCAGTCATGTAAAATACACAGTTTTCTTTCTCAACTTCATCCAGAAACAACATATGCTAGTCTTTCACTCAAAGAACGAAGTCTTGTTTTGACCATGCACCCTTAACTAGCAAATTATTAACCATTAAGGAGATCACATTTTCTTGTAAGTAATAGTCATGTAATGATGCTTTAAGATTTCATCTTTGCTTTCATCTTTGAAATAAGATTATCAGTTAACTTGTACTGGCAACTTTCATATGTCACCACCATTGGAAGGTATTGAAAATGTCAAGAGAAAGGGCACTGAAACCAGTATGGCGGAAGTAACACCAACTTTAAAGGATTATTACAGAGTATAAGCATTTATCTTTCAGAAACTGAGCACAGGGATTTATCTATCCTCAAAATCTAATTCTAATATGCTTACTGTTTGATTAAATAAGGTCTGTGTTGCAGGTTTACTCAAGCTTAACTAACTGATCTATTTAACCGACTTCTTAATTCCCCGTTTGTCCATCAGTCTTCAGAATCATTTGTACCACACTTAAGTGAAATGGAAACATTTGAGAAATTGACTACACATCTAAGAGTACAAGCAAAAAAGATCAAGTGAGACAAAGTTACAAATACATTAAAAAATAACACATTGTGCATACTTACAAGAGTATGAATAATATACCAGTACATGCAATATACATAAGCATTTTCCCAGAAATTTAGTACTGAAATACTATATTTATTTTTGAATATATGACTTTCCAAGTGAAGACTCCTGAAAACTGAGGAATTTTATTAGGAACTACCTAGTCTGAAAGAAGAACATGAAGCAGGAAGACTAGCAGTGATGTTGCCCTTTTAAGATGAATTTCAGAAAAAGATCTGATACAGTGCAATTAGCTTAGAACCAAAGTCCTACACTACACATAACCACAAGATCCAGATCAAAATATCAGGAATACTGGAGTCTTCAATATTTGAATCACATCAGTGTCCCATTCTGCATAACACTTCACTGTTTGTTTTATTTCCCTTAGCATTATTATGTTTATTCCAACCATACCTTGGAACTTGTGCCTGGAAGAGCTTGTAATCTAAGATGTAAAATAAAACACGATGCACCTTCCTGCTAGAGGTTTAACTAGAACAGATTTTAGTGATGACTTGCAAAGTTACAAATAACAACTTGCACACCTCTTTGCCATTACACACCTCATTCTTCTGTATATCTAAATCATGTAAGGGCTACCATCCCCAAAGGAAATTATGCCTGAAATAAGTGTCGGATTAGTACAGACACACTGGAATGGTTAATCTAAAGCACTGTGGATTTTGAGTAACCAAGTACAAGTGTGCAGAAAGACAAGTTTTAAAGAAGGAGGGGAGAAAAAAAAAAGTTAATCTACAATCACCAAATTCCTTGTTGACAAAATTACACACAGAACAAAAAAAACCGATTTGTTACATCATGGTATTTCAGACAGCCTACATCACAAAAGCCATTTCTTCTATTTCCCCCTCACGTGCACAAGTTTATGAGAGAGAGAGAGGAAACGGAGCAGGCTGTATGACATACACATGGAAGTCTGCAGATACTGTCTGCAGGAAATGCTTTTGTAAATACGATACCTCAACGCAAACTTTGTGTAGGTAACAAAAAATTTGGGGTAACCTTTATGAGAGAAAGGAACGTAAACTTATCCACTCTTTTGTCACTTGGACCAGTAGGATACCTTTCTATAGGCCTGATTCCTTCAGCAATTTTTCTTAAAAAAAAAAGACCAATTAAATCACGCAATATGCTCCCAATAAATTTCACCATATTATGAAATAACAGATCTAAATTATTTTGAGGCACCAAAGCGCAAACCACAGCCCAAGCTACAATGAATGCTTCACAAAGTTGTCTACTGCAAAAAGGACCCTAATATTAAAGGCAAAAAATATACACAAAGGTATTATTTTCGCTTTTTCAAGGCCTGGCCACCTATTTCTTACAGCTCCTCCATTAAGGCGGGGCCCGAGTACGAAGACCCCCGAGGATGGGGACCCTGGAGGAGGCTCCCGCCCGGATTTCGGGATAAACCCCAGGACGACCCGGCCCCGCGCAGCCTGCGCTGCCCTTCCCCCACAAAGGGTGGGGAGCCGGGGACACAGCCCAGCCCCCC
>RSEF01000004.1:88653817-88672650 GCA_003993805.1 Himantopus leucocephalus | reverse complement strand
CCCTCCCTCCCCCCGCCCCGCCGAGGCCCCCGGGGCCCGCACCCGCCGAAAAGGGCAGGAGGAGAAGGGCGGATGGCGCGGCGGCAGCCCCCCGCCCGCCCGGGTGGGTGTGTGCCGGGCCCGCCGCAGCGGGATGTCACCGCCGCCCGCCTCGGCCCCCTACCCCCCGCCCCCGCCCCTCACCTCGCCGTGTCCCGCCGCGGCCCCGCCGCCGCCCAGGGCTCCGTTGCCGGCGGCCGTCGCCGGCGCTGTCAGCAGGCCGCCCACCGCGCTGGGCGAGGCGGCGGCCGCCTGGGTCGCAGCCCGCAGAGGGGCCGCTCCCGCCGCCGCCCCGGCCTTGCCCAGGCCGCCGGCGCCGCCGCCGCCGCTGGGTCCCGGCCCGCCGGTGCTGCTGAGGCCGCCGCCCCGCTTGTTCTTCCGACGCTTGGCTCCGCGCTTGGCGTCGGCCGGACTCATCGTGCCTGACACCCGGGCAAGGGAGGAGGGAGCGGGGGGGAGGAGGAGGAGGAGGAGGAGGAGAAGAAGGAGGAGGAGGAGGGGAAGGGGCGCGGGGCCGCCGCTAGCGCCCGGGAGCGGAGGGGACGGGCAGGGCGGGGGCACCGGCCACCCCGGGCGCCGAGGAGCGGAGCGCACCGACTGTCACGGCAACGGGGACTCCCTCGGCCCCAGCGCCGCTGACCAGAGTTACCGTCCAATATGGCGGACACAAGGGGAAAGTGATCCCCCTTTACGTCGGGGGGCTCCCCCTTGCGCTGACGGGAACCCGCCCCGCGGGGCACGCTGGGATATGTAGTTCTCGCGCAGCCCGGCGGCCCCTCGCCGGGGCGAACGCCGGACTACAACTCCCGGCGTGCAGTGCGAGGCCCGCCGGGGCGCGGCCGGTGAGCTCATCCGTCCCCGCGGTGCCCGCTGGGAGCTGTAGTCCCCCCCGCCGCCGTTAGCCCCGCCGGCCGACGTTGCCACCCCGGTCAAGGGACTACACCGCCGCCCAGGAGCCGGCGAGCACCACGTGACGCGCGCCCCCGCGCCTTAAAGGGGCCGCAGCTCCCGGCCGTTCCCTCAGGGGGCTGAGGCGCCGTGGGCCCGCGTTCCCCCAGAGCTGGCGGGTGGGCTGCGGCCCCTTCCGCGGGGGCTTGCCCCCGCGGAAGGGGCCGCAGCCCACCCGCCAGCTCTGGGGGAACGTGGGCCCTTGGTGTGGGACTGCTTTGGTGTTGCTCGGTGTAGCCGGCTTTGTGGGGGCTTCCCCACCCCCCGCAGCCCTCAGCACCCCACAAACGCCGCCTCNCCCACCCCCCGCAGCCCTCAGCACCCCACAAACGCCGCCTCTCTCAAACCCCGGGTAGGGCAGGCCGAAAATGGAGGTTGCGCCCCTCAGGCTGGCTGGCTGAGGGCCTGGTGTTCCCCCCTGAAGAGCCCCGAGGGCTTTGCCCATGAGGCAAATGGTCCTCTGCTCCTCGCTCCTGAGGTGCCGGCCTGGCAGTTAGGCCGAAGGAGGCTCTCCTGTAGCCCTGACGCCATCACCCACGGCAGCCTGGCTACTCATCCTACCATCGTCGCCTGCCCGCCGCGGGTGATAAACCACTGCCGCGATCGCCATCGTTTTCCCCAGGTTGTTCTCAGCAATGCACAGTCGCGCATGCGGGCCCAGGAAAGATGAAATGCTGTAGCTTTGACGTGACCGGGTGGCATGGCGTAAAAATAACAGATACGAACACATTAAACCTGGTGATAACTTGATGGCGGTGTAAAATCTTATTGCAGCGTTAACATTTTGATGGCGTTGCGTGGCAGCGATGGTGGGTCAGCCTGTAGTTCAGGGGCACCAGCCCATTTGCCTTTCATTCACCAATGACCAAAGACGCTGAAAAGGTCACGGAAAAGGCAGCTCCGGAGTTTTGGGAGAGAAGTGGAAGACGGCACTAATTTCAGCCTGTCCTGATGAGTGGTTGGCAGCCCCAGTAGGAGCTACCATTTGGTGATTCTATGCTGAAGCTGTTCCAGGCTTAGGTTGCCTTGGTATACACGGAGGAGCTTTGCATGTACATGCAGGCAGCTGTGAAACCAGGAGAACATGTTTGTTCGTTATGTGGTCTAATAAATGGAGAGTTTTTTGGGGCAGGGCCCTAGTCTTCACAAACGCGTTCAACGCTCAGCACGCACAGTGCTGCATAAACAGCAAAGAGCAGTGGCAAGAGTAGCGGCTATACAAAACTCATGCAATTGTATGCAGCCTTTTGCCGCAAACAAATAAATTCTAGGCCTTGTGGTATAAATTCGAAGCTGGCTTCATGTGACATCTCCTCTTAATATATGACATTATTTTCAGAGCCAACATCTTTCACTTGAAATGGTGACACGTCTTATTTCAGTCTTATATAGGGCTGTCTTTATCTTCCTTTCAGAATTATATTTTCACTTGGCCCCTGTTCATTTAACACCATGCTTCTGAAAGAAAGATTACAGCTCTGTCAGTCTCTCTATCCCCTATGTATTACAGATAAAAAGCATTATTATGAGAAACTATTATAGTAAAATCACTCAACCATACAGGAGCTAAAATAATACTACTTAGTCTGACATCACAGCATTTAATTCACATACTCTCATTATAGAAACAAATGTTTTCCTTTTACACTTCAGAAAATAAGGGCCACCCAGATGATTTTTTTTAGATCCAGTTTTCAATATAAAAGAAAATTCACAGTGTGGGGCGGTAAGTTTTTATAAACTGCGCAGGTCAGGGTCTTTTTTAAAACCTGCTAGTAAATACTAGTGCTCAGGAAAATGAGTTACTTTTATGGTTTTGAACTGAACTCAGCTACCACACCTTGTTTTTAACTTACAATTAGCTGCTGAGCCAGTAGATTGTTTTAGAAATGAACTTGCCACTTTGGTGTGGATTTGAACATTTGTATGAACTGGAGCAAAAGGGAGAGGAAATTAATTTGACTGCTGTGAAGACCTGCAACTAAGTTTCTTGCCCTTACTTGAATCAAATTACTTAAAATATTCCACCTCATCCCTAAGAAAATAAACTCAGTCATTTGAACAAACTAACTTTAATTTATCTCATTGTTAATTTAAAGCATGGCAATACACTTCAATATCCTTTGGGGGGAAAATTATTTATACTCCAAAAGTTTTTCACCTTTTGCAGGAATGACATTTATAAAAACTCACTGCATAAACAGCGCAGATCACCGCAGTGCTTTCCCATGCTCTTCCTTTGAACCACCCCAGTTTCAGCAGCATTGTAGTTTTCTCTGTGAGCCATAAAGTCAATAAAAGGCTGCATGGAGAGTTTTGCAGCTCACAGTTACCTTCGAGTTCTGCCTTCAAGATGCCAAGGTGGGCTGGGAAAACTTAATACAGTTTTACCACCTCGCTGGAATATTTGTGGTCTCACATTGCGCATACAATAATGTAAAGAGTCTATAGACTGAACTGTTGTTATAACTGCAATTAAAAAATAAGAGATCTGCTAATCATTACTGTTGTCGAAATAATAGTCTCTGTGCCAGGGAGGTTAAAATTTATGGTTTCTTTAGTTTCAAGGGATTCTTAATTATGCATTTAGTTCCCAGTTCTGCAAATGCTACTTAGTGACATTAGTGATAGACTGAAGTCAAAGAAACAACTCACGCGCAAGGCAGTCCTGCGAAGAGCTTAAAGCTGTCCTTCTGTTCTCCACCATTCTCTAATTACCCTGATTCACTGGGCTATTGATTTATTTACATTTCCAAAACTTAGTTTGGGGTACTGGTTTTCCCTCCATTTTTCCCATACTGCTACAGTTTTGCTGAGCAAAACCAGGGACTTATCATTGACATTAACATTATACAACTCAAGCAATTTGTCAATGTAATTGTTCTGCAACTAACACTAATTTGTCTTTGCTGTTCAACAAGCTGCCATTTTAATAGCAAGTTCATTTTTCTAAAAGGCTTCCCTACAGGAGAGTTAACATGCATGTTTGTGGGTATAGGGAAGGATGTACTTACACATAAGTGAAAACAGTTAGAAAATACTGAGCCCAGACACTTCATCTCCTATGAGCGCCCTATGACAGGGGCTGTGACATCAGAGGTCTATGTTGTTCACCTCCAGAGGCTGTTCTGTCTTTTCCCCAAAGAGGAGGAAGAGGACCTACTGTACTGGGCCTTGCCACACCATGACATGAGACTAGATAGGGCTTTTCCAGCCTTGCCTTTCTATCACTTTGATTTAAGGATCATCATAATGGTGAGAGACCCCCTCCATGATCCATGTACCAAACTCACATCCCACCATGCTTTGGGAAAGCACCTGAAGGTGACAGAGGTCTCCCAGAAGAGCTCTGTCTGTGGTCACACAGCAACAGCATCATGATTACACACTGGCACGCAGATCACTAAAGCAACATCACAGCATACATCTACACTGAGTGCCTTTTAATCAGCTCACCTCCAGTTCTCATACCTGGTGCCAGAGTATCTGAGCTCCTTCTGCATACAGTGGATATTGACAAGTTCCTGGATGGCCTTCATGGAGTCCTAGGCGCTGCCTCCTTTTCAAAGAAAGAAAATGTTCTCAGGCTAAGGTTAGCGATTTATTGGCTTCAGCTGAGAGAGTTTTTGCTTGCTTGGTGGGACTAAACCAAAGAATGATACGAGCAATGTCCTTCTTCTAGCAAGGCTTTCTGTCAAACAAAGGACTGCAGGTTTTTCCTTTAGATGGCCAAATTCAGTTTCACCTAATCTCCTCTGGAATTTGTTTCACAGCCAGATGCCTCATCTGAGAAAACTTTATCTAATGCTGAAGAGGATTAGAGCAAAATAAAAGGAATCTCCCATGTTGTATAATAAAATTTAATTTCAGGAGCTTTATGACCTCTTTGGCTTTATGGTTATTGGTTTTTTTCTAGACAATCTTCACTGGTCCTTAAACAGTGCGTTCTTTAAAGCCGTAAGCACGGGGGTCTTGCAGAAAGTCAGACTTGCTCCAGAGCATCTGCCATGGAGAACAATATCCCAGGGAAAACCTTGACTTGGTGCCTCTTGTAGCTGAGAAGACGTGTGATTCCTGGGTGCTTGTCCACAGTGGCAGCACTGGAAGACTCCTGTGTTGTGCTGAACTTATAAACAAGAAATGCAGAAGCAGAAAAGCAAGCAATATTTTTTTTCCCTACTGAATACCTCAGTAAATAAACTGAATGGTCTGTTTCTTACTATGGGAATGCTAGAATGTGTATGTCTACTGAACTGATCTTAATTCAGCAATTTTTTCCCAATATTCCTTTGATTCTCAGCTTCCCCCACCCCACCCCCCCACCCCCCAGTAAACTCTTTCAGCCTGTTCTGAAGGATGTCTTTTGAAACATAACCTGCATTTTATAAGGCATTGCTTAATTCTGGCCACTGAAATACGGGTTATGTCATGTAATGTTGCTCTCTGCGAGCTGACATTTTATATAATGAAATATGGTGCCTTTTTGCCTTAAAAAGCCACATTGCTGTCCCTTGTTGCCTATTGAAATAGTTACAAAGAAAGATTTTGCACATCAGAACTAAGACTGCAGATAAGACTCGGTATGGGTTCCAGTTTTTCCTAACAAGAGCGTGAGATGTACCTGGACATAGGAAATGGTATACCTGTGGGTTGCTGGCATGCAGCTGGAGGATGTCCTACCAGCAATACCAGCAGCAGTTCAAAATAAAGCAGAGCAGCTCAGACAAGTCTGCCTCGTACGCTTTCAAACCCTTGAAAGAAACTGTAGAGGGAATGAAGTTTAGTCTCTCAGCTCGAGTTTTGGAAGAAAATCCAATTTCCACATTTCAGCATAGGTGTTAACCTACAGATTCAGAGCTTTGCTGGTGTGCTGCGGGAGCGAGGAGGATATTTCCACAGTGTGATCTTCTCTATTCACAGAGTCCCCGCATGGTAGGAAAACACAGCAGCAGTTTCCTTGCTCACAGTTTCCAGTCCTGCCTGCCCAGCCAGCTCCGTGCCTCGGGGAGCCCAGGCTCTCCGCTCCCTCTGAAGGCCACGATCACCGGGGATGTTCTCTTTCTTTGCCTTTTCCTTCCGTCGTTGTTGCCAATAACCCTTAAAATTAAGTACTGGCAGCCATTTGCTGAGAGGTCTCTCAGCATTTTGGGTTGGTTCTGCCCATCGGGTCAGAATTATTCTAGTAGTGTTTCTCCTGTTTCCAGCTACTGCTGTACAACAAGGTTTGGGGCTCTTTTGACTCTTTCATTTCACCTTTTAAAAGATGCTAAATCCATCCGTCAGTTTTAATCCACGGTATGACAGCTGAAAGATCAGAACCAGCCTCCTGGCAGCCACTAGCACCTACAAGCACATGTCCAATTTCATTGCGAGTTGAACTGATAGGAGCATGTTCTGCTTTTACACTCGTCGATCTGGAGGTTTTTAACATTGTCAAAATGAACAATGCAGTTTGTGAGTCTTTCTTACAGTTTATCTGTCTGCTTCTTTGGCTTTTAAATTTATCACCACAGGGGAAAAAAAGAATATCTCATCACTCTTCTGTCAGCTGTTTCCTCAAAATATCCCAAATAATTTATTTTGCCCTATCACTGACTTAAGGTTGTAGTAGCAATTCTCTTCATAACATGAGGATGCTCAACAGAGCTCATGGATCACCCAGGTTTCCACCCTGTGTCTAAGAAACCCAGCAGAGAAAGGGGATAAAAACGTCCAATTTCCCTCTGCTTGTCTCTGAGCAATCAAGTTTGTGAATTTTGATTGCTATTTGTAGAGCAGTTGAACCCAGAGTAACAGTGAGGGGTTTTATGGGCTCACACCACATTTTTTTGATGGCAGAAGAGAGGCAGTCCTGGGTGGGAACATCTCTCCACCAGCACAATGCTGGGGAAATAGCAGCAGTCACAGACAGCATCTTTTGTCTCTCTGGGCTGAACAGAAAGAAGTGGAGAACTAGGGCCTTAGGATGTTGCAGTCATGGACTTTAAGCCCTGAAAAGCCCAATTTACCTGACCGCCTTCAACATCATTCCTAAAATTTCACTTATTATTGGGATGACAATATGTTTTCCAAAAGATCTCTGGTCCCAGCCTGAAAAAATACTGAGTAATAGAGAACACATGGTCACAGAAAAAGTTCAACTGAGGAAGCAAATTACCCTCCTTGTTAAAATGTTAGTACCTCTCCTGCAGCCCAGACTTTGCTGGGTACGGCCTTGCCTGGCAGAGGGAAACGGCAGCGTTAGTGATGCAAAGGCAAGGCGGGCTGGACTAGCCAGACCTGGAGCATTGCCCACTGCCGTCTTCAGGAAGCCCAGTGTCATTTCATGCTTTGGGAACACGTTCCTTCTTCATTGCGCATTTTGACAGCTTCCCCACTTACTGAATGAGGAGCACATGGGTGCTCCCCTGGGAATGATCGCCCAGGAGGAGGGAAGGGATGACAGCGAAGTGAGGGCAAGGCCCGTCCTTTATTATGGGGTGGGTGGAGAGTGAGTTGGAAAAGCAACACACAGATCAAATCCAAGCAATGAAGGTTCTGTGCTGGCAGTAATTGTAATGCAGCTTGTCAAGGAGCAGGGCCTGCAGGTCTCATGGCAGGGCAGGAAGGGTGGGTGTCATGCTCTGCATGTGGGCCGGCTGAGGGGAGCAAACATGGGGCACTCACTTTGAGGAAGTTTTGAAGCCATGGCAGAATGCTGGTTTTTATGGCACTGTTTTTTACGGTGCCTTGCTCAAACAGGCTAGCAGGAACCCTGATGAAGTCAATAATCCTGTGTGTTTTGGGTTCTTCATCTCTGTCTCTCTCTTCTCCAGGTCTTCTGCAATGTGCCAGTCCCTCTTTCTGTACCCCACCTGAGCGGAGTCTGAGAAAGAGGAATGGATTCAAACCCCCATGAGCCTGCCATCTTTGCACCCCAGACTGTGGTGCAGGCACCTACCATCAAACCATGATGCTTTAGCTACATGACACAGTGGAGCACAAGGCACCAAAACTAAGTTTTGCTGCTTTTGCTCTGGACAGAAGGTTAATCTGCATCACCCAACGCCATGCAGTAGGCACATCCCATGTTTCAAGTGAGGTTTTTGACTGCAGAAGACCGTAACAGTTTAAGCACTAAGAAAGAAGTATTCTAGAAAAGCTAATTTCTATAAGCTCTTTTTAGCAGTAGCAGGCAAAGGAAACCAAACCGTATGCTACCACCTTGTCTCAGTGACCTGCTTCAGAATTTTTTTAATCCACTGATCGCTTTCAGTCCCATTTGACAGAGGCAGAGATCCCTCAGATATGCCATCCTACAAGTTTTAGGTGGACATTAACTTTCACATCCCCAGGGTAGCCCCACAAAGGGAAAAACACTTTCAGTCTCTTATCTGAGACTATCTCTTATCCACCAGCCAGCCAGCTCACGCGTAGCTTCAAGCACATCATAAAAGATTCTGCTGCTTGCCTGGGTAGGCAGAGAGGAAATGAGAGACCCTGGAGGGGAAGGGAAGGAATGTGGAGATGCAAAGTCCGACCCCATGGGAAACTAGATTTCCACTCCTCATAGAGCAGCATATTTCAGTGAAGACTGAGGTTCAGAGATGGCCTCACTGAGATGCCTCCAAGCCTGGGGCGCTGGGGGCTAGCGTTTGGTCCAAGATCAAAGATACCAAAAACAGTTGTGAAATTCCAGTCCAGACCAAATTCCTTACCACAGTAAGCATCTGTACTTCAACTTAAATATTTAGTTTGCTTGATGAGATTATTGGAACTGACTGGGCTTGCCCCTGGATTGTCGAATCATTTCCATCTTGTCTCTTAAAATCCAAACCAGGTCTTTTAACCCTCAGGAAACTTGAGCAGTTAGTAAAATGATGTGCTCCAAAAAGATGCTAAGCACCAGAAACCTCATAGCAGCAAGTATAAATACATCTGGCTTTCAGCTGCAGGTCCTTTAAGAGCTACCTGTTACTGTAACCACTTCATATCATTTGCGCAGCGGGGCTTTTTGCTAGATTGATAAGCAGTTCACTGTAAACAACCATTTTGTGGTATTTATATGAATACAGGGTGTCATAATTCTGAGCTTCTCTCCTCCCTACAAGAGAAAATACTCAAGGAAATTCCCCAAAGGGCAAGTCACATTTGGATAAGGCTGGCGTCCCTCCAAGAGTGTGCGATTGCCAGAGAAAGGGAATTTACTTGAGGAAGAATGAGAATATAGCATTATTTACCAGCTAAGAGCTGATTCTGCAGGGGGTAGAACATTGTCTGCCTTGGTATCAGAGGAGACTGAGGCCGCTCCACATCTCAGCCCCGGATTTAATAAACACTGACATGTTTGCACAGTATGTGCTTGCAAAAGGCATTTCTGTAAGTGCAAGGAGGCAGTTTGTGCATTAGCAAGGCCGGCAGAGACATTTTCTGAGCCACTTCAGTATCAGAGTTGTCAAGTGCAACAGCAATATCAAAAGCTTCAGCAGAAATGGGCTTGTTAACGTACACTGTTTCTGGGCACAAACCATTAGTAGAGGGCTACGGTTGCTGGGTTTCAGGGCTTTTGTTAGTCTGAGTTTATCTGTCTGTCTATCTATCTATCTATCTATCTATTTATTTATTTTGAAGTAGTAAAAATGACATGTGTACCAGATTGTTCATGTGTATGAATAAAAAGGAACTTAACCCCCATGGTTGCATATAGCATACACATTTGAGCATACCTTTATATTTAACTCCAGAGAGAAATCAGGGCACAGTTTTACACTGCGGTTTGTTTTTAAAGCATCCGCCTTCAGATAGTGCATCGCGCCACCAACTATGTGCCGTTTGTTTGGGAAAGGGGTGGAACAAGGAAAGACCGGACATTGCAAACATGAAACAGTACCAGTTATAGAGAACATCAAGAGAGAGCACGTAAAAGCAGCTTTAAGGGTGCTGTGCTCAGGTGGGTCACTCCATTGATTTCTGCCTGTTTGATCCCCCTGGCAAATACCGGCAAGCTTGGGCGCAAAACCAGCATCTTTCTTTCTGTCTTCTTCAGTGCAAGTCTTCCTCCCACTTCTCCCAGTTCCCTCCAGGATGGCGCCCAAATAATTTTGAACAACAGCGAGAGAGCACCGCAACTTTAAATAGTCAGAAACTGGGTTTTCAAGGGTAAATTTTCCCCATCCTGGCTAATTGGTACCTGAGTCAAGGCTGACCGAGAAATGAGAAATTTTCTCTTCCCCCTTTTAAAATGTCTACATTATCATAGGCAATTCATGCCAACTGAAGTAAAGGGAAGCAGGCTGTAGTTGGGTTTGGTTATAATAACTTTATTTGTACTTATTTCTATCACATTTCAACTTCCACAGGCCATATAACAGCTCCCTATCTTTGGCTAATGAAGCACTTTTAGTCATCTCATTCAAAATTAAAAATATAACTTTTCTGTTGTGCCATATAAGAGATGGGTGTATCGTCTGAATTATTTTATTTCTTGATGACTAAATTAGAAACAGTCTGGAACAAAGAAAAGATATTTCATTACATGACTGCAAATAAATGGTATATAAAACCACTACATCATGTGCTTCAGTAAAATAACTTGCTGCTGTGAAAAGTACTCTACACCAAAGATTTACTTGAAAATCCTGCCCTTCTCAAAGAAGGGTCACCTCTCTACATTTCAAGCAATCCTATTTGCTTCAAAGTACAAAAGAAAAAAGTGGAAAATGTCTTTATTTAAGAGTATGTGGTAGCCGGATGCATCACCGATAAAGATAATGCTTAATAACTTGAATCCAGAAGGGGCAGCAGATTCAGCCTGAATGAATTCAAAAGCTTTGTCAAAGAGAGCAATTCATTTTTGGCAGCTTGAAAGCTTAGAAAGCAGGTAGGGGACGGGCTGCCAGAAATCTGCTTCTTGGGAGATGTCTTTCTACTGACGATACCTTTAGAATTCGATCTAACCTGGATTACCCCTTGGATGTTATTTGCTGCTCATGCTCTGGCTTAGGATGTGCAGGGTCTGGGTTGAGTTTCCTTTTCCGCCCAAAGCCCCGTGTGATTCTGACCATGTATTTAACCTCCTTGGGCTCAGTTTCCCTTGTATGAAATGGAAATAAAAACCATTGTGAAATCTTCCTTCTGAGCCTCTCTGGCGTGGTATCTTACTGTTTCCAGAATAAATCACTGAAGATTGCATGGACCATAGAAATCTGATCTATAGAGTAGATTGATCTGTAAGAAAAGGTACCATAGTTGAAATAAACCATCATTTTCTCCTACAAAACACAACAGTAACACCATGCAAGAAGTCAATGGAATTATATTGGCACAGGTCAAATCACTATAAAACTATCTAAGAAGTGGTATCTAATACAGGCAACACTCAAAAAGCTATACTGTCTGTTTTGTCATCCTGTGTTAGGATGGCTTAATGTTCAGGCAATTCAGATCTGCGGTAAGGAGTTATATACCCACTGCCTTGTCACAGTAGTTGTGATAGTTGGTTAAAGCATCATCCCTCAAGCTTTTATTAAAGTAGTTTAAATTATTTTTTTTTAAATGGCAATAAAATACTAAATCACTATCTCATAGCAATTTCATAACTGTTCTAGTTCTACCCGTTCCATACAGTATTTCCTTAGTGCTTTCACTGTTAAAGCCTTACAAAAAGACCATAGTCCCAATTTCCTCTCCCAGGGTGAGACGCTGGAGTCTGAACACCATCATGTTAAGCCAAAGGAGCTGCAGCACTTTCCATGCCGTAAGACACTGGTCTGCCTATAACTCAGGGAATTAGATCTGAGTTCACGCTGAGCATGTTCTTAGCTGTTAAAGCAAAATCTTCTTCCCCTCCCAGGTTTTAAAATGTGACCTTGTTTTCCAAAGAATATCACTGACCATTTTTTTAAGTTCTGCATAAAATTGGCAAAAGCTCCCACTGTTGCTGTTAAACTGCAAGAAGAAGTCTCATCTGTTTTGCCTGGTTAACTCGGGTGAGTTTTTACAGCGTTTTCCTCCTGTTATCCTTGGAGGTCTGGTACAATGAAGGCTTTGTCTAACTCCAGCTGTAATTATTGGTAAGAACAGAAAGAAGAGGGGAAGTGGAGGAGAGGTGAGAAGCGCATCCCTCAGGGTACATCACAATCCGCCTGCGACATTTAGGACGCGGTGTCAAATAGCTGCCTGTTGTGGAGACCAGAAGAGCTTTTCTGCAAATATGTGTGAACATATTTGGGTTCAGCTGTGGGCCAAGGCAGGATTGGGTTTGGATTTGCTTGCTGCCTTATATGAAAAAGCCTAATCCAAGAGAAAAGGGGAGGGAGAAGGTGATGATATCAAACCTGCCATGTCCTGTGTCAGAAGAAATAAGGAGAGAAGCCATTTCTACCTGGCCAAGCAGAGAAGTGAAGCAGCAGTTGGAGCCAAGAGCTGCTGGGTCTCCAGCAGTCGTTGAGCCAGGAGCATGAAGTGGGCTTGGACATGGTGAGGAGCAAATGAAGGAAATGCCATGGTTGTGGAAGATGTACCCCCAAAAAAGTCCAGTAAACTGATGACCTCACCGGGCTGTAAGTCCCAAAAGAGCCGGGAGACAGGCAAGGGAGAGCAGGTGAGTGTCCCATGAGTGAGTGTCGCGGGAGGGGAGTTAGCAACTGGAGGGAAGAAAGGAAGACATGGATTTTGGAGATGTTTCTGGGACTTCAGTTGTGGTGAGGATCTCCTGAAAAGAAGCCAGCAAGCTCCTCCGTCAGCTGAGGGGGGAAAAGGAGGAGGGGGAGGAAGCAGAAACCAGGGGAAGACAGCACAGAAAATGCAGCCCATGGAAAACAGAAGAACAAAAGGCAAAGGGGACACGGAAAAATGTTGAGTTCTTGAGCCACCCCATCTTTCGCTTTATTAGGCCCACGTGCAAAGGCAGCCCACGGGCAGAGCACCTTTGTGGGTCTGTGCACTACAGTTAAGTGCAGTGGTAGTCTCAAAATGACCCGCTGCAAGACATGCGAGCTCATCCATATCCCCTCTGCATGGGATGAAACCTTTTTCTTTAAAAAAAAATAAAAAAGAAGCATTTTCTTAAAAATTAGTGCTTAGGATACATCCAAATTACTGTAACCTCCTGTTCTTTCTCAGCAAGTCCAGCCTCAGAGTAACCATGGCAACACCAAGCACCCATTTTCTCTTTTTCCCCCCCAGTTGTATCCACTGCTGGGGAAGTTAGTCCTGGCATTGCTGCAGCACGGGGGAGGTTGTGCATGGCTGCATGTCTTCAAGCTCAGGCCTTCATCTGAAAAACCTAAACATCTGTAAATAAAAAGGTTATTGTGCCCATGAACTTACCTAGTTCTTATAAAAGAGCTCTGCTTTGTCCAATAACGGTGCTAAATAATGGTTTTCACTTTATTCCCATTGTCACACGCAATCACTTCGCAAAGCCCGAGGCGCTGTTGGTGCCTCCATCATCTTGAGATGCAGGTGAGCTTCTTTTCCCAGACTCTCAGCCAGCATCAGAGACAGATGTTTGTATTTTTTTCATTTGTTTTACTCTCTGTGGATCGTTCGATTTTCTCAGCCCGAGGCAGGCTGCGAGAGTCACTGTAGTAAATAAGCCTGCTTGCTTTATGGTTTCTAGCCATCCTGCATGGCTGCTGAATTGCTCTGCGTGGCCATGTCTTTCTTCTGAGGCTCACGAAGATATAGAGGGACCACCAACACACACACAGCCCTGACACATCAGCTGGTAACAGGTTCTCCTGGCTTTATCTCTGTGAGATTATGTCCCAAGGTCCTGTTTGCCTCCATCCATGAGGGGAAATTTTTCATTGGGTCTCACCGGTCCTCGCTGATGCCATGGGTGGCTGCCAGCACCAGGAGGCATTGCCTCCCTCCTTCGCAGCTGGCAGTGCGGACTGCTGAAGGCTGCATGATGTGAGCTCCAGGGGTGCTCATTCACCTGCAGAGAAAGGAGTAAGCCCAGAAAAGCTCAATTTCCACTGCAGGTGCAACATCTCCACCTTTGACCCAGGCAGTTTTTCTGTCTCATCAAGACCAACTATTTCAGTGTCAGGAGTGTTCTCAAAACATTTCACCTTTGGCAAAATCATCCTTCCGCCTGCAAGCTGAAGTGATCCTTATTCTTACAGCATCCCTGTATCACCTCTAGAAATAAAGGTCCGTACAAATATCACAGACAGCTGACAAGCTGAAGGCAATTAGTGCTCTCTCTCTCTGACACCCAGTCACACAATGTCTGCTGACCTTCTGCTATTTTTCCGGCTTCCCTCTCACCAGAATCCCCATTACTGTGTTTTGCTATGAAAATATTACGAACTACAGCTCAGTTAATGAGAAACACAATACAGACAGGGACACATGTAGCTGTCACGTCACCACAGGCTGCAACACTCCCTCAGCACAGTGGCGCCTCCCCCAGCTCTACCATCCCTTTTGCACAGGATGGCTCTTGCAAAATTCCCTGGTAATTAGATAAAACAAGCAGGATCCTCTTGGTTTGCAGCAGGACAAATGCTATGAGACTGACCTACTCCACAGGTGCCTTCCCAGGCCTTCACTTTATTTATGGTGGTGGATTGGAAGTGATCTCCGGGGTGGCCAAAAAACCGCAGAGACATTGCAGCCCAGCCTGCGGCAGCCAGCAGAGCTATTCCATGTGCGCAGTGCAAGGATGGATGACGATGCTGGGCTGCTTGGATAAGGTGCAATTAAAAGAAGAAGGAAACAACAGCCTGACTTTATTCTACAGCTTTGTAAGTGTCCGTGTCACTCACATATTTTTTCTACAGGGATTGATATTGCTTTGCTGCTTTGTCTTTAATGAATAAAACCTTTCTGTGAGAATCTGAATACATGCATTACCATTTTGGCCATTACCAGCCTTTGCAGGCTATGAACCCATTCCTTTCCACGGTGACATCAGCTAGTGGAGGAAGTGATTTATTTTAGCACAGTGCAACTCCTTGTAATTGGCGTCATGTTGCTGCAACAGCCACAGGCTCCCTCGGCGGTGCAGAACATTTTGACGCAGTGCATCCTCCCTGTGATAACAAAAGTGATGTTGAGAGGTGTGCTCGACAGACCTCTGTCGCCGATATTAACGCAAGTATTGGGAACAACGTCCCAGGCCTGAGAACCAAGAACTGTGCACCCAACCGTGCTCACCCTGCTGACCCCACCGTGCTCAGGGCTGTGGAGTCAAGCCTGACAGCCGCAAGCATCAACCCATGCCGGTATGCATCCACCTGGGTACCATTGCCTACCATAAACGACTGATTGAGAGCACTTTGGAGAAGGGCAATGCCTTTCTCCTTTCCTTGTGAAGGATCCCGCTCTCCTCTGGACACTGCAGAAAGCTGCTCTGCTGTTTCCAAGGTGATGCCTGGAGGTGAAGCCTGTTACATATTCTCTTGCAGGTAGCAGCAGCTGTAGCTGAGAGATGCCCTTGGACAGGCCATTGTTTGAAAGGAGGTAGGAAAAAGGCAGAAAGAAAAGATCTATTTGTAATAATTTTTTAAAGACCGGTAAGAAAAAAAGACAAATCAGGGCATTTATTTTATGAGATGGTGAGTGTTTGCTAATGCAGTTCAAGTCCTTGCACCTTGGAATGAGCACTGTACCTTCATTGTAAACAACAAAATTAATCATTTCATCCTCGTTTAGCTCTGTCCTCTAAGATGATGGTTACAAATGTTGTTCATGCCTAATATTAGGTTTTGAGTTGCCTGAGAAAGACTCCAATTTTAAGGTTTTTCACTTTATAAATCAAAAGGTGTATCAAAGAGGTTCCTTTCTGTGGGCTCCTTAGTGGAAGGGCTTGCTGTGGATGCAGAACTTGGCCCCTTGCTGCCTCTGGGACCTCCTGAAATCTTGGGGAACATTTTCTAAACTTTAAAACGTCTTTCTGGAATTTCTTCTCCAGAGTTTTTGCCACAAACCAAAAACCACATTTATTTTAAACTTGATTTACCCCTTACCAGTCTTTCTGCTGACCTCCTTCAGCTCAAAATTTCATCACACACTGTGGTTTTGCAAGCAGTGGATGCTTGGTTTAATAGATACATTTCAGTCAGTGTCCTAAGAAAACAAACAGAAAGCTGACCCCAGAAGATGCTTGTCTTCTTTTCGTTTTTCCTCCTGGTAATGTCCTGGGGAAACCATAAGCATATACTGTATACACTTGGATGTAATGGATATTTTTTCAAAACTTTAAAATTTGTTCTTGCAGGGTAGTGTTTGGTGCCCACCTAGGTCAGACCATCTCCTCGTCCAGGCTGCCATCTGCCTCCAAGCAATCAATGCCAGACATTTTAAAGGAAAATTGATAAAACCAGCCCCAAGCTTCGAACATGGGTGGTTTGTAGGACTCCTTTCCCAGGGTAGTTTTGCCCTGTCCCGTGGAGTTCAAGATGAAATTAAAGGCTGGGAGATGGTAAGCAGCAATACAGCACGGACATCTGAGTCGCTCTCATCAGCCTGTTGAAATGTGCTGGAGGTGGGAATGAGGCAAGGTCAGAACTAGCCTGGCCAAGAAACTCCTGAAGTCTGGAAAACTGGGAAGAAGGAGGATGAATGGCAATGATGAGAGCTCTGGTCATCTGCTCTCATCCCTCCACTCCTCGCCAGGAGAGTAACATGGTTGTGGTCATGCAACTGAGCACTCACTGAGCTGGAGGTCTTCTCAACCATGGCTTCTGATGCAATGGAGACTTGAAGAGTCCGGACTGGTGTCTGTGGTTGTTTGGGCAGCAAAGAGAATAAGTAAGCCATCCACCACAGGAGTCTGATGTTAAAAGAGGACAGATGACAAACGTATTCGTATCTCTATGAGCTGGATGGTTTATTCCCCTCCTTCTCAGGCACAAACCCGTGGGAGCACCCCTGTTCCCAAGGCAGGATTTGCTTTGCAGCGAGAAGACCAAGGGGGCTCTACTGTCTTGCAGACAAGATGCGGAGCACGACCTGTATTGCAAAGGAAAGACCCTGGGGCAAATTTAGCAGCTCTCAATTATCTCTGTTAGCACAGCTTAGCCTGACACAGAGCGGAGAGGGTGCGGCAGGGCATTGCTGCCCCTGTGCAGCTCAGGGCTGGCCCCATCCTGGCTCTCCCCACAGCAGGATGGTGACCATGCAGAAGCTGCTGGCAACTGCGGCACGGTGCCCGAGCACCATCGTGGGGTGCTGCGAAAGCTCCACCTCCACATCCCGCGGCACAGCACTGTGTTATGTTACATGTTTGTTATTTGTACCCAGAGAAATTGGGGTGGGGTGTGGTAGGGAAATAGTGGAAGTTTATTTTCCATGGAAAACTACGAAAGCCACGTGCAAAATCAAAACCACGCTGACCCTTGTGCTGTGCAAATCCCGGGTTTACAGCAGCTCTGCTTTCTGGCTACATAAGAATATGAGTATTTATTTGCTGTGCTGAGTTCCAGGCAGCACCGTGGTACATCCAGAGGGCACAGTATGCATCTGAATTAGGGTGCAAGCATCAGTTCAGCAGCACGTTGGGTATGTAGTCCCTGGCAGATTATAGACTTATTATGCATTGGTTCTAACTGGCGCAGGGAGCACCAGGGAGCACCAAAGCTGTTTTGAAATAAGTGTCTCTCAACGCTTACATCCGTTCGTGTAAGTTACAAGCTTTTAATCTGCCTCCAATGTACTGAACTTCTGCAACACCTTCGTTGTTTTTGATTTATAATTCTTCGAAGTGCATTCAGGGCTTGGAACAAGGTGCAAGGCAGACAGGGCAAAGGGAAAGAGGCTGCTGCAAGCGAGGGCTGCCGTCACCCCCGCAGGCAGTCACTCTCCCCAGCGTGGGCTACCTCACCTAACGCCGCGGGCTGTGCTCATGCAGCAGCTAGAGGGGTGAGAGGATGCTGTGCCCTGTCCCTGGGGGGCCATTGCCTGTGCCCCTTCGGCACCCGGCTGCCCGCCCAGGAGCAGGCTGTGCGTCCCTATCGCTGGGAAGCACGAGTGATTTTGGCACTTTGCTCAGAGAGCCAGGTTTGGCTGCCTCTAGCCAAATCTGGAGGCTTTTTTTGAGGCTTCTAGGTGAAACTGGATCTGAACCCAGACTCCAGTTCATCTTACCCAACAACCCTCTGGGCCGTTCGATTCCCTTAGCTGGTTCATCTCTGTGTTTGCAGGCAGATGCCACAGCTGTCTTGTGGAGTAGGGCATCATCTGCGCCCAGCTCTCCTGGGAACACAGAGCCTCAGGGCACTGGTGGAGCAGTAGTGAATGCTGTGCTGCTGGTCGTGCTGTGAGAATTGTGAAATGCAAGTCCGGGCAATTAAAAACTGTCACAGAGCGTCCCTTTGGGAGTGTCGAGGCAGAAGGAGGAAGGTGAGGGACCGAAGTGATAACCTTTGTTATCTGTTTTCATACAGACTGACATCATAAAGCCCTGTGTGTCCAGAATAGGCTCAGACTACACACACATTCACAGGGTGTGAGGAACACACTGGGCCTGTTGCTTTAAATGTACCCCGATTATCAATTGTATTATGCAGAGCATGTTCTTACATCACAGCTTTCTGTCCTTACATCAGTTATTCCAGGAAGTCTTTCACAGCATGAAATTGGGTGCTAATTAAATTGTGGCGGCCGGCACCACTGAGGCATTGTCAGCAGCAGTGCTTCTGCAGAGGGGATGTTAAATGTACAAATTGTGTTATCTTTGGTGGAAAGAGTGCTAGCTCCAGTGCTAGAGAGAAACTGAAGGGGCTGGTGGAGCCAAAGGGCTGATCGCCGGAGCACACAAACGCCCACAGAGGAGATGGGGCTTGGCACAAGTCAGCTCACCTGGCACAGGTAGAATCATAGAATCATTTTGGTTGGAAGAGAGCTTTAAGATC
>RSEF01000004.1:88614910-88653717 GCA_003993805.1 Himantopus leucocephalus | reverse complement strand
TAGAATGTGAAAAGCAGCAGTAAATTAGCTGCTGCTCTGAAAATAATAGGCGGTTGCTTCCGGTTCTGCTCATGCTGCTGCAGAGGGATAGAAATGGAGGCAGCTTAGGAACCATCTGAACACCCTCCTCCCTGCTCCCCAGTTTCAGTACCCTAATTTGAGTTAGGCTACAGGAGATTCTTTCCCTCTTTCTCCCCCAAACAGGCAAATTCAGGTGCGGATCCATAAACACCTCATTTTAGATTAACAGTTGCTAAAGAACAAAACAAAAAAAAAAATGAACCCCAAACCTGCCATTGTCTTTGGTGGAACTAGGGCTGCGGCAATGCAGATTATGCCATAAAGTTTGAGGTCTTTCCTTTGCAAAGGCTCAGCAACAATCCCAGCAGGAGATACCCCCATGCTATTCCTGCTGCTTGTTTCTGGTTCTGCATGGCAGCAGTGGCATCCCAGAGCTGAGGTTATGAACTACACTGTGGATGGGATTCAATACTATACTAGCTTTAAAAATAGCAGTAAAAAAAAAAAAAAGTAGATTTTTTAAAGACTTCTTGGAGTAATAAACCGAACTACTTTGAACCATGGTCACCTACAGTTGCACTTGGCATCTCTGACAGGAGAACATTAACTGATGTTGCAGCTAAACAGTTCATATTTGTGAAGTCAAAGACTTCTCTCCTTCAACTTTTATTTAAATTATTGGCCTATACCTTTGGTATATCTGGAATAACTTCAACTTTAAATTGCGTTTAATGTTGCATTACCCATGACTGGTATATATTCTCCCCAAGTTCTGGGGCAAAAAGCTATTTGAGATTACCCTCTAACCATCTGCAAGCGCACCTCCAGAGCAGCTTCTGTGCTGACCTGTAATGCATGGCTTTCATGCACTGACAAGTCAACTTTGAACTTAAAACTTATCATTAAAGCCAGATTCTATCAAGGAGCACAATACAAACTTAATTTGACTACAAGATTTAGATAAGTGTGCTATTCACTACTTACCACAACAGAATCATTGTGAGTTAGATCAACAACTACAGGCTCAGCAGATTCACACGTGAGATCTACAACTTCTTCACCAGCTTAAAAACACAATGTTAGAGTCAAGATCAGAGATCACAGAGGAATAAAATTGCCTGCCACTATGTAACAGGATTCTCTCTTCAGGAAGGTATCCAACATTTCACTCAAGCTTTGCCCTCAATAGTCCGTGTAGAGCATTACCACCGCTGTCTTCTGCAAGTTGTAATGCAAGAGGAACAGCAGCTGGGCTCCTCATACAGTTCTGCTGTATGACAAGAGGTTGTGGGAGGTATACAGCAACAGATTATTCATCTAACATAGGAGAATGTTTATCACAGGGAATACAATGTCAATCATATAGGATATAATAATTTTACAGTACCATGCTGTAAACGTTCCTGTCTCATCCAACCTTTCATAGCCAAATGCACAGCAAAAACTGAAAAAGCCACATTATTACCTGGAAACCAACAGTTACTTTTAATTTTTCCTAGGACTTCAGAAGGCAATTTAAATATCTATTTAAAGCCTCAAGAAGGCTTCTTAAATTCTGATACTTATTGTAAAAACATACTGACCAAGCACTGCGTCTCCCTTGAGCGACAGGGCACAACTAATGACAAACTTTTAATTATCTTCTTAAAACTTGGGAGTTCACAAACTTAGCTTGCCATTATCTGTAGTGGCAGCTGCAGTAACTCCCAGCTCACCAGACTAGACATTCAGATATTTGAGCAGTACTTGAGTACCTTTCTCACACAACTAATCTATCACTAGTGGTGAATGTATCGCATCCCAGTAACAAACTAAAACAGTTGTCAGTAGGCTTGTTGTTCATAGATGCCATACTAGATGCTTTCTAAAATCAGAGGTTTCCCTTTCTCTCCAGTAAAGTGCCTAGAAACTGGCAAAAATACAGGTTAAGTGGGACCCCAACCCTCCAGAAGCAGTTTATATTCTGACCAAGTTAAAAAGAAAGCTTACCACTTTCTTCAAGTTCTATTGGCTCTGCTTCTGAAGCCATTTCTGCAGTAGAAGCCACCAGCCTGTTTCGTTTCTGAGCCTGCCTAGAATTAACTGCTCCTCCCCGGCGCTTTCGTTGAGTCTAAGAGAGAACAAAGCCTTAGTATTTTCTTTAGGAGTAATATTAACTTGGCCTTCATCTTTGCAGCACCCATGAAAGCACACAAAGTTACACAAACCACTCTCCTGAAAGGCTGTAATACGCAAAGAATGGTGGCATGGGTCGTTCCTACCTGAACACATCACATCAAGGAAAAGACATCACCCCAGATCTCTTACCAGTTGGGTCACGAATAAAAACCATATTGCGATGGTTTGCAAATGAGAAGACTAGTTCACAATTATATCATATGTTCGCTTCTAGCCAACCATTGAAATCAGTCTGACCTAAGGTTTTTGCTCACATTGTAAGCATTTCTGAACTATTGCTAGCACCTAGAAAGATTAAGAATCTTAAGTATCACAGAACATGAAGTTTTAATATGCTTATGCTCCAGTGTATTTACTACAAACTCTTAAAACTGTTTATAGAAGTACCACAAACAGCACATTTTAAGAATCAGGTTCGCACCGAGTAGGAAAATACTTACTGTACTCATGTTGTTTCTTGATCTAAAACTACGGAAGGAGAGGTACAAATACCAAAAAATTAATTGCAAGAAAGCTACAAGTATCAATTCCTTATATTCCTTTAGGTAGCACGCTCTTAGAAAATCCAGATTTCTCAGGGTCTGAGAACAATGTTCTTCCAAACCTGTAAGAAAAGGAGAGAGAAGATTACCTATCTGTAATGCCCCCTCACCAAGATTCCCATTCCTGAGTCACCAGTTTCTGTCCAAGCTGGAGGGGAAGTCCCCGAGTTTGGCATTTGAGCCTCAGACACCTACAGCTGAGCCTGAAGGCTCAGTCATTCGTACCCATTTCCTTAACTAAACACCAGAATAAGCTAGTTTGTTAGCCAGCTAGAAAAATACTAAGGAATCCCAATTAAGTTTAACTGAAAAACAACTGATTGACTCTTGTAGCAATGTTTGTGTGTGGGCAGGACACTGGGAATTGTGTCATAAGCAGCCATCTCCGGAGAACAAAAAATTATATAGAAGCAGTTCTCTTCTCCATCCCATCTCCAGATTCCAACAGGTGGGAGCTGAATAGCTTCAGAGGAATCTAAAGCAAGTGGAGCTAAATTTCAGGTTAGAAGTATGCACGGATCTGCAAGAGAATATGAGTTTACAGTAGCTAATCTGTGGTAACTGTGGGTGTGCATGCCCCTACCCACCAGACAGCAAACTGCTAAGTGGGAAGAGGTGAAAAGCAAGCATAATGGTGGTTATGAATAGCTAACATGGTACTGAAGTTTACATCTCAAAGCTTGCTCATGGTACAATTATCCAGTGTCCAACACACAATGAGGAGCTGGAGGGTGAGGGGAAACGGGGGAGGAATCGGGAAAAAACCAGTTATATTAAACAAGAACTGCAGAAATGTCTTCCTGATACTGACCTTGACCTACACTGCAGAGACCAGCACACAGCCTATTAACCTATTATTCTCAGATTAGGAAACGCTAAGACCGTGCAGAAGGATAGAATGGCACTGCTAGTCAATCGAAACCTTGAGTTAAAGGAAGCCTGACTGACTTTTTTCCTCTTAAGAAAGTAAGTGATATAAGAAAGTTTAAGAGACCCCTTAACACTGAATTGTGACATTATTAAAACAAAACATGCTTGAGAAAAATCCTTACACTAAGTTTGGTACTTTTACTAAGCCCAAAGATATATTTATGCAGTTTCAAGCAACACAATAGCCATTCATCAAATGTTCTCCCATTTTTTCATTTTAAAACTGGCACTGGATTGCAAAGGCTAAAATGAAAACCAATTTTTTTTTTTAACTTGGACCACTTGCTACATGCCAGACTTAGCAATCAGTGAGCCCACAGGCAGATGCTGGTCACAGAAGATGACATTTTCAGAACTGCTATGCATAGCCCCCTCCCCAAATATCAACCTAATCATTTTTGATGGCTTTAAGATTTTTTTATGATTTTTTAAAAAATCTAAACTTCCGTGACTGTTTTTTCAAAAGTTTTTATCACAAATGTGAGCAATAGCCTTGTTCTCACCTGGGATGTTGAAGACTAAGTTTTCTATCAAGAGAAAGCTGGGAACTGACTTGTGGTCTCCCACTTCCTCAGTACAGGACTCACCTACACAACCATGTTCATAACATTCTGTGTCCAGGTACTGCGAGTTCTCTTTGCACCCTTCACCCCACTGTTCTTAAGGTCTAGATTTCATTTTACCTGTTAAGGAAGAAAGCTTTTCTGCCAGCCTTACCAACATTCTTGGGAAGATCATATTTTACTCACTTCACTGAATTTTTGGAATAGCTAACAGGAACTTTTAAAACAAGACCATACCCAGTTCTGCACTCATACAAAACAAACCAGAAAGACTGTTCTGTGAGCATATTTTCTAGGTGCTATAGGAGTTCCTCACTCAGCATGATTATTATTCATAGGTTTGGTTTTGGAGCTTTTTGGAGACAAGGGGAAGAGGGAAGTGAAGCAAGAAGGAGGACACACGGCACAAGGGATGGTGGAAAGGGAGAGAATCATCCCTAAACCTAGCACATCTGCTCTTTCAAACTAGTTGCTCAAAGACAAGTTACCATCTTCATCTAACAGCTACAACTGAAACTGAAACTAACTTAGGCAAAGCAGTTTTCCGCACACAGCAGGAGGAAGAACAAGACTGAGCAACATATGAGGTGTGTTAAGAAGTTATGCCATCGGATTCTTTATAAGTTTACTTCATCAAGAAAGCAAAGACACATTTCCTTAGTTCTCCTCAGACACAGAATTGGAAAAAAATAATTGGACACTAAAAAGCTGGGAAATGTTAGTTGGTACACACATCTGAGGATTATAAAGAAATAAACTTTATATAAGCTTGCGTTATATTACAAGTTGTTAGAATTGTTTTTAAATACAACCTGTTAGAGCAATCTAATACACTGACATATCTGCACTGCTGAAAGACGGCAAAACCCAAGTCTGATGTATTCACTAGCCAGCATGGTTTTGGACATAAAACACCCAGATGGTTTCGCAAGACTCCGTGCTTTTCAGATTAAACACTGAATACAACCCAGTGCAGTGGTATGTTGACAAAGTATCTTTAGAAAGGGTTAAAAATATGGCAGGGAGCAAGGACTTGGGATGACTCCAAACATAAAATGTTGCATAGATTCTCTTTGACAACAAGTGGTTTAAGTACCAAAGAATAGCTATCACAGAAAAAAAAACCCAAACAACCAAATAAAAAAGAACCCAAATAAACAACAAACAAACAATCAAAACTTAAATTTGAAAATTATGGTGAAAAGAAAACCAAAGTAATACACAATAGAAGATCTGTCATGCTAAGACCACCTTACCCACGTTAAATATTCACACACTTCTTTACCAGGACACCAAGGAACAGATTATTTATACGATTACTATGGCATGTCTCAGAGGATCCAATATCAGACCTCAATGGCAACACAGGATAGAGCCACTTCTTGAACTAAGTGACAGAGAGCACCATTGCTATTTAGATCGTTTAATTTTCAGAATCTTACAACATTGGCAGTAGGCTTTCTTTATACTTAATACAGAGAGTATAGGTAGGGCACAAATGCGCTAGTGGCCCACATCTTTACCTCTTCAGAAGCTTCCAAAGAAGAAAGTTGAGAATGGATACCCATAAGGAAGCTCATTGTAAAACTACCTTAAAATCATCATACGCAGGTTCATCAGTATCAACACAACCCAGCTCAAGAGACTCATGTTTATAAATTCCAGATTGATTTTCTTTACTAAGACTACGGAAGGTGTCTCATGATTCAGCAACATTTTTTCTCTTGTACAAACCTACCTCTTCTGTGGGGCTATAGATTTCCACATGTTATCGGCTTACTTGAGAAACTTCACTGAAAGTTAATTACCTGAACTGTAAGAACAGGTAGCAAAATGAGGCAAAGCTTACTTTCTTGAATACACCACAGATCAAGTTAGCAGTGCACAAGAACAGAGGTAAACAAAACAGTTCCAAGTTTTGCACATTTGGAGACGTATTCGTCATTAAGAATGCCTTAAAGATTTTCAAAACCTCAGGATCGCTCAATTTAATGATATGATTTGTTATACAGGACTGGATAGCCCAAATAAGCGATAAGGTCTATGTGCTCCTCCTCCAGCAGTCACTATGAAACCCAGCACCAAGATTCCCAATACTGGATAATACAGAGTTACTGCATCAACCTCCTGCATTCAGACATCAATTCAAAATTCTAGAATTATTTTTTTAATGTAAAAAAACCCAAACAAAGTTTTTTTTAATGTGTAAACTTAGCAGACCAACTTAGCAAGCCAATAAATACTTTTAACTTTTACAGACGTTTTATTGCATCACTGCAGGATGACACTGTACCAGAAAAGCCACTCCCCCTTCCTCTCATACGCAGAGCTCTGCTCATGCAGTTTTTGTTCCTGTCATTTAGCTCTCCCAAGGGCGTAAGTAGTGTTGTCCTCATAACAACAAAGTTCAAGGTTTATTTTAGCTAAACTTTAAGGACTATATCCACCAACCTTCCTCAATATAGGTAGATACTTGAGAAAAATAAAAGGTAAAGTCATCTAAATTAAGAATGTTTACACTAGGAGTAAAAGAAAAATTATGATTATGGGAATCAATAAAGTCTCCTGTTAAATTTTTTCCTCTATAGAAAAGTTACCATTTTTACTGAGTTCAAGCTGACCTAATTTAACATGTTTGAATTACAATTCTAAAAACATGGATTCTCTAGACAACATAAACTGAAAACTTTTCTTACACCACTCTGAAAACTAAGTTTCGGTCTCCCATATGCTTACCATGAATTGAGGCAAAATAGCTTAAGCAAGAAGTAGACAGTTTTACCATGTCTCACTAACACAAGCAAGACTTTACTTCATAATCATCCTAAACATTACAAACACACCAGTGTAACTACCTGAAGAAAACAATAACGTCAGTCTAAATGTTTTGTGTGTGTAAGGCACAGATGACAAAACCAGTATATATTCGTCATGGTTTAGGGCTAACTGGCCATTGGGTGAGAAACAGATGCTCCCCCCTACCTCTCTTCAATGAGAGGAAGAGGAGGGAAAAAGAGACTTATGAGTTCAGAAGGAACTAAAGTACTTTAATGAAATATTAATAATTAAATAAAAAGAAAATAATGAAGTATGTACAAAACCAGATCAAGCTCCACAGGGTGACAATCACGTCACTGGCTGGCACTGGGGAAGCCCCAGACTGGACTCAGTGATGGACAGGAACTGAGTACCCAGCCTGGATTCCGGATCAGGATCAAAGGCAGACAGACAGACAGAGTCGTCCTTGGATGCTGGCCATTGAAGAAAGAGGTCTGACCCTTTGATCCTTCAGCTTTTATCCTGAGCATGAGGCAGATGGGATGGAATACCCTGTTGGTCAGTTCTGGGTCACCTGTCCTGTCTGCTCCTTCCCACAGGTGCCACCCCTCTACCCTTTTCCTCTTCGACCCTCCAATGGGGCAAATAACAAAGTTATCTGGCCTTGGGTGTTATAGCAAGATCCTCTCTGCATACCATGCCTTGGCATCAGCTATAAACATAGGTCTTACCACTCTGAGAGCGAACAGTGTCTGCACAAAGTGCTGTTAATTTCAGTAGTTAGAAGAGGCCCAGCTAAAACGTAAAGTTACTGAACAAAACTGGTCCCATTCTACCTCAAACCAGGACAATATTCTATTTGTCAAAACATTATATGTTATGCCTTTAAGCCTTTGCTTCTCATTTCTCACTCTTAAGACCTCTCTTTGCACTCCTAACAACAGGAAACAGAGTATCAAAGATGCAAACACATATAAAATTTTTTTCTGTGGTCAGAAGATGCACACACCAATCACAAAGTGCTAGTCTCCAATTTTTTTATCACAGGGAACAGCAATGGGCCATGTTACTCTTTCACCACTTTCCTATCATGTATTTCCAGCACCTTTAAAAAGGTTCTCATTTTTTCAGATGCACTACAATTCCTTTAGTGAAAACAGATGCCGAGTCTATTATGTTTTATCCAAATTAGGTCAAGCAGTCCCATTCTACAAAAGCTTGGTGAGAGGCACTATAAGAAGAGCAAAGATGAGAGATAAACAGCCTACCATGGTGACATACTAGTCTACCTACTCTAAGCAGTCAGCTATGTCTTATCTGCCTGTAGATGTATGTTTATGAGCAGCCTAGCCAAAACAACAAAACAAAGAAGGTAAGAAAACACCCAGAGAACAAAACACACCCAAAACTTTCAGTTAGCCAGATGTTCTATTTCAGAAACGACAAAGAAAGATGAAGACTGGCCACAAGAAAAGCTCTTCATTGCTCTTATGTGCAGTAGTTTCTTTGAGAGAGGCTAGAGCTTACTTTCAAAAGTCCCAAAATCACATAGAGAAGAAAGGAAAGTTGAGTGTTTTCACGTCCTGTAGCAGAGGTGTAGGGGGACGCTGAGGTGGGAGAGAAGTGTTCCCTCCAACTCCTCCTGTCACACAAAATGGGACGACAGACTAACAACTTCATACAGCTACATCTACGGCATGCACCGAGCCACTCCTGGTCCTCCAGAGCAGAGGGGCAACGCCATCGTCTCTTCTCCAGCGCTTGTCTCTCTCTCAGCCACTTCAGGGCACCCCCTGAACGACCCTGGCAGCAAATGCAGCTTATGACCCAGCGAACACCACAAGAGGCTGAGCAGCCTGTCCGCAGGGACCGCCTAGTCTCGCTTTCGAGGCGATACGGGGCAGAACGCGGCCGCAGGCCTAGCTGTCCCCCGGACCCGAGCGCTGCCGGCCGCCCGGCCATGAGGGGAGCCGCCGCGCCCGGCGGGGAGGGGAGGGGAGGGCCGGGCAGGCGCGCTGGCAGGCCCCCGAGCCCCTCGGAGCGACGGAGATGGAAAAATAAAAATAAGACACGTCCGGGGCAGGGGGGAGGCGAGACAGGCCACCCAGCTCCCCAGGCGGAGGGAGGGCAGGCCGGGGGCAGCTGAGGGGGCGCCCCTCAGGGCCGCCACGGCTGCGGGCAGGGCCGTGCCCCCGCTCCGCGCCCGGGGGAAGGGGCTCGAGTCACCGCCCCCGCCCCGGAGAAGGCGGCAGCGCCGGCTCGGCCCCGCCGCGCCGGGCCCGGCTCCGCGCACCGGCGGGAGAAGCCCCGTCTCTCCCCGCTCCCCTCAGCGCCGGCCGGCCCGGCCCGCCCCTCCCCCACTGCGGCCGGGCGCGGCTGCCTTCCCCCCTTCCCCTCCCTCCCCTCACCCGTCGCCCGCCGCCCCGGGCGCCTCAGGAAGACAGGGCGAGCCCGCGGGCGCCGGTGCGGCTCCCGGACGCCGCTCCCACCCCCACGACAGAACCCCCCAGCCTGCCGCACTCACCCTCAACGCCCGGCCCGGCCCGGCCCGGCAGCGGCGTAGGGCAACGCCCGCCTCCGCTCTCCCTCTATTGGGGGGTACTGCGATCCTGCGGCTCGCGGAGTGGACGCCACGCACGTCAATTAGGAGGCGGGGAGACGGCCCCGCCTCTTATCCGGCCCCGGGGTGTGCTGGGAGTTGTAGTTCCGCCCGCGGCGGGGGGCGGAGCGGAGCGGGCGTGCGGCCTACGCGGGGCTGCCCGCGGCCTGCTGCCCCCTCCCTGCTGCCCCCTCCCGGCCGGGCGCCCGGGCCTAGGGCCCAGGGCCCAGGGCGGGGGCTGCCTGCCCCTTGGAAAGTTTTTCTTGGTCCCACGGTTAGTTTGGCTCTGACGGTGCCTGAAAGGGACGGGCGAGGCAGCAGGGTGCTTTTGCTGTCTTCTGCAGTGGTGTTGTACCGGGGTGCGTGTGAGCTTTGGGGATCCACCTGTGTGCCCTGTCCGCCCCCCCCCCCCCCCCCCCCCCCCCCCCCCNAATGTGTGCAACGCACTGAGCAAAATTCATCAGAGCTATCCACATGGGAGATCGTTACCTGCTGCCTTGGATGTAGTTAGTCTAGACCCCCTATGTAGCTGCTTACAAACGCTTGCCAAGGTGTTGCGATGCCCTCACCTCACCGTCGAAAAGGGGTTTTCCCAACTGTTTTGCCTTAACGCAAGGATCGTCTGGCCTTTACCAGATCTCACTGCCCCGCTTATCTGTTTGTAGATAAACTCGTAGCTTTTCCTGATGAGTTTTCTTGCCTTCTCCTCCCCTGGGTGAACAGCACTCCAGATTTGTACTAGGTATTTGTTTTTGCTTGCCGTTCCAACCTATCCAGCTCTGTGTCTTTGGTTTCATTTAAATAATAAAATACCTGTACCGTCTAGGGCAGGTCGGGTTACCCGGGCAGGCAGTCACCGAGTGTGGGCTTTGCCTTGTTACCAGGGCTGATTTGGAAGAGGGAGCCAAGGGCCACCCAGCTGTGACTGCATTACATGCGGGGTGAGTACCCCTGTGCCCGACCGCAGGGCTGAAAACCCTCCCTCTTGTCTTCCTCGGTTAATCTGGGCCTCCTTACGTCTTAGTTGCTGTCGTGGTTTAGGCTAAACCAGCCATTGGGCAAGAAACAGATGCTCCCCTCTACCCCTCTTCAACAAGAGAGGCAGAGGAGGGAAAAAGAGACTTATGAGTTCAGAAGGAACTAAACTATTTTAATGAAATATTAATAATAAAAAGGAAATAATGAAATATATAAAAAACTAGATCAAGCTCCACAGGATGACACTCACATCACTAGCTGGCACTGGGGAAGCCCCAGACTGGACTCAGAGACAGAGGGGAACTGGATTCCAGACCTGGATTCAGGATCAGGATCAAAGGCAGAGACAGAGTCCTCCTTGGACATTGGCCACTGAAGAAAGAGGTCTGACCCTTTGATCCTTCAGCTTTTGTACTGAGCATGAGGCAGATGGGATGGAATACCCTGTTGGTCAGTTTTGGGTCACCTGTCCTGTCTGCTCCTTCCCACAGGTGGGACCCCTCTACCCTTTTCCCTTTCCGACCCCACAACGGGGCAAATAACAAAGTTATCTGGCCTTGGGTGTTGTAGCAATAAGTATAAGCAAGAGCCTCTCTGCATACCATTCCTTGGCATCAACTATAAACACAGGTCTTATCACTCTGAGAGCGAACAGTGTGTGCACAAAGTGCTGTTAATTTCAGTGGTTAGAAGAGGCCCAGCTAAAAAGTAAAGTTGCTGAACAAAACTGGTCCCATTTTACCTCAAACCAGGAGAGTTACATGTGAAGGCTTTTGTGGTCTGGCCATTCACACTGAAATAAGAGACCTCTGGAATGTGCAGCTTTCAGTACTAAAAGGGTTTCTTAATGAGTCTGTCACTAAGATCAGACAGGTGAAACCTCTCATTTTATAAGTCTGTTTTGTTAGCTGATTTAAGAGTCAGCCTTGTTCACTTCCCCTTGTCTTCTTGGCTGCAAACGGTGTAACAAAAGTCTAAATGAATGAATCATGAATTATGCATCCACCTGTGTTTCGGCGGAGCGTGGAGTGCAGAGGCATTGCTGACTCAATTATCTGTGCGTGGATTAACCAGGTTGTGGATGGCCTGTGCCACAGACGCTAGCTGAGGCAGCAGTGTGAATGCAGCTGTATCGCTTCAAAGCTCACCTGGATCCAATTGCATTACAGCTGCCTTTGTAATATAACACTAACGAGTCCTACCAGACCTTTGCTGGCTCTGCATTGGATCACCTCAGGTTTCTGTGTACCACATTGCTGGAACAGGAATACTACAGAAAGGGGCATAGTAGTCCTGAATAGGATTTGCTGCCTCCAACATGAAGTTATCTATGTTTGTCAGGAGGAATGTGGTATTTTTAGTGTTATTCTATGTATTCTGTTGCAAGACCTGCCATCACTGAAAAATCAATAGGCTATATTGATGTAAAAATATTTTGGTATTTCTCCTCAGAGCCTCACATTCTTTTACATTCCTCAAAACATTGTTTCTGAAGATGAATTTATATGTCAGATCTTAAAGTAGCAATAGGGCTATTTGTGACTTCTGAAGGTAAAAGTTCCACAGCTGGATTATTGAAATTGCTCTATTCCTCAGTCCTTTCATTTGAGAGCAGGGAAAATATGGAGAAGGAAATAGTTATGAATCAGCTTGATTGCAATTCAGTAAGAATTCTGAAAACTGGGTGCAACATCACAGGGGAAGAAGCATGCAGAATGATAGGTTTTTGAAATTTCCGTATTACTTACCTAAAAACTCCTATCTATTTGCTTAATGATGTTTTTTTTTTTTTAATTCTCAAATGAAAGATACATCAAAAAGGCTAAGAGGTACTGTTCAGCCATGCAATATCCCAGACCATGACTGTCAGCTCTGTTAATTGTGGGCTTCTGGAAAACCCAGGTGTTACAATCACCACCTGGCTTTGTTGTTCTAGAATACAATGCAACAGAATGCTGAACAACCACAAAGGAAGATAGAACTCCCAGCCACCGAGGGTCTGTAATTTTAAGCTATTACAATCCCCTACTAGACACAGTGTCACAACTCCCTCTTTTTAGTTCTGCTATTGTTCCTTGTTTTCACTCTCCTGTGTTACTTAACTCTTCCTACTGAGCGTGAGCCCTACATTACTTTTGTGGACTACCATAGCATTTACTTTGAATGAAAAATAAAGCACGTTTTATCAGCTTGTGGAAGTGATCTTCACAGCTAGGTGGCAACAAAAGAATTCCATTAGGCTTCCTTCAGTAAAAAGTGAGAAATGTAATGCGAGCGGTAAAAGCAGCTGCCTGACTCTAATGTCAGAGACAGTCTCCTTCAATTTAAATATTTGCAATAGCCATAATTAAACACTTAGTAACTGGCATCGAGTTAAAATAGAAATACATTACATAGTCTTACTGCTGTGCACATTTTAATTCAGATTTATATCCTCCTTGGCTTTGTGCCTAGAATAAGTCTTGTGATTTAAAGGCTGTTTTACACAGTATAGAAATTGTCATAGAGGGCAAATTATCTTCTACGTGAGTAAGAGAATTTTGACTTTTTCTGGAAGCAGCTCCCTGAAGAGATCAAACAATTTTATGTTCTACTTGCACTGTTTAAAGACTGAAGAGATTCACATCTGTGAATAGAGGGATGGTCTGTGTGGGTCACTGAATCTAGTCTTTGGCTCCTGGAGGCTATCACATAATCTAAACTTTCTAAACATTTTTTCCTTCATCCTCTAAAACCGGTGTTCAAACTGGTGATCCTCTTACACACAGTTACTATCAGGTAAGATGACGTGTTAGGAACTTGGGCTGACCATGCCTTCTGAAAAGATGCATAGGTAAACAAATGTTGTGTGGTTTTTGCCCTCATTTTTATTCTTTTGGAAGATGAGCATAGCAAACCATGGCATAGCATACAATGAGAACAGAAATACAGATCCCAACATTCTTACCCAGATATTTGCCATTCTGCTGTAGGAGCTTCGATGGTAATTTTTCAGTTTCTTAAAGCTTTTGATTCTAACAGAAAAAAAAATGTATCATCATAGCTTAAAAATAAAATTCTATTACAAAAAAATTAACACAGTTTTATTCTATTACGCCTGTATTACCCAAATTTTTCTAATCACACTGTAAGGGTGAAAGAAAAATTAAAATTCAACCTTGTAGTAAATAGGCACACTGGGAGATTCCAGCAGGCCTGAATTTGTTCCAAATGTATTTTATTGTACTTCAGAGCGCAATATACAGACTGTGGCTCCACTTCTTGCTGCCTCATAGGCAGCCATTTTCTGAGCTGTTTCTCTGGCCATGAAGCCACGCTGAAGGATCTTGAACTGTCGTTCCCGACTCTCTTCAAGTTCTTTCCAATGGTTCCATTGCAAAGAATCCTGCAGAAAAGACACACAGATGATGAGACTGCAAAGACTACAGTGGTTCTCTTCAGAGGATACGCTGAACCTCTATTTGATAATCTGGCTGGCTGGCAACACAGTTTATTTGCTAATATGATTGGGAAACTTGTCAACATCAAACTGGGCGTGATGAATGGAAAGGTAACTTGAGTGAGTTGCCCAGTTTAAGATGAATTAAACACAGCTGCAGCACTGCACAAAATGTTAAAGCAAGATAAAGTTACATCTGGATGGTTTGCTCGAATGCTCTACCTTATGTTCTTTCTTTGCCAACAGTTTATTCTTGAAGCCAGAAATGAACAGTTGCACAAATCCTATCAGAATCTACTGGTTTGCTGATTCAAAAGCTGGGTTCACAAGGGAGCATTGCCCAAAAAGCTCAGGACAAACAGAAAGCTGCTACTTTTTAATCTGATTCTTTGCTTAAAATGGTAGAAAAATAATTTTTTTTTCATTAATGGTAGTTTTTCTTATGGTTAGTTTTCCAAATTGCAATATAAATTCTGTTTTACTAAGAATGTAATAGTCATTTATAAACAAATGTTACCTTGACTTACATTAGCACAAACCCATTGGGCCTAAAGGGCCATCACTAATGTAACTGAAGCCACAATCTGGACTTAGAACTTTAACACAAGGGGTTAGTGTCACATTTTTTTGAGGAACGTAAAAGGTAGCAGTACAAACTGAATGCCAGATACCTATTGCATTATAACTAAGGGAGGAATTTTGTCCTTCAGTCACGCTAACACCATTTTCAGCAATATGCAGTTCAGCTAGAATAAAGATGTTGCTGAACATATCTGACCGGAACTGAGCCACTTCCCTGTGGTAGCATTTGGATAGGGTCATGCAGAGCTCAACAGCACTGGTGGAAGATACACCAAAACAGCTAAATAATTTATAGTAACCTTGATTTCTTTCCATTGTTTTTTTCTATTTTTGTTTACAGACGTCTTAACATTTGAGCAGAACATAAACAAAGCACTGTGACATCTTAAGAGACTTACTGTGTAAAACTAAGCTCAAGAGAAAGACAAAATCTAACATCAAAACATTTTTCAAGCCCTGGCTTTTTTGCTCATTCATGTGACACCAGATGACTCATACAGACCCACATCAGGTAGTCAAAAGTTCCAGCTGTGAATTTTTAATTTCTTTTTGTTTATTTTAAAAATATCTCACATTTGTAATTATACGTCTGCATTCCTTTGAAGTCTGCGTTTATTGCTTCTACTTTACTCTGGACACCATGCAGCAAAGTGTTTAAACATGTGTTCAAAACTTCAGTTCAGAAAGCCATCCCGATTTAGGAAATGCTTTCTTCAAGTAGGTCTTCAATGCTTTCTTTGCTAAAAGGGATAGACCTAGTTGTCTATAGAAGCACCTACATGTTTTGCTTGCCTGAAATGGGGATCCTGAAGGCAGCAAACATTAATACTCTGAAAAAAATGCACTATTTTGGTTTTTAAACTATACACACTTGAAAAAATACAGTTTTCCTCTTCGCCGAATTCAGCTTCATCTAACTTTCTCACAAAATAGAAAAGAGTTATTATTTTAACGGATTGGGAGATTTAGTTTCAATTTTACATTGGACTAGTACAGCTTTTAAAAAGTGATCCCATCATGACTGTCCACTGCAGCGTTCCATATGCTGTTGTACACGTACTGTTACTGGTATATGAACCACTTCTAAATGTTAGGTATGCATAAGGCAATGGCAGAGGTGGCAGCAGCAGCAGGAGCAGCAGTTCCTTACTGCTTGTCTTTAGACACTTGCCAAGGAAACACAACCAGTGTGAACCAGCATAAAGCATACAGGGCTATTGGTGCTTCCATCCGATGTGGGATTTCGCTGAGGAAAAGTGAGATAAAAACCATAGGAATGATAAACTGGAACGTCTTAGGTGAGAGAGGGTGTAAACATCCCAGTTTGGCGTAATGGGATGTGTGTGATAGGAAGCTGAGAAAGACGAGTTAGAGCCAGGGGGTAAGATGCTGTTGCGATGGGATGAGAGTGTAATAAAAGTGGGAAGCATGTCATACGGATGAGCCCTGCTCTGTGGTAGCAGAATGTGTGACAAGAAGGTGAGGTCAAGGCCATGGTTTGGAGAAATTGTGCCTATGCAGGAAGCAGGGAGTTGCTATTGCCAGCCATGTATGGCACCATCTGCCTCTGCCCCCCTGCCAGTGCTGGCAGTTGAGCAAAGGTCTGTGAACAGCAGGTCTATTTGCAGAGCTTTTCTCCTTGTGTAACTCCCAGACCTTCCTTGATGCGATGCTGGTTTTCTGGGGGGTGATCTTTAAGAGTCCTGCTTGCTTTTTACGCTCCATTTTTTTTTCTACAATCTTTTTCTGCAGGTTTAAAATGCGTTCATCTTTCATAGGCCTTTCACCAGACTGGGACTTTCTTTTCTTTTCTTCTTGCCTGCAAAATCAAAAAGAAGCAAAGAGAAGGTAAAATAATATCAACCCACAGAATAAATCCATCTGAGCATATATTACCTTGATAATAATGAATTTTCTTTTGCTTCTGGGAACCAGCTAGACTCAAAACAGGTTTGAATCATGTAGCTCGATGAATGTGGTATTCACAACTTGCTTCTTGGTGTTTACAGAACAGCATTACTAAACAATATAGAATAATTTCTTCCCACAGGCTGCCATGATGACAATATCTGAAGTATTTCAAGCTTGACATGACATTCTTTAGATAAAGCATGTGCAAAACCTGTGATAATACTGTGGCTTTTTGCTTGTGAGAACTATGGAGTTTTCCTCATAGGATCATTAGTATTCCTCTCGATTGCTGTATTCCTTGGCAAATGAAAGATATGCTTTTATGTGTAATCTCAATGCCCAGATTCAGAATGTATGGAAGGGTGATGTATTAATTAAGGTTCGTGGGTCTAGGTGAGCATAAATTGATAGCGTCATGTGCAGCATAAAAGTAAGGCATAAGAGAGAGGTTATCGGATGATCTTCCTTTTTTTCCCTTCTATTGTAGCTACTTTTCTGTCATCTGGACAGAAAACATTTTATCTGGTTTTGTCTACTTTCACCCAACTGGCACAATTTACTCACAACTTCTTCATGTAGGTTACCCCACCTTGCATAGTGATTCACTAAACATCCAACTTTCTCTTTTATTCAACATTGCCCTTGAATTTGGCTCAGTATGATCAAGCTGTAGTGTTAATATTGTCATGAGCAGCTGTGATTCTCTGGCCAAGTTCAGAGCTAAAGTAAGTGTCAGATCTACCAAAGAATATAAATAATTCTGTAATATGTCACCAGGTTAGATCTGATGCCTTGCCACTGGAAGGATAGCTTTGTAAAGGTCCTTCTATATTGCAGTAGTACGACATTACATTGCTTTTGTTGGAAACCAGGTTAAGAATCCAAATGACGAAGAGCAGAGGGCACAGGGGCGTTGTTCAGCCAATACTGTAACTGTTGTTCTGTCAGTGGCAGCACTAATTTCACAGACAGGTTGCCCCTTGGAAATGTTTTATGACTGAATTCTTCCCTTACCTCTTGGGTCTTATACCACAGTGTTTTCAGTATAAGGCACAGTCTTCTCAAGGAGCTGGAGTAAGGGGAAGAAGGAAGAAGTTCCTTCTGATGCTAAACCCACCAATTTGCCTTAAAAAGTGTCAAGATTCCACGGATCCAAACACTTCTTTCATCTTGGGAGAGATGGCTTTTGTCTGCCTTGTTAGCTTCATCTTTGCTAATAGGAAACTCCGTAACAGTAGATATTCTTCAGAGCAGCCATTCTGGACTAGAGTTCCCCAAATCCTCAGGAACTGGATGAAGGGGAGATTTGACCTGTGTTACGTTCTGAAATGTGACTGTGAACTGTAAATAAGGGGCACAGTTTAGCTTGGCTTCTCATTTCCAGTTGCTTTCCTGAGATACTTCCTGAACCTCTCTGTCATGCTATCTGGTTAGGATAACACTTCCTTATCCTCCTTAATACTGTGACATACTCTGCTACACTGAGATTAGTTTTTAACACTATTCTGTAAATCTAAAAATTATGTACTATCATTTAATCTAATTGAGAACATGGATTATTTCTATTTGCATTGTAACAAGGCATTGCATTCCAAGGGATATAGGAGAGTATAACAATAAGGTTTTATGTAAACACTTGATGATTAAATATTGTCAGTGGGAATAAGCAACAAAACCTTTCATTACATGCAAATCCAGTTTCTTGTAAATACAATTGCAGGAAATATAGCAAGAGGTTTAACATCATGAAGCAGCAGCAGCTGCTTCTGAATTAACATTGTAAATAGTTGCTTATCCTCAGACTAATATTCAGTCCTATTCTATATGAAGTCATGTGCCAGTCATCTACACTATTCCGAAAAGCTGCCAATCCCATGGATGTTCAGATGCCACATCACATCATAACTGAAACTCAAAGAGGGGAACGCATGAAAAAAGAAATTTTATAATTCTGTTTTTCTGTGATGGTCAGTTGAAAACTTTCAGGACTTGGGACAGAAAAATCTCATACAATCTCTGTCACCCCATATCACATATTTTCTAAGGAAGTAAGATAACAGCCAGTCAGAATGGCATAGTACATAGTTAGAAAAATCCTCTCCAGATTCAATAGAAAATTATATGATAATTTATGAAAAAAAAATGCAGAAACCATTTTGATTTTATATTTGTTTACTTACCAGCTACTGGTATTGAACGAGCACCTTGAATGAAAACCAATCTTTAAGAATAGTACTGGTTCCTAAAACGTAATGTCAAATCTTTGGTCCAAAGAGAATTTGTTAATTTTCTTTTCTTTTGGTCTCAGACAAGAGTCTTCCATCCCTTTGTGAGTCTGCCATAATTAGAAAAATATTGCCCTACCAAAGACTTTGAAAAAATTTGTAATATTTTTGAAGTCCTTGTGTATTTGAAATAGTTTAACAAACTCTAGTTTTTGCTTAGTGTCCTTGTCAGAAAGTACTTTTTAGTGTTGAGGAATGAGATGAGATTCTTGAATGTGCTTATGGAAGTTTGTAGTAGTGTGGGTGTATGTATAAACTACTTGAAGAAGGAAAAGTAAAGGATTAATGAAAGATTCAACGCATATGGATATAAAAGCAAACAGTGAAAATTTCTTTATCTACCACTGCTCTCATTCTCTATTCACTTTCTGTGTAAGCTACGTGTACAGTTAACAGCAGAAAGATTTTGGCTCATTGTGATGAAGTACAGAACAATTCCATCAGTGATGGGTAAAATGTGTCTTTCTGTTTAAAATAATATTCAGGCATTGTAAACTGCAGGTGACATCCCATATTTGTTGTCTCAATGATTTCCTTAGTAAAGATAATGAATTTTAAAAAAGTATTTTTTTACTTCACATTTTACAAATTTGTCATGGAGTTTGGCAGTCCTGCTTCTTCTTACTTACATATCCCTTGTCACTATTTAACTATCTGCCCTGCAGTTTTAGCATCTGGACAAATGGACTCTAGGTCCAGTAGGTCATCCAGCCTGAAGAAGCAGCAATGCAGTATTAAAGGTTTTACTGCAGGAAATGAAAACACTTGGAACAGTTGGGTTAGGTCTTCTCAGCTGTGTTTAAAAAATGGGGAATCTGAAGATTTGCACAGAGGATTCCTTCTGAAAACTACATTTTGGTCTTCATTTACATTTTCAAGCTCCAGCTGTACATCAAAAGTATAAGGAGACGGATGTATGACAGCTCTTAACTGACTCAATACTTGTAGGAGATGAAGTAAAATGGCTACTTGACCATTCTGGGCACCAAAATATCAACTTAAACAGCTAGGACTGTATTTATAAGCTCACCTTACAACATGGAGTCTTGTGCAATCAACACAAGTGTATTTTTAAAAGCAGAAGTAGGATTGCTTTATAGTGCAATAAACATTTTTCTTTATTTCCTCATACTCTCAGTCTCAGTGACTAGGGTTGTCTGTACTTCACAGTACCTTGCCTTTTTTCTGTCCTGCACTATATAATTCTTAGTTATTGCAGTGAGGAAAATGAATGTATCTGTTAACAGTTCACTGTTGAGGGAGTCATTATTTTGACATTTGAGAACACTACACTATTAGATTGATTACAATTTTGTACTAATGTGAGGGATTTAAGCACTCAAAATCTGACTCCATTCCAAAACAATTAATTTATTAAGCACCTAATTTTAGGTGGGGGAGTGATTGTTATTCATAATAGTGTTTTCCTCATTTGAAATAAAGATTATGAAGCTGTATAATCAAAGTTCATTCACAGAATCACAAAATGGTTGAGGTTGGAAGGGACCTCTAGAGGTCTTCTTGTGCATGCCTACCTCTGCTCAAGTAGAGCCACCTAGAGCTGGTTGCTCAGGACCGTGTGCAGGTGACTTTTGAATATCTCCAAGGATGGAGACTCCACAACCTTCCTGGGCAACCTATGCCAGTGCTCAGTCACAGTAAAAAAGTATTTCCTGATGTTCAGAGGGAACCTCCCATGTTTCCTCTTGTACCTCTTGTCCTCTCATTGGTCACCACTGAAAAAAGCTTGGCTCTGTCTTCTTCACAGCCGCTCTTTACATATTTATATTTCTGATCCATCATTGCTGATAAATTTCCTCCTTCTGTTTCAATGCTAGTGAAGAACTGGTTACCAGCAGTAAGAACCGAGAAACTAAACCCTACTTCCTTATTGCCAACACATACAGAACCCTACGTATTTATGAAATTTGTGAAGTTAATGAAATCACAAATATTATGAAGTAACAAACCAAAGTCCCTTATATTGCTAATTGTTCAGCTTTTTTCATTATTCTAGGCTATGTTTTTGAAGACCTGAAGTAACAGCCACACATAGGGATAGCATGGCATGTGTTCCCTTGTTACATCTTTCCACCTCCATGTGCTGTATGTCCCTTCCCTCAGCTGTGTGCTGCATCACAGAGTTGTGCTGGCAGGGTGTCTTACACGTTCTGGAGGATGGGGCTCCGTTCTCCCCTCCTCACCCAGAAAGCCTTTGACCTCCTAAGTCAGACCTGGACACTCCAGGGAACGCCTGCTTTAGGGAGCTTGTTCTACTTGGAAAGGACCGTCACAGTCATCCATCCATAACCCTCCCTTCTCCTTGTTCTCCTCTCCCTCCGCATAACCAGCCTTCCCCCTGGTCCTGCCATGGCTGCCCTCACACTATTTCTACCTCTCCCCAGTTCAGGCCAAGAGAGAGGTGTTACACTGGTGTGTGGCCAATGCGCCTTGTAAAGGAGGAGTTTGAGCACTGGCAAGTGACATGGAGAGAAAGGAGTGCTTTGCCATCTTGGCAAACACACCATCGTTTGTAATCCAGTGCTGAGACCCCATCGTGCTACACCATTGCCATAGTGTGACATGAGGATGCAGTAAACTTTTGTGTTGGTGGAAGTCTCTGCATCTTGTTCCTCATAACAATTTTCTGATTCTTCTTCCTCATCTACAAGGTGGTCAAGGAGGCTTAGTGTCAGTTCAGAGTGTTGCCCTGGAACAGCAGCTGCTGCCTTCATCTGGATCTTGCCCTGACTTGGAGAGGGGAGGAGGCTTGGGCAGCAGGCACCATCATGTCACTTGAAAATGAGCAGGAAAACAAACAAGGCAGGAACATGAGAGAGAACAGAAATAAGGCTGGCTTCCATGTACCTTACATAGGTGCCAGTGGTTGGTGGGAGCATGGATGTGCTACTGTCATCTATGTGAGACAAACAAAAGGATAGGGTGGTGTTCATTAGACAGGCTTGCAGAGAAGCCCGGAATTGAGAATATGAAGTTTTGTGAGGTAACTTTCCTCTGGACAGATTTAAAATGAATTATGAGAGCATGCAGTCCCAAGACCGCACTAACTCCAACCCAGAGTAAACCCCCCCAAACCACAGATAATGCAGCTGGAGGGAGCCTTAGCACCAGCTGTTTTGATCTGTTGCTTGGTTTCTAGTGCATTAAATTACTTGCAGTAATAGATGTAGCCTCGCTGGAATGAAAGGGAATTGTACCTGAAGTATACAGACACATAACTTTAGTACCTTATCCTTTATTCAAACACTCATAAATCTTTTGGTGCTGATGTTCAAAAGCTGAGAACTCAAATGTGTGTCCACCTCATATGTCAGTGCTGATTTTCAAACTGTGTGAAATTCTAGCAATTAAAGGGATGTCCTGCGTACATACTGAATTGATTCTTAAGTGTTCTGTGAGCACTCACAAAGCCACTGCTGTAATGGATGTCACGGCTTCCAGTCTAATAAAGGCTGATGTCTCTGTAATTTTTCATGTTCCGTTTCCTATTTTGTTTAATATAGCTCATTATATGCTTGTTCAATGTGCTTCTTTTGTGTTGATGTATGTCGGTTTGTAAATGATATTGAAAGGAACCTGCTTGGTAGGGACCCAATTAAACTCCTGCTGACACTAACTAAAGCACATTTGTTTAGCAAAGCTTAGCCACCATACTTTAGCTAATTAGCAGTAGCCTTCAATGTAATGCAATTTAAGATACAACATGTAATTTTATATTGATGCATAAGGCTATCTTATGAAGACTGTTGGTAACAAAAGCTATTCTATCTCTATAATTATGAATTCATTCTGTAAACATAAAATTTGCTGTTTACATCTCCTGTGCAGCGTATCAATAATACAACCCAAGCGATTTATCACTTACATTGACTTGATAGATATTTCAGGATTCAAGATCTGTAAATCAGGTTTAACACACAAAGCCTATAGTTTTTTTAGAGAGAAATAAAAGCTGCAGCAAAGTGTCTAGCATTTGTAAATAGGCCAGCTTGCCATACTTCTATATTAAAAGAAATAACACCATAGATTTGCATTCTAGATGAAAATGCATTAAATACACTCCCAAAGAACAACATTTCTGGTATACTTTGATGACGCCTCTTTATAGTAGATGCTCCCAATTTACATACATATATTGCCTGGGAGACATGAATGGAAATGTCTTATAACATCTATAATGAAACCTTATATTTTCTTTATTTGGAGAGCAAGCAGGGCTTCATTAAAATTATGGTATTACTTCTCATGAATCTGACTAGAAGACTGCAAATTAAGTGTTTAATTTCATTTGGATTCTACCATCTTTGGCATGTTGGTCTGGTCTAAAAACCATTTCAGAAGTCAGGACAAAAACTGAATCAAAATTAGCTTCTCATTCAAGCAGAGCTTATTTCAGGATCAGAACAGTTTTAGATCTGAATTAAGCCAAAGAGTCTATTTTAAAGAAACCCAGCGCCATACAAAACTCACAGACTGCACATCTAGCATAACAAGTGATTCTCGTAGTAGTTACTAGTGAAACAGGTTTTCTATAGTATACAAGATCTTAATGCCTAGTTTGCATCTCTAGTGGAAAGGAGCGGATTGAGTTGCTCCCACAGGCTTTCACAGCACTGAATGTTTAGTGACGAAGATATTTCCAGCTCCAACTCTGTTTTGGGTTCTTTAGTCTTAAAATCTTTTGTCGATATACGCCGTAGAAGGGAGGGTCACTGATCTATGCAGTCAGTCTACTGCAGCTGCAGTTATTGATTCATTAAATTCATTAAACTATCTTCTTAAGTACTAACATAGAAAAACGCCAGTCTTTGGACATTAACTGTCATCAACAAACCAAATTAGAACTGGGACTAGTGAAAACCAGTTGAATGAATACATCAATACTGCTTTCTATAATTGAGATTTACACCTGGAAGATAAATCAGTAACATGAGTTTAACTCTAAGAAGCCACATTCGGTATCTCAGCAATAAACATGCATCTAAGACATGTCTTAAGATGTGTGCTTTTAACCTGATAGAATATGCCTTCAGAATGTCAGCCTGAACACCTGTTTGCAAAATAAATATGACAAGACAAGGACTAAACTCTCAAACTCACAAAAGGGAAAAGGTGAAAGACAACTTGCAAAAAAACAATGGCAAATAGTCAAGATGCAATAAAAATGGCAGAAGATCGAGAGGTGTGCCGTATTTTACACTTTTATAGAGGTTTTTTTCCTGCTCAGTTTTATTTCTAAATAGCTTTAAATTAGATTTTAAACTCTTTGTGGAAGGGACCTGTCTTCTGCATATGTGAAGTGTCTATGATGGTTATGGATCCTTTATGACAATGAATAATAAATATGATAATGAATAATAAATATGAATAATGAATACAAAATTTGATCAGAGAGCCTGTAAGCAAAGATTTTTCTCTTTGATCTACTGCTATAATATATTTAATTTATAACTTATTATTGTTATCAGAAAATCTCCTTCCTAAAATATTTTTAACTTCTAAAATAGGGCCTGCCTTTTCACATAACAAATGAAGTTCAAGGAAGAAAACTATAGCCCTAATGTATTCGTTCAGATGAAAATGAGAAACCACTTTAAGTAGCAAGCTATAATGATTCTAATAACATCAAATTAGTTCTGATTAGCTGAAAAGGAACAGAAGAAAGGCAGAACTTCTTTCTCAATATATAATATTGGCTCTGAATCCTGGGGCAATACTGTCAACACTTGCCTATGGAGTGTCTTCAACTATAAATTCAAAATGATGAAAAAGATTTGTTAAATCTGATGCAAATTATTTTCAAGACTAAAAAGGAATTCTGGCCCCAGTGTAATCCTTGACAAAAGTCATACTGGTTTATAAAAGGGCAGTATTTTGCTCTCTACTTGTTTTTCTCCACAAAGGGCTAGCAAAATATTAACAAAGTTGCAATGTCTTAAATGTCACATGCTGTTTTATACTGACTTTAAAGCAGCTGCTCGTCCAAGTTCTGCTCTGAACAAGGAAATCTGGTCCAGTTTGTCTAGAAGAAGTTGTTCCTTAGCTTGTTTTTCATGAATTATCTGGTCTCTCTTCTCTTCCTCTGCTGCCTTCTGTGCCTCTCTGAGTAGAGCAAGGCGTTCACGTAGTTCCACTATTGACATTTCACAAATTAAACCATGTCCACCAGTCTAGAGAAGATGAAATATAGGTTTAAATAACACTGTAAATACCAAGGGGACAGTAAATGAGTAAAACCAGAATATTTTGATTGTGTGTCAAATCATGCTGAATATATTTTGACTTCAAAAAAGATAGGGATGGCCCTAACCTGTTATTTACAAGCTGTTTTTAAGGTGTAGAGTTTATCTTTTGTATGTGTGAAACCACAAGGCTCATAAAACGTTTCATGAAAAAGCATTGAAATATACAGTAGATTAATCATAAATACAAAGTATTTGCTATCAAAAAAAAATCTAGTTGACTTATCTTTTCATTTTAATTAGACTTTTGAAGTTGTAAAATGTATAAAACTGCATTTTTTACATTTGTAAAACCAAAACAGACTTTACACTAAAAATATATATGCATGTTTTGTATTTATCTATTTCTAAGGTATGGATTTGATCTGTGATGGCACCTACTATTTTTATCTGAAAAGACTAGGACTAAACAATGCTTTGTACCCAGGAAATTCAGATCTTAATGCCTAAAGTTAAAATATTCAAACCTGAATGTTTAATGCAGGCTTTTTAAAATCCACTTCGCAATGAGAGTGATAATGAACCTGATTCTGAGATGTAATGAGAGACTTCTGCACCTTAGTTCGCATATGAAGACAGATAATTTCTAAACAGATTTGTGAACACTTGAAGTTTTTGGCCCTTGCTCTTACATATACTCTTTGTTTCCCTATGTCTACACATATATACATCTGCATATATGGAAAACTTGCATAAACCCACACAAATACTGAGCTTCTGTGTAGCTTTCTTAGCAAAATTTTATCCATTTCTCACTAACTAATATTGTTTTGTCTATCTTGACATAGTTTTGGTACTCATCTTTGGTGTGTATCTTGTACCATGGCATGTTATAATGGAATATATGGGTGCAGGAAGTCAAGATGCTAACCTGGCTCTTGCTATACAGTTGTATAATGTTAAGAGTGAAACACTGGTTAGAATTTAGTTCCATGGAACTAGTGACAGAAAATTAATAACAAAGTTGGGAAATGAAGGGGGGGAGGGGGATGGAATCCAAAGAACAACCACTCCTCCAAATTGTATTTCTCAGACTGAAATTAAATGGTAATGATAAACATATGTAAGTAAAACTCATCACAATCCTTTTAATGGAAAGAAATCACACAGTTAAAAGAGCCTTCAACTTTTCAAGCAATGCCTTCCATCAGGAAAAAAAAAGCCCTTGTATTGAATACTGAGCGAGTTGTTGACAGAATAGTAGTCACCTTTCTGCATTTAAGCTTTTCACAAAACAAAACATGAAGGGGAAGGAAAAAAAAAGCAGGAAAAGAGAAGGATGCTCTGTCATAGATAGGTGCTCAGATTGTCAGTTTGGCTGCAAGAATTGACATGGGTCCAGTCCCTCTTCACTGGTATGGGATGCCATCTAAGCAGTCTAGTCAGGTACTCGTCCTCCAGTGATCATTCTCTGGCTCTTCAGAGCAGTGGGTCCATGAAATAGGGAGAAAGCCAAGAGAGATGAAGGAAACAGTAAGGCAGGTCAGGGGGGCAGGGGCAATAAAACCTCGAAATAAGAGCGGCAAATAACCAGGCTTGGCTCTCTGTTGCTACAACATTGGTGCTTAAAAGGGATTATTATTGCGTTAGTCTGGAGAATGTAACGATACAAGCTTGTCAGTGAAGGAGAACGTGTCTTGGATGTCCAGCCCGGGGACTCTCCCAAGATTTCCAAGAGACTGTCCTGCAGTTTTGGTCCCCAGAGGTTCTCTTTCTAAAGCTTCAAAAGCTGAGTCAGTAAGAAGAGATCATCACTGTTTTTTCACCTGAAGTCTGACTCTTTAATTTTGGCTCAGTGGTTTCTGCTTCCACACTCCTCATGTGTACCAAACACAACCTAAACAATGGTCACCAGTAGCATCAGTAGAAGATTGATAAAAGAGTTCAATATTAAGCAGTATTTATTTTTGCATCTCTTTGAAAAATATGTACTACCATAGGTTACTGAAACAGTAAAGGATTATTTATCTCCTTCTCAGATTTCAATTTAGAGTGAATTTGCAAATAGCAAGTGCTATAATACCTTGCCTCTAATTTAAACTAGTCAATGACGTCAAGTTGTAGTCACAGGAAGTGAAAGGAAAGTGTTTTCCAACAGGGCACATATACCAGTGGTAGTGTTTCACCATGGCAAGCAGACACTGACAAGGTCTAGGAAAGAGAATTTCATAGAAACACAGAATGGTAGAAGCTGAATATTTTGCGTGTCTGCATTTCAAAGATATTCAATGAAGACGGTGAAGTGGTTCCTAAAGTCCTATACTTGTGCAGTAGATAATGCTGGTGTTCAAGCAACTTAAGTGCCATCAAGAGAAGAACTGGGGTACTTTACAAATTACCAGAATGAATGAGAATTTTATGGACACATACTTAATTTTACTAAGCCTGAAAAATCGTTTTGTAGAAAGAAAAAAACAGGGCAAGCTATCACTAAAAGGATGCTAATTCACTCCGAGTGCTATTGTAATAGGGAGTATAAGGGAACTGTGAAGTTGAGAGATAAAATCATAGAATCATAGAACGATTTGGGTTGGAAGGGTCCTTTAAGACCATCTAGTCCAACCCCTCTGCTATGGGCAGGGACATCTTTCACTAGATCAGGTTGCTCAAAGGTCCATCCAACCTGGCCTTGAACACTTCCAGAGATGGGGCATCCACAACTTCTCTGAGAAATCTGTTCCAGTGGCTCATCACCCTCAATGTAAAAAATTTCTTCCTTATGTCCAATCTAAATCTACACTCTTTCACTTTGAAACCATTGCCCCTTGTCCTATCACTACAGGACTTGGTAAAACATCTTTCTCCATCTTTCTTATAATCCCATTTATATACTGAAAGCACGCAATAAGGTCTCCCTGGAGCCTTCTCTTCTGCAGGCTGAACAAACCCAGCTGTCCAGCCTGTTTTCATAGGAGAGGTGCTCCAACCCCCTGATCATCTTCGTGGCCCTCCTCTGGACCTGCTCCAACAGGTCCCTGTCCTTCTTATGTTGGGGGCTCGAGAGCTGGATGCAGTACTCCAGCTGGGGTCTCAGCAGAGCAGAGGGGCAGAATCACCTCTGCCAACCTGCTGGCCACGCTTCTTTTGAGGCATCTTTCTGGGCTGCTAGTGCACGTTGCCGGCTCATATTCAGTTTTTCACCCATCAATATCCCCAAGTCATTCTCCACAGGGTTACTCTCAATCAACTCATCTCCCAGTCTGTATTGATATTAGGGATTGCCCCAACCCAGGTGCAGGACCTTGCACTTGGCCTTTCTGAACTTTATGTGGTTCACACGAGCACACTCCTCAAGCCAGTCAAGGTCCCTTTCCTCATGTGATCAACTGCACCACCCAGCTTGGTGTCATCCACAAACCTGCTGAAGCTGCACTTAATCCCTATGTAATTAGAGAAGATATTAAATAGTATTGGTCCCAGTACAGACCCTTGAGGTATACCACTCATTACTGGTTTCCACTGGACATTGAGCCATTGACTGTAAATCTTTGGATGTGGCTATCCAGCCACTTCCTTATCCATCTAACAGTCCATATCGTTCAGGTCCATTCTCTTGTACTTGCAATATGAACTGTATGGCCACTCCCTTTTCAGCAACGTTACACTCTAGTAACCTTAGAGATACAATAAGCTTGAATTTTGAATGAATTTTTCATATATGATGTGAAACCTGCTGTGTTTTTCTGCTTTGTCTTTTGAGATGAGCTAGATCGGAAAATGTATTTGAAGCCATATTCTGCACTTAGAAACAAACAGTATTCAGTGGAAGCTCTGTGTGAGGATTGACAGCCACTGTAAGTGGCTGTCCTGGTTTGAGCGACACAGGATTAATTTATCTTTCAGTAATTTTATTTTGCAGTAAGGTATCTTCTAATGCCTGGGAAAACTGCATTTTTTAGAAGATTCTAGTATCTGAATTTGTGAAAATATTTACTTTATAGCCAGCTATGGTATGTGGGTTTCAAGGTCTCAGTGTTTTTAACCTAGCCAGGTGCGGGGACGAGGAGGAGTGAGACCCAGGCACTTGACCCAAGCTGGCCAACAGGGTTATTTCATACCAACAGCACATTCAATATAAATTAGAAACTTTGCTGAGGAGTTCTCCCTCTTCCTTAATGGCTGCCGTCCTGAGAACCTCTTGCCCTGGTGCCGGACCCCTGAGGCCTTCCCTTCTTCCCAAAGCTGTAGTGCTCACAGTGTCTGACATTTGCTGTCCACTGCTGGGAGTGCACAGCTTCCCACTGCTAGAATCAGCTGAATGTAATCCTTGTATATCAATATTGGTTCTTTAGTATTATTAATGTTAATTATTTAGTCTTATTCTATTAAATCTGTTTATATTTCAACCTCCAGGTTTCCTTGCTTTCCCCCTGATTCCCCTTCCTGGGTGGGGAGGGTTCATCAGGTGACAGAATAATTGCCAAAGACAGTGGCAATGAAATGAACTAAGTTCAAAAGTAAGAAAGTACTGACATTCCTGTCACCTTCATTTTCCTGAATGACAGCCTGCACCATTTTACAGAAGTTGTTGTGATTGAAGAAGTAATGACATTTCCACATCCAGCTACATCATACCGTTGAGTCTTTGCAGCCTATATCTTGTGACTGAATCATCTGGGAAACAAATGTGCAGTAAGATGAGCTAAGGGCTCTATTTAGAGTTGACACCATTGCAACTCTCTCTGAAGCAGTATAAGACCTATAGATTGGAGCATCTCTTGGCATTTACATGCAGACGGTTTACAGAATCTGTGGTGTACAATAATTTCTTGTATTCCTCACTTTTTTCCCTGCATTTTCCTTTGTGGTTCTGTAGTATTTCTCCACAAATGGGTGGAGTGAATCTGGGTTTGAAAAAGGAGAATTGCTGCCTTTGGCTGGAAAAGAAGTGGAGAAGTGATGGCAGCAGCCATAAAAGCAAGCAAAGAGAGTAAAGGAGGATGGGACATCTGGGGAGCTGAATTTATTCTTGTTCACTTATTTCACACTTTGAGATAAAATGTGTTCTAAAACCTGAAAAATGAGATGGGGGATTTGTCTGGTGGTTGCAAAGATAGTAGGTAGCTTTGGAATCAATGAATGGCTCAGTTCTGTTCAGAGGAGCAGGAGATAAAACCAAAGCATCATATTGAGTGTTCCAACAGCCCCACGGAAGGAAGACCTGTTCCTTCTGTATGGTTTCTGCAGACTAGCCATGGGTGTTTTTTCATTTGTGATCTTCATTTGAATACTCATGAAAGGAAAGAATAAAACCAAAAGGATTATATTTAAAATTGATAGTGGAATTTTATATTATTCTATGGTATTATTCTTTCAGTGTGGATATGACAAGTGGAAGAAGTATTACTCTGCTTCTGATTTAGTGGTAAAATAACAGATTTCCGGACGTCTGGAAATTCTGCAAAAGTGGGCATTGCAAAGCCCAGTCTCAGGCAATCTCAGTTGTTATGCATCAAGAGTAAGTCCAAGAAGTTTGACATACATTTACTTTAGACTTAACCACACACACGCAAGTTATTTGCACAGTGCATGCATAACAGCTCAGCAGGTTTTGGGTTGACAATCTCTTTCATACACCTGAATGTTGACAGTTTTGACAGCAAAGGAAATTAATTTTGCTGATTACTATGACAATCACCACTGCAGTATGAACAACTGTACATCAGTCCAAACTTCGTGTTCATTCAGTCCTTACCCAGAACTGACAAATCTGTGCATTAGTAAAGATATCTTTTTGAAAGATATTGGGAAACCCAAGTCCTATTGGCAAAATTCAAAGAAAGTTCAAGGGGACTAAGATTTCACTGACCATCAGAATATTCTTCCTGGTAAAATTTTCATTTTATAAACTTTGTCAAAGTTCCAGTTCAGATCTAACCTTTGTGTCATGGGGTCACTATACTTAATGCTATGCATCCAGACTGTGATATATCTACATACAGTACACAATTCCTCTGAATGTGTGAAACATATACAATATACATTTATGTAAAAACAGTAGGTTTTCCTTTTGAGCTTACCTCGGTTAAATCAACAAATTTGTGTCTGAGGCTTGGTAAAGACTCAATAGCTCGTATTTGTTGAATTAGTTCATATCTTTTCCTAAGCTTCTCCTCCTCTTCTTCTAAAGCTTGTCGAAGAAGTTCTCGATTTTCTTCACAAACTTCCTGAACTGAAAGTAAAGAACACATCTCTGTTAGCTGGCTGCATATTTTAACAAGTAGTCCATCTGGAGGAAAATTCATAAGCATTTGTGAATAATGATAACAATACTGATCTAAAGGTACTTGAGGGAACAGTCTGGCATTGGTGGGAGGAATGATTAGAGAAACAAATGAGTACTTCCCACCTCCACTATCTATCATTCTATTCAACACATAAACATACTGCATACGTACATAAAGTAGACACTTTGAATTACTGCTTTGTAATTTCTGTTCTAATTAGTGCATACTGTTTCATTATTTAATAAAAGGATATTATACAATAGCAAATATCCATAGTTTTTCAAGCTATATATATGATAGAAATCATGGAATTGCAAAGGCTGGTAGGCTTTGCTGGGCCATTTCAGAGTGGCTAACACCCTCTGCCCCCCTTAACCTGTACTGATACAAGTATGGAGATACACAAGCAGAGAAAAGTCTGCTCACCAAAATATGCACAACTAGAGGTAGCCTGTTTATACAGTAGATGTTAACATGGCGTTGCATTGGAATATGTACAGCCACACCAGTCAGAACAGCCTTCATTAGCTAATTCATTAACTGAAGAATTTTCTTCAAGGATAATGGAGGATGAGTAACATTATTTCCCTTCATCCTAATGATTGGTCTGTCTTGGAGGTGGTACATCCTTCTCCTTTGTGATACCGTCCTTCTAGGAGATGACTTTTCTTTCCTTAGCTAGTCGTCTTCTCTGCACTGTCTTCTCTGGAGAAGACAATAATCTCGAGCCATGATTCTTTCACAGTGGTTCCTAGGCAAATCCTCTCTTAATAAATCACAAAAATCTGAGCTTTGTAACTTAATTTGACAAAAAGTACAGTCATTCACATATTCTACTTTTAGATGGAAGGGAAACTAGTTGCAGAACATTATTACTGTATTTCTCCCTTTTAAACAAAGAGTAATTCCCATGATCAGTAGCTTAGGATTTCTGATCTACCCATTACCAACTTATTCCTGGAATTCATATTCATGCATTCATGGAAATGTATAGCCTGGATCTTCCCCTCAACTTCCCTTTCCTTACTGTAAAATTGTACTTGGCCCACTAAAATAAAGTAATTTAGGGACATTTGTCATGATTTCTCATTTTTTTCTGGCAATATATAAATACCTATCTGCTGTTTGTATTTCTGGAGCTTTATTTTTGCTTGCTTTGCATTCTTGTGTCCTTCCACGACCTGCTCCACCAGCTCTCTCATTTCTTTCTGTTCCTGTAGACGTCTCTCTGCATACTGGTGCATCAGTTCTGCTTTCTAAATCCCAAACAAACAGGTGAATAAAATTCCTGATAACTGGTGATCTGAGTGCCTCAAATCATTGAAATAATGCAAGGACAAATGGATTCAAAGTATTAGATCATCCACAAAAGTAGCAAAAGACATTGGCTGGGGACAACATAGAAACCCAGATTTAAGCTCCCCTCTCTATGTTCTATTTACCAACAACAGCCCTCCATAACGTTTGCACTGCTATTTTCCAGGATTCCCTCCCACATGTTTCTAAAAGCAGACAAAAAAAGCCATCTCTGGATCTGGTTGTGAGATACCAAGCAGACTGCCAATTTACACAGCTGATTATGTGTCTGCAGGATCTTCTTGGGCCTAAGTCATATCTCTGTACCATACAAAAGTCCACTTTTGGCTATCATGTTTCTTTCTTTGTCAGAGGAAATGAACACGAAGCAGGAAACTGGATTTTCCCAGACTACCTTCCTTACTGTACTTTCTGCTTTAGATGGAAGACTAGCATTTTAAAAGAAGGAGGAGGGTTGGCACGACAGCTGCTGGTGAATGAGGAATTGGTGCTTAGTACTTGTGGAGATCTCCGTATGGATGAAGTTGCCTGCTGGCATCTGTTGGCAAGTGAAAGGAGCTGCCTGGAATTGGTCAGGTTAGAGCAAGTCTGATTTGGACATCCCCAAATCTATACATATTGGGACATTTCTGTCAACAAATAAAACAGTTATGCTCTGAAAGTGAGGTGAATATAATAATTACAAAAATTTTGGAATGAGTATGAGCCATCACACTATGCTCAGTTGTACATAGTAGGGTTCACTTTAAGTTCTTGCTACAGCTTGTCTTAACAGACATGAAGACTCAATGCCAAAAAGGTTGAAAGATTTTTTTAAAGCACAGAGAAGAAACTCATGAAGCAAGTTTCCCTTTTTGCAGTGTGGCCTTTATGAAAATCTTGTACATTCATGGTCCCATCTTAAGTTGCTGAGACACTGCAGAGACATCTGTGCGAGGTGGCCAAGAGAAAAGTACTGGCTGGCCTACAGGACATAGTAGCAAACTGGGCTAATAGAAAAGAAAAGCCTGTGATAGTGACCTTGAAAAATTTTAAATCTATAGTATTATTTATTTCTTGATCACTTGTTTAGTTTATAGGAAAAGCACTGGAAAAATGGAATGTGAGTTTGGGAAAAAAATGAAAAGATCTAGCAATGTTTTTGGGACACTGTGATTTGCCAGATTGGAAACTGTGTGAAAATACGTCTTGGCAGAAATATTCATTTTTCCATATATATAGATCCAGAGAGGGTTCTCTGCCTGACTCTTCCCCTAAGAGAGATCTACGCGTGTCAGATAATATGAAGTAAATTGAATTATATCAGTTTAAGAAAACAAATTCTTTTGTATTTGTGGCTCTCATTTTAACAAGACAATGAAATTAGTCATATATTGGTGATTTCATTGCAAATGGTGCTTAGTATCTCAGTATCTGTTCAAAAAGGATGTGCACAATGCCATGAATATAGGGGAGAATGCTTTAACCATTAAAGCATAATTTTAATGCTTTAATAATGAAGTGTTATTCAATTTACTTCATAAGTGTTATCACTCAAATCAAACACTTGTAAAAAGTACTTTAATGTATAAACATTGTCTGGAACTTATAGCACTATTTTTCCATTGTTTGCAGACTCCATTGAGTAAAGACACTGTATAGAAGTTTTACACCTTCTTATAGTAGGTATCACCTGTGGTATGTTTTGCACTGATTGAATGTAAGCAAAATTTGAGCCACACTGTATGTATTACCTCTTCTCTCATTAGATCAGCTTTCTTCTTATTTTCTTGAATTACATTCTGATGGGCTAGAACTGCCTCTTCATGACTCAGTTTCCCTTGAAGCCTCCTACACTCTATTTCAGCCAGCTGCTCTTCCAGATCTTTTCCACGCATCTGTTTTTGCCATTCCAAGAATTCAGATGGGTCTCCAGCCCCTTGTAGCAAATTTTCAATTCTGCAAGACACAAAAAAAGGTAGACTATTCTAGGGATCTGGCTCTGCAGCCCTGTCCTGGTTTGTAAAACATTCCTTGTATGTAGTTTGTTGTGATATAAGGTGTTTGATCTCTGCAGAGAAAAAAGGCGGTCATCGCAAAGTTATTTGACAGGTATATTTTAACTCCAGTCTAAGAGGTGTTCCTACTATGTGGAAAGCCGGGGAAAACCAGGCTGGAAGAACGTGCATGAGGGTGTGGAACTGAAAGTTTTCAGTAAAACAAAGCCCCAAGAGAGGGCAAACTTTAGCTACATATGGATTCTCCTAAGGAGCAAGGAGAATCAGGCTGAAGGTGTATACATTTTCTCAGAGGATTACTTTGCTTAGAGGTAGAAAGAACAAATACCTTTTCTCTTTTGCAATCTTATTGGCCACTTTAACACAGAGAACTAAAAAAAATTCTTCTTAATTCTATTTCTGTTTTGTATTTTGTCAATTAAATTATATTGCTGTAATGAGGCAAAGAAATATTCAGCTATTAAGCAAAACCACATTCTTATTTTTTGTGCTCAGCTGAGAGAGAAAAGCATAGCAAAGCCCTGGGGCAGGCCCATCAAAGCCCTGAAGCAGAGGATTGCATGAGCCCAGAATTAGGGCAGAGAGACAAAAATGCAGTGAATTGCGCCTTACTGCTGCTCCCCAATGCATATATATATGTATCTGTTGTGTGTTAAATGCAGCTGAAGACTAAAACTCAATATAAAATAGTGTAAAGTTATGGGGAAAGAGTGGAACAGAATTCTGCCAGACAGAGTGAACACTATCATATTTAATATAAAAGAACCTCAATATACATATATAGCTGATAACAGAAGCTGAATGGTGCATAATATCTTACTGCTAAAATCCTGATCCGTAGACCAAAATTTGCTAGGCCCAAAGACCAAATCCAACCTTAGACAGTCATTCTGGGATTTAAAATGCTAACAATGCTTAGTGCTTAGCCTGCTAAATCAGGTGGATGAGAAATAATACTAAATCAAGATGACGTGATATAGATTTTATCTTTGTTAAAATTATTAGTGAAAATGTTCTGTAATTCCAGTTAGAATACAACCTGCAGTGGCCATTCAGGAGTTATCCTCTCCTTAGTTATGTCCACTGAAAACCTATGCTGCTGAGTAAGGATTCCTTATGTCAGAGGAGTCCTTATGTCAGGATTCTTTACAGCCCTAAGTGCACCAAAATGACCTGCAACCTCTTATTCCCCACCCCTGCTTAGGATTTAGTTGCAGTGCAACTGAATAACATTGGATCAGACTGGAGTCAAAAGAACTCTGTGAGGAAGAGCTATGAAAAGTCCTGTTTTGTGTGTAGAGCTTCTTCCTGGGAGCCACATTTAAGCTGATGTTAACAGCCTTTGTCCTTGCCAAAGCTACGCTGTAGGTATGACTGCACCCAGCCTAGTACCTTGTTGACCCTGCCTTGTTGACTTGGCTTCCTGGGTTGACCTCAGCTCTGACTCGTCACTATGGACTCATCTAGCAATGACTAGACTGTTCCCTGACCCTGCTGTCTGTCACTGGATCCACCCTGCTGCTTTGCCAGGGTACTGTGGAACTGAGCTGCTGTCAGTGAGGACATTGTCCCTACATGCCTTGCTGTCACCCTCAGCTCCTGTCTTATCTTGCCTTTTGGAGCAGCACACTCTTAGTCCTCCATATCTTATTGTGATAGAAATGGATAGGTATTTTAATATACATATAAACAAGTTCAAGTATCAAATTTGGCATGTAGTTGACTGCAAACCATTGAAGAAAATGGAGGTATATGAAATATTTGGCTTAATATACATGCATCTTTTATAATGGACACAGAAATAGATGTGTATTCGGGTCATTATTTATTTTGGAGAATTGGAATAAATGTAACAAGTGATCCTTATTGGACTTCGCAGGTGGACACTAGCCAAAGTGCTCAATCAGCACACGGTCACACTGTATGGCATCTACAGTAAAACAATGAGGTTAAGGTAGACTTTCATTTCAGTCCACTCTTCTCTTTATTTGTCAATCGTGTTTATAGAATAGCTTCCTAATGCCTTACAACAGATCTATTATTTTAGTTTACCTGGAGTTTACTTTATTATTTTAAATGTGGTTAATTATTCCATATCCAGGGATGTGAAAAGTAATCTGAGAAAGAACCGTGATTATACCTCTTGAGCTCCTGTTCCATTTTCCGCTGATAGAGGGCACCCTCTCTTAAAATAGCCGCAGCATTTAATTTAATAGGTATATTGTCAATCTGTCAGGAAAGGGAATGTATAAACTGTAGTTAGTAATGTAAACCATAAAACAGAGTATAAAAAGATTTCAATGGGTTAAATAAATCGACCTAAGACAGCATAAATTTTGCTTAAAGCATTCATCTAGCATTAATCTGACATTCACAATGAAATTGCATGCTGTTCATAAACCACTCAAGCTGCTTAAGAAATCAGCAAAGTCCCCCAAGTGGATTATAAATTTGTAATCACTCTTGGACCATGTCAAATCCCATAGAATGTGTTCACTTCCTTTCCTTTTTTTTCAGTGCTCATATACATAGTGTGCAGGGATTCCATCTGCTTTGGATGAAGAAAATAAACTGCTTCTCTAAAAGATGGTAAGTTAGCCAAAACCATTAAAGTAAAACATAAGCAGTACCTTTCATAGGAAGGTCTCAGAAGTGTTTTACAAATAATCACTATTATAACTGCAAAATGTTTCTAAGACAACTGGCATCACCAATTGCCATATCCATTTTCTAGAGAGTAGAAGTGAAGTACAGCTCTCGGTGACTTTCAGGCCTCATGGTGTAACTTGGACTAGATCCTGTGGCTGCTTTGCAGTTCTTCAAAGTATTGCCTTAGGACTAACTCCCAGACAACCTCTAAATACTGAGGGAGGAAGGGAACAACCTCTCTGCCAGTTAAAAATGTTCCCTGCACAAGTAGGCTATTCAGAAAAAAATTATCACCTTTGCAGACACATATAATAGACCTGATCTGAACTGAAGCAAAGCAGTGCTGGTGGGATAAGAACTGGGATCATTCCTGCAGAAAACAAAGCTTAGTTATGACACATTTGACCTAAATCCAGACAAGTTCTGTGTTCAGAATCAAAACATGTATTTAAATTCCAAATTAACAGCTTAATGAGTGGCTGAGAAACAGATGCACAGAATCACTCAAGCTATATAGTACAAATATTGTATGCACAAATAAGTCCTGCAGTGTCCTGAAATACATAAACTACCTGGAAAAAGGGTGTTTTATAATTGATATTAATTAGGTAGGTTGAGGATAACAACCACATACTATCACCTAGAAAGTCACTAAGTGGAATTACTGTGTTTTCCACACAAATGCACATTTACGTGGACAAAAATTAATTACCTGTCTGTTTCTTGACAAAATGATAACTTGAATAATTTAGGAAAAGAACCCAAAACAATGTATTTTATTTCTTTTGTTTGACTCACTATACTTACTCTTCTTAGCGCCTAATTATGTCCTTCCTTCCTTTTGGTCTATTTCTCAACTCCTCTCAAAGTCTTCTGCATTATATGAACATTCCCTCCCCAGCCTGTAGATTATATGCTCTACTGTGTATAAAATGTCTACTTAGACATTTTCTCTGACACATGTAGAAATTTTCATATTTTTGGCAATTGCCTGTGTATACAGATTTCATGTTCTGTATTTACTAACTGTAATTTGGATAGAGAACTGAACCAAGAATGATTATGGAAATACCTTTAACTTCAGTTTCCCAGTTTATTAAACAGAAATATGACTATGAAAATGAAACAGAAATATGACAGCCCATATAGTCAAAATAACTGGGACTCCCAAGACAGATGCAGACAGGTATAAGTAAAATAAATCAATAGATTCTTCTACGTCATGTGGTATCAAGGAAGTTCTGAATGTCACTCATTCTCTTCCTGTCCTGAGATATCTTCCTTTTTTTCAGGAGGGCGCACAGCAAGCTTGCTACCCTGGGCTTCAGGAGAGCAGACTTTGGCCTCTTGAGGGATCTGCTTGGTAGAGTACCATGGGATAAAGTCCTGGAGGGAAGAGGAGCCCAAGGAAGCTGGNTCCTGGAGGGAAGAGGAGCCCAAGGAAGCTGGTTAATATTCAAGGATATGAATCCTCCCAGCTCAGGACCGATGCATCCCAACAAAGTGGAAGTCAGGCAAAAACGCCAGGAGGCCTGCATGGATGAACAA
>RSEF01000004.1:88598954-88614810 GCA_003993805.1 Himantopus leucocephalus | reverse complement strand
AGGGGGGTTGGAACTAGATGATCTCTAAGGTCCCTTCCAACTCAAATCATTCTAGGATTCTATGAGTCAAGATGAGAAAATGGAAATAATTGGGAAAATCATAGAACACACTAATTCTTGTGGAAAAAAATTGTATTCACTATTTCCACCTAAAGAACACACAATAGCTCACCAAACCCAATAAATATGTAAAGAGCAAGGCCTTATATGAGCAAGAGGCAGATGGAGACAGAGTGATAATGCATTTGTCCTGTCTCATTCTTCCAGTGAAAAGCACAAATAGATATTTTGTAACAGCAATGAGAAATAATTGCTGCTGCACATAATAAATGTGTCTGAAATGAAAAAAATGTATTTAATATACTGTGGGTATATTAAAAAAGAGGAAAGGAACATACTAGTTGGTTAAAACATTATATAATTTCATTAATTTGAGGACAGATTATAATCTTATTTATACATTTTGGATAAACCTTCCTCTTAGGATTTGTCTATTCACAGAGTTGCGCAGGCAGGAAGGCAACAGGAATAGAAAGTATTTTAAAAGTCAATAGCAATATGCCTATCTCAGCTTGAAAGTTGTAGTAGCATCTTGAGTATCATCTAACCAACCTTTAAGGCAAATGTCTTTAGATGAGATAAAACTGATTGTCCTCCTAGAGGAGACACTAGCAGGTGTTAGAAGTGGCCCTGATTGATGCCATAAGATGCCAGATCCATATTATTCATTATGCAATTTAGGCAGATGGTTTGACTCTCATTAGTCCTCACTAAGGTTTCAGTGTTTTAAATTATCAGAAAAGGAAGTGGAATATACATAGTCTTGAACTAATCCCACATAATTAAAGGTCATGCATGTTTGGGTTAACCACGTAAATATTTCCTGTTTTGTTTTTTTCCCCTCTATTGAGTATAGAAGGAACTGGGATCTTACTACTTTCCTGTGATTTAAATGCTTCTGGATTGTAAGCAAGCAGACTGAGTAGGTGATACTGTTATTAAAGATAACTTCAGTATGTGATGAATGCCAGATATGCTTTAGAAATAGTTTCCAGATGCCCAGTTCCCCAAGCAGGGGATCAAGTCTTTTCAAAGTGTACATGAGCTGTACCTAAATGCATTGCTTTAAAGAGTAGGTGGACCTGCTGTCAAGGTATTTGAGGTCACAATACAAGCACATCTTCCACATTAAATTATTCTGCATATGAACTTGAAGCAAATGAAAGGTGACAGATTGAATGATGTAAGACTGAAGACTATCTGTAGTACAGTTATTGCAGAAATAGCAATGTAAGTTTTCATGTGTTATACCGTTAAGGCTGAACAGCCCATTTTCCATGTTTACAATTCTCTGACCCTTGGAAATCCTAGCAAAGAAGCAATCAGTATGGTAGATTTTATGACCTCAGTATGTGTCTAAAGGAAAGAAGACAAACATCCAGACTGATTGTATATTGTGTATCAGACAGTCATTAGCTGGAATGATTGCTCAGCATTCTTTAGGATCTCATTATGAAACAGTGATTTACAGATGCAAGATTCTTCTCTCCCTATGCTGAATTCTTAAACCATGGGTTCACAATTCTTTTTTTTCTTTTGGACTATTCTCAGTCCTTACCATTTTACATAAAAACTTTTCCCTTTGGAATTGAAAACACTGTTAAGGCAATATCGTTACATTGTGCAATTGCACACAACTTACCTGTTGGGGCCCTCAGGGAACCAACAGGTCTTAATTGCCCCGACCAGCCTCATCTAGGACCTCCACTCACACCCTCTGCTTATTGGTCCAGGAGGCCTACTTAAGCTCAGGTCTCAGCTTCAGTACTTTCTTGTTTTGCTGGAGGTAATTCTGCTCCTGGTTGTCTCTCCAGTGCTGTCTCCTGTTCTCATGGAGCTGGGTTGCTATTGTAGCCTTGTCTCCTGACTGGACTTATGGGTAGACCCCAGACCTGACTTGTTACCTTGCTTTGTCTAAGGATGACTGACTGTCAGCAGAACTTGTCACTACCACCAACCTTGTCACGTTCAGATACTGTTGCCGGGTGGTGAGGGCACTGCCAGTGCTTTCATTACCTTTGGCTCCTTGTTTCTCTGGAGTAGCCACACTCTTGTTGCTCCCTGACCATTTCTTTGTGGATCGTTAATGGTGCATAGGCCAAAATTTGAGCCATAGACCCAATCCATCCCATTCTCCTGGCCACAGCACTTGGTGTAAAAACATGAATTCCAGTGGAGTTTGCATCACCACAGAATTTGCATGTATGTTTTTCACTCCAAAGTTTTCAAGTACATCTGACAACAGTACCTTAAAGGTTACTCACCTTGCTTTGGATCTTTTGAGCCTGGAATGCTGGTTTATTCTTCATATTGCCATATGTGTTCTGCAGTTCAAACCAAAAATACATTATTTGATTTCAGAGACAGATTTTCAAGTACTCAGCAAAAAATATTAGATATTTATCAAAAATCACTCTTGAATAGTCATCTAGAGTAATAAATGTGATCATAGGGGATATATTTTGGAATTGTTATATCCACAAAAACTTGCTATGTACACCCAACTTAGTGGGAATATTTCATATCAAATAACCATACAAAGGTATGTCCAAATATTGACTAAAATTTATGGACTAAAATAATGCTAAAAAGGTAAGAGTGATGTTTTGTTTGACTATGAAATATCACCTATGTATATGAATATATCCAGCTCTTAACTGAAATAGATATTGGGAAGACAAACAGGGTGTCAAAGCAGACCATGAAATTATTAAATAGTGGTAGAATTTGACTGATGGTTATTAATTTCGTTTTATGGTTTTAGCTATAGATACTGATGGGAAATTGTCTGGTATCATGGGGATGAAGACAGTGAACAGAATATGTAGAAGTGATGCTGAAATGAATATATTACATACATAGTCTGGTGACACAGTTGTAAATTGGGAATCAACCAAAGCAAGAATTCTGTATGAATGGGACCGTTATTCCCTCAGCTTGGCTGCTCTGTGGCATAAAAGTTAATGGAAAAATAATATAAGGGTTTATAGAAGTATTGCCAGTTTGGAGACTTGTAGTAGTGGTATCACAGGAAGGCTGTTTGTCTCAAAATTAGGGAAATAATAAAGCAGCACCAGAAGTATAAGAAAAGGGGGTTGGCATTATGCATCCAAAGAGGCAAATGTTAGTATATTACATCTGAAAATAACATGGATGTGAAATGACAGTACAGATATAAATAATAGCACGTAATTCCTAACCGCAAATAAAAATTTTCAAATATTTTGAGATATCTTTAAATACTCTAGTCATTTTTCATCTTCATACTGGGGGATTTTTAAGTAATAAACTATTTTGTAGCATACCTCTCCCTTTTCAGACTTCATGGTTGCACACCTGAACTGGTTAGCATTTGCTTTCAGGAGCAGATCCTAAAATTAAAGCAATTAGCTTAAAGAGTATAGTACATTTAAATTTTCTAATAAGAATTTTCTGTTTGTAAAAGCCTTGCAGCCCAGACCAGTATATTAATTTGTTTCCAATGAATGAAAGCTTGACTTAGTATTTATATGAATTTTCATTCCCGATTAAAGACTTGAAGTAGGCAAGTCTTGATTTTCTACATAGTTCTGCCTGGTTGTATCCTTTGCAGAGAGCATCAGGCCTTTGATAGGTCTGCCCCTATGAAACATGTTGCTTATCCAGAATTCAACTTAAAAGCCTCATCATTATCTATGGCACATCAGTACTACACGTAGTAACTGTTTCCACATAGCTAACAAACAATGGCTTTGGTTTTGAATTAAACTAGAAGATTACGAACAGGGGATCTGAGCACCAAGCGTTGCTCCAATAGGCACAGACCTAACAGTAATTCCACCTGTCATTTTAAAGGGGGAAATACAGGCAGCCTTGTTTCTAGTTTGTGGATATTTCTTTTGGTTGTAATCAGTAATCTCTAATCAAAGCTGTGAAACAGACTAGATTTTCTAATGGCATTCTGGACAGCAGCTGTCCATAACATCAGTGCTTCCATAACTGTCTAGTGTTCTCCAGTGTTCTCATTCATTCTTACAGATGCTCAGACATGGCAGTTAATAATGACAGCTATAGCTTCTGCAAAAATGCTATCAAACAAATGTCATTTTTAATGCCTATTTCTTTTAGGACCCAACATTTCAGCTTGTTTAGCAAACAGTCTAGGAAATTGACCTTTGTGAATGCTTTGGATGCCTTTGATAACATTCCAGAGGTGACAAAAACTGCTGTTATTGCAGCTATAATTTATGTGGTGGTTTTCCTTTGTTCTTTGTATTCATGTGGCTGGTAGTTAAGTGATTTTATAGTTGTCATGGATTTTTGACAATATAGGCACTGTGATATCTTGCTTTTCCTCCCCACTTTTTCTAGGAAGCTTGTACGTACAAATAAGCACACAGACAACTAGACATGTGCTTTCTCCACAATATGGAAATAATAAAGTAATAAAAAATAATGTTGTATTGTTTTATAATGAAATGCCAAGCATAGGTAATGTGCTTGGGCCAGCAAAAGGAATGAGAAGTTTATCCCTCTAGAACCTGTCACACGTTAAAGCATTTACTATAGTTTAGGAAAAGAATCCAATGCCCCTTTCACAAGGACATGAGGAGAGCCCAGAACAGTGATAAATGGACTTGTACTGGCTAGTGAAAGCTAGGGAAGGCATTTTCAGAATGGGGGTGGGAGAGTACAGATAAAAAGGAGTCAAATAGCATGCCTTTTATTGAGCTTATACTGTTATTTGATTTGGTATGGTGATTGCAGTGTGGGGAGGAAGAAAGAAAGTGGAAACTGACATTTAATTAATTCCCTTCCAAGGTGAAGACAAGAACAATCTGCTTTAACTATGATAGGAGCTAACTCATTGAACAGGATTCATATCAAAGTTTGGATCAAATAACTAGATCTGTTTCTTTGGTCTTCCAGGCCCTCCCTTCTCCTGGTCTCTTAACACACAGACCATGTACTCTGCTTCTTACTCTGCTTCTTTACAAATCATGACCACTTCCCACTCTCTCAGCCTGCTGAAGGAAAGAGTATGGATTCTGCACAAAAAAGAAGTCAGAATCTGCTGATATTTTAAAATAGTGGGTGATGACATGTGGTTATTTATCAGTTACTGTAGAAAACAAACAAAAATATTGAACATATTTTGTATTTTGAAGCCTTAATTATTAAGTGAATACCTTAAATATCCACATGTCTTGTGGGAGTAAAAGACCCATCAAACTATTTGAAGCTTGTGAAGAGAAGAAAGTAATCATGTTTATGCTACCTCACACGGCTACTTGCATAATTACTCACATAGTACTTGTATAGTGAAAAAAAGGTCGACCTTGTCTCAGACAATTAATAATAAAATAGGAAGATGGAAAAAGGGGTGACAGAACAGAGGATACAAAATTCATGACTCTAGAGAAAGAGCCAGGAGCTATTAGGTGCAAAAGCAAATATGTTTCAGGTAAAGTTCTAAGACTTGTAAAAATGGAACATTACAGAAGAAACAGTTTAGAAGAAAGGAAAGGCTAGAACAAGAACATAATACACTTACTTCTGCTTTTCTCCAATTTTTTGTTTTGATTTCCTCTAGTTGCTTTTTTTCCTTTGGAGGTTTGTAGGTACTTGGAGGAACCTATATTAAAAGGCAATAATCTCCACAATATGGGGTATAAAACATTCCAAGCAACACATTCTTGCAGAAAAAACCCCTCCACTTTTACTGTAAAACAGCTGCAATTATTTTTTAAATATTGATTCTTTTCTATTAGTGCCAGCGTAGAAGACATGTACAGATTCCAATTAGCTGGGACTACCCAGGCTTTTCAGCCCTGTCCAATGTAATATAACCCCTGGACAAAGACCAGTAAGAAAGAAAAATCTGAAACTAGTACAAGAAAGGCTAAAGAAATAATAAATTCTATAGGCCCTATCAAGGGAAAAAGAAGTTGCCAGAAGGGGAAAAGTTCTGTTTGATATCTCATAAACTTCAGCTTCACAGCACTGACAGCCAGATAGGGAAACTGAATAAAGTTAAGCTATGGAGCTCTTTGGCACAGTGTGTGGTGGTAGTAACAAGTTACAAAGACTCCAAAGAAGTTTAGGGAAGAGAAATCCTTTGAAGTTTATTAAATACCCAGGAACTTCATTGTAACTGAGGAAGCCTTTGAGCTGAAATGGTGGGAGACTGAGAAGGCAGCTGGAGAAAGCAGCAGCTGGAGAAAGCAGCAGCTATGCTTGTCCTATCCCTGTAGTCTTCCTAGACATCTGTGTTTGGCCACTGCTGGAGAAAATACACTGGGCAAAGTGGGCCTTTGCTGTGGTCTACCATGGCTGCCCTAATGCCCTTGTTAGGGAATACCATCAGAGGTGCAGATTAAACGTTTGGAGGAAGAGGACTGAGAGGGCCCTCCTAGCATCAGTCAAAGATTTGGGAAAGCATTCACATGGTAGAAAGTGTTACAGATAAAATGACCAGGAAAGAGTTGTTGTCTGGCTGTCATATGGATGAATGGGAGACCAGGGACTGTATGGTTTTGAGTTAGGCTGAAACTTCCGGGGGATTTCAATATTTGCTTGAGCAATAAATTTTTCCCAGAAGCAAACTCTGAAAAAAGACTGGTTGTCTCCTTCCTATGTGGGTGAGACTATCTACCAGTTTACTGGACATCTGTTTAAATATTTATCTTGCTAAAAATGTTCTAGCTCAATTAGAAGTTACTGCATTAATTCAAGAATTAATGGGAAAAAATCTATAATCTGTATTATACTGGAGGTCAGTTTAGGGAACACGGGGATCCCATCTAGCTTTACTGGACTATATAAAGAGCTATGTTTTGCAAAACTCATGAATCTGATCTACTTTCCACTGCCTTTGGTATTTGACATCATTATCTACAGGCAAAACAAATGCACAAACAGAAAAAGCTAGCAATTAAATGCACTAGTGGGACTGTCCAAGTATTTTTGTGAGCTTTTTAAGTGAAGTAGAACTCAAAGTATTTCCCAGCAGTATCTAAGAATTTTTATTATGCTTTTATGGATGGAGAAATTTAAGCCCAGGGGATTTGCAAAGGGTTGCACAGGCAGTGAGTATCAGTTTATTTCACTCTTCTTCCTAGTCATGTGCTTTACCTGCAAAACTGTACTCATCTGCCAGTGTAAGCTGAAAATCTCTCCTCAGAAGCTGCTATGCTTATTCCAAGTAATTTAAGGAGGAGACTTTTCAATCAGCTCTGTTTCAAAAATGATCTTAGCCTTGTAATTTAGCCCTCAGATACCATGGTGATGAGTACCAATCAGACAGACAGATAGACAATACAGCACTTACCCAGTTGCCAGAAGAGGATGACAAAATCACTATAAGTAAATTGTAAATTCCAGCAATAGAGGGATCAAAAAGGCCAAACTGTACCTACTTAATCCTAATGTGAAAAAAGGGGGGCTGGGAGTAAGAGATACCAACCTTGCTTTTCCTCTCCAGCTTTCTGGATATCCTCTTACCAGAGTTTATTTAGGGAGTAGGTATCACATGAATAATCACTCTGAACTTTGGTAGTCATCACTCTTCTATTTTTTTAAAGTTACTGTCATAAGATGGACAAGGACAAGCTAATGCAATGCTATTGTCTTAAGAGCTTCTATTTTCATGCACAACAAGATCATAAAGATAAATATATTGTGGGGTCTATGTATTTGCAAAAAAAAAATCCTCTGTATTGGCCAAATGAATTCACCCATTTCATTATTTTAAACAATGAAGCAAAGCTCCACTCATAAAACACAGCTGAAATAATAAGGAAAATATCTAAAAAATACAATAAATTTGGCTGAATGGTGTTACAATAACATCTCAGTGTGGCCTTTTTATTTTTTTAACTACATTATTGGTTTACGGAAAATCTAAAAATAAAATAATTGCATAATATTATTTTAGTACAGTGGTGATATCAAAAGAACGGATTTTATTTGTAACTCAAGATGAAGATATCCAAGGAAGTTAAATGTGTCCAAATAATTTTGCATGTTATCAGGTTTAAGCACCTGTCTCCATTTGTTTCCTTTGCAAACTTTAAGCTAAAGCGCTCGTTTTTCTCTGTAGAATTGTATTTATGAATGTGTGTATGCATATGTGCATGTTTGTGTGTGCATCCTGTGCTTGTGTGCAAAGGACAGTGGAGAGAAGAATTTATAAACTTTAGACCAAATATTTAGAGTGAAATGTTTCCTTATTAAATTTCAAAATGGAAGTGTTTTTCCTTTTCACTCTGTCTCCCATTTCTGATGAATGTTCATGATGATGAATGATTATCCTAACCTTCTAGGCCTATGTTACTCCAATGAAACTTTCCAAGGTCAGTAGAGATCACCGAGTAAGACAACTACTACTTCTGCAATAAGCCACATCTCCAGTCCTCTCCTGTGAAGGAAACATGTTCAGTGTACAGGACAACATTACTACCCCAGCTGCTGAACTCAGTGTATGTTCAGAGATACATCTCATCTTACTTTGCATTTTATCTCTACTACAGAATATAATGCAACCTAGCAGAAAGAAATACCAAAAATAATAATCCTATAATCAGAATGAAATAATTTCACCATAGGAATGCAATAACTTATCAGTAGTCATTGCTCAAAATCCAGACGCCTCCATATGAATTCATACAGTTGTTTCAAAGTCAAGCAGTAACTATGCCTATAGTTACTGTGAGCACAGTAGTCCCTGCTAATATGCCACATGACAAGTTCTTTGACAGATGCATGAGAACCATGAGAAAAAATGGGTATCTCATAAAACGAACAACTTCGTGAGATAATGGATGAGAATATCTCTGCAGCAGATGTAATCTGGAAAAGCTTTACTTCTGTGCATTCCTTTCAATTATATACAACTCTCCACCTTACAGTAGCCAAAACTATGGCCTGCTCTCACTTTACTAACTCTTTCTTGCCATCTGGGCTGTCTTTTCAGTCTCTGTTCATTTCAGGATCTAAGATGGTGATACTGGCAACAATACGGCAAATTAAAGTGAAGCTTAATTTGCTGAGATAGGTCCAGAAATGAGCACAACATATGTCACTACTACGCTAATGGTTTTAGATTCACACAAGCTTTTGAATTTGCAGACTTGGCCAGAATGTAAACCAAATTTAGTATAATCCTAACAACACAAATGAACTTCAGTAAATGCATCCGCATTAAAGCAAATTTATTCTAAGAGGGCCTGCACAGCATAAAGGTACTAAAATGACAGCAATATGACTCATTCCTATACTGATTAAGTAGTTATTAAATGCAGTTTTTCAGAGCCTGGTATTAAGCTGTTTCAATGTAAAATCCCATTAACTGTATAACACACTACCATTAAATTGCTATGCCATCCTAAGATGTAAATGGTTTCTAAGAGCATTCAACACATGTATTATTTAAAACTTGAAGTGCTAATACAAGGTGGCAGATAATGCCCAAAACTATGACTTTCAAGATCACTTCCCACTGCATTTAAATATAGATGATTTTGGAGTCTTTATTAAGTTAGTCATAGCAGCTTGATCCCAAATCCTGTTTGCTTACCCCAGTAAGCTAACTTAAAACCAATCGTGTGTCCCCAATTTGTACCAGTGTAACTGAATCACAGTCTTAGACAATGAGTAAAATAAAAGCATAGCATTTCAAAGATAAATCTAGTCTCATTTATATATAAGGAATAAATTTAAACTGAAAAACGCTAATTTTAGAGATTCACCATTAATGCAAATAGAAAGGAATAAAATTCCACCCTCAAGGAGGAGCTGCAAACCTAGAGTCCGTCTCGCCTCCAGTGAAATTGCTTTGTCATTTATTTTAATGAGAGTTCATCTACAAAAAATCTAAGTTTATAGAAGATTTTCATTTAAATGTTTTTTTCTTACCTGCTTCAGTGCATTATCCAAAGCAAACATCTTACAAATCCAAGGACTACCAGAAACACTCGTATCAATGCTGTCATCAATTTGTACCCATTGTATATTTCTACCTCCAAAAGTCACAAAACAACTACAGGAACCAACTTTTTCCCTTTCCTTTGTTTGGCTTACAATTTCCTTACACAACATTCACTGAAATGAAAAGAATTAGTTTGGGGTTGTTTTTTAGAAATCTGACCTTCAGTAATACAGAATATTACAAAACCCCTTGTTGATCTGTCAAAGGTTGTAGATTTTCTACAATTCTTTTGAAAGACACTATTAACTTCCCTACCATGATTTTTTGCACAAGCATACATAAAACTTAGTATCTCTCAAAGTATAAAAATACTCACAGGTGGCCTTTTTTCCACTACTGGTATTGGCAGAGGTATAGGAATGGCACGTGGTTTGGGTACAGTCAAATTAAATTCCTTTGGCTGAGTGACCGTTGAAGTCTTCACAGTGGTAGTACAATTACTTAATTTATCTGTGAGCTGTTCAATCAGTTGCTGTACTTTTGGCTGCCATCTTCAAATAAAAACAGGTTTCCAATTTTATTTCATTTTTTTCTTTCGTACAAACTTACATACAGTATATGAGGTTGGCATTGGTACAAATTCTGTAATGCTTTCAGCCATTCAATTTTAATAAAATTGACCAATGTAGTTGTACTCATGATTTAGTTGGACTGGGTTACTTCACCTCTTGATAGACTCTAGTCCATTTTGACTACTAGCGGTGAAATAGCCACAGTTTTTACTGAATAAGCAACTGTGTCCAGTTTGTTTCCCAGCAGGGTCAGATTATGACTCAAAAAAGCAGCTGTCATAAGCGAAGTACATGCTTAACATACTTAGATGAAGAGACTGAACAAACAGTGGTCTCAGTATTGCCACTTTTACCAACTGACAGAGCACACATAAATCAATCTCATAGCACGGGCAGTTCTAATAAAAAAATAGATGTAAGGAATTTGGTGAATTAGCAAATGAACCCTCAATGAACCCTGTGGGGCAGTCAAGATGATTTTGATTTCTCTGTGTTTGGATTTTGGCTTGTATGAAGGTTCAGACTTCTTCCAAGGATTGACAGGAAGGTGCAGAATTCAAGGTAAGACACAAACAAGTTGTCACAGGGCTAATTATGGTGACAGCTTCATGTCAGTTATTCTTCCTCTATATGTGTTCTATCCTTAAGTATTATACATGCAATGGAGCTTTCCCAGAACTTAAAAAGCAGCCAACAATGCAAATTTACAGTAACTTGTTTATGTGACTGTTACCTTAGCTAGAACTGTCACCATGGGATGACGCTTGCAAGTAACTTCTGCAAGTAATGCAGCTCCATTAAAATAAATAGGACTCTCTATATTAACCTCATTGACATTAGAAAAAGGAATACTAAGATGTATTTAGAAGAATTGAAGCATCTGAACTGATTAAACTGATCAATGCATCCTCAGCCCCTTGAAGGAAGTTTCAAACCCAGTAATGAAATATGGTCTTCAACAGTCTCATATAACTTACTTTACTATTTCTAGGCAAACCACATGTTTGTTATATGGAATGTAATTGTCTGTGAAGGACGGCTCCAATAAGCTTAGTGTTAATGAAACAAACAATAGATTAAGCATCAGCCTGCACGTATATGTACATATAAAAAGTGTGTGGATATGTGTGTATATCTGTATCTATACGTCTCTATCTGTATCTTTATACTATTGTAAGCATATGTTATAATTAGAATTACTACAGTGGAATATAGCGAGTCAAATTCTGACTTCAAATATATCCCTGCAGTTCCTGTAGAACTTAGTGGAATTTGGAGTAAGCCAAATCTATACTATATATTTGCCAATTTAGCATAATCTACATAGTATGAAATAATTCATTCTACTGACTTTGATATGACAGTTAGAACTAGATGCAAACTTTTTCAGGTGACATTGTTTGTAACATATTTTTGTCTAACAGTGTTTGCTGTCATCTGGGTTAATCTATACTGCAGTGAGGAGGATATGTGATTGCAGCCACATAGGTGTACCAATGCTATCTGTCCTGGGTAAAAAAGAGTGAAAAAGTGACACAAAAGGCTGCAGAGCTACTGTTTCTCCACATGAAAATGTTCCAGTTTGGCAAGGGCAGTCATGCTACTGTATCAGCACCTAACAAATGTGTGGACACACCTGGCACCTCAGAGCATTTAAACTTTAAATGTTAAATGATGCTGCAATTGTGTAAATAAATAATAATTTTAAAAGACTTGTTTACATGCTTATCTGATTTGCATTGACCATTGACCATTGACGTAGCAAGTCTGTGCATAAAGCCAAACTCAGGGAAGTCAAAGATCTTTTTTCATATGCTTAATGTCATACAGATGTTGAATTGACTTATGAGGCATGAATCTAATGCTATAAGACAATTTGAACCTTCTAATTTTTTTTTCAAGTATGATGTTTGATCTATTCAGGGGCACTGAGAAACAAATGTACAACAGCTGTGAAAGGACTTTTCCCTCAGAGAACCTTGCCTCTGGGTAAGTAAAAGGGATTACTGTAGTCTCACGAAGAGAAGAAGGGTTCTGAGTGACTTCAATAGGAGAAACACTTGAACAGCAAATTGAACTTTCAGGGGAAGCTTTCCCCAGCTTTTAAACTTCGAGGTGGCAACAGGCTACTTAAGTACTGCTTACCTTAGCAGTGGATCAATCCAGTTGTCTTTTACATACAGTGAATCGTAGAACTGACTCCATTCGTCTTTTATCCATGTGTTCAAATACAAGGCATTGAAGAAGAATCTAAGAAACTAATAATAAGTAATTTCTTTCAAATATGAATACTGAAGGTACGGTTTATATAAGACTACAAAAAGAGAGTTACTTTTACTATAAACACAGCTGAAGAACTTGCTTGTATTTTGTCCTGTAATTATAATCATAGGTGCTTGATATCTATAAGTTCTTCTTGGTTCTGTTAGGACAGCCCGATGTCTTTTAGCCCTATTTTGTGAAACACTAATAGATACTAAAATATTTTTAGTGGCCTAAAAAAAAATCTAGGGGCTACAACATGGGGATGTGTTGATGCATCTTTAATATGCTTCAAACATTGTGAAACAAATGTTTTTATTCAAAATTGCAGTAAGTACTATTGCAATACACTGATTTTAGTATAATTATACAACAGAATTTCAGACTCTAATATACCCATAATCAACTCCTGATTGTCTATAGCTAGATAATTCATGGTGCCCAGAAAAATCTCAGGCCTGGCACTGCTCCTGAATTACTGAAGTTCCTTTCAGCTCCCTGGGAACTGGGCAGGGAGAACTGCTGAGAACTGTAGTAACTGCTATACAATATGATTTCTTCTTTTACTGAAATATAATTAATTGGCATATTCCCAATTAACTAGAAGGCTGAAATTTGGCACACTTACACATTGTAGGGCTCTACATGCTGGAGAAATAGCAACTAACATTTGAACTTTTGTTTCCCTCTGGAGTTCACCAGAAGGTCAAGAGCCTTTCTTTAAAACTTGAACTGCTCAAATGGCCTTTTGAAACAGACTCTTGAAAAATGGCACTCAGATTCAGCATGTATCACTTACAGCAATATAAATTCCAAACTTGAACCTGAACTTTTTCATTAAAATTCTTGGAAATGAAAGTACAAGCAAGTATCATGCTGAAATAATCCAAATAATAGAAAAAGGCACACTGAATAATATAGACATTATGAAACATACTGGCAAGCAGTGTGCAGTCACTTGAGAAGCTTCGTATGGAGACTGCAGAGCTTGTTAGTTCAGACTTGGCATTAGCCCTGTCTTGGGTTGGTTTCCACAGAGACATATAGGTCTTTCTATGGAGTTTTTAGTTCTGGAGGACTACCAAGGAGCTTCTTAATTCACCAGGCCTAAGGTGGCTCAGAGGTTTGTGAATAATTCAGCTATGAACAGTTCAGATTTGACTCAAGATGTTTGCTGCAGATGTTCGACAGGTGTAGAAGTCTGCTACTTGAAACCTATAGTCTTGATGTGACCATTTCCACGGAATTAACCTGTAAATTTAGTCTTATTTTCAACTATTGTGCTTTTAGTAGAGTCAAAAGACCGATCAACAACTGAAGGACTAAACAAATATTACCCTCTTGGATTCCCATTCTTGTATAGAAACTACTGCTCTTCCACAAAATTGCAGATGCTGGCATATCAACACACCACCCAAAAGAAGATATTTCATCCCCAAAAGCATGACCATAAATTAAGTTTTGAATTGTGAAGAAGTTGGTTTTTTGGTGCTTCCAGATTCAGTGGAGTTTGCTAACGACAATAAGATAAGGGATGCATTTCATCCCATCGGTCTAGAAACTCATTCATTCTCCTTATGGAGAATCTTTCTTTGTAGTACATGTATGTTGGATTACATTTTTCACCTATCATGGTAATTTATACTGATGCAATGTATAAATAAAATGCTAGAAGTCTAGACAGAGTTCATATTCTCCAATAGAACTGATGCACTCGTACATACACTACTACCAGTTATTGTAATGAAATTTTATATCCAGGTATCCAAGCTGTACATATGATTACAGACCCAGAGAACATGTTCCCTCCCAAAGTATAGTCTTCTTACCTTATGGAAGGCCCTGACTATACACAAACTTTATAAAAAATGTGTTTTTAAACCCATGTAAGCAAGTGTGTATACAGAGGTGGATTGAACATGAACTGACATACTTAAAACGAGGCAGACCTTGAGGGGTGAAGCTAGTTTCAAATTTCTGGGTATTCAGAGAACTCACAGAAGTTGATGTAGAAATACTGCAGGTGGTGATTTGTAAATCCTCCAGTTTTCTTTCACTAGCTTTCATTAAGCTGAACTCTTCCTCCCTCTCTGTGTTCTCAGTATTCCTCTTTTATAGCCTAGTACATCCTCACAGGCTTCAATTAGTTGTCTAGTACATTGCCACATGAAACTAAGCCTCGGAACTGTTGTTTCAGCTCTCCCTGCCTGATCTTCTCCATCCAGGTCTTTTAAATATTTGCTGTAACTATCTTTTACAAAGTACTTGCAACTCAACTACCTCTTCAAGGCAGATGAAACTACAATAAAGACACATAGTTAGTGATTTCTAGCTGTTGTATTTAACAGCTGTCTATTATCCCTTGAGGCCTCCTTCTGCAACACCAGTTATGCACTAGTTATTAACATTTCACACTTTATTAAGACAAATGGGTAATTATGTCATTGATAAATGCTATGAGGTACTCCTACAAGGTACAGAGAATGGTTAACTGTGTAACCGGATATTAATACAGGTATAAATACCAGTTTATGACCTTTGGAACAAAGGGCAGGCCACTCATGAGGACAACAAAGATGTTGTGAAGCTATGTAGCCTGTGTAGGGAGAAAATTAGAAGGGCCAAAGCCCAACTAGAACTTAATCAGCCTTCTGCTGCTAAGGACAATAAAAAACGTTTCTATAAATACATTAGCAATAAAAGGAGGACTAAGGATAATCTCCATCCTTTATTAGATGGGGACAGAAACATAGTGACCAAGGATGAGGAAAAGGCAGAGGTACTTAATGTCTTCTTTGCCTCAGTCTTTAGTAGTAGGACCCATTGTTCCCTGAGTACCCAGCCCGCAGAGCTGGAAGACAGGGACGAGGAGCAGAATGAAGGCCCCATCATCCAAGGGGAAATGGTGAGTGACCTGCTACACCACTTAGACACACACAAGTCTACGGGACTGGATAGGATCCACCCAAGGGTACTGAGTGAGCTGGCGGAAGTGCTCACCAAGCCGCTTTACATCATTTATCAGCAGTCCTGGCTAACTGGGGAGGTCCCAGTT
>RSEF01000004.1:88550239-88598854 GCA_003993805.1 Himantopus leucocephalus | reverse complement strand
GATCTTAAAGGTCCCTTCCAACCTAGACAATTCTATGGTTCTACGATTCTAATACTGTGATACACATATTAGTACTGTTTTAGTTGTCACAGTCCCCAGAGAAATGCTATGATAAGGATATGCCCCAATATGCATCATGCTAGATAAGGCTTTGAATGCTGCCCTGGAACGGTTATGCAGGCAATGCAGGGATTGCAAATGGCAATGCAGAATTACCAGATATCACTTCTGATCACAGTTTGCCTGAGTCAAAGTCCGCAATCTTGGTTTCGATAATCCATATCACAGATGGTGAATGTTGGCAGAATATGACCCATGAAGCCCTAGCACATTGCATTTCTTAACAATAGAAACCTTTACATTTTGTGAACTAAATTGCTAGAAGAAATCCCTCATATTTCTGGTTTGGTTTTGGCCACATGTAGCACAGGTGGCAATCCCAGTATCAGCAGTCTTTGCTTTTATAGCAGCAAAATGCAGTTTGAAGTTCTCACAGATTTCTGTTTGGATGTTACCAGTATCTGTTTTCTTAGAGAAGTTACTGGACAGTCATTTTCGTAACAGCATTATTCTGCTTACTCTTCTGCCTTGAATGTTCTAAGAGTTTCACTACTCACAGAGCAGGATAACTGAGATTTATTTCCCTTCTAGAAGCGGTGGAATTATACCAGAAATGAATTGTACCCATTTTTACTATTTTAATGTATTCTGGCTGTAGTAGGACAAGTTTGTATAATTAAAGACTGTTTTGTAATGCATTTTTACAGGTGGGCTGAATTGATACCTTGCTTTTGAGAATTTGAACATGCCCTGCTAATATTCTTAATGGATTTTTACACAGTGGGATTGTAGAGATTTCTAAAAAGCAAATAAAAAATGGGAAGTTTCCTCATCTGGTATCATCTTTACATCCATGTAGTCATTTGCAGAGCTGAAATCCTTATATTCACAACATAAGCTTTTGACTCTTGAGTTAAGGAAGTAACTGCAAGGAACAGCAGGTTCTGTTTCTCCATACGGGTCAGCCACTACCTGAGAATGCTGTTATTTTGGCTATACACACCCACAGCTATTTGCCATAGTAGCAAAAGCAATCAAGGAGGTTCCTGTCCACTCCTCTCTTCATCTGCTGATTCTTTCCCTCTTATTGTAGGTTAGTTCTTCAGCTATGCAAGCTCAACCACGTGTAGGGTTGTACCTTTCAAGTGCAACTGAGAAATGAAGAGGAAGGCAAGAAGCTCTTAAGAAGGCTATCCTATGAAGAAATTGTAATGGGCAACTCTATTTTGAGGATCCTGAGGTAAAGGTGTAGAGAAAAGTGTCCTAGCATGGTCTTAGGTCCTTCTGCCATCGCATGACCCAACTTGGAGTTTTTTGCCCTCATGACTACCATGCGGCTGAACTTGTCCTACTATTCCTACCTCATTGTAATACCAATTACAATACCCAGTTCTTACATAGTGATTTTCCTTTGCAGATCTCAGAAGTTCTTTATAAAGGACTTCACTGCTGTTAGAAGCAATCAGAACAGAAACAGAACAAAACAGATTCTTGGATGCTAGAAAGAAAACACTAGTTATTTTGCATTTTTCTTACAAGGCAATTATGAAATTATAAAGCTGTTTACTTCAACTTTTCATTTCAACAGTGTATTTTCTCAAACATACATACCCTTAAATTTTACAGCAAATATAAAAGAATAACATGTATGAATAATACAACAGAAAAATAGGCTTGAGCTAGCAATACATAGCTAAGTTCTTTGAAGAACAGTCACACTAAAGTTACAAAATAGGGCTTTATCCTGTTCTGTAATTATACAACTATAACGAATTTTTGCATGTATTGTTAACATTACAGAATGAGATCTTATGATTCAAGCAGAGGAACATGTGTTAGTGAGGTAGCATTATTATTCTGCCTAGATATTCTGCCTAAATGAAAATATCTGAACATGCATCAATCATAGGGAAACACTGTGGCTTTGATTTGAATGGATTCTGTCATGCAGTCCTTTAAGAGAGAGGTCTGCTCACACAAGTTGATCTCATTCAACTGAATAGTCCATTTAATTTCATGAAGACTACTCATCTGAGTAAGGTTTATCCGCATGATTAAGAAAATACCATTCGGCCTGTGATGTGCAGAAAAATATATTTTTTAATTAAAGTAAATCTATTCTAAGTAAATATATGTGAAAAAATTTTCTGCGTCTCATCTGAACTCAGGCACAATAGTCATCAGGCAAAATCTACAGGTCAGCATCCTGAAGGAGAATCCCAAATTTCTGACAACTTCTGTTGCTAAGGCTGCAGATATGCCTTCTGCTGTTTTTGTCTCTGTTGCTGGGGGGACCAAATGCTGCTTCTAAATCCTCTGCTGCAGGTGCATTAATATAATCTAGCATCACTTTGGAGACAAAGAACCTCTTCTAATGCAAGAGAAGAAACCCTAGGTACCATGGTGATGAGGATCTGATAAGATACTTTAGCAAACAAAGTTAAGTCTACAGGGAAAAAGTAGCAGGTGCAGACCATTGCATAATGCAGCACTTTCCTATCAGAAAAGAGTTATTCCACACAAGGAAGGAGAAATTATCTGAAATAGAACATCAGGGCACTGACGTTTAAGCCATGTAAAGCTAGGTGAATGGAATCAGCAAGAGATAACTGGCAGGATGTGGGAAAATTGTGTTGCTAGCTGAATGAGCTCAAGATGCATCCAATCCAGTGGCTTGTGTCTAAGATGTTTACCAAAGAAGGGGCTGGGAGAGCATTTTAGACAGAGTGATTTGTCTGTCTACCAGATTATGATAATTCTTCAAGCCACTTCTCCGTTCTTTCTAACAGTTAATGAAATGTATCATTTTTGTCTCTGAATGGAATTAATAAAAACCATTCCATAGTAAGCCCACCAAAACAAAGTGAAAAGAGCGTTTCTAAAAATGTTACACAGACAACCTTACCTACTGTCTCCCTACATATTACAAAGCAACTGTACTCATTAAAGAGACACTGGCATCCACATGAACATTCAAAGTAATCACTGTAAGGATAAACCTTAGCCTTTTGAGTATCAATTGCTAAAATTTGCCTGTTGTCTCTTAAATTCCACATTTGTTATTCAAACACTGTGTTTGGACTGTGCTTTGAAACATCTGAATAATGGAAGTTTACATATGCTGTGTCACCAGTAATTTAAATTTCAGCCTATTTACCTAAGAAAACGGGGCTTATGAGAAAGCGTTGCCCCTCAGTTTATCCCTCTCCCTCTACAACATAGCTTTTAAGATAACCAGCATTTTCAACCATTTTGAAAGAGAAGCAGAAGATATTTATATTTCTACAAATTTCATGAAAATTAGCAAACAAGTAGTGGAGTGAACACCAAATCTGTGACTCCAGAAAGGAAAAGGCAGGCAGAACTTTGCTGTCATGCTTTCTGTTTGGCAGCAATGGTTTGGTCAGTTGCATGTGTGTTGATGTAACAGGGCAATTGGTACACGCATAGCTCCAAATGAGCAATTGTTTTTGGGGAAGGAGAAAAAATAATGGAAGGACAAAAGGCTTGATAATCAAGTGGTAGTCGGTTGTTCAGGTGAAAAAAGAACACTAATCAGCAGGAACTGCAAGCTTCAATAGATTCATTGCTTATGAAAAAAACTTCTCCTGCCTAAAGTCAAAGAAGGAGTGTGAGCAGGGCCAGAAGTGAGTATGCAAGTTAGAGGGACAACTGTAAATCACATAAACGGTAAATCATGTGATTATTCTACCTTCTCAGATTATATAAAATACATTTTAACTTGATCTTTGACTGAATATGGGATAGTCACTGTGAAAGTATAGAAATTGAAGATTTTTGTGATAATAAAATACAAATTTAATTTCTGAATTTAAACAGAAAGTAACACTAATTTCTCAATTTAAATTATCCTGAAAGTTGAGAAAAGTAATCTGATTTATCAAACACAATGACGAGATCATTAATTATTTTTAAAATATATTTTGTACTTTCATTACCTTTTGCATTTTTGCAGTGTCGAGAGATTTCACAATCCTGCTGAAGTGCTGAAGACCGAGCTCTTCTAGTTGAAAAGTAGCCAGATAACAAATAACTATCAAAAGATACATAGATTTAAAATGCAGCAGGAAATTCTAATAAACCCATATCCTATACTCAGCATACTCTGGGATTCAGATTGTTAAGTTTAATTTTAAATAATCTTCAATATTGTTTATCTACCTGAGCAGTATAATGCTTGACAATGACAAACTGTAATATGAAGTTACAATATAATGTTAACCCTATATTCATTATTAGCATTGTGACTCTATGCTATGGTTCATAAAAATTAGTTATCTTTTTCGTGAGTCGGATCCAAGCTAGTGCAAATCTACACAATTTTATGGAAATTCTAACAGCTGAGGATCTGGCCACTTACACAAAAAATGTAAAACAATTGTAGCTACTTGAAGTCATTCACAGAGGTGCTTTTGATGCCCACAAATGTCTGTTTGCAAATCCGGGAGATCTACTGTAATGGCATTTGGAATCCTGTCAGGCCGAAGGTAAGATCTTGCCATGATTTCACAGTCATTTCATTATGCCAACATCACCACTGAAACAAGAAGCTCTGTCAACCCTTAATTGCTTGTTCCCATTCCCTCCTTTTACTTCCTGGTGTTTCTTCTCTTGGGCAAGTACAGTAACCCACACAGCCAAGTTAAAACAGATTGTGAATTTTAACCTGAAGCACTTTCTTCATCAGTTCACTGGATGGCTGCTAAACATAAGTTCTAACTCAAGAGAGGATATGACACAGGGGTGAGAATGAGTGGCCAGTGATGAGAAAAAGGGCGGCCTGTTTCTTTGGGTAGTAGTACCAGCTTATACCTGCATATACCATCTGTGAAATTCCATGTAAGTCTGGCAACAAGGCAGGGAGGAGTCAGATGGCTCCTGAGAGACATGACTGAAAAGTTTCTGACAGTATTACATTGTTGGAAACAGCTCTCTTTTAGTATAACTAAAATTTTCAGTGTAAGCAAGCTTATTCTGACAAAATTTAATGTGAACAAGAGCCATAAAATAAAGTTTTGATAGTGAATTTTTCAACATACTGTTTTGAATGTTTTCAGAGAGGATAGCTCTTATTCTTCTGTTCCAAAATCATAGTTTATTATACATAACAAAAATTGTAAACATAAAACATCATATTTCTAGTATTTTTTCCTTTTTTTCCACTGTTTTTTTTTGCAATTGACCATTTTGCAGAAAGTGTTGTAATCTTTGTTTTTATTCTGAATTAGAATAAACCCCAGTTTTTAAATTGTGAAATTCTCTGGGAAATCCAAATCTGATTCTTGCACCCCCCTCTGGCAAGTATGCTGTTTGATACAGGAAGAGGCACAGTCAGTGCTGTGAGATTTCTGCAGACCTGTAAAGTTCGTTGAGCTCCTGCATCAGCTTTCATTTGGCTATATTCACTTTGATCAATTAGGCTTCACTTGCACTGCAGTATTTTAGCTGCCACCAAGCAGTAATGATGAAATCAGTAAATTCTGACCAATGTGCTGCAGCCAACCCAGTGTATTGTTAGGCTTCAATCTTGTGCTTTAGCATAGCAACATATTTAAGCAGTCTTAGTAGAATATACATTTATCTCCTACAAGCTTTATTAAATTCAAATCTGCTCACACATAGCAACAGCCTTTATAAGCAGCTTTGATCATTTTAGTGTCAATGCAGCTTGGCAAAGGGAATCACAAGCAGCTTAAAAAAATGTAAGCCAATGACCTTAGACTCTCAACTTGTTGATAAAGGAAAATTTTCCAGGGCCTACCCTCTGCCTATGATTAATGGTGGCTTTTGAGTGGACCAGTCCTGACAATCCAATTATAGCAACACTCAGCTTAAAGGTATAATTTATGTGCTCCAGACACTGAAAAACATGGCTTTGGAGAAATGGAGACAATGAAGCATTACCATTTAGAATAAACTCAATATACTATTAATTTCATCCCTGAAAGTTTAGGTTCCCTTTCAGTTGTTGATTTAGATTTCTATACCTTTCCATATTGTGATGGAAGCAACCAGAATTGCCATAAAAATTTAATAGCTTTTAAAACATAAAATGTAGATACACTTATATTATATATGGTTTTTGTATTTTTCAACCACTTTGAATTAAATTGACTGGACTTTTCAGAGTACCCACAAAGCTTCAGAACATATCTGACTTAGAGAACCAATGCCAGTGTGATTTGTGGTTCCATCTTATTCAGGGACTTAATAAATCAACCTCAGTATATGTGTATTAAATGCATAGCATAAAAGTATTTTAAAGTTACTTTTTAATGTACTTCTCAATGCCTGAAATAACTTTGGGAGTAGTAACTACTCTGATTAACTAGCTAACACTATCAGATATAGTTGCATCTCGTAACTGATTCTAACCATGTACCTAATGAAAAGGAAAATAATTGACCTCACTCATGGAGACAGACAGAAGTCTATTTATGTCATTGTGATGGTAAGTAACAAAAAAACCTATGTATGGGTAGAGACAATTGTATCTTCATACTGTGAGACATGCTGTGTTCCTCAGCAGACAGAGCTTTGTTATATAATTTCATATTTGAATGGCAAAGGTACTAGGCTGTATAGAAGAGAATACAGGGAAATCACTGAAGAACATTTTTTAAAGCGATGGTTAAACTTCCAAGATACTTCTTCCAGTCACCGATGCTATTTTCCATCTGCATGTTACCTAATCTGCAGGCATATTCTGCAGAATTTTCTTAAGGTAAAATTCCAGTTAACACCTGTGAGAGTCCAGACTGAATAACAGTTTCAGGATTTAGGCTTCACATTATAAGGCCATTGGAAAAGGTCCTGTATTTCATACTGCACTGCGCACAATGACAATGCTTCAAATGTAATATAATATTAAGACTTACATTAGTAAAATTATATTTTTTAAAGCTTTGTGGTAAACATATTTGATGTTTTAAAGAAAACTTACCTATATAGAGATTACGCTCAGAAATCAGGCAGTATCTCCCGTCCCGAACAAAAAAGGCATTGACTACTACATCCAATAAGGATTTATATTCTATGCATCCAGCTAGTGTATCCAGCACAAATTTTTCTTCTGTCACATTAAGAGTCTATAGAGATACAAAATTAATAATGATTAATGTATTCTGGAAAGTGAATGTTAGTTGTGTACAAAGAGAAGTACAATAATTTTGAAGTAACTGGAAAACATGAATAATGAACAGCAGCGTTCTTGGTAGGGCTGACACACTTCTAATACTATCAAATATGGGCAGTCCTAACAAATTAATGACCCTTGTTAAGTAAAATGTAACCTTCCCCAATGTTAAACTTCCAGTTTATCATCTGTTGACACACACATTTAGTTAAAAGGCCTTGATGTGTGAATGTCAACAGTTAATGCAAAGAAAATTTGAAGTCTCTGAGCTATAAGCAATGATTAACTTAGTGAACAGTATGAGCAAGTTTCAGTAAGAGTTTGCTTTTCCAGTAGGAAACCTGTTCTTTGTCCATGTGCTACTTTGGGAGACTAAATCAAGGGGAGAAGCTGGACAGGGACTATGGAAAAGACACTTAATTGCTACTGTAACCTAATATTGGAGAATATAACTATTTTAAACTAAACCTGTGAGTGCCAGGATTCTTGTTAATGCAGACGGTGTGTTTCTTATTCAGCTGTGCTCTCAGTCACTCATAATGTTCATGCGATATTACAAGAGAACAGAAAGAAGAGGGTCAGATGCCCACTGCACGCCATTGGGATCCTAGCTTATAATTCCTTTAAAAAGTTTGAATGCTCTTGAACTTTACAGAGAGTTTCACTCTCATAATAAATTACTTATGGAATATCTGTTATTACATGAGATAAACTTCTAGTGCGGACCATCTTTAAAACATTGCAATAAAATCTGAGGCCCAGAACAGTTTTTTATTACATGCACTGAAAAAGGACAGCCACACTATGACAAAATGACAAACAGCAAGGATTCTTTGACTTAAGAAGGCTAGCCAAGAAGGCAAGAAAAAAGCTAAGTTCATCCTATGAAAACATGTAGTCCACATCTGATATATGATCCCTCCCACAGCTCTGAGATGTGGGAACAACTGAACTGCAATAATATATCAGAACAGAGGTTCACCTTACCTAGTAGGCTATCTGCTAGCACCTTGATCACTTTATTTCCCTAATGTGATTCATTTCTAGTTTAAAAGTATTATTAGAGGCTGCTGAAAGGAACTATGTCAGTCTTCTGATGTATGACACTATACAGGGCTTTGAGACTGAGCAAATACAACACAAACTTTCAAAATTACAGTTCTAATTTTTAAATGTAAAAAATGATGCAGAAGCATTCCAAGTGTATTTTCTCAGGTTGTCATTCAGAGTAAGCATAATTCTTTTTTACTGACTCCTGCTCAAAAGCCAGGTTTCATTTCTTCCAATTTGTGCATCATCACTAGAAAAAAAGAGTGCCTCCATATAATTGTCTCCACATGCATATATATTTATATATGCATATACAAACACACATTTATGGAGGCAAAAGTACACCTACCTACATCCTTGTAATTTCTTTACTGCCGTTGGGATTACACTAATACATCTGAATACTTCTCTAGCAGAACTGTAATAGACAATATTACTAATGATGCACATGCAAAAACAGAATCAAGCTCAGTTTGTGGGTTTTAAGTCCTTAAGACTAATAACAGTTAAAATGATAGAAAAGCTTTATTTACATAACTGAAGTAATTAGATATGACTATGAATACATTCTGTGACACAGATATGTTTGGTAACAAGAAAGAGTGTAACCAAACTAAGAATTACATGGAAGCTTCACAAAGTCTGCTGGGCAGCAGTAGAGACTGAGTGTGAATAAGCAGAATATCACCTACATTCTTAGTCAGGGCTCTAGAGAAAGAAGAACCAACAGGTTGTGTTTGAGATGGAAGAAAGATAAAAAGGAATACATTTAGGAAAATGGAGTCAACTAGAGTGAGGCGGCAAAGAAGGAGCACAGAGAAAGGAGTAAAAAGGAAGGTAAGGGAAGACAGGAGATACAGAAGGGCTTAGACAGAGGATGGATACAAATGGAAGAGCAGAGGAAAGAGACTGAACACAACTGAAAACATGCAAAAAAATTTAATTTTATGGGAAGCAAGGACTCCATCTTGCTAAGCACTGAGAATTCTTGTAAGGCACACAGTCTATTCCAAATATACCTTTTCTCAATGAAGACTTATGGAAGCTCTTTCATAAAACTGACAAAGAAAATCCAGAAATCTAACCTCCCACTAAACGTTCAAATACATATCCCCTATTTGATATGAGATATCTGAGACTTCACCGGACAAGGCAAAAGCAAATGTAAGTACCTGAACAGCAAAGTGAGACAGGATGATGTAGTTCCAGTAAAAGTAGGATTGTGACATTTTGAATCTAAAACAATTGGTACCCTTGAACAAATGCTGCTGTTCATGAATAAATCAATCTGCAGACAACAGTAGCTCTGATGATAAACAGAAAGTCCATAGTAAAACTGGACAAGCCCACTGGAAACAAGCCCAACAAAAACTCTTACAACTATCTCCACTAGAAAGCTAGAATAGAAATTGTTTCCAAGATCCTTATTTGATTAGAATCTTTGCATTCACCTTCTGAGTACTTTGATATATCTCATACATGTATAAAGTGCTACAACAAATCAGTGCTTTTCAAATGTACTTTGGTGAGATGACCAAAAGCAGACAAACAGATAACAACAAGAAGACACCAGTGCCCAAGTCATATCTCCTATACAGTTCAGACTACAGCATAAAAATGCAATTCCATATTTACATTTACTCCACTTCTTTTACTGTTCTGAGTTAACAAGTCAGTCAGAAGTTAGTTGTTAGGACAAACACAGAAATAAGTGCTTACTCTTGCTTACTTCCTGAGCAAGAAAGTACATAATCACTACATAGCCTCGAGCTAAGCAACAAGGGGACAGGAGGTGCAGCCTGGGGACTGCAGTACTGATTGGTAATTCTGTGGACCACAGGCCAAAGAATCTTCTCGTGAAATATTAACAATTGAACCTGCTTTCAACTATAAATGGCACTAAGTGTTCTGTTTTTACATATAAAAATTAAATAGTTAAGCAGCCTGCAGCTGTGTCATCTAAGGAAGTGATCTCATCAGAACTCATAATAAACTGAACAAGACTGGGCAGGATCAGTACTTGGATAAGAAATCTCAAAGGTGAACCAGTTGTTGGTTAAGCCCTGCTAATAATCTAGTGAATCAAAAACCGAGCCAATGCTTTAAAACAATTAGGATACCCTCTGCATAGAAAGTGCATTGTGCCCTGAACAAATTTCATCAAGGATATTTACAGTTTATCTGTATATCTGAAATCATAATTGCTTTAGGAACATAATATGTTGGGTAGGAGTCACTTCTAGCACTAATTCCTAAGTGCATTCTTTCCGTGTGGCTTTATGCTGCACTTTATGTCAGTGGGATGTATTTCAGAAGTGGGTCTAATGATCCTGAAACAGTACAATATTATGACAGGTTGTACATTTAGAGCACCTTTTGTATGAGGTTCTCAAAACTTTTTACTAACACTAACTGCGTTTAATGATATTCCTTTTGGCTAACACTATTTTGCAAATGCACAAACTAAGGTATGGAGCAGATAAGAGATTTGCCCCAGGCGACACACTAAGTCATTGGTGGCAACAAGAAAAGAACTAATAAATGCTAATTTGTGAACCTTTGTTCTGTCCATCATACCATCTTCCTACTTTTTCACGTATACTTTACCTCATGTCTTTCTCTGAAACAACTAGCAGTTAGCTATGTTCACAAGTATGTTGTGCGAGTCCTTCAGCATGAGGCAGGCCACATAATTTACAAACAACCTCTTTATCTCTAATGTTACAGCTTATTATTTGTTGGTTTGTTGTGTAAAGCATAGTAAGTTTATGGTACATGAATACTGGATGGTCCTATATTTTTAATGTTTGGAAGCCTATATACTACTGTGTTGTCCAATGGCTACACTGGATAGAAGTAAAATACAGTTACATGTGTTCACAATGTCATTCCCATACAAATATCTGAAAGTGTTCTCTCTATGGCATTGAATTTCAGCTTTTTCTGATTCCCAAATGTGTAAGTTGTAAAAGAATGATCCTATCTGAAATTACCCTGAATGATGCTGTGAAAAAAATGTGACTTTTTATGAATATGTGCTGATTGGCGTTATCTGCCCCTTTTGAGAAATCCTTAATACCCTTAGCCTGCTTCCATGGACATGTTTTCCTTGCTCCCTGACACTTAGCTGTGGCTGGGAGACAGCCAAGTTTCTTCAAGAAGAGAAGAGACTGCGTAAGAAAGCTTAAGCATAGGACTTTGTACACAAACAACTTCCAACATGTGTTAGTACAAGAAATGGCATGAATTAAATGGAGAAGTATGTGCAAAAAGCAAGCTTTGCCACCATGGGTGTATGGTAATAAGGATGGTTACAATAGGACCTGTTTAAGGGCCAGAGAAATCAGAAAAGGATGGGTAAAGAAAGAAAGAAAAGCTCTTGCTTCTGGAGAGAAGGAAGGAAAGGAACACTAGCCATGCCTTGTTTGAGGCTCCTCAGGATAAGGATTTAGTTTAAGGTGAAACAAACATTTTAGAAAGAAGATAATATTTAATTAAAAGATAAAATGGCTTTCACCTCCTGAGAGAACTGAGTAATAGTATATACTGAACTTGTCTACTTCTAGGCAGAATATGCACATTTTGCACATGCAGTCTGATTAATTTACAGTGCTTCAGATATCAGTGCTAGTCCTCTCCAAGGGTCTAATCAAAATGTTGTGGAAATGAAAGAAAATATTCTTATTGACTTCACTGGGTTTTGAATCACTCACCAGAACCCAGTCCTCTTTCCCTCTGAACTCAGTGAAAATACTTCCAGTAATTTCAAAGGGGGAAAAAATCTTGGGATCTTAGGATGTAAGCAGGAAAGAGTCCTGCTTCTACTATTTACAGTCTATGTTGCAGTCACAAGCTTGTATTTTCATCTTCATGTGATAATGCTGACCATCTTGAAGAAGTACAGTTAATATTATTTTCCCTTGTACTTAATATTAAATCACAGGAGCAAGACATTGCAGAAAAATCAGCCTCCATCCTTTCCTTAGAAAGATCCTAATCTACATTTATGGCAGTAACTAATAATACATATTACACTTGTATAATTTAATAGGATTTTTTTCACCACATGTATCAAAATAATCTTGCATTACATTATTTTCATATTTAAAACCAAATCTATGACTTTTGACATTTGGGGATTTTACTCACAGTTGAGTGGGCATATGTGAGACACACAGCTGAACCAAAACAAATGAGAACTATTAAGAATTATGCCAAATTACACCATGTTCTTGTGAAATGGAAAGCTCATAAACAGGTTCATCTTGCTAACAACATGAAAGAGATAAAGGAGTAAAACAGTGAATCTGGGGTGGCAGTTCTTATTTTACAGAAGTAAGCTTTTCTGTAGATGGGATTTACAAAGGTCAATATGATGGGTCTGATCCTGCAACACTAATTGAAGCAAAATAATTCCACTGAAAATAAAGTGAGTTATTTGCATAAAGAAAGGCACAAACACTGCATGGTAATTTCTGTGTTAAAATCTGTCATAGCAAAAGCTTGATTCTAACAGTCACAAGGAAGAAAAAATGCCTGGGATGCTTCAGTTAGGTACAAAACTTAATCTTTTTTTCAAAATGAACAGATGCAGTCCATTTCTATAAATGGCTTGGTGAAACGATATCCTTATGTACAATACACACTGGATGAAGGATCACTCTGGATACGGATCATTTTTGATAGATTTAATTGAAAAATACCTAATAAAAAGAAGGGGCGTTAGTACACGAGAACGAAGATATTATCTGGAGGGCATCAGTCTGATGAAAGGAGTATTAAAAAGCATTTAGGAAGATAAACAAGGAGAAGTAGTCTGAGCATTCAAATGAAGAACAATAGAAACAGAGATGTAAATTTGAATGTGAATACTAATAATTTAAAGAACTGAGACATAATCAATTATTTTAAGTGAATGTGTTATTCAGGATAATTCAAACTGCATTCTGTTTTAATAGCAACAAAATCACTACATTGAAGCAAAGGCATTTATTTGCACTTACTATTTGTTTTTAGGAGGTTGGAGGGGCATAATATGATTCTTCATGATTGAAAGTGAAGGCTTGTTTGTTGTAACTAGGAATCACCCATCATATTACTAATGAACCTATATTCTTATTGAAACTATTTGCATTGAAAAACAAGTCCAACTTTATGTTATAAACATCATAACTTACAATACAATAAACATGAAGATTGAAAATAACTGAATTACAAGTCAAAGTGTAATTTTCTTCCTGGAAGAAAATCAAGTCTGATCATTGACTGAGAACAACAAATAGAAATTCTTTTTATGATGCAAAATTCACGTGTTGCAGAAATAAAATGTATGGAGTTTAACACAGAATCACCTCTAGACTAATTTTGATTATAACATTCTAATTAGAGGAAAATATGTTAATTATCTCCCACTAGTCAAGAATTTAAAATGCTTACCCTATTTCATTTGTATTTCTTTAAAAACAGGAGGCTAATAAACAGTGAGGTTCCCTAACTCTACTGGTATATAGAAGTGTGAACTAGGAGTTGGAAGATAGGAACCAAAACGGGAATGTGTCTTTCTGTCTTGCTTTCTGTGTGGCCTTGTAGAGATTAGGTTCGCTTTTGACACCTTGGTTTTAAACACTATTAGCTACCTGACACTCTGGCAATTTATTTATACATTTCCATCACACCAAAAAAAAGAGTCTATTTCTATACATACAGTGGTTCAGACGGACCTGAACTACTGTCAAAGAATGGTTTACCTCTGCTCTTTAAATTCACTTTCTGTTCCTTTAATACTAATTCTCTGATTCCCTATTTGTATCTTGAAATACTGAGTGGTTGCAAAGTACAATAAGCGAAAAAGAAAAATGTATCCAAAGGTTTATTGGATATGTTATCTGCCTGATCTACCTCAATTACAAAAATGCAGGGAAAGATGGGTGCTTTTTCAAAGCAGTACAAAGGGATTAGATGGGTGGCCACCATTACTGTAAATGGACTGTGTAAAGGTAAATCCCACATACAGCTAGAAAAACATAACTCTTGATAGCAGTATCTAATGCCATCATTTCTCTATAAATAAAGATGGCCAACTACTTATCTCATTTACACCAATATATGTACAGAGTAATGCTTCTGACTTTGGGCAGTTACTCTGGAATACACTTGGAAGCAGACTGTACACACAAATGTTTTCCAGATTTCTATCTTGAACCTCGAGACAAGATTTCCTACAATGAGAGAATATGTTCAGATGGGAACACTGACATTTAAATAAAATGATAAAGATGCATTAAGAAATAAAAATAATAATAATCAAGAGGTTGCTTCTGCTTTTGTTGAAGTTAATGGATACCCTTCCATGCTATTCAAGAGGAACAAGATGAGAGTGGCTCACGTAGTCTGATACAAGGAACTGATATTTGACAGAAAGTTGTCAAATTTTCAGTTTTTTAACTAGCTATTTGGAAATAGTAAGTAGTTCCAAATCAAATGCAGGGAAACAGCTAGGGATGTATTTTCAAAGTAGCACGCAGGGGTCAAGCAGTGCCTTACAAATTTGGCCTTTTAGTTTTCTTATGAAAATCCATGCACAATTTGCCAAGTGAAAAATATCCATTTGCATGTGTTTTGTGAGAATTTATACCGTAGCAGTAAGTTTCCCTGAAGATTCTGTGTGCCCTTATCATACCCAGCCCAGAGCAAGAAAAGCTTTGCTACGATACAGCATGAGACTTGGACAACCCATGCTGGGTCAGTCTGGGAGCTCAGACTGATAGAAGAGAGTCTGTCTTGCCTATCTTCTCTGTGGCATCTGCCTCTTGTGGGCTTCAGTTTGAAGAGAGAGATAGATTTCTGATTTGATTTAGGTACAGTGGAGACTGGAACCGAACATGCAAGAACTTTGAGGTGAGCAGGACAAAACCAAAGAGGCAAGCAGAACTTGATGGACCCCAGAATCAACAACTTGAAGAGATGGAACAGGGACACGTTAAATGAAGAGACCTGAGCAAGTAAGTTTGAGGGTGAGTAAGAGAAAGGACATGGATAGAAAGAGGATGGAGCTTAGAACAGAACCCAGCTTATCTTTCTCTTCCATCTCCCCAATATTTGGCTAGCAGAGTATTCCAAACCTCTACAGGACAGCCATTTCCCAACCATTGTGAACTGCCAAAAATGTAAAAAATTTCTACACAGTATTTATGAAAGAGCAAAATAGACTATTATCACTTCACACAATTGTGTACTTTGGGTTTTGTTTTAATTATTTCTCTAATCTTATGTGTAAGTAAAATTAAGAGCATCTGGAGCTTAAGAAGAAAATCTTCCTGAAAAGTTATTGTGTAAACCTCTGGATTATGTCGCCTTTGCATCAGCACAGTGAAACCAACGGAAATGTTGTGTTGGATTTTGAGCAGAATATTCAACAAAGACCAATTCTATACTTATTAAAAGATCTAATACAGAAATCTACCAGTTACTTTTTGCTATCATTTGCAAAGCAAGTTATTCACAGTGGCTGGTATATTTTCACCCTACAGCTTTGACCCTTTGGATTTTATGCCTCTTTCTTTTTTTTTTTTTTATATATATTCGTATTGTAAAGTCCTTCATTTTAATATACATTTGCTTGCCCACTTTCACTTCTTTTCCTGTGCCTCACTTCACCAGCCATTTTTACTGCTTTAATTTGCAAGGATTCCCACAAGAAGGGTCTTATGCCCCTAGCTGACAGGGATATTTTGATGAAGACAGATTGTGCCTTCCAGACTCACTCCCTTAGGACTAAATCCAACTTCCTTTCATAACATATTCACATTTATCATGTACACAAATAAGAACCCTAAACTACAGTCTGAATTGCTGGCCTGTCTCTGTGACATTTCCTTCTTGTTGTCAGCTTAATTTCAACAATGCTAAAACAAAACTTCAGCACTCTCTTGCTACTTCTTTCCTCCATTATTGGTACTCTTGCCACCCTGCCTGTCAGTCAAGCCCGTAAGTTCAGAGATCATTTTTCATGTAGACTACTCTCCAGGATATCATAACCAGTCTATGTGCACATCATCTTCACTCTTTTTGAACAGTAGGTTTCAAGTTGTATTTACCTATCTCTTTATAGCTAAAAATCTAAGGTAGTGTCTCAACATTTTCTATTTTATTGTAATAAACATTTCTCTCTTGGGTTTAACTAATCCAATCTTTCTCTAGCAAATCAACCATCTGAAATGCTATCATTAAGATTATTCTGTTAGTCCATTGTTTTGACCCACTTACTCCACCTAGCATCTCACAGTTGATTCTACCATATAAAACGAGAGCTGCCTGTCTTTGCTATCAAGATGTTTCACAATTCAGTTCCATTCTACCTGTTATTTCTTATTTTTTACTGATGTCAACTCCCATTTCTGATCAGCCAAGGATGCCCATCTCCTCGTTTCATTTATTAGATTTCCAAACAAGTCATTTTATCTGCTTTTGATCACCTACAAGCATTTATATTGCTCTTTGAAACCAACTTCATTCTGACAGAGATTTTTGCTTTCCAAAATGTCCTTTGCTATCTGCTCCTTGCCGTTCAGGTGAGAACGTGTGGCTGTCAGAGGTACTTATCTTTAGGATCTGGCACTTGACAATGCTGGCAACCGTAGTGGATCCTGCAGCCTGGCAGAGTCTCTACTGGGGTGCTAAACTACTTTGAACATATTCTGGAATGACCTGTGCATGCTGTCTTTTTATTTTGAGAGAAATAATCTAGCCCAAAATTGTTGGTTTCACCAGGAACAACCACAAACAGCTGGCCAATAGGCTAACAAGCATATTTTATGTAGGTCATCAACAGGTTATCAAAGAACTAAACAAGACACCTCAGGTATCATATTAGAAGATATAAAGACTACAAAACAACCAAATACAATAAAGATATAGAATATGAATGAAACATACAGTGTTGATAATAAATGGAATCTGATTGTACTTTTAAGGGATGGAAAACTAATTAACCAATTAGAAAAGTCTGATAGAATAGAAAATAGTAACTTGTAGAAAAGTCAAGTCTGATGCACTGCATACCTGAGCAAGTAAATAAATATAGAGAGCTGTGTCTTGCAGTGGTCTTGGAAGATTTGTGGTCTTGGAATCTGACCCTCCTGATTTTTGGCTGGTCAGTATTACACAACACTAGGTCTGCTATTTGTCATGCTGCTAGCATGAGACACAGAGACTTGAATCTAGTCTGTGATTTAAAGTGCTGGTGTTAATCAGGATATAAACTGCATGGGTTAGTTAATATTGGCTAATGGGTTAGTGGCCAAGCCTGGAAATCATGTATACAAAAATGCTACAATATTTTTAGGATCATATGCCTATTATGAAATAGAAAAGAAAGAAGTGAAGTGGATTTTCCATGATGAATTATAATCACCCATTTGGTACTGAAACAAAGCTGAATTTTATATAAACATAGATCTTACTTTTTAGTTTCTTGGATAAATTCACAGAAAAATTATTATGTAGTAAGTAAGTGAAATGAAATTATCCCAGAGAAAGATTTCTGCCTTATCTCTGGCATCAGCTATCCTCTGTGTTCTTTGTCTTTTCAAAGGGTTTATTATGAAACTTAAGATTCATGTTTCTCTAATGGAGTTACTGCTTCTTTTGTATTTGTATCACCTTTCCTGGTCTAAGAAGAACAATGATCTGAATATTAATTTTTACAAGGATTTATTTTGGCAGCAGTGGCAGCTGAATTTACCTGCTCTCTGCCCAGTGAAAAATAACTATTCTGAAACTAGATCAGTTCCCTCATGTAATTCAGCATACGAATGCACAGTTATGCCAGTACTACAAGGCAGTAGGGCAGTGGCAGAAACTATGGGCCTGAATGAAAACTGTTTAAGCAAGCAAGCACCCAAGTAATGCATATGGATACACTGCCTCAGCCTCTGATTTTCATATCACACCTCCATAGTTTTATATTCTTGTAGTCATTTGTGTTTATGCAAAATAAATGCAAAAGACTATCTAACTGGAATAGCAGTGGTTTAGACCTTATTGTCAGAAGTGGAAATGAGCACTTGAGCTACATGGCAGGGTGGAATCAGCGCTCTGACTATGTAGTCTGATAATACACGGCATGCATAGACAATAGCAGTCTAAACAACGTTACTGTCTTCCTTTAGTGATTTTCTAAAGCTGATTCAATCCAGTAGCTGCATCAGCACAAGTCAGAAAACAAAGAAATGGGAAGAGGTGACAGACCTCATCAGGAAAGGACAGGAACTGCTTTAGCCCGTATAGCTACGTATTGGCAAATCTTGGTCTGGTTACTTGCAGTATTAGATTGAAATCAGGTAGTTGATTTACTGTCACTTGCCTTCTGTCCCACTATTCCGATGGTCACTTATGTCCTCAAAGCAAAAATACCTGATCCTGTGAGTCAGCTTCTGAACTGCATTCATATATATAAAATGGGTGTTGCTGACAGAAACATCCACTTGGAAGGAGGAAAAGAGATAGGAAACTACAAAACAGCTTAGTCAGAAGTGGAAGAGAAGCTTTTCCTGCCACTGTCAGATCCATTTGAGGAAGTTGTTGCTTTCCCTGTCTTTTGTGGCTACCCAAACAGCTAACACCTCTGATCTTTACTTTCTTGTTCTCTGGTGATAACCATAAGAAATTTGGACTTTAGTCATGGATGAAAAATGTCACTGTAAGAAAAACCTATGAAAGTTACAACATGTTAGAAAACAGATATCTTTATATTTAAAATCACATAGTAAAACACAGTAAGCTATGTAAGATGAACTGAAACTTAATATACCTGCAACATCTTAGCTGATTCATTCAAGAAATCCTCCACGCTCTGATTTTCAGGGTTAAATTTGTTAAGCTGTTGTATTATTATTGCAATATGTTTTCCATGGCTGACCATCTTCACCATGGAGAATCCTATAAATATAGTAAATCATTAATTTTTCATGCCTCCTTCAGTTGTAGCATAATGTATGTTGATAGGCTCATACAGAAGATATACTGCAGTAATGTAGAAGAGAACATTTAGGTCAAGCTTTCAAAATCACAGTTACTCAGAACAGCTAACAGGAGAAATGAGAATACAGTACAAACATCAATAAAATAGAAGACATAATTACATATTTCTTATTCTGCAAATGTCTCAAGAGATCCTTAGGATGATACCAGAAATGATTTCTGTATCAGGTTATTTGATGAGGTATAATTAAAGATAATATTAGAGAAAAGCATGAGTTTTTGCATGCATGCTATACAGGTCTTATTTAATACATTGGTCTTCCCAGTGAGATGCAACTGAAAGCAAAATTTTAGTCTTAAATCTTACCACATCTTTCTATTAACAGCCTATTTTTCCAAAATAACAAAAGTAGGAGCAGAAAGGAACTATAAGGAAGCAATGGGACAGTGCTGGTCAGCAATGTGGACAGTGATCACAACACATCAGTAGTCTAGGCCACCATCAAGGTTTTTGAAGGCATAGCGGTTGGGTACTTTTTATGCTTGATGCTTTGTTTGTGAAATGACTGGATTATATCTATCTTGAATGATGTCTTACTCATATGCATTCCAGTTTGCAGAACTGGCTACCTTGATTTTAATATTCACATGACAAGAATTATAATTAATTTGTTTATACACATGCACATCTTGTTGTGTATGAAAGACCAATGATAGTAATGACCAGAGGTTAAAGTCCTTAATCTGGTTTAGCAATGGAAAAAAATGAGCACAGAAGCCATTTTCCGTGGTGAAAATAAAAATATATGTTTGAAAATCGTTCTTGTATTTGATATGTCATCATATTCTGATGTTAGAAAAGAATGCTTGACCAAGATGATTCATTCCCACTGTGGTAAAGAAAATTCATTTCTTTTATAAAAAGGATATCATAACATTTCCAGATACAATGTTTTTGCACCCTGCCTTTCAGCACTATCATACTCAATAATAATTGCCTAAACAGCACTTTTATTTAGTAATCTCAAATTGCTGAAAAAAAGAGTTTGTCTGTGATTATGCTCAATTTAGGCATTTAGTTACCTGGTACGATCAAGACAAAATGCCCAATTAAAAAAAACAAGTCCAGCAAAACAGGTCCAGATCCTGACAAGGGATGGCAAATAAATAAGAGAGGTGCTAGTGTGTCTCTGTCGCAGGAGGAATCACCATTTTTCCACTCCACTGAGAAACATGACCTGTTTCTCTGTACCTGCCAAGGTTCTTACACTCACAAGGGATTTTGGATAAGGGAGAAATACCTCTGTACTCATTTGGGCTGAATCATAATTCAGGCTCCAACAGCTCTCCCAGTGACAAATGTATTTTCTTCTGGCATAGTAGAAATAAGTTTGAGCTCTCATGCTCTGTACATGCTGATATTCACCCCTCTCCTCCAAAGAACAATCATTAAAACCAAAAACTGGAATATGAAAACTAAGACATACATTAACACCCCTGGACATACAGGGGTTCTTAACAGACAAAACTTCACTTGTGATTGTATTTAAACAAACCGCTATTGTTATCATCAATGTTTTAAACTGTACACATCGGGAATAAAATGCTTTGTGTTATGACATGCACCCTTAGTTTGACACAGGCATTTAGGAGAATAATCTGATTGCTATGTACAAAAAATGATATGTACTATGTACAAAATGGTAGAAATTTTCTTCCATTAGCAGATGTAGAATTTCAGCTAAAGGAGGTAAGAACCTGACTTAGCCTTATTTTACAACGGAGCTTGGAGATATGTTGAAAGCAGTTATATAGGTTAAGACTGACCACAACTGTAGGGACTAGTTTCAATGACCTGAAAGATTCCTTCAGGTTTTACATTGGCTCCTATGTTCCTGGCCTAGAAAGACTGTGATTGCATTTCCTCTGATGAAAGCCGCCCTTCTTAAAGAGAGGGCTGAACTAAGACCCCCTACAAAATTCAGTCGGGTCAAGTAGCTACTGCTCAAAATGGAATAGGTGTTTCTCTCAGCTGTGTGCCAGAAAAAAAGCCACTGAATACAGGGTACAATTGTGCCAAAGGTTACATCCTGCCATTCTCATTTACTCTGGACTTTTCTGCATCGCTGACTGTCACCTGAGCATAGCAGAGAGCAGTTCTGGGCACAAGTCCTCTTTTCAGCAGATTTCTCCCTTAAGGCAGCAAAACATCAGATGGAAAACATTCACCCTGAGCAGCTATAGCCTGGATCTTATGTTCATTTTTAATTTGCATGTATTTCAATGCATACCTACTACAAATATTTTCTTTGACATGGTATTTTTTATTTTTGTGGAAATATCTTGTGGAACTTTACAATTAAATATTCACTGTACAACACCTTCTGCAGGCAAGTTGTATTATACTTACCAGATAGGTAAGCCGAAAGACCCCAAGGCTGGCTACTTGCCCAAAATGACAACAGATAATGAAAACTCTGGGAGCAAAGCCCAACAGTCCTGTCTACAGTTCAACATAGGCCCCACCGATCTTTTTTACTGTATTTATAGACACCTAATAAACGAGTGACGGAGTTACAAGCCTGCCCGGGGCAACAGACACTTTCTGCGCGCCACACTCAGCAAGCATTTTACCCATTTTTGTTTTCGAAGGTGTCACATACGGCTACAGCCACCTTTGCTGCGCACTGACGCCGCTGAGGCCGCCGAGGTGCGACACCCCGGGCACCAGGGCGGGCGCCGCCGCCTGAGGTAAATGCGCGAGCGCGCAGCGGCCCCTGCCCCCACGGGCAGCCCCTCAGCCCGCCGCTGCCCGGTCCCGTACCTGGGCTGCCCCCGCCAGCTCGGGCCGCCGCCTGCGTCCCCGCCGGAGCCCGCCGCCCCTCTCTCAGCGCGGCGGGACGCTCCAGCCGCAGAGAACCCGCTGTGCCCGCCGGTGGCTCGGCCCGGCCCGGCCCGACGCCGTTGCTACGGGGTGCGGAGGCTGCTGGGAGCTGTAGTTCCCCCGCGCACCCGCCTTCGTGTTGTGGAACGGCCCGATCGGGGGGCGAAGAACTACCGGGCCGGGAAAAAAAAGATGGCGGCGATTGTTTGCCGCCGTTGCCAAGCAACCCGTTCCGCCCCTCCTCGACTTTTGCGCTCGCGGGCGGCTAGAAATCAATTAGCCGGTTACCAGGCACTCGGGTAGGGCTGGCCGTCACACGCAGGGGCTCGCTATCCTGAAGCGGACAGGCTCAGCGTTGCCCGCGGAGAAGACTACGAGTCCCGGTACCCACCGGGCCACGGCGCTTCGTACCGTGCCTCCGGCTGCGGGGCGTGGCCCCCGCCCGTCTTACGCCAATGAGCGGCCGAGTAGGCGGGGCGAGTCCACCATAAGGGGGAGGGGGGAGCGTCCCACCCCCGGCCGCCATCCGATTGGTGGCGGCAGCCGGCGAGGCGGGAGAGCGTGGGCCTGCCCCTGCGCATGCGCCGGCCGGGGAGCAGGGAGGAGGGGGGTGCCGCCGCTGCCGCCGGCCGCGCGATGTTTTGGGGGCTGTCAGCGCGGCGCGGAGCCCTCACTGCCGGCGGCCGGTCCCTGCGCTGAGGGCAGCGCGCGCTCCGCAGCGGCTGGCGGCCTCTGCCCTGAGGAGGAGCAGCAGCAGCAGGAGGAGGAGCGGCGGCGGCGACGACCCGGCGGAGCCTCCCGGCAGGGCTCGCCCCGGTCCCCCGAGCGGTGCGGACGGGGAGCCGGCAGCCCCCGTGGCAGCGGCAGGCGGCGGTGGGGTGGCAGCGGCCGCGGTGATGATGAACAGGTTCCGAAAGTGGCTCTACAAACCCAAGGCAAGTTGTGAGGAGGTGTCGGCGCCGGGCGGCCGCCGCTGCCCCGCGGCACCTCGTCTCGCCTCCCCTCGCCGTCCCGCCGGGGTCACCCTCACCCCGCCGTCGGGAAGTTGAGGCGGGGGCGCAGCCGCGGCGCTGGCGGCCGTGGGTCGTTCGGCGCCGGTGCCTCCGCCGGGAGCCGCCGCCGCGGAGGTGGCTGTGAGGTCGGCGCGAAGTGTGTGTGTGAGGAGGGGGGGTGGCGTGGGGGTGTCGGTCCGCTCGTTTTCGGACGAGTCCCGCCGTATGCGGGTCCGTGAGGGTTCGGCCGGGGGAAGGCGGGAGGCGCTGGGGGTGTGCGCGGCACCGGAGCGGGCGGACGGCTCTTACCGGCGCGCGCCGAGCGGCTGGCCCGCGGCGGGGGGGAGATGACAAAGCAGAGCGCGTGCCGTGGTGCCGGTTGGACCTGGCGGGAGCACGGACCGGGGCGGGGGCGGGGGGGCAGGGGGCTCTCCCCGGCTCCGGTGGTGCTGCCGAGGGTGGGGGAGGAGCGACGCCGGTACCGGGGAGCCTCCGGAGGGGTTGCGGAGCGGCCGGCGGGCACCGCAGCGCGGAGGCGGCTCTGCCTCACCCGGGTTTAAGCCCTTCTGGGCTGCGCTGCTGGCGGCTGTGCGCTGTGGTTTGCAGGGGACGGGCGGTCCAAGCGCTCCTGCGCTGCCGTCTAGGCTATCTGCCTGCACCTGAGAGAACTTTTTAAGTTTTAAAAAAAAAAACCAAACCCCAAACAATTGTTGGACGGTGCTCTGTAGGTGTATATTTTCTGCCCTTCTCGCTTTGGAATTCTTGGAAAGAATCCAAGAATCATAGCTTGCTTTGCCATGAAATTATCATCTTCTGGCACGAGTTAAATAACAACTGTCTGGAGAGTGATCTTGTCTCGCATATGTGATGTTCAGATCGTATATGAAGGGCATTACTGGTTTTGAACGTCTATAGCATCCTTTTTTTTGTCCAGGCATTACAGCAGTCAGTATAGTTCTTCACTTTATGAAGTACTTGACTTAATTTTTTTCCCTGTCTGTCACTACCACCCATTTTTCCTTATATTTTAATTCCAGTAATAGCGTTAAGCCTCGCTTTTTGTCAGTCTTCCATGCAGACAGTTCTTTCTCTCGAATTACAGCCAGTATGCTGGGGTTTAAAAAAAAGTAGTCGAGGTGCAAAATGAAAGTACAGATTGTGCTGGCTGTATGGATTTTGTATGCAGTCATAACCCTGGTGAGTACTGTTGAAGAACATGTACTTGTCTGATATTGCTGCTAATAACTGAAAGGAAAATAATTTACAGATTAAGTAACTAAAAATACAGTAACAAATTACAGGGAGCTTTCATTAAACTTAGTTGTTCCTTGGTATAAAACATAAAGAGAGAAACAGTTCATGAACAAAAAGAAATATTGGTAGTATTAAATGCACAAGAAATAATTGCAAATATAGCTTTTATCACTTTCTAAATCAAAACTAATTAGATTTTGCATTAATTTTCTTTCTAATGGAGATTTCATCTTTTTATGATAAAACTTACTTATTGTCATACTGTTCCTGTGTTGTATGCTGTATGTTCAGCATCCAAGGTCTGTATCAAACAGCATATGCTTATTTCTGTGGGACTTTTCTGCGTGTAGAGGAACTTTCCAAGTCTGTCGCGTGACATGGGGCCTCATAAATCAGTAACATCTACCGCTGTTAGTTTAAAAACAGGACCATGTCCTTTTTGCTGTATACTTATACTTTCTTTGTGAATAGTTTTTGTTAGTCTCAGTAGCTTACTACATCATTTTTGTACTTGTATTCAGAATGGGCTACTGGTGAGTTATAATAGTCCGTGTTCCTTCAGAAACAAGTATTTTGTTCTGATATGCCAATTTAATTGGTATGGATAATGTACTTAAAACCACAGAAGTTTGAATAATATTTTTTTGGTAGAAATTAAGATGGAGGAGTTCACATTTAGGGACTAACTTTTCTGGTTTTACTTGGTTTCCTGTTTCATCAGTGAATTCTTAGGACTTTGTCCCATAAGGTTAGTGGGTTCCACAGTCTATTTTGAAATGGTTTTTAATATAATATATTTTGAAGATTACTTTTTTCAATGTTTATTCTGGTGGGGGCTGTCGTCATTAGTGACTTATGTTGCTTAGTTGTAATCCTCTGTTAGGTACTACAGATGCCAGGTACATTTTATCAGTTAAATTTTGCTACTGCCAATGCTGGGGAATGCTTCTTCTGAAGTATTCCAGATCCTATTATCATGTAATAGGACTTCTGCACGGTGGCAGATTTTGATGCTACTGGGCATTGGGCCTTTGGCTTTGATTGCCATTCAGAGATACTTTTGAAGGTGGGGGGGTGTGTGTGTGTGACATCAGAGTGCAGCAAATTTACAGTACAGCCTGTTCAGAAACCTGAATATATGGTTTAGCTTAATCTCAGGGGAACCACTTCATAATTCTTCCTAAAAAAACCAACCCCAAAATATGTAAATTAATTCATCTTAATCTTTGTAAGTGGGGGAGATGAGGAAATGGGATAGAACAGATATTGCTTAACAAGATGGAATTACAAAACTTTCAGGATAATAATCAAGTTCCTGTAAAATGCAGGGACCTGCATCTAGACACAGATATTTACTTGGTAACTGCAGCATCTCTGCCCATACCAAGGATGGGAGAGAAAACGTGGGTGTAGGAAGTGGACAGTCTTGACTAATGTCGTGCTTATGTCACGAGAACAGCATGACTTTCCTAGATCCTTGTGCAGTCAGTGCTCTTCCTGTCCAGTCCTATTCTCCAGGTATGCTGATATACCAGATTTTAATAACCCAGATCAAATGCTGGTGGTAGAGGTAACCAGAGAATGAAATAAATACCCGTGATGTGATCCACATAGCTGGTGGAGGAGGCAGACTTTTAGCTGATCTATTAGAGACAGAGCACAAATGAGATTTTGTTTCCAGCCTTGTGTCACATCAGTTGTTATTTAATTTTTTTAAAATGTGTTCTGTAAGACGTGTTTTCCTTTTGGGGACTGCAGGTTCAATGCCTTAAGGTTTGTGGAGGGGGCGTTGGTGTCTGCTTTTGAACCAGGAGAAAATGCAGAGGAGTGATTTGTAGCAATAGTGTTCCTGAATTGCAGCACGATAGTGAACAATAGTTACTCTTTGACCTCCTCAGGACACTGCAGGCTTCCCAGGCACTCCCACCTTTCTGAGAGAAAGGGCGATTCCTTCAAAATCAAAATATTTGTCTGTGTGCACAGATATAACAGAAATATTTCCTGTCACTTTAGGGAATTTCTTATCTTGTACCTTCTGCTGCTGGAGCATTCCACAGGTGTCAGGTCAGAACCTGTTCCCAGGCAGATCTGAGCATCCAGCAAAAATACGGAACTGGACTGCTTTTGTAGAGTTTTGAAATGCTTTTAATATCCAAGGTATTCAGAATAATTTCTGTGAATGTTGGTGCTTAAATTTAGAGACTAGCTTGAAAAAAATGGGTAACTAGCTCATCAGGGTAGCTCTTTTGAATTGAGCTTGTTTGTTGATATTTTGGAAGAACTGTTTAGTGTTTGACAGGAGGGGGGAAAGTCTGTCTCTAACAACAACTTCAAGATGGTTTTAGTCTGTTTAGCATAACAGACTGAGATATCTTCAGTATATGTTTATTTTTCATATTTTATTTTTTAAAAAATATTGCTTATTTCATGTTTACATATATGAATCTGAATAAATTTTTACCTGGGGAACAAAAACCAAGGAATATGTGTTTTTATGAGACATTACCCTTTTTTTGTATTCAGTTGTGCGTTCACTAACCTAATTTTTTGCTCCTAGTTTCTTTTACATAGTAAAGGAATGTAAACTTTTTCTGGTAAATATTGAAGAATTTCTTATGGTCCTATAATTCACACAAAATTCATAGTCATTGGTAGTAAAGATACTGCTTTGTGAATGCTTTGTCCCAGTTAAATGATGCTCACAAGGCTTACATAAGCCTGGAGGTTTTGTATGATTTTTTTAACACTCCTCTCCTCTAAGGTTGACCAAGGTACAGCTGTGCTGTTAGTGTCTGTTTTAAGTAAAAGCCTGCCTAACTCCCATGGAGATGTGAAGACAGGTTTATGCAAATGTCCCCAGCTTGTAGCTAGGAGTGAACACTTACAGAGAAGTAGGTGCTCAGCAGACCTCTTTCACATGCTTCAGGGGTTATGTATGTTCTCACCTGGAGCGCTCAGGAGTTGCGGAGAATTGTAGTTGCCATCTTCCTGGGTATTTATTTTGAAGTACTTTTCATTGGTATGTTTTTTAAATCCAGTCATTACTTTCTGCAGCTGTATTAGCAGATACATCTTCAAGACAATAGGGTCTTGCTTCTTGTTAACATGTTTCTGCAGTGATGCTCTCTGACCAGAAATAATGTTTAGGGATAAGTGGAATGGCTGCTACTTGGAGAAGGCTTGTTCCTGTGTTTGTGCACAGTGCCTTTCTCTAATTTTAAGGGTCTTCTTACTAAGCTATGTTTTAAGAAAGTAAGCCATAGCTAGTAATAACAGTTGCTAATTATAGTTGTTAAAGGACTTTGAATAAAAGATAGGTATGCTAATTTAAGAAAGGATTTAAACTAATCGATAGTAAATGGGTATCTTGGAAGAAGTTCCCATGCAAGTAAGAGGAAGAGAGATCATTCCTAGGGGATCAAGAGCAATCCCCTAAACTAGAAAAGTGAGAGCCAATAGCAAAAAAAGTAATCAAATGACCTCTAGGAGTTTCTATATTACTTTGCACAAGAAGTGCTTAAAAAAAGGTCGTAGGTGAGTGTTGAACATTGAAAGCTGCACATAAGGTAATCTTTCTTAACAGTGTTGTCAGGTTTGCTTAGTGGCAGAACTGACTTAAAGAAGTAAAAGATGGGAAATACAATAGGAAATAGTCAAAACTGATTTTTTTTAATTAAAGGAAGAGAAGAAACATGTTTGTAGGAGTTTTTGTATGAAAAAAATTGTACGTAGAAAATTAGGAAGGGGTCTTTAAAGATTAATAGGAGTTTGAACTTCAGAAGAATGGAAGATAGTAAAAAAATGAGTGGACTGTGCTTAACATACTGTAAAGAGCGTTTTTGAAGCTGGGTCAGTAGAATGAGATGCAGGAAGAGGGACAGTTATTTTAAGCAGTGTTTCGATGGATGGAAATGGTCAGAAATGAAAAAGGATGAAGCTACTGGAGTAGCCAATCAACTATTGAGACTAGTTTTGGGGGAGTGAATGAAAAAGGAAGGATAATTTTACAGAGTGATAGGTAGAAAGCAGTTAGCATCTTATATTAGCTATGATTTCCAGATCTTAAAAGTAAAGGATTTCTTCTTTACAGAAGAGAACTAGAGCAAGTTCAGTCTTGGGGGAAAAAGTCTTAGAGAAAACTACTTGTATGAAGAGTGAAAGAAGAGGTAAATGCTATTTGTAGCATAAAGCTTCTTTTTACTGGTGTCATACAGTAATCAAAGCCTTTGGGCACCACAGTTGTCAACAAAACTTGTTATTTAATATTTATATTAACATCTAATAACTTTCAAAGACAGAAGAACGAGGGGTTTCTTACTGATAACAATCCTGAGGAAGGCAACTTATAAATCAGCATATGTTATTCAGTTTTAGAGTTTTGCATACTGGATTGTTTCATTTTAGAAGCACCATCTAGTGGTTTGAACACAAGCATGGAAACTAATAATTCTTTGCTGTTTTATCCTAGCTCTGCAGCTGACTGATGATAATTACCTGCAGTCATATTGTTTCTTAGCCTTTATTTTTACCTGTGTCTGAAAAAGGGAAGTAGGTAACTACTGCAGTTGTCTGTTAGGAGAATTGCTTGGCTGTTAATTACTGTGATGCGAGAGAAATACATACACCTTGCAAAATTATTTTTGATGTGGATTGCTGTGAGCAGAGTCATAGTATATCAGATCAAAGGTCCGTCTAGCCTGGTGTGATGTCTGGTGGTTATCTCTTTCTCCATGTCCTGTAACAGATGCCTAGGGAAAAAAGATGAGATTAATATAAATTGATATTTCCCCTGGGCTTTCTTTTAAACTTACGGCAGTCTGCAGCATAGCAGTTTGCTGAGCTGCAGATTGTACCCTTATAATTAATAGCACATGAAGATCTTTCCTTAAAATGTCTAATAATTTTTCAATTCACTTATACTTCTGGTCTCCATAATGAATACTGGCTTCTCAGTGCTTAAAGCTGAGTTTCATTCTGGTGAGGTAAGCATTTTCTTTATAGACTCTTTAAGCAGCCATTGGTGTGACCTAACGTGTCCATTGTCCTGCAGCTTGTCTTCTGCTCTTTTGTCTTTGAAACTTGATTTGGATGTTTAGATTGTGTTCCTCTCCTCCCCCTATGTGGTGGTACTTACCAAAATTTAAAAAAAAAATACTTTATAAAGATCACAATGTGTTCTTCATAGGTTATTTAGAAGAATGACAAAACAAAAAAATGAGGAAGTCTGTCAAAAATACCCTCTGCACTCGATCACAGAAGAATATTTTCTTAGTGAACTAACTGAAAAATAAACAGTGCAAATACTTTTAACATGCTTCATTTAACTGCTTTAATAGTTATGGTCTCCTTTCATGGCAGTTGTACTAGCAATGTTCGTTTAAATTCATTCACTAAAACTTTTTGAATGATGATGATAAAAATAAAGTAATTGAAGGCTGAGTATGTTTGTTTGGCTCATGTTTGAAAACTGACCAACTTTCACGGTGCATGTGAAAGAGCAATTTTCTTGAGCTTGGTCATTTTACTGGAGGACGCTGCTAAATTGGAGTCTGTCTTAGCTGTTCTCAGCTGAGTGTTTTCATCTTGAAAGCACAGACTATTCCATCTCTTTATTGTATCTAAAATTACAAGGTGAGGATCATTGGTGTAATGACCATATGTCACCTGCTTGCATTCAGGAAGTGAACTACTGCATTCCATGCTAGCTGTTGAATTCTATAAACTCAAGCCATCCCTAAGTCAGCTAAAGCAAAGCGCTTAACCTTTGTCTGATGGATAGCTCAGTGTAATAGAATGTGGTTTTCCTTTGAGGCAGTGTCAGCTGCTGGCTGTTTGAAAGCAGGTGAGTGACAGAAGTTGTAATGCATTTCATAGAGGTCTAGATTTAGGATATAGGAAAGAGTAACTTTTTGGGGAAGAGGGAATGTTTGGACAACTTCCTGTCTCAGTATACCTTGTTGCTATAACTGAAGGTCTTGCTCGCTCTTACTTATTTTGATGTGGGTCAGACTGCATCCTGTCTCTGTATTTCTGTTCTGCCCTGCAGGCTGTAGGATTTTCCTTCTTGACTCCCCAGTAGTCAGTGACTTTTTTGCATGACTTCCTTGGGCCTCTAGCCTAGCAATTCTTCTTGATCTTTCTGATCCATTGATGGTGGTTCTTACTCTGATTCCTCTATGTTCACCACCCTCTCCTCCCTGTAGTGTTAATGCTTTTGATCCTGGTTAGGAATAAGATGCCCTGAAGAGCTCATTGACAGGAACTGACTTATGAAAGGAAATAGGATACTGCAGTAAGGCTATGGAAGTGCGTTAATCTACAGCAAGGACAGTTGACCTCCGAGATCATCATGTAGGGACTGCCTCTACTTTGCTCTTTGTAGGCTATAAGCTCACTTTTCTTTTCTCTCACAGGGCCTTTATCCATACTTGATAGCTGTTCAGAACGAATTACGTAAGAGTGAGCATCATGTCAGTTACATCTACACCATGCTGGGTGAATGAATGAAAGGAAAGCAAAAGGGGAAAAGGACACCGAAGGGGAGACAGGTGAAGAAGATAGTGTGGAAGAAAATGCTTAGCATAAAAATACTAGAAAAATAGTTGGAGGGAAGAGAAAGGGAGGATTTACTGTCCTACTCTTTCAAAATGCCTGCTCTTTATTTTCAAATGGGACACAGGTTAATTTAAGTTGCAGTGATGTTTATGCTGGAATGTGTTAATTCCTGCCATTGACTGGCACTTTGATCTCTGAGAATTATAGGTGGTTGCTAAACTAACCGGATGCTCAGGGTATTCTCCATTTCTGCTTTGCATTCTTCTAATTCCCACATTCCTTTGTAAGCCTTTTAACATAGGAAATGTTTCCTGACATTCTGAATGTTCATCAGATGTTAAAAAACCCAGTTTATTGAGGATATTGTTTCTTTCCATTAAGGGAGCTGAGCGTGAAGGGGATCTTGCATGTTTGTCTAAAAGTAGCTTGGATGTTTGTCATCTAGGAGTCTCTTTTAGGAATGGTATGGGCTCTCATAGTGGTGCCTCTTTCTCTAATTCTCCTTCTGTAAGCACTAATCTCCTGGCAGAAATTTCACCTTCCTGTCTTGGTCCAGTTGTTGGAGTTTTTGTGCTCTTACTGTACAAATGAGAACATATCAGCATGCTGTCTATAAAACCCTCCAAATCCTCTCAAAGCACTGTCTGCTTTTACTTTATTTTCAAGATTCATATATATATATGAGTGCCTGCAGTGCTGAACATACTATTTAATGTTTTTTTAAAGTATTTTTTATAAAGCTGGACTAGTATACCTGATCTAGTAGGCAGCCTTAAATTGAAATGATGTTCATTTTATGGTGCAAGATGGAGGGAAGCCCTTGTAGAATAAGGAATAGTTAATATGATGTAAGGAGTAGGAAAAAATGTAAAGGGTTGTCAAACAAATCTCATCTTGAACCCATGATTTATTTTGTTTTGTACTTTAAGGAATGTTGCAGGTCCTCACTGAGGCATAAGAGATGAAGTGGAAATGGTAACTAGGTTTTTCAGTGTCCCTTGGTGATGACTGGTGCATGTTCATCCTTGAACACGGTGCTTGTGTGGTTACATGAGTGTAGATCCTGTAAGGATGTGTGGTATCATGGGTGAAACGTATTGCATTCTTGTAAGTGTATGCATAGGCTCTGTTGGGTGGTTGTAAAGAGGCATCAGAAAGTTTTGCATTAATTTTGCTGTAAGTCTGGTTGTGTTCTGTATGTATGCTTCTTGTGGTGAGTTTGGCCAAATTCGGAGGTCTGTTTTGAAGACTGCTGGTAGCAGTGGGTTCTTCCTGGGAATGAGCTTCCTGTGCACCTCATAGCTATCTTACAGTTTTTGTATAAAATTGAGCATAAGAATGTTATGTTACGATCAGCAGCAAATAATTGGAAGAGGGCAGGCTATCGGATGTGCCTTATGTTAAAAAGTGCGTATTGCTTACTGACAGGTCACTGGTGTAATTGTTAATTTGGCTAATATTTTCTTTATATTGAAGTGATTACTGAGCATTTTCTTCAGAACTGATGTGTTCATGTTGGAGACTGCTTTCAGATACCATGGGGGAGTTTTAGAGGTATTTTATGGAAGCGCATTGTTTGTAATTTTACTGTATCTTAATTTTTTTGCTGATTGTTTTGTCTAAGCAGTTGATTTAGTATATTTGAGGAAGATAAATTATATCCAGAGCAAATGTTCTTAATTTCAGTAAGACTGGTTTTTGATTTTGTGGAGTTTTGTGGCTTTTTTCTTAAAAAAATTTTTTTTGCTTAGGCTATGTCATACTTCCTGTGTCCAAAAGTTTTGTTTGCTGTTTGGAATGGCTTCTCTTTCCCTTACAAAGACATTATTTCCCCCTAGATTTTTTGGGGGGGGTTTCTGCATACTTGCAGACTTGCTACAAATTTTTTTGCCCACTTGATTTCAGTCAGGATACTTGACAAATGCTATAGCTGATAGTAGTGGTGACAGTAGGAAGACAGGTACTGAAGTAGAAAGGCAGTAGGTTTTTTTCTCCACTTCCCTCACTAGAAGAGGCAAGGAAGCAAGGCTTGTTATTGGGCATTTATCTTTATTTCAGAACGTATATTCCCTTGGCACTTTAATGTTTTTGTCTGGTTATTTTTAAAGGTCTATCTTTCTCAATTAATCAGCAACAGTATTTCCTTTGACAATTAGTTTCCTTAAGAAAGCCTTAGCCTTAGGTTGTATCTGTTTTTCAGTTGATTTCTTCTTTTCCTATTGAACATTGAGAGTTACTGTTTGGCACTTTCATAGTAGACAGTGCTGTGTATAGTTGATAACAAGAAACCAATAAATTAATGTTAAAATAACTCATACCTCTGAATTTTAAAGTATTTTTAGATATGGAACTGTGATGCAACGAATGCATCTTTAAAAGGCCATGACATGCTTTTTGATAGAAAAAATAAAAGAATTTTTTATTCTACATTAGAAATGTTCTGTTAATGTCATGATGTAATGTCTATCACTATATACACATATATAATCTACTGTTCTGATTTTAACAAATAAAAGTAGGTGAATTGAAGGTGCCCAGTTGCTTTTATTTCTTACGTGAAAAAAAGATGTAGTCCATTGTTTAAATTCAGCTGACTTGATCAGTGCTTAATAAGCTCCTTGATTAGTTTAGGAAAAATGTGTATCTGATAGATATTCATGCTTTTTGAAAAAAGATAAACCATATAAGACTGTCATAAATAATACTTTGAGTGCTTTTGAAGAGTTAAGAGGTGACAACCTTTCTGCTGGAAACATTAGTTTTAATTTAAGGAAGCTAAGCACAATTTTTGCTTGAGCACAGTCATTTGTTATCAGTCAGGTCAAGCAATGAAATGCTGGGAGGTTGTTTCCAGCTCTTTTTATAGTTATGTCTTTCTCTCTTTCTCTGTCTATATATATCTGTGTGTGTCTGCGTGTTGTGTGTGGTCCAAAACTTGTGTATCATCTGTGCATCTTTCAAATACAAATAATCATTCTTCCTAGCTTTTGAATGGGGGACCGAGGCATGAAGGTGAGATGAGGTTATTCAGTGCCAAGGTAAGTGAGGTTATTCAATAGCCAAACTAGCCAGAAAAGCTTAATTTGGGGGTTTCTTAGCCATTTTATTCCTCATTCCCCATTTCTCCCTGTCCGCTACTTCATGGGAGATTATTTTTCCTTTTAGGTTACACTGCTTCAGCTGTAAAATGTTATTGCAGTGGACCAGATTGTAGGTACTTTGCTATTCAAAGATTGGAGTGCAACTTACTGTTGCCATATGTTAAGCTTCACTGTCCAACTCTTGCTTACAAATGAGAACATATGGGAGATAGGTAATGGTGATTTTCAACTGTTAATTAGTCATGTTTAAACCAATGCCTTGCTAACCATGTCTCCAGTCAGTTCTGTCTTTCTCATCTCCCCCTTGTGGTAAAATTACTGCTCTATGTTGACATGCAAAGCTTCTGTGGGGGGGAAAAAAGAGATTTCCTTCTACTGAAATGCTTCTTTAATTTGGAGGGCACGATGTGTCTTCCAAGTCAGTAGTTGTCCATGAGTCCTAAGTGCAAAGTACAGAAAATCCATTTCATTGAGGTGGGGTATTTGCTTACAGATGTTAGGTTTTGTTTGGTTTGTGTAAGATAAAGGTGATGTGCTAAATCCTGCATAATAAAATAGGAATTAGAAATGTCTCTTAAACGCTGGCATCTGTGATGTGAATAGGTTTTGCAGTGCTGGATAAGTTTTATCAGTAATGACTAAATTTAACCTTTGAACCTGTTTGCTGCAAACTCTTCTGATAGAATGAGTCTGTTTTATAGTTACTCCATATCACAAGTCTGGTTACTTACCTCTGTTACTATATACTGTTTATGACTCCCTTTTACTGTGTATTAGGCAACTTTTCTATTATAATGACCTAAACCATCTGTGAAGTACTATAAGATATGGTCAAATGTATTACAGCAAAGGGAGATGTACTCACTTTTCTCCAGTGTTCACAATGTATGACTTCTATCAAGAATCTGTGTGCTGCCCTTTTGAATTTTAAGTCAACCAAGACAGTATAGAAAGTGCAGAAACACTGTTAGTGCACTGCTGGTGCTTCAACTTAGGGCCATGTGCTCCTGTCTTAACTCCCTAACTGTTAGTGTTGGAAAATGTGTGGCTGTGTTTTGCATTTGATCAGCTTTCTAACACAGGTAGAAACTTACTTGCCTCTTTTATATAATTTAGCAGAGATAGTTATCAGGTTAATCGGGGAGAGGGGCAGCACAAACTCCTTTTTTGGTGGCTGCATGGTCTTTTTATTACCTTGTACCAACTATGGAGTTGCGTCTTCAGTATGCTTGTGGCTTATGTTGTATTCATAATATAAATAATGGTAAAATGAAACCCTTATCCAGATTGCACCTATTCTGTTGCTCTTTCTTTTGTGTGAAAGATGATGATTTTGGTAATTCGGAGAGCAGTCTGAGACCTGGGTGAAGTCATGTGGGACTAAGAGTTGGACTTCTGATTCAATCCTTTACCATGAAACAGGCTCACCCAAAGTTACTTTTAGTTGACATTAAGGTGCAGACCATGTATAAAATGATAATGTAAGTAATCTTGCAGTGACAAAGGCACAGATAGCATCTGCTGGAAGCAAAACACTGCAGAAGTAGTGAGGCAAGATGGTGAGCTATGAAAAGGCAGGGTTTTCACACTCTTGAACTACTTGATGCTTTGAGCTAGCTGTTCTTTCCAAAAGAATTGTGAAGGTACTAAAGTATTGGGTTAATGCTTTATTGTGTTTGGCATATCTGTTCTCTGTTTCAAGTTCATTATATGAGTTGTCAAACCTAGAACTTGCTAATTTGGGGCTTGGAGCCAGTAAAGTGAAGGATCAGCTCAATAGACAATTTCAGCATTAAAAAAACTCCCAAATTTCAAAGCCTTTAAAAGCCTTTCCTCTAGTTAATTTTCATCAACTGGCTCAGAATTAATATATTTAAATGGCAGTATTGTCAGATAAGGTAACATTTTTTTACTGCGTGCTTACTGGAATGAAATGGAAAAAAGCTGTAAGAAAGGGGAGAAGTACAAATTCATGTTAAACTTAATTTTAGCTGAGAGGGTTTTTTTATTTGCACTTTGCTTGCTTGTAAGCAAGTAAGATTTCTGTACTTCTAAATACAAAAGTAATATCTGGGTACACAACTAGAGGTACGCTTTGATTTTTGTGGATTCCTGCCTTCCCCCAAGAGTAAAGCACTATCTGCATAAGCTACTGCATTCTGCGCTGAGAGTGCTTTATAGTGGTGTTGAGTGGTCTCAAAAAGAGCTAAAAACTTTGCTATTTTTGAAGAGCTACTCTTAAAGCAGCAGAATTTTCTTCTAGGGAGGTTATTTGCTTAAGCAACTTAAGGAGCAATACGGTTGATAATATTACAGTATGTGTTTCCATATCTATGTGCCTGGTTTGCCCACTCCGCAGTCCATTAGATCTGTGTGCAGCAACTGGGTATTTCATATCTTAGGTACAGGAAAAAGGCAATGTTACGGAGAAGTGCTGCCTTACCAGATGTTGTTCCCACTCAGAACACCTGTTGGTGGTGGGAAAATAACTTTTTTGATTCATATCACCTGCCTCTCTTGATAAAACACAGTGTTAGGGGAAGTGTAATCTTACCCTACCTTCAAAATGTTTTCCAAATTCTAATTACTTCTGAAAAATCAAAGAGTGGTTTGCTGAGGAATGTGGGGATTGAAGAGAAAGTGTCTATAAGCAGTGTTGGAGCACCCTCTGCAGCCTCATAATAATATTTAAATGAGCTTTGTACACTTCTGTTGATAGATTAGTGGTATGAATATCCAAAAAGGAAAATTAAATATCCAGGTGCTTTATACTGCTCTGCAGGCCCATCAAAGTACAATGGTAGATCCTTAGGGAAAATAGATAATAAGCATGTTGTAGACCTTTTGTGTCTATTATCCTACTATACCTCTCCTGAAAAGAAAACTCTGAGCAGCTGCAGTAGGTTTGCTGCAGTTCAGGCTGAAAAGTAAAGAGTAGCATGTCCAATGGGAATTGTGTGAGAATTAGTTCTGTGTGATAGGCAAATTAATAAACTGGGCAGAAAAGCTTAAGAAGTATTCCCATGTTGAACTGCCAGTTTACTGCCTTGTGATCACAAGTTTCCAAGATGTGGTAACCTACAAGTCATTTGAGAGCTCCACGTTCAGCAACAGACTAATCACTGGTGTCATGCTGGGACACTGGTTCAGGCCAGGTTGGAAAAGTGTGTGGCTGGGTGTATTTCCAATGCTTTGGGCCTTTGGCAAACATCTGGGTTTCTTCTAATCTGCTGTTGAACAGCCTGACCTTCCTTAATTTATGAGCCACACTATGTTGCAGAATAGTGTGTTGTAAGACATTCAAGGACTGCATGACTGAGCCGTGAACAACCTGTGATTTGTTTTCATAGGTGCAAAAAACTAAAATGAAACAAAACCAACCAAAACCAAACAACCCAAAATTTTAGAAAGTTTCCACAGGTCCCTTCCAACCTCATGCTATCTAGTCCATCCTGGTTTCTCAGGACCATGTCTAGTCAGGTTTTGAATGCCTTCAAGGATGGATACTCCACAGCCTCTCTGGGCAACCTATGCCAGTGCTCAGTCACCCTTACAGTGGAAAAGTGTTTCCTGGTGTTCAGATGGAATTTTCTGTATTTCAGCCTGTATCCACTACTCTTGCTCTCACTGGGTATCACTAGGACAAGTCTGTCTCACTCTTCTTTCTACCTTCCGTTCAGATATTTATACACATTGATAAGATCCGCTCTGAGCCTTCTCCAGGCTGAACAGTCCCAGCTCTCTGTCCTAGTATGACAAATGTTCTGAGGGATGAATCATCTTTGTGGCCCTTCGCTGGACTCTTTCCAGTGTGTTCATGCCTGTCTTTTACCAGGAAGTCCTGAATTGGACCCAGCACTCCAGATGTCTCACTAGTGCTGACTGGAAAGGAAGGATCACCTCCCTTTACCTGCTGGCAATGCTCTACCTACTGCAACCCAGGATGCTGTTGGCCTTCTTTGGTAGAAGGGCTCATGGCTGACCTGTTCTTCAAATTTGGCAAAAATGGTTTTCACCATCGCTTTGGACAATCTGCTGCTCTTACTTTGTAATTAGTTGCCTTCTGACTCTCGATGCCAATCACTTTTCTTCTGTGAATTAATCTAGTTTCTTCTTCTCTTAACCCAAAGATACAAGGAAAAGGAATCTTTCCTAACCTTTTCTATATTGGAGTGGTGGTGTTTGTGTTTTGTTTTCTGTGCTTTGGGGTTTTTTCTACCTCCCTGCCCTAAATGAGCTCTCAATTTTTTTAAATACTTTTATAGGCTGTGTTTTTTGAAAGCTCCTATTCTTGTTTCTTTTCTGCTCCTCTAGTTTAAGTTGCAGATCATCTATAAAACTTGTTAGGCAGGGCTTCAACTAAGACAGCAAGAGTGCAGTATGGACTAGAATGTGCATCTGTGGAAGCTTATGTGTGATCTTGTTTTTACTGATGTTATGACATTGACTTACAACATTACATCAACTGAATGTAATTAGCTGATCCTTCTTTGCATTCCTCACTCATTAGAACCTGTTCTTCATAAGTACTTCCCACTTTGCAGTTTTGTAGGCTATAGTCCTATTGTTTTTTGGATCATGTCTATTAAGACAGTGAACTTGATGTGATGATGTGGTTGACCCAATCTTACAGCACGCTGTAACCATTTCTCACCCTCTGCCTTGGTCCCACTGCTTTTCCCAGCTTTGACTTTGGCATTTGTTGGAGCCCTTGCTGAGCTGTCTTGGACTAGAAGAAAATAGTTTGGGGGATATGTAAGGAGACCTGAACTGACCTCTCTTCCACATTCCTTCCTGCCCCTTGGAAAGCTCTTTTTTACCTCCCACTGTCTCCTCCACATTTGCTAGTTTAAATCAGTTTGACAGTGAAAGGCCAGATGAGCTGAAGTCTCGTGCAAGAACTGAATAGTAGCCATCCAGGTATGCAGGAATGGGGGAGGAGGATTCAGAGAAATGGGATTACTTTTTTTGTCAACACCAAGTTGTTAAAGTTCATCAGTGAAACTGAGTCACTTGATTCCCATGTAAATTCTTTTCCTGCTTTCCAAAGCATTTTTCATGCCTTAATGCAATTCATGTATAAGTAGACTATATCCACGCTTCATTTTTTAAACTTGTATAGAACCAGGCCCATGGCAGCACTTGTAACTTTAAAGTATATACTATTTGCTGTTAATATCCGAACACGTTTCATAAGTTAAACAGCCTTTATCTCAGGGCAACTTTATGTAGACTGTGTTCCTTTAGTTTGTTAGTAAGAATGTCACATGGGTCAGCATGAAGAGTTTTAGTGAGGTTCTTCTGTCTTCACTAGACCAGTCTTGTGGTAGAAAGGAGTTGAACTGACTTCTGTCATCAAACTCCTGATATTATTTTCTTCCATTAACTTATTGTCCTTTCCAAGCTTACAAATTTATGCTTTGTGTGTCTCCCCAAGCTTCTCTAAATCTTCTTGCTTCCTCATCTCAGTAGAACAGGGTTTTTTTTTTACTGTTGTTCTTGGTCCTCCTAATGTTCTCCACTATTCCATGAGGTGGTCTTTGGCTCTTTCCTTAAGTATTTTAAGGGAAATTTTATTTGGTACTACTGATATGAATAATATTTAGTTTCTAACATTTTATTTGATATATGTTTATTTCAGTACCAGAAATGCACCTTTTCCAGGACTTTAAGTTTCTCATTAAAGGTAACTTGTTAATACTCTTCCATTGTAACATTGAGGAAATGAACATTTCTAAACCTATGGGTTCACAAACTACTTATAAAGCACAATTAATACCTTTGCATTCTTCCATATTGAATGAGATTTCCTCAGGCCAAAAGCAGAAGACTACGAATATCTGAGAGATAGCCTTGGTTACTTCATGTGTATTTAGGGTAGTGAATGATGCAGTAAAATGAATATTTTTTCTTTTCAAAAATGTCAGAAAATAAAAAGGCAAATTGTTTTGGGGTTTTTTTAGGTCCTTTATTGAGGAGGGACAGGCTTTAACAGATACCCTTTCATATTCAGTGACTGATACTTGGTTATTGGACCATACACCTTGCAAAAGTGTTGATTCTGTTTCATTCTAAGTCTTCTTGCCAGGCTTATGTGTGGGTGCATGGTGTGGGTTTGTATTTGTGAGGTTTTTTTATGATGGAACATGAGGAATCATCAGATTTGGTGGGGAAACTTCTTGGAAAACAGCTTTTTTTTTTTTACTCGGAAGCTTTGACTGGGTACTTTGAATATTGCTGCATTTGCTGATTTAGTTTGTGGTCTGCTTTGGCTTCTGAAATATCTATTTGTGGCATCCTGAAGGGTTTTCTTTTAATGAGAAATTGTGTAGGCTTTAGGCTATTTTTAGAAAAGTTTCTAAAGAGAAAGTTTTCCCTGCAGAGAAAGTTATGGTTTGCTTTCTGTAATGGAAGTAGCTGAAGTCCAGAGTGGAGCTATTTATTCTTATGAACTATTGCAGTAGAGGTTTCCAGAAGGTACCTGTAGGTTGATGAAGCAATGCAGGAATTCAGCCTTTTTGTAGGTAGTTTCTTTAGAGATGTTTGCATGTGATGAGAGCCTGGGGCAGGGTTGCTGATGCCTCTGCCAGTCTCGTGTGCAATGTCTGTGTGCTGCTGCCATAGAGCACACCTTGAACAGCCTTATTTTCTGAAACCATGAAGCTTTAGAACAAAACTATATTGACTTTTTCTGTCTTTTCCATTTGCAAACAGTCTGAGAGTATGTAGGTTTTACAAGAGTGGCAGGGAGGGAGGAGGAATATTGTCTCCTTTTCCTAAGGGAAGAGGTACTGCAAAGCTATTCAAAGGCTAACTTTAGCCTAGTGAAGCTAGTCGTCTTCCCACATCAAGGAAGTGAAAGACACTTCTGCGGGAGACAGTCTGTAGCATCTGTAGTCAGTTTTTAGTGTGACTTGCCACATAGAAGAGCTCTTCTCTCCTGTTCTCTCTGCTGACTTCTAAGCAGGGCAAGTCACGTTCTTTCAAGCGTAGTTTCTGTGAATACTCCTCTTGGAATTCCTAAAGTGAGCAGAGGAATCTGCTGTAAGCATTTGAAGCAGTATTATTTTCTCTGTAAGAGGTATTTATGAGTTTTGCACATAAAATAATTATTTTATTGAAAATTTTAGAGACATTGGAGAATGGAAATAAATCATAGCAATCAGCTTAGAGTTTGTATATGCTATATAGGATTCCTCCAGTTTCTGACCTTTCCTAAAGTCATATTTTTCTGTAGGAAAGATTCAAATAAGCCTGAAAGACACATTCACAATACATTGTTTTAGTCTTTTTTTCTTATGACTTCATCCTTTTATCTCATGAGAACCAGCTACCCTGAATCTTTGTTTTAAAGGTATTATGGCTTCCAAGAAAAAAAAAATAAAAGATTTGCTGGAAGAGCTCTTTTAGTAAGACTTGCCACAATTTGGTTTGAGTGCTTTCTTACAGCTTTTGTAAATAGAATTTTTGTTGGTGCCAGAATGCCGCTAATGGTAGAGGCTGCCTCAAGGTGAAATCCAATTACTGTCTCAGAAAATTCACACTTTTTCTGGCTTACTTTTTGTTTGAGGACTGGAAAATATTGCATCTATTTTAAGGTAACTTGGTTTAGTTGGCTGGCTGGAAGAAAATAACTTTCCAGGATTGGAATTTTCCAACTTAAACATACTTACCATATATTTTGGCATTTAATTTTGAAGGTATTATTAGGTATAATTTTGTTGGTAACTGTCATGTCTGCAGAAAAAGTCTGAGAAAGGATAATTATCTTTGTTTTCTGTCTATGTGCATTGTTTCTCAGTTTAACTACAGAATCACAGAATGGTTTAGGTTAGAAGGGGCCTCTGGAGGTCATCTGGTCCAATCCCCTTGCTCAAACAGGGCCATCTAGAGCCCGTTGCCCAGGACCATGTCCAGGCACCTTTTGAGTATCTCCAAAGACAGACTCCACAACCTTCCTGGGCAACCTGTGCCAGTGCTCAATCACCCTTGAGTGCTTCCTCATGTTCAGAGGGAACCTCCTGTGTTTCAGTTTGTGCCCATTGCCTCGGGTCCTGTCACTGGGCACCACTGGAAAGAGTGTGGCTCTGTCCTTTTTGTACCCTCCCTTCAGGTATTCACATACATTGGTAAGTCCAGGCTGAACAACCCCAGCTCTCTCAGCCGTCTCTCATAGGAGAGATGCTCCAGTCCCTTCATTGTCTTCATGGCTCTTTGGACTCTCTCCAGTCTGTCCATATCTCTTCTACTGGGCAGCCCAGGACTGGATGTAGCACTCCAGGTGTGGCATCACCAGTGCCGAGTAGAGGGGAGGTGTGACCTCCCTTGACGTGCTGGCAATGCTTTGTCTAATGCAGCCCAGGCTACCATTTGCTGCCTTTGCTGCAAGGGCGTGTTGCTGGCTTATGTTCAACCTGTTGTCCACCAGGACCCCCAAGTCCTTTTCTGTGGATGGCAGCACAACCCCCCTGGTGTATCAGCCACTCACTGCAGTTGTGTGACTGTACCCTCAGGAAACTTACTGAGGGTACACTCTGCCCCATTATCAAGATCATCAATGAAGACATTAAACAGGACTGGACCCAGTGTTGATCTCCGGTATTGTTACTGGCCTCCAACTAGACTGCGCCACTGGGCCTGGCTGCTCAGCCAGTTTCAGTCCACCTCACTGTCTGCTCATCCAGGCTGTACATCGACAGCTTGTTTGAGAATCTTGTGTGATGCAGTGTTAAAGGTCTTACTGAAGTCCAGATAGACAATATCCACTGCTTTCCGCTTGTTGATCAGGCCAGTCACTTCATTGTAGGAGTTCATCAAGTTGGTGGACCCATGCTGACTACTGGTGAATTTCTTAGTGTTCATCTGCCTGGAAATGGTTTCTGGGATTAGCTGCTCCATCATAAAATTGAAAAGGTTTGTGACAGATTCTTCTTAATGCCAGGAACTAGCCAAAATAACTCTTTTGAGAAGGCTAGTTAGGGTTGTCAGGCCCCATTCAGCATGCTCTTGATTGTAATCTCTGAGCTCTTGGTAGAGCAGAGGTATCATTGTAGTATGGCTTATGTTATAGCATGAATGTTGAGTTGATGTGAGTGGAAGTAGTTACTAGGATTTTGTTGGGCTTCTCCTGGGGTTTCTAGTCCTCATATGTTCATTTCCATTGCTAGTGTCAGCTTGGCTAAAGCTAGTAAGGGTCTACCATTTACCTTTTACCTTTTTGATCATTGTCTGTGTAAATGAATGTCACGTAAAAAGCACTTTTAGATGTGGCCAGCTCAAGACTCCTGCACAACTTAGGCCTTTTACTAAAAACAAAGTGACCTGAAGTTGTCTTGATTTTAGTATTTTACAGTACTTTGCATTCATTTAACTTGTAAACCTTGAGGGTAAAGTAACTACCCTGGGGAATAATTTAGATTTTGCAAAGTGGCTGGATTAGCCCTTGTTGTATCCCCACTGTCTCACTCTTCTGAACATCAGCAATGTTTGAATTTTAACTGATATTTCTAGCAGCTTTTTCTGAAGAATTGGTGAACTCGAGCAAAAAGTCTTATGAAAATGGGACACAACTTGAGTTACAGCTTTAATTAACAATATGGTAAGCCCTCAATTTGTCATATGAAAAATGCAGAAGTTTGCCCCTTAGATCAGAATTAATCTGATTATAGGTTGCTAATCCCAAATTTGAATACATATGGGGGCTGTTTCACTTCTGCTTTTCCCTTTGATAAATTTAGGGTAAAATGCAGTTCTGTTTTTGCTTTAGGAATGTATTTTATATGCCTTGTTCATGAGTAATCTTCTCCCGAACTGCTTTAAAATTATCAGATCAGTCCTTCTTAATAAACTCAATTTAGGAATCATGGCCTATTCCTTTCTTCCAACAAGACTAGATTTGCCCTTGTTTAGTAGTAGATTAGCACCAAATTGTGCAAAACAATTGAAGAAAACCCAGTATTTATTCTCTTCCTGTATTTGGCATGTCTAACTGGTGTTTTCTTTCTTCATTAAAATAATAAAAACCAAATTTGTGTGCTCTACCTGCCCTGTGACTGAGATTTCAGTAGCCTTTCTGTCCCCTACATGACATCCCTCACTCACACAGCTCATAGGAGATTTGGTGCAGCTAACTGAAGTATTTTGCAGTTTAGCAATTTCATAGTATCAGCTGCTGTCATTGTGATGTGCAGAAACGGATTCCCCAAAATGGCAGTGAGATTGAGCAGTTTCAGTTATTCTCAGAGGTGTTTTCTAATAATTGACCATGTAAATCTCCTTAGGTAATAAGCCTCCAGTAATTAATTTATAAAATCACTTAGTACATAAAATGAATACACGTCTTAAGGGGAGGCGTCCTGGTTTGAGTGATACAGGACTAGTTTCTCTTTCAGTAATTTTACTTTTTCATAAGGTCTCTTCTAATGCTAGGGAAAACTGTGCTTTTAGAATACTCTAGTACTCTAGACTCCTTGTGAAAATATTTGCTTTATAGCCAGCTATGGTGTGTGGGTTTCTGGGTCTCTGGTTTTGAGCTAGCCAGGTGCAGTGATGAGGAGGAGCAAGACCTGGGCACTTGACCCAAGCTGGCCAACAGGATTATTTCATGCCATGAATGTCACATTCGATATAAAACAAACTTTGAGGAGTTATCTCTCTCCCTTGATGGCTGCAATCCTGAGAACTTCTTGCCCCAGTGCCATCCCATCCTCCCAAAGCTGTACTGCTCACAGTGTCTGACATTTGCTGTCCACTGCTAGGAGTGCACAGCTTCCCACTGATAATAACTGGCTGAGTATGATCGTTGTATATTTTATACTGGTATCAGTAGCAATATTGGTTCTTTATTATTATTAATGTTAATTATTTAGTCTTATTCTATTAAATCTGTTTATATTTCAACCCCCAGGTTTCCCTGTTTCTTCCTGATTCATGTTCCTGGGTGGGGACGGTTCAGCAGGTGATAGAGTAATTCTCTAAAGGACAATTAATTGTTTTGGGTTCCTCAAACCATAACAGGATGTTACTCTGTTGACAAGTGGACATTAAATCCTTCTGAAATAGTTCAGCAAGTCATAAGTTTTAATCAAATATTCTGTTTCCTCACTATCTGTAATATTTAGTTGCTAGCTGAAAAGCACTGTTGCCTATCACCACTTGTCTGAGCAAATTTCTCTACAAAGAAACTTTCATAACTTGTAAAACTAGAACATTTGAATGTCTGACAAGACTTTACTTAAATTTACATGTTCTTTTTTAATCTGTAAGTAGCAAAAAAGCTTTCAAGTTGCAACATGTCAATTTTAACATGAATTTTTGCTTATCAGAATTAGTGAAAGAAACACAATATACATCCAAATGTATATAATCCTTTAGTGCAAGGGAACCAGGTAACTTTTGGAAACAGCTGAAAATGTCATCTTAAACTACTTTTTCCAATCTTATGATTTAGCATTTTAAGTGCAGATTTTTGCAGGCTTTAGGAATGTGTTTCAATAAAAATATAATACAGCAGGTAGAAACTTGAATGTTGCTTCAGTGTTTTAGCAGAAGTCTTCTTACTAGGCACTATAAACAACATAGTTTTAATACAATAACCTCACTGAAAATCAGTCAAATGTTTGGTGGTTTTTTTGTGGTTTGTGTTTTGTTTTACTTGAAATGTTTCCAGCAACTTTTGATAAGTGAATCTCTGTGTGAAGTTGTTTTTGTATGGAATTAGTACAGGCAGCAAAGACTGCAGAGAAGCAGATACAGGTTTTTTCTTTTGCCTTTGAGGCTTTACCAGGTTTGGCATATATCTCATTATTTGTTTTAATACTATTCATTCCCAAGTATAGAGGTGTCTGTGATAGTTGAATAAGCAGCATAATCTAGCAAATGATAATCTGCATACTGCATTACTTAAACAGTTCACAGAAGAATTAGGTAAATTAAGATTCATAAATGTTTCAATTTATAATGAAACTGATTTCTGCTAATCTCCTGGAATACTTCTTTCTTTCTGAAATGTCTAGCTGAGCAGCAGATGGAGATAAAGAGTACTCAAAGATAAGTTGTGTCTCTGTTCTATTTTTCTTTCCTGTCTGTTTAATAAGCAGCACATATTTTTATAGGTGGTTAGGATCAAAGGCCTGATACGTGTGCAGTGTTAAAGGCCAGTTGTTGACAAGGTCAGTCTACCTAGAATGTGTTTTTGTGTATTCTCATCCTGCATGATGATTTTTATAGTGAAATTAGAGAAACCAAAACATCAACACTTCCTGCCCCCTCAGTCCTTCAATTGCAATCTCTTTTTCTCCCTCACTGTTTTCCCTTGGAGACATAAATTTGAAGTCTGTTGATAGCTCCTGAGTCTTCTAGCCAAGATCCACAAAGCTTTGTTATAAGCCTGACTGGGCCCCAAAACCTGCTACCACTACAGATAGGTATGGAAGATCACAAATGGCTAAAATTACCCCTTACATTCTGATGTTTGAGGCACCATAGTATGGCTGGAATTTTCAAGCACATGGACACAGTGTAACCTGTAGCAAATATGATAGATGGTGGATGTCAATCTTGCCACATAGTAGAAGCAACTTGATCACAGTAAGGTGTATCAAGTGAAGTACAGGTGACAAACAAAAGATGCTAATACTTGGTCTTGTCTACTGAATGCCAGTGACTTTTTTTTAAAAACAGCTTGTCTTGTGTTATGGTTAGCATCTACTGTTGAAATATGCACTTTTTGTGCTGATGTCTGAATGGCTTTTTGGTACTGTTGGTACCTACAGGTGGGCAATCTTTCTGAAAACTAGCTGGAAGTGCTACAAGAAGGTATGGCATCAAGAGCTTTTCTGTATAATCTGTAACTATGAGTTGCCTCATAGTTTAAAGTAGTGGGTTTAGGAATTCAAAGGATTTCTAGCTTCTTTTTAGAGGTAGAGCGCATTCTTCAACAAAAGTCGTCTATGCTCTTTTGTTTTCTCTAGCAAAGAGCTAAAGCTAGTACTGTGGCAGGGTTTAAAACACTACTGAATTTGCACATGGGCCTCAACCAGGAATTCAACACTGGTGTTGGGTCTTACAATGGATTTCACTACTTGTAGGCGAGTCATCCAAAATCCCTAACTCACATAAAGGGATGACAATCAAGCACTTTTGAGAAGGTAGTTTACTAAAAACCCAAACCAGATAAGTTTTTTGAACTTTTCTCCTTAACATGTTCTAAAAGTATGTTGAGCAATGTAACCCCACTAGTAAGATCTGCCTTTCCAAAATATATACTAGTCAATAGGGGAAATCCTACCTCTGAGTAAATTTTCTATGAAAATTTTTTCATAGAATAGGTTTCAGTAGGGAAAAAGTTTTGTTGAGATATATGAGCACAATTTTTTCTATATGCTGTCTGACTTTGTTCTTTTTGGCATTATCTGTCCTTGCTTAATTCATAATTAAAGGTTCTACCTGTTGATGGTACACAAAGACTTACTATTAAATTAGAATCACTGAGAACTTTCACAGCATCATCAAAGCCATTATTCTTCACATTGGTTCAGTTTCAGCATAGGCATTTGTTTTGGGGGGTCAAACCCATGTGAAATCTAGGCATGTCTATTTTACTTCTGATAGCAAAGAAAATTACTACAATATTCTCATTCATCATTACATTATCCTCTTGACTTAAGGTCAGATTATCTTTCTGTGCTTTGTAGAGCACATTCAGAAGATAATTAGTTGCAATTCAGTAATGGGCTATATTTTTGACAGGAGCTGTGTATGCCATGTGAAACATTTTCTGAGAATTTATATTTCAAAGCACCTAATGGAGCTCCTGTTTGAGTCTGTGCTTAGCAGAACTGCTTCATGTGTGATTGGCCAACTTCTAGAACACTTTTAGATGTTTTCTTACCAGATCACTATTTGGGAAATGTCCAAGTTACTATTTTACTTAAAATGTGAATTTTCTTTCTTAACTGATTTTAATCTGGAAAATTGGTTTTTACTTTAAAATAGGAAGGTTGATAAGAAGATAGAATCATTTAGGCTGGAAGACAGTTTTGAGATTGAGTCCAAAAGTAAACCTAGCACTACCAAGTCCAGCCCTAAACCATGTCCTGAAATGCCATGTCTACCCATCTTTTAAATACCTCCAGGGACAGTGACTCTTCCATTTCCCTGGGCAGCCTGTTCCAATGTTTGATAACCTTTCAATGGAGAAATTTTTCCTAATATCCAATCTAAACCTCCCCTGGAACAGAGCAGTTTGCTCTTGTCCTATCACTTCTTAGTTGGGAAAAGAGACTGACACCCACCTTGCTACAACCTCCTTTCAGGTAGTTGTAGAGAGTGATAAGGTCTCCCCTCAGCCTCCTTTTCTCCAGGCTAAACAACCCCAGTTCCCTCAGCTGCTCCTCATGACACTTGTGCTCTAGACCCCTCACCAGCTTTGTTGCCCTTCTCTGGACTTGCTCCAGTATCTCAGTGTCCTTCCTGTAGTGAGGGGCCCAAAACTAAACAGAGTATTTTGGTTGCAGCTTCACCGGTGCGGAGTACAGGGGGACAATCACTTCCCTTGTCCTGCTGGCCATATTCTTTCTGATA
>RSEF01000004.1:88470129-88550139 GCA_003993805.1 Himantopus leucocephalus | reverse complement strand
TCCAGGTCACTGATAAAGATATTAAAGAGAACTGGCCCCAGTAGGGAATCCTGGGGAACAAGATGATAGATTTAGAAATGATATTGGCAAAAGCATGAGAAATGTGAATATTCAAATATTTATATTTACTGAGTTATTGTATGCTTTCAAAGGAGGGATTATCCCAACCAAAATGTGGGGAGGGGAGAAATAAAGCAATCAATCAAATTCAAAATATTGTGGATATCTGGGAAGTGGAAGTAAGTGGCTATGAGATATTTATGACTTCTTTCCAGTGCTCTGAACAATTTTCTTAAATTCTGAAGATTTTTTGTATGCATTTGGTAATCTGAGGAATAAATGAACAAAATAGAGCTTCAGGAGGCATTTGTTGTGGTATTTTGGCTGCCAAGAAATCTATGGTAAATATGTCTGGTTTGGAGATTATCTTAACTAGTTATGTCTGCTATTATATTAATTTTTTTGGAACATTGAATTTTTTTATTAAAGGAAGATGCCACAGATTTTTGCAACATAAATTATTTGCTGTTCTAGTTAGTAACTCAGAGTACTCTGGTTAAATCATTGACAACATTGTAAAAAGTTATAAGGGATCAGAGTGCAAGGTGCTTTACAAAATAAGCTATGGGCTATTTTGGATCTTAAACTTCTATGAACAATTTCAAATATTACATTAAATGTGGGCTCTTTACAAATTCTTTAATGAAATTGTTATGTCTTACATGACAACTGTTCCAGTGTATTGGTGTGTTTTCCTGTCTAGAAAGAGGCAAATAGTTATAGTTATCTACACTGTATAATTTGACTCAGTATAACTATATTTAATTTTTCAGAAGTAATGGAATTTTTTGGACATGTTAAGTGTGATAATTCACTGTCGAGAAATCTAAGTTTGAATCCTACTGGTTGAAATAACTTGTTTAATACAGTGTCTGAAACTGCAGATAGGAATTTAGTATGAAAATTCTAACTTACCTTTTCTTGCCTGTCTTAAGCTTTTCTGGGATACTTCATAAAACCTTAGTTGTATTGCAGTTGCCTTGCAGTGATACTTCCAGTATGGAGGAACAAGTACTGTCTTTGATCAGGAAAAGACCAACTCTTTGTGTGATGCAAGGGGATACTGATCTGTAACAGTGTCTGCTTTCTTCTTTAAATCTTGAATATGTTTTTTAGGCTGTTTTATGGAGGAACAGAAACTGGGCAGTGTTTCAAAGCTGGAAAGGATAAGATTTAAAGTGATTATGAGAGAAATAGTTCTCTTGGTTATTTAAAAAAAACCAAACAACAAACACACACTCAAGTTGTTCAAATATAAACCTGACTGTTGTCACGCTTGGTTTGTGGCTCAAAGGTGTTTTTGTAAATTCTGTTTTAGTTGAAGCTTTTAAAATGGGCTAAATAGGAAAATTGTCATAATAACTAATAGTTACTTTTGTGTAAATCATTTTAATATTAATCTTGCTCTTTTTTAATGTTGCTCATGCATAGCTTCTTGTATTTATAGTATAGCAATAGTTAAAAAAATACATGCGTGTGACTACTGTGAGGAGTTAGAGCTGTTGTCTTGGTGGTGGCTGTGACAGAATATAGTTGGTAACTATTTGAAGTCTATTCATAGTTGCAAAGAAAGCTTCAGTGTGGAGTTTGTGTCTCATTTGACACCAGAGAATTTATCCTGAAAGTAAGACAGGAAACTAAACTTCATTGAGCTCTGCCTGCCACAGAAGTGCTGTTCGCATGGTGAGGTGCGCTGGTGCTGCACAGCCCTCTCTTGGAGGGTTGTCTGCTCGGGGTGAATCAGTTCACAAAACCAAATCAGTGCATGGCTCATCAAAAGAATGCTATTTGCAAAAGATTAGTTGAAATAACTGTAGAGAACCTGCATTCTTTATGGACAGCACTTGTCCTAATTTACTGCTGTCATCAGTGACACACTGCAAACCAACACATAATGTGGCTGAAAGATTAAACCCAAGCCTTGTGGGAAGATACAATCATTCATGTGCAGTAACTATTGCCTACCATTCTCACATTGTGAAGAGAATCATTTGCTTTTATTCAGCAGTAGCTTAAAGGCTTTAACGTAGTATCAAGACTTATTTCAGAACTAAAAAATTATTTAATGTTTTCTTATGAAGGTTTTGAACCTTCCACATTTTTCTGCTACCACATGCTGTGTGCTTTCAGTGTTTGACAAATTTGACAGGCTTGGTCTGCAAGAGAAGCCTTAGAATCAGCAGAACAGAAATAGACCCGTTGTATGCCTGGTGGAAGATAACATATGTAACGAGTTTGCAAGGGTATCCTAAAAGAATTCTGCCATTCTGAGTTTTGTGTGTTGTGATTGCATCATGGAGCAAGGAATATCAAGAGATTGGTAAATTTTTTATTTACAGATTAAAATATTTATTAGTCATCTAGTCTGTTTCTAATTTTTATCCTTAATGTCATCACTGAATTAAATTTGGAAAAGTTTTTTCTTGTTTATTAAAGCATGTGGATAAAGCACCAGGTGAGATCATGTGAAATTTCTGGATGATTTCTACAGTACACTGAAGCATAAACCAAAATGACTGTAGTACTATCTGCAACTCAATGGAATCTATTATTTGAAGTTTTTTAGGCACACTAGTTTACTCAGCTCTGTGCATCAAATGTTGGGATAATAGGCACATCAGTGTGACCTTTGATTGTTTTTGGTCAGCTCTATTAGAATTTAACTTAAAAATGTGTGATACGTTTCAAACGTATGAAGGGAAAGGCACAACATCTCACTGACATTGTATTGTCTTTGCTTAAAGATGGAGTAGAACTGTCAGGTATAGGTTTCAAAATCAGTTTATGTGAGTTGGCTTATTAAAGCTGAGAGTGCTGAGGAAACCATGTTATCTTTAGGCAAGCTGTAGTTTTGATGTGTTAATACTGAATCAAGTAGTCTAGGAGATCATAAACCTTCTGTACTAGTTAAAAAGAAATGTACATAATTTTGTTGCCCAAAGGGAAATAAATGACTACAAGTAAGTTTTGTGAAACTTAAACTTGTGAATACTCCAAGAGGCCATGGTTAAACTTTAATACTTTTTTAATATGCACCATATGGTGCACTGAAGGCTGGTCTTGTATTAGTTATTCATCTGCACTTTTGCACTGCTGCAAAAGGGGTGGGCTGGGGGCTTCCAGGGGCAAAGAGTTATAGTTCTTGAATAATGTGTAACAAAAGCCAGTGCAAAAAGCCTTGCATGTAGCTACCAGCAGTCAGTGTCTTCCTGCTTGCAGGTGTTTGAGGAGGATGCTGCATTAGCCCTTACAGAGGTTTTTAATGCTGTTCTTCCTGTAAGAAAAAAGTGCTGTAGCTTCTACTCTCAAATCTTGTATTTTTGTCTTCTATAGTTTTGCTAATTATTAGGTAGATTTTTGTGAGATGTTAGGGCTCACTCTTTTATGCCACTTAGTATGTCTAAGGGATTGCCTATCGAGTCACATTCAGGAGAGTTGATACAATTAACTAAAGATAAGAAATTAATGCCTGTAAGTTAAGGTCCATTATGACCATCTGCAGAAGAGCTGGCCTTTGACTTTTTTTAGGTTAATATTTCTGGAGGGAATGTTCTTACAAGAGTTTTTAATGTTCTTTAATTTACATGTGCTGATGTAATGCCTTTGGCTAGCTTGTCTTTCTCTTGACTCTCCCTGCTTAGGTGGTCCGTTAGTCATATCCTCTCAAGGCCAAACTAGGGGAAAATAACTGCTTGGCTGTCAGATATTTCTTGTATTTTTTTAGTTTGTGCTATTTTTGAGACAAACATTTTGTACCTTTTCATTTATGCTTAGGGCTTTCTACACTGTTTTGCTCACTCCCAGCTTTGTTCAGCATGAAGGGAATGGGGGAAAAGATGTAACACTTCCCTAAGTTGGTCACTTATACTATAATATAATTTCTAATCTTTCTTCTCACATTTGTACAAATTGGTCTTTATGGCAAGAAATGATGTGGTGGAAAAACTATTCCCCAAACCAGGAATCAACAGCTGTGGCTGTTGTTTGCTATGGGAAGCTCTTTGTGGGTGTGACTGTGTGGTTCCAAGTGCTAGCTGTGTTCTGCAAAATCCCACAAGTACAAGATGTGTGACTTCTCCCTGGAGCCACTGCCCTTGGTTGCAACTGGGATACGGGCTCCACTGCAGAGTTCCTTCTCCCAAAGGCTGGGCTTTCCAGGGAGGCACCCTGCCTTTGGGAAAACCTCTGCATGTGCTGGCAGGGATGCTTGAGCTGTAATTTTTAGTCTACTCTGTTGCCACAGGAGGTATCATGTCTCAGCAGCTAGTTGAAACTTCTTGATCGCTGGTATGCTCTGACTGTAGGATACTTTGTCTCTAACTCTCACCAGAAGTCCATTCTGGAGCAAGAGAGCTTGGACTGGATGTGTTCTATGGAAGAACTTGCTGACATGCTTAGCTAAATATTGTAAGTGTTTCAGTTTAGCTGTTGACGTATTAATCATTGTCAGGAAAAAATCCCATAAAAATAAAAGAAAGAATTTCATTCAGAGCAGTGGAGGACATTGCCGAAGCTCCCTCAGCAAGCGAGGGACGGCAGTAGGAAAAGGATATAGATACCTTGGCTTCGAGCTCTCTGTTCTGCTCAGCAGATTTCTTGTGTTAAGCAGGATTAGAAGTGGCAGAATATCTGTGCCCATAAACTATGTAATCTGAAAAGTTTGCTCTTTTTGCATTATTTTCTTACATTTTTAAAAGAAAAAAGGAAACTTGTAAAAAGAAATACATGAAAACTATAGACCTATGGCAAAAAAAGTGATAGTTTGTCATGAACCTTGATGAGCACCATACTGCAAACTTGTAGCCACTGCCAGAAAGGGAGATGGTGAGTAGGGTCACAGCCATGCTGCTCATGCTGCTATTTTGCTGTCTGCTGGGGACTATGTTTTGGAAAGTCATACCAAAACAACATTGATCTGCACAGTTTGAGAAGTTGAGAGCTGCTAAACTTTGTGGTCTCTTCACTCTGGATAGAAGTTTGAAACAGCAACTTTAGAGAGTGTGTTCCTGTCAACCCCTGGTACCAGTAGTGGAGAGCAGAAAAGTGGTGTGTATGGTTGCTAGTCACTTATTCTAGAACGTAATCCATCTGGGAACTAAGATAATAAAAACAGTAGGTAATGTTCATAAGTTGATTGTGCTGTCCTCTTTTGTTTACCTAAGAATAAGTTTGATACGGTGTAACTTTTAAGAAAGTGTGATAATGTGAAATTCTGTAATTTGGAATTTTGAATCCATAATATGCTAGCTGTATGTAGTTTATTTAAATCCTACATATGGCTTTCTCAGTTTCATCTGAAGTATCAAATTCTACATGTGATGGACTATAAAGTGAGGTCTGCGCCTCCTACAGTTTGTCTCCAATTCTTTAGCAAATATTAATACAGATCCATTAGTTAGCAATCTCTCAGATTTCTTGTATACCAAGGAACTTGAGGTCAATGCTTTGTATGACTCTGGTCGGTTTAGATGATGCGAAGTGATATTACTTTTGCTGGGTTGCTATGCTGAAATGAGTGCTGCCCATTTCACTGAATGTAGTCTAGAGCTAGGTCACTTCATCCCAGTTGTTTATTCGTTGGTTTAACACTGCATCCTAGTGGAAGGGAGCTGAACTCTTGTATTGGCAAGTTCGAGTTCAGCATGTTATGTTGGCTAATGCTCATGTGGTTGTTCAGGGTAGGGGAATGAGTTGGTCTTTCTGTTATGTGGAAAAGTGTTGGAGAGTTACAGACTCTGTTGTGGGGTTTTTGTTGTTCAGATATTTGTATATCTTCAGACATATTCAGAATTTCTGTTCCTAAGCCAGTATCAGGGCCTTGTGTTAATCATGACTATTTAACCCCCTTGTATTTTTCTCTTCCCTGCACCTCACATCTCTCTAACAATGTTGCAGTTGAACTGTGCTAGAACTCGGGAAGAAACCAAGGAAGAAAATAGCGAGCGGGCCTTAACCTGTTACTAAGTTTGAAATTATAAATTCACACTAGAATGCAAAGAGGCATGTTAGGCATCTCGGCTAGTTTTCCACCGGTGTTCTGGTTACAGTAAAAGAATATAGTGTCTGTTTAAGTCTTAGTTTAAAAAAAACCCCTAGAATGAAACAACACCCAATAAAAAAAAATTATGGCTAGAAGTGTGGGGATCTCCTTGTAAAATTCAGTGCAGCCAACATACTGAAGATAAGTACTTGAGTCCTGCCATTATTACAATTCACAGCAATTTTATATATATTCATAACTTACTGGTTTTGGTGGGGTTACTTTTGTGTAACTGGTATGCTTTATTCACGAGGTGCTAATATTGTTGTCAGAGCTCAGCTCTGACACATACCACCTTTTGCTGTTTTTTCTCTGGTTTTGGCTCAATTGCAATAGAAGCTTGGATGTGAAAAAACTGCAATATTTGGCCAAAAAGCCACCCTTCGGTTTTATATTTGTAAATTACAAATTAAATTATTAACACTAGTTAACAACACTGTATTTCATCACAAAACAATACTTAAAGAAACAGGGTTTTTTCATAGCCTAGAATTTCACATGGCTTTCAGGATGGAGTTTCAGGAATCATGTGACCACAGCTGAAAAATGTAATTGCTAAATTTTCAAATAGACTAAGCAGAAACAAGAATAAAGCTACTTCTACAATGTATAGCACCATCAGTATCTGTCAGAGGTGGTCCAATATACATAGATAACATTTTTAGCTTTCACTTCAGTGATAAAAAGCAAGACCTCTATAGATTGTGACATTGGAAATCAAAAGAGAAATAGGGACCTTGCTCCAACTGGAAGCATTCCTCTTAAAAGAAGGAGAAAGATGAAAGTGTGTTATAACATCTTTTTGATTGAATGTTTGTATTGTTACTATACACTTTCTTCTACAATGATCCCTTGGGGGAGAATAATTTCAGACAGTTGTAAGCACCTCATTAGTGCTGCTTCTCTGTTCTGAGTCCTTATGAGTAGAGATGCACTTTGTGCACACTAGTCCCCCTCATGGCAAAAGATGACAGAAATACATCCCTAGGAAAGGAAATTCCATTGTCTTCTGTTGAGATTTACTACTTCCAGTGGAGCATCATCTCTTGTGCTGTATCACTCAGTGCTGGGAGTTCGGGGTGTTCCTTGGCATCTGTCTGCTTTTGATTGCAGAGCTGCTTGGGTTGGTCTGGGCATCCTTTCACTATCTTGTTGTTTGGTAATGCCATCCAAAGTGTCCCCTTCTCTTGTGAATTCTTCAGGTGCATTTGGTTATAGACCTGTGTGTGTAGGTGTACACACTTATCTATACCCATGTCTTGACTACATTGTTACAGTTTTGTAATAACAGTATACTACTTGGAGTACTTGTGGAATTGTGAGGTATACTTCAGGTGGACTGTACTTAGACTTTTCCAAACCTTACTTACTGTTAACTAATGAGCTACGTAATTTATAGCTGTACATATAATATAGTTGTTGAATTTTTTTCTCTTCAACTAGACCAGTTGCATTACCATCAGACGTCATGCTACAGTACTTGTGCTCTTTCCAGTATATGTTTTCAGAGTCCATATTTTTTGGGAAGCTTAAGCAGATAAGTTAATCAGAAGACTAAAAACCTTGGTATATTAACTGTTCAGTGGTGATTTTTTTGAAAGGCAGGCAGCATGATTTCCAGGAAACTTTTTTTGAAGGAAAAAGTCTTTGTCACTGTTAAGTCAAGAAATCATATGAATCTGCGTGGGCAACAGTGGCCTCAGTGCTGGGCTCTTCATGGCCTGTATCTGCAGGATTTGGTGCCTAGGCTGAAGGAGATGTCTGGCTAGACAATAGTAAACATGATGTGCATGTGTGTGTGCAGCTCATGTGGATAGGGTAAGTGTTTGAAACTTCAGGACAAAGAATTTCCCATTGATGAAGTTGTCACCAGCCAAGAAGGAATCATCATTTCCTGAGCAAGAATAACTTCAAATATTTTCTTTCTGCTCAAATAAGAGGGTTTCCCCTCTTCTGATTTTTTTCAGGGCCGAGTAATACCAACAGATTATTGCACATGATCAGATGTCTAGTAATTCTGGCAAGGGTGAAGTTATTCTATTTAGCTTAACTGTCTTCCATTGAGTGAATCCGTACCCCTGTTTGCCTGGCATTTGCTGCTGGCGAACAGGGTGCACAGCAGTCACCATAAGCCAGATAAAAGGCAGTAACTTGTTTATGGACCTAAACTTTCAGGTGCTCTGATCCGCTTCTTTTCCTTTCCCTCTTTTTTACAGATCATGGAACCACACCACAAATTCACTGTAGTTATCCTGAAAAAGAAATTAACAAAGATAAAATATTAATGTTTCACTGGTGACTTGTGGGTTTTTTCTAGCTTTTTTAAAAAAGCTTAAAAAATAACAGGTCTGGGAAATACTTGCATTTTGACTTAAAGGAGATATATATATATTGTTTAGAAGCTTTCACTTCTGCTTGTAAACCTTTTTTTCTCCTGACTAAGTTACAATTTGCTGTTGGGAACTGAGGATACTTTGTTTGAAGCAAGACAGGAGAAACCACTTTAGGGTTTATTCATGACTTAAAAGAATGTGGCTTATGTGGTGTGTTGGAGGCTTTGAAGTGGTGACTCATATTATGCATCATCAGTATCAGGAAAGAGTGCTTTATATAACATTGATTTTTGTATCTTGGTTAAAAATTTCAGACAAGCAGACTACATTTAGAAACAGTGAATGTGATGTTTGAAGAAACACCAGATTGGAAGTTTGAATGATGCACATTACAAGTAACTTCAATAAGCAGCTTTGCAGCAAGAAGAATAAGGATTTCATATATTTTTTCCAGCTTTGACTATTATAAACAATTTGTACTTTCATGATTATAATTTTGGTATGGTTTAAGTGCAAAATGATGGTCTAAAAGATTATTTGCTGTCAGATTCTGTATTGGATTTATCATGACTGTCAGTGACCACCTTTTGCTTAGCTTCCTGTATAACATGAACAGCATAAAGCTTCATCAGCTGGAGCTGTTTTGGGAAAAATGTGCTCTGTAAGACCGAGACACAAGACAAATGTTTTAATTGTGGAGTTGCCTCCAGTGAAACTCTTGGCTTACCCCCTAGTATACTGCAAATTTGGATATCAGTATACTGCATCATCAGAAGGGTTTTTACTTTCTCACTTTAGCTCATCGTGTGCTTTGTTTCATTAATATTAAGAAACAACATAGCTGTGATCACAAAACCCGAAGCAACCAATCCCAAACAAAACAAAAACCCCAAACAAACAAAAAACCCAAACAAACAACCCACCACCCTGGAAAAACTTGTGAAGTTGGTTAATAGTTTGATACTGCAACAAAAGTACAACACAACAGATTGAATAAAAATAACACTTTTAGAATCCTGAAGCTGTCTGTTGGATGTGTTCAGCAAGTTTGTGAAGAAACTTATCCAGTCTCAAGTAGATGTAGAAGGGTAGTGCAGGAGTTGTGGATTCCCTTTCAGGCCCTACATGCTGTGTTAGGTTTATACCTGTGCTTTTCCTGTCATTCCTCTGCAGTTAATGTAATTGTTAATAAGGACTCCCAGGAACAACTGCTAAAATAAAAATGACTTGCATTATAGTTGTAACAGTATTTTAACTTTGATCTGATTCATCAGAAATCACGTACTTTGAGTATTTCCTGTGGTTTGAGTATTTTTCTGACCTTCCACCATTACTCTTATGAGCATTTAAACTCTGATGCTTGGGAGGAGGTCATGGAAGATATTATCTCATGCTTTTATTTGCATTTTAGTTCTCAGGAAAGTCAGGTCTGGTTCAGTGCCAGTTATACCTTCCTTTGCACCTTATTCTGGTTTTGGCTTCCATGTCACCACTGAAGTGTTGTGCCACCTTTGTGTTAAGGATTCAGGGGGTTGAAAAATTGTGATTATTGATATAAACTGTTGATAATATTTTTTAAGGAAAACTTCTATTTTTCAATATAAATATGTAAATCCCTCTTTTTTAAAGATGTCTGCAGTAGAAGTAAGCAGATACACAAAATACCTGAAGTTGAATGGGTTTTTTCAGGATTCATGTTAACCTGCTGGCTTGTTTTTTGTGCATGCTTCAAGGCAGAATGAAGTAGTTCTTTATTTTTCTCTTTCCTTAGTGGTCTGATTTAGTATGTTCTGCTTGTTAGGGTAAGAGAGAAGTCAGCAGTCCTTTTATAAAATTCTATTTTGTGTATTGAGACTTGAGTTTGGAGTACAAATGCATGCAATTAGATTTGAAGAACTGAATCCTGTTTCTTGTACTTTGGAGGAATTAAGTTTTAAATTGCATCTTATTGATTAAAACCTATGCAGTATGTCTCCTCTCAAGAGCTTTCATATCTACAGGTGAAGATAAACCTAATCTCTAGTGGAAAATTGAAATAGAGGATAAAGGACTTGCTAACTGTAACCTGCTTCTCTTAACCCAGTCTTGCTCAGTAGTTACTCTTCTAAATTGAGTAGCAATCTGATCTCCTCATCTGTGGGTTGACTGGTAGAATTTCTCTGGCTAAAATCTTGTGTGTTGCTTGATAAGAAAAAGCTCTTTGATAGGAAAAGCTCTTTCCCTTGGAATTTCGTGTTTGCATCTTATGATGAATTCTAGGAACATCATCAAGCTCTTTGTGGAACATACACGTTGAAAGTAGTTATAGCAGTATCTTTACAATAATGTTGCACCATATGATCTTTTTCATTACGTTTGAGACCATTTTTATGGTTACCTTTCTAATGTGTGCGGTGTTTCGAGTACTGAGTAAGAGGTAAGTACAAAAAATTGACCCTCATTTTAGGAAGCAGGCTGGTAAAAGTTGGCAGACTTAAAGTACTTGCTAAAGTCCCTGATGCTACTATGACCTTAGGAAAAAAAGAAATATAGAATTATGGTTCCATTGCAAGTATTTAATAAAATAGTTTTCAGAATCATTCTAAGACAATATACTGAAAGGCTTGAAAGTTTTTTTTTCTCCCTTTTATCCTTGTCTGTCTTAAAGCTGGCAATGGTTACTTTTTTTAGGGAATGAGAAGATTACGGAATGCTTGGTTTTATGTTTGCTTGTGTTTATAAGTAGCTGGGTGAGCATCTGGAAAGGAAATATTTGGTCCAGTGAATAGGCAAGGACATCACAAAGGATTGTGAAAATTTGGGTATATTAATATATTACATGCCTGACTTACTCTTTAAAAGATCCTATTCTCTAGATGTAAGTGTTCATCTTGATTGGAAACAAAGTCTTTTTAAAGCTGTCAGAAGTTGACTATGCAAAAATAGATGTTTCCCAAGTCACGTCTTCTGAAAATGTTCGCTCAATGTGTTGAGGCTTCCACTTCTCTTCATTCTTTTGTTGATTAAAGGCAGTTCTCTAGAGTATTCAGGAGTTAATTCTCATTCTGATATATGTTGATTTTTGCATGGTGATAAAATAACCTGTGCTAGTTATTGTTTAAAGGGTTTGAATTTCATAGAAATATACCTGTAAGGAAACTGGAATCTTTAACAGAAGCAATACTCTGAAAGTGAACCTTGAAATGTGGTGGTTTTGGTAAAGTCCAAATGCCAGGCGGGTTTTCCCTTGTAGGTGCAATGTGACTATGCAAGTTGCAAAATACTGTAAATATTACTGTAAAATAAAGCTCAGCTTCACAGTAGCTTCTGCTCTGTGCTTTTTAAAAGCACACAGTTACAATAAGTTGTCATAAAATCATCATAGATAGCAATAAGCTAGAGATGTTTGTGGAGCAATTTGCTTGTCTCTTGGCTTTCCCAGAGGTGGATATTAACGTGCCAGACTTCATCTCTGAGTTCAGAATTATTACTGCTAGAACTGCTTGTAATTGTTTTACATTTCAAGAATTACTTTCCTTTGTGAGAAAACGTTATTTTTTTTCTCACTTGCTTTAACATAATTGAACTCCTTCTGCTTAAACCTTTTATTTTTGGGGGGCTGGGGCAAGATTGCTTACCATGAGAGAGTCTGAAAAATATTGATTTGCAAGCTTGCTCTGGAGAGTTGTGATAAATTGAAAACATCAGTATTATAATGGAAATATTCCTGAAATTCACTTAACACTAGCAGGTAGTGGTAGATACTCTGTAGTGTAAGGTGGTGTTAGTGATTTTGAACAGTCCAGTTTTTCTACCAATATAAAATAATTTTATTTTCTGTGATTTTTTCCAGTTGTGGCTTGTGATACTATATAGCTGCTTGTGTGCACCTTTAAAGGAACTGGGGGTATTCTCGTCTGCAAAGCTCTGTTTTCTGAGGCTTAGCCCTGAAGGCATATTAAAAATAAACTTGGCACACTGTACTCACTGTAAGGAGAAAATTTCACTGTATTAAAAAAAAGCAAACTCTTGTCTTACAGCTTTTTTTTACTCTTATATTTATTTAACAGCTGAAGTCACTGAAAAGACGCAGTTAAACTGCCTGATGCTTGATTGTAGGTGAAATGCTGGGGAGAGCCTGTTCTGCAGGAGAACTTGGTGCTGGCACGCCTGCCCCAAGCTCTGAGCTGCTGGCAGAGGTGGCACAGGAGGCAGCTGGCCCCTTCCCATCCAGGGCTTTGGCTGGCCTGGGGAGGTTGATGCAGGATCCACCCCTGCTGCCTGCTGATATCTTTCTTTGCAGGTGTGAGCACCATTAAGGAAGAGGTGACATAGGCAGCTGTGCCACTTTCAGAAAGATCTAGAGCTTGGATTTAGGAGATAAGTCTAGAAGCCACTGTGTTGTGTAGCTACAACAAGGTTGATAATGTGCTGAATGTGAATGCTGCAGATGACCTAGAAAGGAAGAGGATGTCCTTGCTGTGGTTCTCTTGCTTGTAGCTTTTTTTCCTGGAAGAGGGTGAGTGAGCAAACTCACAATACTGAATAAAGTTTCTTGAGCATTTCAGCTCAAGTTCAACATGGGTCCAGTACCTTGCAGTGTTTTTCTGTATTAGCTCTTGCTTACCATGTTTCTTGATCTCTCTTTGTATAGTCCCACTATCCTGATTTTTCCTTTGATTCTCTCCGCTGTGCCATTTCAGACTGAGTAGGCTTTGCTTCTAATCTGTGTCTCTTTTTGCAAATGCTTTTGGCATAGCATCAGTATGATACAGCCTTCCTGTACATGCATGGATATAAAACACTTTGAGCAGACTGCTGTCATATTTTTCTCTTAATTCAGTACTTTCAGCAACTGTACCAATTTTTTCCCTTTGCATTTAGATTCATATGGTCACTAAAATTAATACCCTCATTGATTACTGTGACCACATATATTCATTTGGCACTGTTTTCCACTGCCTCCCTCTTCCCTATTGTAAGACACATAAGCGATTTCCTTCATTTTCTTTGTTTTGCTGCCTAAGCTACATACCCCACCTAACTCCAGCATATGTAGGAGGTTTTGTTTAATATTGAAAGGTCAGCTCTCTGCAGTTGTACGGTAATACCCAGCTTGTGTTGTTTGCTTTCCTCCCTGCTGCTCCCTAACGGGAACTCCAGGTTGTTTTTTCTTCTGCTGTAATCATAAAAAAAACTTGGCTGTAGCTAACCTGCTCATGGGCTTAATTAGCATGCTAGACATCTTGTTCTCCTATTTATTAGTGAAAATCCTAAAGCTTCTCTCCAAATATTCAGTATGTTCAGAGCAATCTACAGAAACCCTGATAGAGGTGGTAGGTTGAGAGAAATGGACATCCTGGAGACATGAGAGATGAGCACAAGCACTGCAATGAGACAAGTACTGTTAGTTAAGAGAAGGAATTTATTCTGAGTTTTTGTAATCTGAGTTATGAAACATCACCTGAGTGGTGTACAAGTACAGGGTGACAATCACTTCCCTTGTCCTGCTGGCCATATTCTTTCTGATACAAGCCAGGATGCTGTTGGCCTTCTTGGCCACGTGTGCACAGTGCTGGCTCATATTCAGCTGGTTGTTGATGAACACCCCCAGGTCCTTTCCTGCTGGAGCTTTCCAGCCACTCTTCCCCAAGCCCGTAGTGCTGCGTGGGGTTGTTGTGACCCAAAAGTGGGACCTGGCACTTGGCCTTGTTGAACCCCATACTATTGGTCTCAGCCCATTGATCCAGCCTCTCCAGATCCCTCTGTAGAGCCATCCTACTCTCAAGCAGATCAAGACTCCTGCCCAACTTGGTGTCATCTGCAAACTTTCTGAGGGTGCACTTGACCCCCCTGTCCAGGTCACTGATAAAGATATTAAAGAGAACTGGCCCCAGTATTGAGCCCTGGGGAACACCACTTGTGACTGGCCACCAACTAGACTTAACTCCTTTCACCACAATTCTTTGGCCCTGCCAGCCAGCCAGTGTTTTACCCAGGGAAGAGTATGCTTGTCCAAGCCATGAGCAGCCAGTTTCTCCAGGAGAATGCTGTGGGAAATTGTGTCAAAGGCTTCATCTTAGCCCTTCTAATCTCCCCCAGTCTAGCTACAAATATTTATTAAGTTTTGTGTGTGGTTTTGGTTTTTTTGTTTTTTCTTTGAAACAGTAAGATTCTTGTATCATGCTAGTAATACTGGTATTAAGATATTACCGCTATGGTAGTTCCTAGAAGCCACACGCACTGTCCAAGTAATTTTATTTAATGTCATTTCAAAGAAACAAACTGCCTTGCAGTATTACCAATATATACTGATTTGTACAAAGTTTTGGAGGCTGGGAGAGGATCATAGATGATGATAGTGGTTCATCATGTTCCATGTAAAGACAAGAATTTAGGTTGTGTAATGGATTAATACACAAGTCATGAGTTCCTGTCAGCATTTTGCTCATAATGTCTAAACATGTAGAAAGGTAGCAAAGCAAGGTGGCTGAGTGTTAGCTCTTTGTGTACATTGCAGATTGTTTGTTCTAAGTATCCTTATCCCTAGTTAGTCTGCGGCACACCTGTAAAAATTTGTCTTCCTAATATTTTTTGGTGGTTTCTGCTTGCACCCTCAGCCACTCCTGATACCAGTCCCTGTAAACTAACACAACTTCTAAACCCAGCAGCATGATGGTTTGTAGGAAATGAGTCCCCTTTTCTGATCTTGGATGAGTTATTATTTGTGATAACTACTGTCTTTTTGTGCAGTTTAATATTTCAGTTATTTCATGTTGCTTTGGAATGGTGGTTGAATAAATTAATTTTTACCCTCTAAAGCAACTTATGAAGATATATTTAATGTAATTTTACTTGTAAAAGAAAACCATAACTTGTAGATTATTGATACAATTGAAGTATTACATTGCATGTAGCTGCCATTAGGGGAAAATGTCATTTAAATCTTACTTTGCCAAAGAAGCTTGTTGTATGAATTGTGATTTCTTTTAAGTCTTTAAGGTGATGATAAATTGTGTTTTCTTTGAGCAGGATTGAACACTGCCTACTGTCTCTTAAATGATGTTTCTCAGTGTCAGTATAGGCCTGGTTCTCTGAGGTCAATAGAAAATACAAAATAAATTCAGTGCAAACCTGTGAAGATTAATGGAAAAAATTAGTTTGTCAATATCCTCTTTATTAGGGGGAAAGCTATGGATGCTATTTTTATTTTTACCGTGGCACTTCAAGGCTGTATTGCTTCCCATGGCACTCCAACTGAAATAATTTGTTTTGAAGGTGAATGATGTTCAGAAGAGTGTTCTCCAGTAGTTCCTTGCATGGCAGCCACAAGTTAAACTAAATGATCCTTATTTTTAATGTGAAATCACCATTTTAATTCCCTCCCATCATTCCTTTGTGTCTCTGATAAACTGGCAGTTCTGCTTTCCTCCAAACTGTCAATCAGGTCGAATAAGCCTTTCCTTTTATATTTTAAATGGAAACTAGCTAAATTTTATTTATACTGTTTACTCAAATACCAAGGCAAGAGTATATATGAAGTTTTCAAAAACAAACTGTCCCTTTCGTGACCAAAATAAAACCAAGGAAGGATATTCAGAACAACAGAGCAGCTTCTTAAATATTACCCAATATTAAAAAAGAAAAGGTTCTTTTATTGTTACAAACAAAAAACTTGGTGGGCTTGTACAGTTTTTGAAAAATGATGCTTGACTTGTTTTAGACTGACAGGGAAGATAATTACTGTGTGCAGATTCCTCCTGAGCATGTTGCCTGTCACTAGGAGTTTGTATTTTGGAAGCTCTAGTTTGAACACCTCACTTCATCCTATTACTGCAGCATGGTGCGAGAGCAGTAGCAGCTGTCTGCAGTAGTGGTACATGGCTCTGTCAGTGCTTTGGAAGTACCAGGTAATAAATAGGAAGTCAGGATGTGTATCTGAGAAGTACCTTATTACGTAGTTCTTGTAATTAACGTTGCCAGACCTGTTCAGCTGCACTTGTCGACAGCCCAGCCTTGCAGGGGTCTCCTTCAGTTCCATCATCAGCTCTTCCCAGATCTCGTGGCACTGAGCTTCTTCCACAGTCATGTTTGTGTTTTTTGCAGACTTCCTGCGTCACGCACTTTGAATATCAGGTTCGCACAGATGGCTTCTGCATTACACTCCTGTTTGACTGGGCTGAGGTGTCTGTTCCTCTCTCAAACCTCATATGATGCCAACCAAGGCATCTGACATGCAGGGCTACAGTGCAGGGAAGAGTCAATTGCACCCTGGCACCCCCTCAGGTCGCCCGAAGGCTTACTCTGAATCTTTCCCATGTATCATCCCTTGACTATCATGCAGCCTAACATATGATATCACCCACTAACAGAGAAGGCAATTGAAGATTGTGTCATTTTTTTTCCCCCCTTGACTTTGATCTTGTATGATTTGGCAGCATTCTGTCAGAAGGCAGAAAAAGAAAAATTAGTTAAATCTATCATATAGAAGAAAGTCTGAACACTGTTTTTGAGATACATGGGACTGTGCGTGCTTAGGTAAAATTTTCTCCAAGGTTTATTTTGTAGCTCCAGAATTCATGTTTTGAGGTTCTATTTTTTTAATGCAACATGTTCAAAAACATTTTACTTGTACTTGTTATTGCTAGAAAAGCCTTCTGAGTTGTTTTCTTGATATTGAAGGAGGTGATACTTTTCATTCTCTTCTTGAAACACTCTGGCCTTCTAATGAAACCAGGCTATTTTTGCTCTTTGTTCATTTTTTCTTTCTGCTTTCACCAGGACTTAAACATCTTTTAGAATTTCCTTTTAGAATTCCACTTTCAGAATTTCCTTTACTCTTCTTTCATGTCTCTGCCCCTCTGCTTATCTCTGTTTGACCTTATAAGCCTTTTTCAGTCCATTCTGTAGTTTTCGTTGTCGTAATATTTTTATTCTTGTTTCCTTAAGAGCAAAACAAACCCCCCAAAGACAGTTGAAATCTCTGGGAAGGCTCAGGATATGAACTTAATGGACAAAAGCATCCTTAAGTCTAAGTTGTGGTGTCCTTTTTTTCTTGTATGGGTTTGCTCTGTCTAGTTTTTCTCCTGTGAATTTGCATAGTGAACTCCTCAGAGGAGGGTCAATTTCGTTTTGCAAATTGAAACCATCCCCATATTTTAAATCTAATGTAATTTTAAGATACAAATATCTTCATCACTAAAATAGTAATAAGCTGTAATACATTGATATGGACTAGATAAGTTGTGCCTCTAATTTCTTTGGTAAACTTCAAAGAGCAACTGCTATGTGCTTATTGCAAGCTTTTATATTTCTTTGATTTAATGTTAAAAAGCAGTTCTTGCTTTACTGTTTACAGCTGTTCAAGATTGTATGATTTTGCTGGGCTGGAACTTTGGGGAGTGCTTGGCTTGCTGCCTGGTTTTCAGCAGCTTGTCATGGACAGATGTTGTGCTGTCTCCTTCTGAGTATTTTAAAGCTGCTCAAGTGAATTCTTCAGACAGCACTTATAAATCCACATGCAGGCTTTTGAAGGCTAATAATTTAAACTGTTAGGCTAAAAATTTAAAATCTCAAATGGCATATTTGACATGCTATTCAGTGAGCACACACTAAAACAGTGTCAGCCTTGCTAGTTTAAAAATATATGTAGAAAAAATAAATACAAATTCTAATAACTCTGGTAATTATGTAAGATTGTGAAACAGGAGAATATATAACTCAGTGAGAGGAGTGTGTTGCTCTACTTTGCAATGTGTCTGTAAGATATAACTTTGAATATTCACGTTTTGAACGTGCAAGTGACTGTCAAATTCACTATGCCTAGTTCACATAATTCCAGATTCATGTATATAGTTGAAAAAGTAAAATGACTTGTATGTCCATAACTACTAGAAGAAACTTGGAGTATAAATCAAGTCTGACTGCCATGTCAGTCATAAGCTGTCAGTGTTTCATGTAATTATAACTTTGGAAGTGCAAGCCTACAGTATATTTGTTTAAAAATCGCTCCAGTCTACTGTTCTATGCCATACAGTCATAAGGATATTTTCAAACCAGTATTAAGAACTCTAGTTATTACTTGGCTAAAAGAAATTCCAAATAGGACCAAACATATTTTTTTATTTTATATCTGAAACTTTCTCAAGACACTAAGTTGAACACAGGTGTGCTTGATATTCAGTTTTTTCTTAACCTTTTGTATTCTGTTCATCTAGAGAAAATGCTGTGTGGGAGAAGGGTAAGGTGTATAAGGAAGAATTTGAAACATTTGGTGGCTTAAAGAATGGAAAATTTCACATAGCCAATTTTGATACTAAAATATTGAGAAATATTTTCCTGTTCCATCTCTCTCATCCTATTTTACTTCAATGGTGTTTACCACCCTGATATGTTTGTTTTATTTTGGGGATTGGCTGTAGCTGCATGTCAGCCACTAAAGCAAGGCTCTTGTCAAGTTGTAGATTGAAAGGATCAGACTGTTTAAGCTAATGTAAGTGCAGAGGCTCCAAGAGAACAGAAAATACTTTCATTAGAAGTTACAGCTTGTTCTTGTTTTTCTTCCCTCAGTATGCTACTTGAGTACATCTTATTTTCCATAGTTGTCCCTTTCTCTTAATTTTTTTTTCCACGATAGGAGGCATAGGGATTTTGTGTAAATGTGCTATGTGTTTTTTAAGTGTCCACTGAAGGTTGCAAGAAAAGAAAGAACTGATCCAAACCATCCTTTATTTAGCTTTTTCTGTGTGAATAGACATGAAGGATGACCCTCAAGTTGAACTAAACTGAGCAATGTGAGTTTGTATTGTGCGTGGTCCCTTAGGGGGATTTAAAGATGTTTGTTTTTTTTTAAAATGTACTTATCCTCCAGCAGTTTTGTTAATGGGCTCTTATTGCCACTGTTGCCCATGAAGAACAGATGTATAAAGCAGCACAATATTTTAGCTTGCCTCTTAGCAAGTTTTGGCACAGTGTGTTGAATTGCAAGGTGAAGCTTGGTGCGTTTACTGAGGGGTGATCTGGAAGTTCTGCAAGAACTGATGCAGAGACCAGAATGTACAGTAGCCTGCAAACAAAATAAGCTGTTAATCACACATTTGCACTGAATTAGCTTCTTTCTGTATGATCATGGTCTATTTCATTTGTGTTTGTTTCATTATACCTGAGATCTCAAATACTGAATACATGATGACTTAGAAATGAGATGCAAATATTTTTGTAGTTGAAATCCAGTAGCAATGCTGTTGATTCATGAGGTGGAAGAAAATCCTGTTCCCTTTTCTATTAGATTAGAAAATAACTATTGTTTTCTAATTTCTGTGACAGCATAGAATAAACTTATTCAGTTAACATCTATCTTGTTAGATATGCCTGTGTACTTGTAGATATACCCATGGATCTATCTACATGGAGCTGAGGAGGGAGACATGAATTATTTTTTTTTAAATGCATGTGATGTGCTTGTGGGAGTTGCAGGATATGCAGGGTGTGTGAAGGGGAGTTTGGTGCTGCTCCTACCCCAGAGCTGAGTGAAACAAGATAGGGGGACTCAGTCTCCTGTGGTGACGATATGACAATGTTCAATAAGTCTACCTTGTTTCACTTCTTAATATGTTTCTTTGTTTTCTCTATAGTACTTTATGAAATCTACAGAGCTTTTATTTTTCATTATACAAACTCAGGTCTGGGGCTACGCTGTTGGTTATGTGAAGATTTCTCTTCTATATGACCTATAACCTTTATAGTACTTCTGCAGCTTGTAAGTAGGCACTGCTAGGATAGGGACCTGTTGTTATGGACTAAAACATGTATCTTCATCTCTTCCAAATTTTTAAATGCTAACTAAATTTGAATTGACTCTTTTAACTTATGCATGAGAATTCATCAGTTTGAGTCATCCTCCACTCATCTCCTGATTTCCCCTAAGAAATCCCTTTCCCTTACGCGCTTCTTTCTGCCTGCAAACTTGTACAATTAAAGATGTTGACGCACAATGAAATGTATTAATGCAGCAGTACGTTTTCCTTTCCAAATGTAATCCATGTAGAATAATGAAAAGCATGGGCTGATCTCATTTGTGATATATGTGGTGCTAGCAAGAGATCACTTCTTCTCCTGTCCTTGATGAAAATTAGGCTGTCAGATACTAGCTGTCCCTGTGTTAGCAGATGGGTTTCCTTGGCTCTAAATGTCATCGAGTTTTATTATGGTAATGGCTCAAGGAAGAAACTGTGGAGACTAGGTTGTCATTAGCTAAGCAGAACTTAACAATGAAGAAGCATCCTGACAAAGTTTATTTAGAAAGATGCCCCATTGTCTTACAGTTTGTCATCTTTAGGGTTTCACAATACTGTGAAAGAAAAAGTTACAAAGATGCATTTTAAAAAAAGTAAAAGCTTCACCTTGTACTTCATCTTTAATGTCTATTATAATGAAACCTGCCTAAAGTTGGTTAGCTTTTGTAGCAGATAATTGATAGCTTTGATTAAAGAATTCTCTTCCAAATCCACTGTAATTTACAATCTCAGGGATTAACAGTATGCCAACTGATTGCAAAACTGTTGATGTAATTGTTGTAGTTTAACTTGAATATTGGCAATAAACAATGGATTTCACTTTAAATTTGAATGTATCCCAGATTCATAGCAAAGCGTTCATTAATTCTGATCTCAGATGGTACATAGTCTTCCAAGTTGTTTCATTTTTTGTATTAATTTCTTAAAATAGTCTCAATAAGGTGACTTTAAAATATATATAGAACTCTGAATCTGAATGTTACAGATGGTTGAGTCTCCACATTCCTCCTATCATGAAGCAAGCATTAATACATAGCTTTAGTATTGAATACAAGTTTTGAATATCATCTTCTGAACAACTCCTTCAAGACAGTAACTGCACGCAAGGTAACTGAATCTGAGTAACAAAATGCTTTGAGAGCAACTGGTGCTCAACCAAGTAAGACCGAGTATGTACATCAGACTCAAATATACACATACTCCAGCCAAGAAATGCCTGTAGAAATTTCTTTCAGCATTTTGAGTGCAGCACTAATGAGCACTTAAATTGGCAACCAGATTAATACACATCTGGGGTACCCTTGCTTCCCAGAGGAGGAGCATTAACATTAAAAAAAAAAGTATCTCCAGCTTCATAACTTTAGAAAGCAAGGGGACAATAGTATAAAATGCAAAATATAACCCCAAAGTTGTCTGAACTGTCTTGCACAAATGTGGTAGCACTGGAAGGAATGAATAATGAAAACTTTACTAAGGAGTATGTTGCATTCCTCTCTTGCTTTCTGCCTAGTAATGCCCAAGTATTTTGTGATGAATTTGCTTTACAGTTTGTTATTTGTTTGTGAGTGTTTTTTTTAAACTAACCAAACAACAACTCCAACAGAACACACGCATTACAAATCATATGTCACTCCTGTGAGCCTGTGTTTTCTCTCAAGCCTGCCTCTGCTATTCATGGTCCTCTGGTCTGTGGTAAGCAGGACATGGTGTGACTTCAGGAAACTGTAACTGACTTTTAGCTAAGGAAGTTATGCACAATTAACATGTTAAAAAAAAAATAAAAATCTGAAAATGCCTGTCTAAAAATGGGGGACCCTTTTGAAAGTCCTCATCTCCCCCTCTGATTTTTCAGGATAGTGATGGAAAGTAATTTTGTAGTCAGGACCCTTGGACTGAAGAAACAAGTCTTATACTGGTCCTTGGAAGCTCAGAGCCATCTTGTAGTAACTCTGTACGGTGTCTGGCTGGGATGGAGTTAAGACGTTAACTTTCTGCATAGCGGCCAGTATGAGGCTGTGCATTGTGTTGGTGGGTAAAACAGTGCTGGTAACAGAACAAAAAAGGTGAGTAGGCACCCACCCAGAAAAGGGGGTGGGTGAGGAGTTGGGAGGGGACACAGCCAGGACAACTGACTGCAGCTGACCTAAGGGATATTCCATGCCATGTGACATTGTGCTCAGCAGTGAAAGCTCAGGGAAAGGAGGAGCGGGGGGGTGTTTGTGGTTATGACATTTGTGGTCACAAGCAAGCATTACCTGTGCTGAGGCCCCACTTCCCAGGAAGCAACTGGACATCTGCCTGCTGATGGGGTGCAGTGAAATGAATTCCTTTTTGCTTTTCTTACTAAACTATCATTATCTTCATCCATGAGTCTTTTTGACTTCTTTCTGGTTTTCCACCCCATTCCCTGGGAGAGGAGAGTGGGGGTAATGCAGGGTGGATATTTGGCTGCTGGCTGGGGTCAACCCACCACAAACTCTTTCACGGGACAGCTGATACTGGATAGGCTCAAAAAGCCATTGCTGGTGGAGGATGAATATGAAACAGGTCTGGCCTGTTTCATAGTCAGTAAGAGGACTTAGACTGCTCAAAGGGAGGGATTTACCAAGAGAGTTGCAAGGTAAATGGTACTTAAGCACCTTTAAGGGGTTCGTTTAGCTGTTTAGGATGCTGTTAGAAACCAGTGTGTGTGATAGCTTGTTCTGTGCTCTCCAGCCCTAGTCCTGATCAGGCTGGTGGTGTTGAAAGTGCAAGATGGGCTTTAAAACTTAGTTCAGGACCTCTCTGGAAAAAAACAAAGTGAGGCTGTGGGGTTTTTTGTTTTGTTTTTTGAGCAGCTATGAAAATAGGCTCCTGATGCTAGTGGTATCTGTTGTTGCTTTTTAGAAAGGGTTTGTGTAATGAGCTAATGCCACTCTGACTGCCAGACTGTTCTTGTGCTCAGCTGAATGGGTAAACTGTCAGACGCTATGTTTTAAGATTTGGAAATTGGTCTTTGGAATATTATGTCTGTGTAACCTGTATTTACAGAGTGAGAGTTGCAGAATGAAAGAATTCCATATTAGTCAGTGGAGGTTATTATTATTAATATCCTCTCATGAGTGAATTGATATAATCTGACTCTGGAACTGTTTTTCTGCATGGGTAAGCAGATACATTAAACTGTAAACAGAGATGTATCATGGCTTCTACTTGGACATGGGGAAAAAATTAAAAGTTAAAGTTGGTGAGCAGGTTCAAGATTAAATAAAATTGCCAGACCATCAGATAAATGTTTAATGCAGAATGCAGATCATCTTCATCACTCAGTGTCTTAATACCACCTGAGATAAATAAGATACTTGATGCATTTCAGTGCTCTGTTCAAGTTTGCTTTGAAATGAACCAGATGTGGCTTCATCAGTTTTTACTTGAGGGAGTTATGATACCATATTGCTACATATCAGTGTAATTAGAGATGTACACTCAGTGAAGTTAAAATTGCATGTTTACAAAACTTAAGTGCAATTCTATAGTTGTGAACTCCAGGAATTAAATAGCTGAATTAATCTGGCAGAAGCAGAGTCAAGAGAAATTATTGAAAGCCAGAAAAGGAAGTCTGCAGTGCATTTTCTTTATTGCTTTAGTTTTATACAGTCTGTTAGTGATTGGCAAACAGGGCAGTTACAAAGGCTCTGATTAGCTATGGGAAGGGCTGAGAGTTACAGTGAACAAACCTGCTCATCAAATGAGTCCATAACAGCTAAACAATAGCATAAATATTTTTCTTGTGTTTCTGCTGTTTACTCTCAATATCGCTTACATATTGATGAAAGTCACTTTGCAATCTGTAATCTCTGGCAGGTTTATTAATGCTGTAATTTTTTGTTTTTTAAAGGTGAGTGTAATGAGAGCACATTAAGATGCTGGGTAGAATGTTAACAGCCAGCCCTGACACTATGAAGTGCAGTGTTCAAAATACGTTTGTTTTATGGATGTGAATGGTGAACTGAAATTTTTTTAGTGACAACTAACTTGTGAAGCCAAGAAAAAGTTCCTATTAGATGCTGCAGTCACAGGTAATACTCTAGCATGGTCCCAAATGAATCTTGTGACACCCTTGTTCAGACTTGGACTGTTTTACTCATCCTAGTAGTACACAACTTAAATGTTTACTGCGAATTAGGAAGACTTTCTTACCTGCTCTTGATCTTTCTCTTTCAAAATGGTATTTATGCCATCAGTCAGCATTAGTTCTCCCTCTTTCTAAAGGTTCTGCTTGAGACTGCATGTTGACCTGCTTGAGAGACTGTATCTTCAGATTTATGTTTCAGTTCTGAACTAGTTTTGAGAAATGTCATGGCGATGGGTTTGGATGTGTTAGTCTGAGTTGAAAGCCTTTGAAATGCAGAGCAAATACCTAAATCTTATTTGACACCTTAAGAAAGTACTAACAGCAAGAATCATGAACTGATACAAAGAAGGCTTAGTTTGCTTATATAATAATAGTGGGAGAAAAATCATAGAAGATGTAAGAATTATAACGTGGGAATCAGTTGCAAAGTATCTGAAACTTTTTAGGCTTAAAACAATCCATCCTAAAAAGTGGTAAAGGAACCTTTACATGTAATGATGCATTTATGCACATGGTCACTCTTTGCAAAACGTAGCAGTCTTTCTCTCCTTCCTGTTTTTTCTCCTCTCAGAAGTATTATTTCAGCTTATTAGGAAAACAGTATTTCTATAAACTTCATGCATGTCTTAAATTCTTTATTAGTTTTTGTGGTTTGTCGTAAACAAGTTGAATTAATAAGATTCTTTTTGTGGCATATTTGTAACTTTTAAGATTTTAAAAGGTGGTATGTGTCTGTGCCATATGGCTGAATTTCTGTTTATATAATGGTTTCTAATTTCTAATTATAGAATGATTTTATAGATGCTGTACAAAGATACAAGAAGGTAGCAAGAAGGCACTGGTCTTGGCTGTCCAGTTTGAGACTTGGAGCTGTGTTTTCTCATATCCACACCTGTTTAACACAACTCCCAGAAGCTTCAGATGTGTTGTAAACTGTCAGTATTCCCCTGTTGTACCTAGTAATTGTGCTGTCTGACCATGAGCAGGGCGCTTAACAGTGGGCTGTTACTTGTCTGAATTTGATAACTCTGGTTTTTCTTTAGACTGAGACTTGTTGATACTAAAAGTGCAAAACATTATTTTTTAAGCTTTTATTATGCACATGCTCTTCATTTTCTGAGTTGTTTTTTTTAAACTTTGTTGTAATTGGTTAATTACTTTAGAGCTTGTTACAGCTTGGCTTAGTTAGTGTGTTCCCAAGGAAAAAAAGCAAATTGCTGCTCATGCATTCAGCTGTAGTTGAGTGTGCATTAAACTCTCCCTCACCCCCTGTAAGCTATTCTGAGCTTCTGCATGCAGACGTGTGCTGAGTTCATCCAGGTATACCAGCAAAGCCTTGATCTCCTGGGGATGTTGGCTGTGATGGGATGAAATCACACACTGTGCTGTTACAACAAACATCAGAAAAAACTTCTTGTAAAGAGTTTGGGGAGGGTTTCGGGGGAAGAGTTGTGCTGCTACAGCTTATGGCCTTTAGTCTGGCTAACAGAAGCAGGGCAAAGAACACTTTTTTTTGCCAATGTAACTTGCACTTTTGTTACAGGAATTAGCAAAGGCTGATGTATAAACTGTGTGAGAGTGACTAAATAATTTCTGACTCTGACTTCACTTCCAGCCAAAAGCCCTACAGGCAGGTGTTATGTTGCCACTTACAGCCACAATTTAGGGGCTTTCTTCTAAGAGGGCTGTGGAGACTGGTGGTTGAACTATGCTCTTTGATTGCATTAAGTATACAAGCAAATGAGTAAGGTGTGTTCATAGACACAGGAAAGACCACTCCTGTGGTTGTTAAATGAGTTGATTTGAATCTGGGAATAGGAGTTTATTCATTACAAAATCCTTTCCAAGTATTCTGGAATACTCCTGTGGTGGCTGTAGGTTTCTATGACTTTAATATGAGGTTTTGTTTTTAACAGCATTTTGCTAAACTTTGTTAGATGGGAATTGGTTTTATTTGCTGAGCATTTCTTCTATGAGCTTTCAGAAAGAAAACTAAGTACTGCAAAAATACACTGTGCAAATTCCAAGATTTTATTTTTATGGTGAAATGCCAGTTATCCTGAACTCAGGTAATTAGATCAAGTATTTCCTAGTACTCCATGTGCCCAGCAGTATGTAGTATTTATAGGTAAAAGAAAATAAGTGGTGAGTCATGTGATAGGAGCCAAATATGTCTATTTCCATGGCCTGTTCTATTATAAATATTACTTGGTTTTTAGCATCCAACATACTTAATTTTGTATTCAGTTTTTATAGAAGTTGTCAATTGTATACCTAGTGGTTAGTATTCTGTACATGCTTTGACTATTTCCTTGTTTCTAAGTACATGTAGTGCTTGAATGTGTAAATATTCTGAGTTTAAGGCAGTTTGAGAGGGAGAAGTAGTTAAAGCTAAACAAGTGAGTTGGTCTTTAAGATGTAATACAGTGAAATACTTCTAGCAAGTCCAGTGTTTTTCTGGAAAGAGCAATGAGAGATTTGAAAAACATAGGGGATAACACTGAATAGTACAATATCCAAACAGATGCTTATAGGGTAGATAGTCATGTATTATGCATTCTTTGCTATAGTATTATGTAGTTTGGCTATTGTAAATTCTGTTTGTACCTAAGGGAAAGATATTATAAGAGTAAACACCAACCAAAACTTTTAAAATTCCTTATTCTGCAGTCTTTAGCCAGGCTTCCTCAAACAGGGGTGGTTTGGAGGTGGTGGATATTAATGCTCTGTGCTTTAGTGGGACCCAATGAACATGCACCTGAAGTGATAAATAAGAAAAAGCAAGGGAAATGAGCCTTTAGATTTATGCAACAGGGATTCTAAACTCTTTGACTAGTTGAGGCCGTAGTGCTGAAAAGCTGGCCTTTCTTTACTGTCACTGTGGGTGTGTTTTAGGAAAATGCAAAACAGCAAGTTGCTGCTGGCAGTTTGAGTGCAATGGGATTGTGTCGTGTTTCTGACAAAAGCTTTGCTGTGCAGCCACATGACTGCGGCATCCAGAAATAATCACATAATCTTGCTGCTAGAGGGCCTGCATTAGACTCACAGCAGAACTGTGTTTGGAGCCAAACTCTTCTTAATTTTTTTTTTTAGCTGAAGATGGAAGGAACTTTCCAAATGCACCAGGCCCCTTATATTACTTGTCTGGTTTTTATCTGCCAGACACAGTAGAAAGTGAGTTGTATATTTACAGATAATTGAAATTGTACAAGTGCATAATAGTTTTTAAAATGGATTTTTACTTGGAGGGAGCATCTTAAAACTAAACATAATTCCAGNTTATTGCTTGAAAAAAAAAAAAAAAAAAATGTATCTGGGAAAAGTTGCAGATAATTGAATTTCCATTTTGTTCCTAGGGTTATATTTTTTACTTCTGGTGGCATTTCTGAAAATCTCAGTAATTCTCTTATGCAACCACTGGCAGCAATAATATGCTCTGAAAAAGCACAAGTGGCCCAGTCAAGGCCAGGAAAGAATTTAATGCTTTAAATAAGGAAATCTTATCGAGTAACCTGATCTAGTGAAAGAAGCCCCTGCCCAGGGCAGGGAGATGGAGAAGAAGTCCTTTAAAGGTCCCTTCCAACCCAACCTATTCTATGACTCTGTGAAATGTTAATAAGTTAGAGCTTTTACCTATTTTAACACTTGCTATACTTTTGCTGCTTTCCTTTTGCCATCTAAATAGGAAAGGAGGAAGATTTTATTTGTAAGATCTACCAGGTTTTTACCTGAAGTGGTTTGGGGTTTTTTTAGACTGAACGTAGTATTATGTAATTATAGTAGATTTATATATTGGTTTATTTTGTTTGTTTGGCTTTTTTTAGTTCTGTATTCAGCATGCCAACTCACTTTCTCTGTTGTATGCAACCTTTAAAAGACTTTTGGGGAGGGATGCTTTATTTAGCTTTTGTGAGGGTCTGTTTCTCTTGTCAACAGAAATTATAAAGATAGGCAGTTCTTTCGTTTCAGGTAACCAAAAAGGCAGGGAGGGAGACTGGCTGGCCAGAACTTGGATGTGTTAAAGCTGAAGGTTGTTCAGCAAGTCTTGCATGTTCAGTTGAGGTGGGGAAAAAGAAAATTATAGTGTAAGGCTGGTTAGGCTTTCCGAAGTCTTATGTGGTCAAGTCTTACCAGCTGACTGATATAAATGTCTTCTGTCTTGACTTTTAGCTTTCTAGCATCTAGCTTGCCCATGTCAAATACATGTTTATGAACACTTACAGCTTGAACCATGCAGCCACTGTTAAAGGATGCTTCATAACCAGGTATCCAATGCAGTTAACTAAATGTGGTGTGGCATATGTAACCATTGCTCCCTAGGTATCATGTTATAATTTTGCCAGCTTGTTGCTCTAGCTTCAAGCTTCTAGTAAAAGTGTGGAAGATCAACTTACTTCTCCGTACGCTTCCACAGTTGGCTGTAATGTTTTCATTGAACTGATTGCTGAAGCTTCTGTTTTTCAGATACCACCTTTGATGATAACGGTAAGTCAGGGATAACTTTTGATGCTACCAAATTATGCAATAGCTGATGTGTGTAACTCATATTTATGGTTATCACTGTCCTCCCCATATTCAGTAATACCAAGAGTGTCATTTTAAACATAGTTGTAGTTTCTTTAGGACAGAAGATATGTGTATGGATAGTTGCGCAATAAATTCTTGATGTCACTGGTGCCTTATACCCATTTTTCTTTCAGTATGGAGACCATTACAATGTGTTTGTAGAGTTTGAGATGTAGTGGGCTTTAAAATGTGAAATTATAGCTCTTCTGTTGTATAAAATGGTTGCTGTATACATGAAAAATTACTTCAGCAAAGCTTTCTGGGCTTTTTTATCTTGGCTCACAAGCAATAAAAAAAACAGATGATAATAAAAATCTTGTGAACAGGTGTTCACAATTTTATTTGAATGTCTTAGTAACCTTTCTTACTGCTTAGTCATGATTTTTTTCTTCAAGTATTGATTGTTTAAAATTATAAAAAGTTATGGTAGCAATACTTTTTAAGCTCACTGAAGTGTTACCATATTGATTCCTAACCTAAGTGAGGCTGAAAGCTTCAGATTTAGTGTGTCTCAGCCTTAGTTAAGTAAGAATGTTGAATTTCCTCAGCTGCAATTGTTTCAGTTTTGTAACTTAAGGCAGGGTTGAACCTTGGAATTAACTGGATTCTGTCCCTGGAGGCTCCGTGGAAGTGGGGAACATTGTAGTGGTGATAATATGCATGGGGGCATAAGCTTGGTTAGGGGAGGATGCAAAATACCTCAACTAGTTCAGATTAATTTAATTTTTAATTCAAATCTTTTATGCAAGAATCTCAAGTGCTTTGTAAACACTTATGGCTTTGTTCTCACAATGTTCTTCCGTATTGCAGTACTTTGCAATAAGGGAGTGCCGTGAAAGTGAAATGTTACCTTAATTTTCCACATGTGAGATGGGCATGTTATAGATCTAGTGCGATGCACATTCATGATAACATCTTGAGTGAGTCACAGGGTAGACCACAGTTTTATTAAACTTAATCATACAGTTGCAGGCTAAAATTAAAGGCCATAATTGTATTGTTAAGGGCCTAGAACTGTTCCATGGTCACAGAGGGATTGTAATATTGGTATATTCATACAGCAGTCAGCACCATTGCCAGGCCCAAAGCTGATAGTTTTCTCATCATTTGCAAGATATGAAAGTTAGAATTAATATCAGAGAGGCCATTCCTTATTTAATCCATATGTTGACTCATTCTGCTTTTTCATCTTATTTTGATTTTTAATGCTATCATGCACAGCTTCTGAATAATGAAAAAGTTTGTAAAATGGCTTTGAGAGTTACATTGTTTAATAATTTGCATAGAAAATAGAAAACAAAAACAGTGAGAGGAAGCATGCTAATAGAATAAGGCTACAAATCTCAGTTGCAAGAATTAAGAGGATGCAAGTTCTGCTCTTTCCTTGGGGGCCTCCTTGTTTCTCTTTCTATTTTCTTTTTTTCCTTGTCTTATTTAATCAATATAGTTTTCAGCTTAGTATCACGGTTCCCTAGCAAAATGTCACCAGCCTAGCAATGCTTTAGGTTACAATCTGTATCACATCAGCAGCCTTAAACTGTAGCTGGAGTTACTTGTTTTTGCGCATACCTCCCCAACATGGTCATTTAATAATGGATTTGTAAAAAGCAGAGAACTTGATACAGAAACACTTACTTTGGTTTAGTGATTTATTTTTTTCAAAACTGGGCAAGCTTTGGAAAAACAATTTTATTTACATAAGAAATCATGAGAGTAAGTCTCTTGGAGGCATGGTTTCAGCAAAGGGGAAGTCATGTTTAGTAAAGCTGAAAACTGAAATGCAGTAATTTATAAGCAAGCTTCTTTGAGGTAAAGAATAAGAAAGTTTTCCATCAAATATTCTTCATTGAAAGGTTCTGCTTTTCCTTAGAGGCATGTGAACACTTCTATATGAATAGGGAAAGCCAATAAAAATATTAATGCTTCTTGTTTGGATATCTTATTTGTTGTGTTGGTGGTGTGTTCTCTAGTCTTCATGCTGCATCAACAGTTATATATCTGTGAAGATCTGTAAAGCTAAGTCTAGTGAAGAATTCAAGAAAGGAGAAAGATATGCCAATGCTGCTAAACATCAAAAATCTCTCTCTGAGGATTCAGTGGAGGTTCCATGTGGTCTTAAGTAGCCTGGATTATTTTCAGTTTACAAAGAGGAATAAGTTACTTGTGAAACTTGAATTTATCCAGATTACTTATGTAGCTGGCATTCCATTATTTTTTTTACTTTTATAAGTGATTAAATGATGTAGCATGTTGTAAAGATGAATTGTGAATTTGATTGGTTCCACGCTTCCACTTTGGCTGGATAGTGACATCTGTAGATGAGTCTGAAAATAAGTTTTAAAACATGACAAAAAGCAACTTAAAAAAATTATCAAAACCCAGTTTGGATTATAACTTCCTCTTCCAGATCTGGGGTTTTGTTACTCTTCTTCCTTTAAACCTTATTTTCCAGATGTGTATGCAGAATTTTCTTACCCTTTTTGCCTGAAGTATTTTCTTTCTTAATTCCTCCTTTATAGTCGCATTCCTCAGAATAAGTCCAAGTTTTTTTCTGTTTTCACCTACAGTGAGGAAAATGGGATTTTCCAATTCTACAGTTTGGTTGCAATTCTCAGTTCACTGGTTCCTGTGTTAAAAATGTAAATTTCTTAAATATTAGTTGTCTTAAAGGTCCATTTCAATTCAAATAAGTGATCAAGAACCAAGATTGTTGTGCACTAAACTAATGTGCACTAACTGTGAAAGTCCACTTCTTACCTCTTTTTCTTGAGTCATGGGTTTTTTTGTGCTTTGAAGCATACAACAGATGCTCCTGCAAAATGCTCAGTATGATTGCTAATAAATTGTGTAAGTGCTACTCAGCTCCAGGGGTAAAATAACCAAGGTGTTAGGTTCACAGTTGTGCTTTCTGGTGGTTCATGCAGGCCTTGCCCAGGTCTCTATGGGGTGACAGTCCAGCTGTGACTGCTCTGAAGGCTCCAGTGAAGTTAGGCTGAATGGGCATCATTTCTCTGCTAAGGCACTCAGACTTGACCCTACTGAAATGAGGTTTGTGCATTGTGTGCCTTTGACTTAACTCAAAGTTGATGTATGTGATGGCCCTTTAAGTCATGAAGTTCTTCTTACATGTAGATAATAAAATCTTAATGAGGTCTATGCTTTGTATACTATAGTCCATTGTCTTGATTTCTTGGTTTTTTCCAATTTATAGTCTGCAAGTAAAAACCTAAGAGTCAGTGTGTATGTAAAGATATTTCTATTTACATCTGCCTTGGATGTAGCCAATATGCAACAGCATCCTTTCAGTGTCCTCTTAGCAGAGGACATCAGTAAAGAGTGGTTGCTGCAACAGACACTCTTGTTTTTCTTTTTTTTTTCCATTTCTGGCTGGAGAGGGCCAACTGCTAGTGTTGTGTGTGTTATCCCCCCATGTCTGTCCCATGTCCCATCCCCCCCTGTATTTCAGTATGTACATGTTTACAGAATACTTTTGACAAAGTTCTGGAAGAAACCTTGAGGCTCAAGGATTCTTATTGATATCCTGAGCATGCTAGAGAGGCGTCTTGGCTATTATTAGCCCCTGGAAGATGCATCTTCATCAGCAAGCATTGCTGCTTATACCTTGCGCCCATCCCTTCTGGCACTTGTTGTCTCTGTTTCATTTTCAAGATCCTGTATGCTAACAGGTGAACTCAATGTGAACACCTAGGTGAGGCTAATCTGTTTAGCTCATTACTAGCTCTAAGATTTGAGACAAAACACAGGAAGTGACATGATAGCAGCTTCTGCTTCTGTAAGAGTACTGTGGTGAGCAGAGAAGAGATTCATGTTTCTTCTCAGAGTACAAAAAGGTAAGGGGCATTGTATGAAGCAGGGTCAGAACGAACAAAAGGTTAACTGTTTTTCTTCAGCACATGACTGACCTGTGGAGCATTTTCCTCTAGCATGCTGCAGATGCCCAGTGTTTACAGTATTTTCAGGAAGTAACTGGATGAATGGAATAAATGAAGTACTAGACACCACTCCAGTCCAGAAAGTTGCTTAGCCTGCAGGTAATGCTTGTGAGATTTCAGCTGTCCAGGTAGTCTTTGGCTATCTGCTATAATCCACAGCTGAAAATGGGACCCTGGGTAGATGGACAGTTGTTCTTGTGTCACTGTTCCTTATGGGATCAAGGCTTGTCCATAGCATTTGGAATGGAAACACACTTGGGTTCTCATTTACAATGCTATAAAAATTCTGTCAACTTAAATGTTTGAGTGAACCTGTAAGAAAATGCTGAATTTGTTTGCAGAGTTCTTACTGTAGTAATTCTCAGCTGTTACTTACAGTTGATGCTACATGTCATGGGTAGATAGTGATACTGTAGAGAGAGACTGTTAGCAGTGAATGTTTTCTCCTTGTGCTGTGTGAACTGAATTACATGGTTATGCTGTTGTCTTGTATTCTCTAACTTGCTCATTGTCATTGAACCTATGAACCTGACATCAAGCATGTGCTAAATGCAACAGGAATACAATGTTATATTTGTTTTCTGGAGAAGTTTGAGTAAAACCAGAAGGTGATTAACTCTAGGTTGTCTTTTTTGGCTTATTCTGCTTTGTGGTTGAATGTTCAAAGAATAACAAGCCTGTAGCCACTTGAGGTAAAAGTCAGGTCCAAATAATAACTTGTTGCTCTGCAACAAATTGTTGTGAAGACTACACACACAAGCAGAAGCCAGCTTCTGAAAACAAAACCTCTTATTAGGTCTCAAAATATGCTCTTGTACATTACATTTATGTCATACGGAAAAAAATGTATTTCTGAAAAGGAGGTAAGAGCAAAACTGAACAGCTGAGCAAGTAGACAAGGACTTCAACCAGAATTACAGAAAGGCAAGGGAGGACAAGCAGTGTGGGGCTAATGCTCTGTACAGATCTATTGAGGTCTGTTGCATGCCTTATGTTTGGGGTTCTTCATTTTGGTTTTTTCTTTAAAGGTTGCTATGAAGTTGAAGTCTTGAGGCTAGAGATGGTTTCTCAGGATGATTTGGGAACACTGCAGCATAACCAGATCAAACCAGTGTTTGTAACCAGTGTTAAAACTTCAGTCATATAAATCTTATTAAGCTTGTTTATTAAACTGTGAAAGAGACACAGCAGTTTTTGTAAATTGTAATTACTTAAGTTATTGCCAAGCTAAAGTGAAATTGGGTTTTTTGCTAATAACCAAAAGATGGGAGATAGGATGTATAAGGTGTGGCATAAAGCCCATGAATGCCGACTTTTTTGCTATTAAGAATTTGTTGGCACGTCCACCTTAAATGTGTTGAGAGAATTGTTTTTATTGCCAGTGACTTTGTCACTCTCAAGATGCTGCTGAAAAAGTAGGTTTCGCAAAATAATTGTTTTGTGTACATGAGATAAATAAGATAAGCAAAGAATTAAGAAAGTTTTATTTCACCTTTGTAAGAAGATGCTTTCTGTTTTATCAGTTCATTATCAGCAACCAGTTCAATCCGTCAGTTTGGTGCTTTATGTGAACTTTTCCAATGGCAACCAGCAAAGATTTTTTTTCCTTTTTATATAAATCTCCAAATCTGTCAAGGTCTGCCTTCAGCCTGGCTGTTCATCCATATGCTGCAGGATGCTGAAAGAACAGGAATGCAGCTATTTCTTATAGACAGAAGTATTTTACTGTGCACTGGAATGCAATGGATGTGGAAGCTAATTAGCATTTTTTAGAAACTTCTTTGTAGTTTATTATTACTCAGTGCAAAATTTCACCTGGGTATATGCAAACAAGTTCATATTTATTGTAGCACAGTAGTATGTCTGAATGGCAATGGCTAACAAAACGGGATGCGGTTCATTTTCTACCATCTTGCAAAAAGTTTCTCTAAGCAGTTTAACCTTTCCTCTGTAAAGCAAACAGTCACTGGGGAACCTTATGTATAATTCTATATTATAATATGTTCTTACACATAAACCAACTTTAAACATTTTTTTTCTGCTGTGCTACGGTGGTTCAGTAGTTTGTTTTTAAACTGAGCCAAAATAACCATAACAGCTCTTTGTGGGTATAGAAGCCAGATGTTGAGATTCTCGGAAATGTCTTGATGCCCTCATGCTAGTATTTAAACTTCCACTGGTGCAAATGTGAACTGTGAGGATTAGAGGGTCATCTGGTTCTCTAAAAGTGTTTTGCAGCTATCATACTAGAAATGTATATGTTGAAATGTTTCTGCTTTTTAAGGTCTTGTACATTCTGATGAAAATCTACTAGTATTTTGGTTTTAAGGAATAAAATTTTGGACCACCAAAAGAATAAACCTGATGGTATGTGAAAACTTTCTTCCCTGTTAAACAGAGCTCATGCATTTCTCCTTCCGTGTCAGTCCTCTGAACTTGCTGCAGCATAACTTTTGCCATCATATCCAGGAGACTTGGTGATTTCAAGGCATTAAGAAAAATAAATCTGTCAGTGTATATGCTGAAATGAATGCATCCTAATATATTACCACTAAAACTACTTCCACTTACTACAAGTAGTTAAAGTCCACTGGCTAGATTATTTTCCTCTCCTGGATGGAAACTTGTCCCTTTCAATTTTCTCTTCTGATAGTCAAAGCAACTTATGTTGTAATTGCTGGTTTCATGATGAATCCATAGTAATAATCATGGCCTGTTGATTTTTTTTTTGGCTTGATGCATTCAAGGCACTGGTATTGTCTTGAATATGAGGTATTGCTGACATACAAGTAAGGATTAGGTTTTTTGGAATGCGTTTAGTATATTTAATGGTGCTGTATTACAGACTGAATGGAGTTTTAATCCAAGGCTTTTCCATCAGTCATGGGGGGGGAAAAAAGGTAATTCTTACCTTGTACCAGTAGCAGATGCAGTTTCCAGGAGATCCTTCTCTCTTGTTCTGCCAGTTTCTCTGTATCACTGTCCTGCCAGTGTTTTAATCTTAATTGGTTTGATCTCAATTCATAGGCATCTTATTTATATTTGGTGCAGAGCTATCAGGGCAAGTTTATGCCATTGGCCAGCAAAAGCAGCACATCTATCTCCCTAGGAAGCAACTACTAAATTTTCTTGAAATTAACCTTGGTTCTTTACATCTTACCTGTTTTGCTGTGTAAGGTTTTCTGGGGATAAGCCAAGGCAGCTAATCCAGGTGTGATTTGGAGCCATCAGGTATGATGTCAACTTTTCCACTTCAGTCTGACACATCAGCAGAGGGCTGCCTCAGCAGCCTGGTCCTAGAGGACAAATGGGGGAATCAGTCGCAAGAGCTTCCATGAACGAACACATCTCGTACTTCAGAATTATTTTGGTGTACCTAAGCCACCTGCTGCACAGAACTGAAGTTTTGAAGCAATGTTTGCATATGTTGATTCCTGGCTGTACTTTGCCCTTGCAGAGTTAGTCTTTTTACTTGATGTTCATGATCTCACATGGGGCTGAGCAGCCTTTGTCTTGCAGAGATGTAGTGTCTTTGGATATGACACTTAAAACTACACCGGATCCTTAGTGCTCAGTCCTCAGGGCAATGTGGCGTGATTTGACTGTACCAAACTTTGTTTTTCCTTTGGACTGCTTGACATTGTTTTTTCTCTCTCTTCCTGGGGTGCTGTGGCTGTTTATGTCTAAGTGAGATTTTTCTTGGCACAAGCTGACAGACAAACCTAAGAAATAGTCTGAAAAAACTGCTACTTTTGACTCTTCCCAGCTAAGAACTGTGCTGATTTTATGAATGGGGAAAAAATCCTCAGAGCTCATTATACCAGTCTAGGTGGCATTTCTGGCTAGGCTGGATAAGGGTCTAAAACTTCTGCACAGACTCAGTAAGTCTGGTGGGAAAATGAAGCAATAAACTACTAGCTTAGGAGATGCAGACAGATTTAATTTCTCTCTATGGAGCACATATATTCATATCTCTTCAAAGTATATAAAAAAATATTAGCAACTGGGATGGTAAACTTGTGATAATCTGTGATTGAGAACTAAGAGGTTTGTAGAACACTGAATCCGGACTTTCTTTTGGCTTAAGGGAAAGGGGCACCTCATGTTCTTTAAACAACCAAAGTATAGATACTAAAATTTTACCAGAACACTGCTCACTACTCTCTGTATGTCAGTGATTCTCTGACATTTAGGATGTGTCTCTCCTAATGAACATCTTATTTATCAGTTCCTGTACAAGATGTACTTAGTGGAAGGCCACTTTTTTGAGTTTGTAACTTTCGGATTATATTTTATTCTATGGAATTGTGTAAGCTGCTGTCTCTGGTTAGGTTTGTGTCTTACTTGAGAGTCAATTCATATCTCATTTGCTTGCTTGTTTGTTTTGAGTTTTTCTAGTAGTTTTGAGATAACTGGAGAGAATAATACAAAGCTTGATAAAACCATATGTAGTGACATGTGGTGGAAATTGAAGAGAACTATACTGGGTTTTGTTTTGTTTGCGGTTTCTTCTGATTGCAAATTGTTCTGTTATTTTACTTTGTCAAGTCCTTCTAGGATGAATGCCTTGGTTCTGTGGTGAGGAGCAATGTGCTTTGTATTGGCAGGGTGAAGAAGGCTGGAAAATGGGAGAGTGCCATAGAAAGACTTGGATGTACAGTCCAGGCAGATGCGCTTCATACATGCAGAGGGAGAGGGTTCCGTGAGTGAGGAAGACCAGTTTGCCAAAACAAATTTGTATGTGCTGTGGCTACATGTAGTCTAGTTGCATCTGGCTTCTAGCAGTGTGAGAGGGACGTCGGGGTGTTCCAAAGAAAGAGTGAAAAGCTTGCTTTATTTAGTTTCAACTGTTACTGTTAAGCAGTAAATTTTTATGATGATTATATTCTGGCTCCAGCATTTTTGTGGAAGCTGGCATGAGTGAGTTGGTATGATAAGGGCAGTCTCTTTCCAAATTGTGGTCTCCTGTATTGAGTGATGCTTGTGGTGAGGTACAGTAAGGCAAGGCTTCATGGTAGCATCATCCATTGCAAGTCAGAACAAATTCCTCAGCATGTGAAATGAAATGTGTAAGAGTCATGTTGTCTTCTGCTACAATTCATTGCTGAAGTGTGTAAGGGTACTTTGCTAGAGTTTTTCCATTTGTTGCAGAGGATGATACAAAGTTAGGAATGTTGAATCGTTAGCCTGAACAGAGTGAATTAAAAAGGAACTTTTCTGTTTAAATTCTGTTTTTTCTTTTTCAAATTTTCTCATGCAGTGTATCTTTTTGGGGGTATGTAAGGCATATATAATGTAATAGTATATATAATATATAATATGGGGTATGTAAGACAAGTTCTTCATGTACACATCTGCTCTTCACAAATACCAACAGCTTTGTGGTAAGAAACATTTATAACCATTAGGAACTCTAACAGTCTCCTGGTTTTTCATGTTTTGTCTAACGAGATTATATCCTGGGAAATGAAGCTGCTTGTAATGGTTCTTCTGGTAATTTGGCAAGTTTCACTTCACAGGTAAAGTAGTTTTTCCTTTATGCAATAAAATACCTTGCATAGCTTTCTTGAAATTGTCTTTTACGAAGACAATTATACATATACAAGATCTGTTAATGTAATTTTTATAATTCAAGTTGTCTCATCTGCTTTAGGATTTATCTTGTTAGGAGGCCTGTGTTCGTCATAGCTTTAGAAGTTAGCTTTTGGATTTGACGCTCAGAAGTTAGCTGTGAGGAGGAGGGCTGGGTTTACTATGGAACTTGAAAATGCTTTTCAAAGAGGTGAGGCTTGTGTTGGACTTATAAATCCTTCTTTTCTATTTGTCCTGTTCTTAACACTAGTACTGGGTTTATCTTCTGTCTTAGCCTGGGTGCTTATGTTTGTGCTTTTTTGTATCCTGTACTTCAGATTTTTATTGCCTTCCTCATAGCAGTACTTAAGCATTCAGTGGCACATTAAACAATGACTACTGTATTTCACATGTGGTTTTTCTGTAATTTAAATGCAGAAACTGCCTGTCTCAAACTGGTCTTTCTGAAACAATCTGCATTTGTATACCTCCTGGAAATTAATTTTTGCCATAACTTTTTAACAGGTTATTTTACTGTATATGGAATAAATATATAAATGCATATTTCTGAAATGAGTTGTCATATTGTAATCAGGCAGTACTTTTACCATCTTATTACAATTACACACACACCTCTGCTGTAGTTAATGCCCTTTCCTTTGTCTTAGGTTGTATTGGGACCTGACTAGTTCTTAGACTGTTGTAGGTAGAAACATGAACAATCGAGTAGTAGCTGCTTGGAGAGTAGAAATATTATGCCAGCTTGATTTACATTGCTGTTTTCAGTCCATTTCAAAAATCATAATTCTGTTTTGCTGAATATAAACAATATTTGATACCCCTCCAAAATATATATTCTTCTGCCTGTCATCTCCAGTGGATAAATTCTGGACTTCTTTTTTTCTCTTGAATAAAAAAGTAAATGAATAAAGTGCTTCTGAACACATGCTATAATTATGGATGTTAGTCATGATTTTGAATGGTGTTTGTGTTGACAGCGCAATTTTGGGATGCGATAGCATCATCCTCTGAAGTTAATCGGTCTTCCTGAAGAGAGCCTTTAATTTAATATATTCTATTTCAACCTGACTTGTAATGATTTTATATATATCCTTGATAATGACAAATAATATAAAAAAAATCAAAAACAAATAGCAGGTACAAAAAATCTGAGTTACATTATATTGACATGTATATTTACAGTTGAAAAAAAATCCCTATGAGTCTCCAAAACATTTTCTTTGAAAGGGAATGCTTTATTTCACCTATAATTTTGATAAGGAAAAAGCAATGTAGCTTTAGAAGCTGTAAAATATTCAGTGTATCAGGAAACTGTTGCCTGACTAGATAAGCTAACTTCTTGGAGGAATAACCTAAAGCATTTTAATGTAAGACTTTCCAATTAATTGCTTTGAGTGTGTTTGCAAATCACCATGAAAGTGCAAAATATGGTTCTCCTTTATGTATTTTCCCGCAGTTTCTTGGGTCGTATATATTCAAAGTGAGTTTCTTATGTTTATTAATGCATTGAGATTTTTTTTAGATCATCATCGGTAGTCCCTGAAGTTCTGCAGGCTTGCCCATTTCGTACACACTGGATATTGAAAATTAAAGCAGGGCTGTGGCTCGGGTCTGGTGCAACAGTAACAACTACTGGAGGGAACAAAACCAAAAAGGCTACAAGTACTAGAGTGAAATTCAGATGTAAGGAAGCTTGTCTTTGAGGTAGTAAGTAAGGGCAAGAAAGAGATTTTTAGGTTTGAACAGATGCCTCTTGCCTTCAGAAGGAAATTGTACCACCATGCACATGGCAAATCTAGAGGGGTCTTTCTGCAGCTCTTATCTTTGAACCTGTGAATGGAACAGCAAAGTATTGATTGGGCTGCAGGGAAACTTGTCTGGTTCAAGCAAAGGCTGCAGTGTGAAAGTACTTCCAAGTTCTGACCTCCACTTTGCATTTGTTACACAAACCAGAAAGGCTTGAGCAGGAAAAAAACCTGAGGAGTGGGAGATGGCAACTGTTATTTTTGCCTGTTTTGGAGAAAAGTCCCATGTTTTTGGCAAGTAATGTGGTTGTGTGTCTGTAGGCTGCGCAGCTGTGTAAGTTAGGCTGGATGCAGCTATTACCATCTATTTTCATAGTAGTTTTGAAATTACTGGGAATGATTAAGAACTTTGATTTTGGAAATGTCAGAACTCTTTTGACACTTAGATTTTATGATTATTTTCTTCAGAGGAAAATAATCACTGTTCCTCAATTGAAAAGCGATGAATATCTTTGATCCAAGACTACATGTATGCTGAACCTTCTGTTCAATGCAGTATTCGTAGTAAAACCAATTTAACTTTTTAACCTGTTATGCCATTGAAATGTAAGCTATAGCTACTCCAGCAGGTGTTCTTCCGTAAGGCCTTGGAAGTGCTTGAATTCTTTGCCCCATTACATGTGAGAAAAGACATGAGTCTGCCTCTGATTTTGGTATGGTCCCTAGTTAGCATTCATTTCTGGAGTCAGACTTGGATGTAGAGCCATGGTGGTAGAGAAGGAAGTTCAGCTGTGGTAGAAGATAATGGTTACTATTGTCTCCTGATAAAGACATGCAGTAGGTGTCTGTGTGGAAACTGGAGTGAATTGTACATGTATGAGTTAATATTTTTGCATTACTTAAGCATCCTTCATTTTTCAAAGATCAGATTTCTTTCTTTTTTTTGGTGTCTCTGATGTAGTGTTGTTTTTAGATGCTATTATAAAATCAAACAAAGGAAAACTAGTTTGAATCATATTCTTGCCAAAGCATTTTAAGTATTACAATAAGCATTATGGGTAATGCATTTCCTTGCTTTTAACAGCAGTTCTGCAATCAATGCCTTTGCCTCTTCTGTCATTTAGCATGCTAGAGAAAATAGTTGACAATGAGAAGTTTGCTGAATACATTTGGGGAGAACCTGAACATGCATGGTTATAATGTGAAAGTGATACTGCTGATCAATAAAAAGTAATAAGCAATAGGCTGTATGTATTGTAGCTTTCCTGAAAGCTGTTTTGGGGAATGTGGGAGAAGAAGCATCTCTTCATTAAATAGGTCGTATCATAACTGTGTTGCTTTTCTATATTTACCTAAACAGATAGCAGACAGATCTGATAAGATCAAATTACTCAGAAGAGACAACATATGATTTTTAAATCACTGTATGAATATGTAATTACTAGAGGTTTTTTTGGGGGGGTGTTTTTTTAATTTTCCCTCTCGATGAATATAGAAGTGCCCATCTTAGGAAAATATATACCAGAAAAGCATTCATGTTTCTTAACTTCAGCTTAGTTTTTGTGCCTTCTCTCTTGATGTGAAAGGAACTGGTGGGAGGGCAGGGGGGGAATAGCTGAAGGCTGATACAGCTTATCCAGTGTGCATGCTGATGAGGAGAACTGGTCAAACTAAAACTGTATGCTGAGCTAGCACAGAAAACAGAATAGCTGTACAAACCCATTTGTTTCCCAGGAGAGACTTTCTGTGTGACCAGGAGACTGAGGACAGACCTTGAGGATATTGTCTGAAAAGACCCAGGAGTGCCTAATTGAGCAAAAAGATTGAATTCAGCAGGGGCTGGGAGCAGGGATGTGGGTGAGCCTTCTTCCATGTACTGTCATCCAGTTAGTTTACTGTCTTCCAGAAAATACATGCTTTTTGTGTACTTGATTATATTTTTTTGTTGAGGGACTGTTTCAAAGGTGTTTAGCATAGCTTAAAGTCCTATGCAGTTCTGCTGTTTGTCTGTCTGGTGCCTTTCTCCTCTCTATCTTCTTGCCCATCTTCTGGTAATTTTCAAAGCCACTATCCGTGTTCAAGCACACTTGGAAAAAGTATACTAATCTCATTATCAAGTCTTTAAAAGCAATGAAGTTCCTAAAAGTTCCCTAAAACTTTAGGTAGGTTCCTACATAAAAGGAGGTGGGAACTTTGCGCAAAGAGATGTTAAATGCTTTGACTGAAGGACTGTCTTGAGTGTGTTCGTTATTAGGCATGGATGAATCTCCACAGATAGGTGCTGTGTTGAGCACAGGACAAACATCAACTGAAGCTTGCTATTATCTGGAAAACAGAATAGGAAACTCAGTTTGACTGATGATGGCACTCGGAAAACTACTTGTTTATATGGTTTAGCTGAAGTAGTGGAAATAAGATCAAAAGACTTACTTATGCCGACATTCATTTGAAGTTATTGTCAGAAGGCAGAAGCTGGGAAAAGTTTCTGTGCTGAAGGCCGTAAGAGTGGTTTCTTTAATCACTGGGCTTGAACAGATGCATTTTGGAACAAAGTTCTGATGTAATCTTTTTGTTGCAATGATTGATTGCACTAGTGATATGATGCCAAGGTAGTTAAATCCTGAACATCTGGCAAGGTGTTCAACCTGAGCTTATTGAAAGCCTCCTACAAGGCAAATGAGGTTATGTATGAGCAACTTTACGTAGATGATTGTGCTTTTATTAAAATGTGATATGGAACACCTCAGACTCATCATAAGCAAGTTTGCTGAGGCAAAGAAAAATAAGGATGCACTTTCAATATGAAGAAACCTAAGGAATGTGCTATGCCTGTTGCTACCTGAGAAAGACTGGAGTAACAGCAGGCTTGAACTCATTGCTGGGTCAGGTTTCCCTTTTGTTAGTTTTCTCTATGCCCTGATTAACTAAGAAACTTATTTCATGATCCAGAAGTAAAGTGCTGTATATGGCAGATTGTTCAAAACAGGTTGGTACTGAACAGCAAGACAAAACTGGTGTCCTCCCAGGTCTGCTAAGCATGAGCGAAATACTAGAACTACAGACCTGGAAGGAAAAAAAATCCTGTTAGGATATGTGCATGCTGAAACAAGGTGGAGCTGAAAAGAGGCTGCAAACCAATCCTTCAACTGCACAAAGTGGTGTTTTTGAGGCTTTTGTTTGGGTTTTGGTGGGTTTTTTCCTTCAGAATAGAAGCCTGATTTGGAAAGGAGGAAAGGGTATAGCAAACTAATAATTAGAAAGACATTAATATTGAGGATGTGTCTGAGAAGTCATTGTTTGCCTCAATGTTTAGAAATTGTTATAAATATTTAGACACATCCATAAAACATGTTTTAACATAACTATAGTGGGTTTAAAAAGTCCTCTAATGCAGAAAGTTGTGAAGACATGCAGCTTGTAAGATGGAAGGTTTGCATTATTGGAGGAAAAATAGTTGGGTGCCACTTCCAAATGCCACACCATTCCTCTGTGTGAGGGGGGTGGTGTGGATTTGGAATTCAACATAATCAATCAACAAACCCAGGGAGCTAAATTAGCTATTTTCCTCTTGCTAGATAACAAATCACTAAAAACACTGCAGAATCTATTTTGTTTGAAAAGATACTTAGTGTGATGTTTGAGTTGAAATCCAAAAATTAGACAAATCTGAAACAAACTGCATAAAAGCATTTAAAGAGTGATTTGTTCATTTCAATATCTATCCTGACAAGCTGAATTTGCTCTAAGTAAATATTTGTCCTTTAAACTGGATGTTCTTGCAGCAGCTGAGAATAAAGTATCTTAAGGTCAAACTCCGGGAGATTAGCTGCAGGAGAAGGCTTTTGGTAAGTATTTTAAAGTTCAGTGGGGTGGGTTTACCTTGGCTGGCTGCCGGGTGCTCACCCAGCCATGGTCTCAATCCCTTCCTCAACAGGCCTGGGGGGAGAAAACATGATGAAAAAGCTTGTGGGTCAAGATAAAGACAAGGAGATCACTTGCCAGTTACCTTTATGGGCAAAACATACCTAGTTTGGGGAAGGTTAATTTCTTGCTAATTAAAAATAGCCTGCCGGAGGCTGGGGGAGGAGGTAGCATTGCAGGTTACCAGCTTTTCACATGGAAGAAGTGGCTGCTCCATCACTTCTCCAACCTGCTTAGTGTGTTGACTTCCCCACAGCAAAACCCCTTCATTTTCCTGAAGTCTAAGTTCTTTAGTAGAAACTGAAGCTGCGGTTCAGCTGCAGGCTGCTTGTATTCAGTGGAGTACATGTCTGAAAGCTTAACAGTATATGCTTATGTACTTCCCCCAGAAAATATGGATTTGAGCTCATGCTTTTCTAGATTAGTATTATGAATGCTCAAAAATAGAAACTCTGTACAGTGACTTAATCCATGACGAGTGAAAACCAGCTGCATGGCAGTCTCAAGTATTTGCTACTCTAGTTCAGTGTAACCACTATCAGATTTTCCTCTTTGGGGGGCTGGTTTTATACCAGTTCTGTAGGAGAAACAAAGCACTTCAATGTGTTTGGGGATAGTGTGCTAATATTGCGAAAACTCATCCACCTGATTTTTGTTGTCTAATAAATCATTATCTCACTGATTCTTTTTTTTTGCTTAAGGTGCTGCTAGCATTTTACTGTGTTAAGAACCTGTTCACCTGTCTTTATTGCTTGTGTAATGATATTCTGTAGATAAACACAGAGCAGCTGGCAAAGCTTTAACCAGGCTGTAGCTTTTCTTACAGTTTTTTTATTAATCCTCATGACCAGTTACTGATCGTTGTATTCATCTTGGAGTCCTTTTTCTTTTCATGCATGTGCAACACCAGTTTAAGACTTCATTACATTCTACAAAATATGAGTGTTGAGGGATTTTTCCCCTTTTTTCCTTAATGGATAGCACTTGAGGTAGTCAGTAGAGTAAAAGAAAAAAAAAGAAAACAAAGAAAAAAATAAAGCCAAACAACAAAGCCCTCAAAACACCTGCATATTTGGACTAGCAGAGTTCGTCTTTCATTTAATGTGAAGAAATAGTTTTGCTACTAAAAATTGACATTTGAATTTAACAATCAGAAATTGTCTCACCTGCCTGTTAGAGAGTAATTGTTTCTTATTGTTATTTATTAGCATTTGGAAATTAATGAAAAATTCCAAGGACCTGTCCGAAGGAAGGATGTAAGTACATCTGCTTACACAGGAGGTGAAAAATAAACTGACATAACAACTTGCTGGTATCCTTTTCTGACAAAATACCTTAAGTCTTTGGAACCTGTCACCTTCCAGTTAAGCCTACTAGTGCAAATGTGACTGGTGTAGTCAGCCTTCAATTGGATAAGTTTCTGTCACTGTAAGTCCATTATTTTTCATGCTGGCAATGAATAAACTTGGGACTTTGCACCTAAATCCTATTACTTTTGAACAAAACACTTTTTCCTTCTGATAATGTTATGTAAGTCTTAGTTAAGTTTAAATAGCTTAAAACTAGTTACACGCAACATCAGTTGTAAGCTTTAAAAAGACTACGTTGCCCCATCTCTGGCTGTATTTAAAAGGCTTAGGACCTAATTCTGCTTTGTGGTGCACAGAACATGTTGTCATCTCATACATCAGTTGATGTTTTCCAAAATGTTAGGTGTTTATTTTTCTGTATGCTGCAGAGTAGGAGCAAGTTCTTAACTTCTAGCTTTTCCAAATTTTCAACTCAAAGGGAATGTGCTTTCATTTGTAAAAATACATCTTTTACTATTACCAAGTACTATGTGAAAAGTTACTCTAATGGATGTGGGTTTACTTTGTTCCCTTGTCAAAAAGCAATCTGGATTTACCATCAGCAAAATGCATATAATTAATGCTTTTCTGTATAGTTTCTTTCCATAGGGATCAGGTTAAGGTTTCTGAGTGTGTGGGAGAGATGTAATTGCTTGCTGCTGGAAAAATGCCAGTAAACGAGAGATCTAGAGCCTTTCATCTCAGGTCCATGGATTTTATTTTAAGCAGGGTTTGGGGTTTAGCTGTTGTTCAGAAGCCTTTAGATCAGCAATTCAAAAATGATGAATATTTTCCAGAGGATAACTGACAGGCATCAGCAGATAATTATATCACTAGCTGGGATCTTGCTCATCTGTAGGGTTCCCTTGCTTCAGTCTATTCTTTGGCTCATTTGGGATGATGTCTTCTGTGTCTGTGGTGGTGGCTCCATTCCTGTTGTGATGTCAGTAGAAGAAAAAGCCTGAACAATGCCTTTACTTCCCTGCAAAGGATCACTGAAACCTGGGAGAAACATTTCCTTTAGTGTTCAAATTATGGTCTGTTGTCACTTATGCTTATAAGATGATGCATATTTTATGTGGTAGTTGAAGAAAAAGCAGTATTGATACTTGAAAGCTGCTGTTAAAAACCACAAAGAAGATGCTTGCGATTTTGTTTCAAAAGGAGAAAATCCTCCCCAAGAAGAACCCTTATTTCTGGGAATGTGATTTTCAAGGTGATAAATTCCAGAGTTACTGAATGGTTTGAGATTGATCCCTCGGCACCCTGGTTTCTCGTCGTAGTACCAGCTTTTGTTCTAGCTGTTTGCTGCTGTCCTATGTTGAGAAGTCTGCGCTAGACTTTCTTTCTTTCCCAGTTAGTTGACACTTTTTAGTGACAGCTTCTGTTTTTGATACACCTGCTTGTTTACAAGATGTGAGAAGAGTATCTTTTCATCTAATAACATGCAATAAGTCATCTTACAGACCTGTTACTTATAACCTGTAGGTAACAGGTCTGTTAATTTAAGATGTTTTCCTTTTAACATTCTCTTATAGTCCATATAAATCCTGTTTGAAAAATCAAATCAGAATCATTATGCAACAAACTGAAGTTACCTAATCACAGTCACTATTCATGCCTAGGACTTCATGGGCAAAACCCGAGTGTAACCAGTTCAATAGTTAATATGACTTTTTCATGTGGACAGTTTTATATTTAGCTTGTGTATGGCAGGCAGTCTTCTGATCTTGATCTTTGACCTAATGAGTGGTACCTAATAAAAAGTAAAAATTATTAAAAGAAATTCAGTGAGTGATCTTTCATAAAAAAGATGAATGACGAGGTATTACATGACCTGGCTAAATGTTTAAAAAAACCCAAACTGATGGTGTGCTGCTTCCTGTCTTTGTACTGACTGTAGGGATAGTCAATGTATATGATAGAAATCGGGATAACAACTTATGATCCATATAGGAAGTGATGACTTAAAAATCTGTGGAGAATGTGCTCCACTGGTATGGTAAATTATGCTCTGGCAATATAGCTACACAAAATAACCTGGACCATTTGGTGGGCTGAATCCTTTTGAATGTTAGATGTGGAATATAAAAATGTTAGACAGGAGCGCAGGGTGTGCTTATAGAGTGAGACTCCTACCTGGATAGCTCACACTCAGTAGGGTGTTGGGATGAAACAAAACCAGTACCACCACACACAAATAAACATCAAAAAAACCTCCCAAAAGCAACANCTCCCTTCTTCCCCCCCCCCCCCCCCCCCCCAATCCTCAAACCATATGTGCAACCTACAATGGTGATGTGGTCAAAGGGGTACTGCACTCTGGATACAGAAATAGGTCAAATAACACAAGCACTCGATGCTTTAGTGGAAAAAGGCAAAACGAGCAGTATCTAGAAGTTGAAGTCCAGCAAATCAAAACAAGAGATTTAGATGCATTAATTTGATGGTAAATGTAATTAACTTCTGAAACAAACTACCCGGATAAGTGATAGATTCTCTGTTAGGTGCTTTCAAATGAAGTCTTTCTATTAATTTGAGCAGCTGAGTATGAGAATTACTAGTTCTTAGTCTGCCAAAGAACAATGAGTAGTTTGGGTGGAGTTATTTGAACCATATTTTGCATAAACTGAAAGTAAAAATTGGCATTGAGAGTGGTGCTATCTCTTATTTTCTGCTACCAATTGGAACAAATTGAATTTAGAAAGTTGTGGTTATTTGCTTTAAACAACCCCCTGCTAAGAGATTTACAGTTTCATGCAGCTTTGGCTTGCCAGGGACTGCATATGATTGACACAATTAATCAAAGATCACGCTGCTAATCCACACCAAACATAACACAGTCGAGAGAACTCAATTAAAACTTTTGTTCCTCCAATTTAAAAGATCAGCCACGTGGGAGCTAAGTGTCTCAGCCTTACTTGTTTTGCTTGAGACTAGTCTTAATAAATTGCCTTACTTTGCTTTTGCAGTGCAGTTTAGATGTTTATAAATCAGTAGTCATGCTTTGCCACAATTCCACATGTGAACTCCTGCATCTTTAACAACTTTGTCTAGAACATTTTAATGGATGTAGGTAAATGCTGAAGGAAAATGTAAAAATCAGAGATAATAAAAATAATTGGGTAGGGGAATTGCTGAAAGAAATGCTTTATTAAGCCTTACTTTATAAATACAGAAACTTAGAATGAAACAAAATTAAATTTAGTAGTTCAGTTATAGGCTCTCCCTCTTATCATTCATTTTGAATTTTGTTTGTTTCCCTGACCATGTATCACAAGCTTTATCCTTCTCCCTGGGCACCTTTATATCAGGGTTATAGTGAAGACATTATTCAAGACTGTAAACTTCTGACAGCTTACACCTAGGGTACTGAAACTGCTTAATAAAAGACAACATTGGAAGCTTATGATTGGGAAGGCTCTCTATTTTGTAGAAAGTGTTTGTTCAAAGTAGGAAAAAAACCCACCCTTCCATTTCAGCTGCCTGAAAAGATGTTTCATTTCGGACTTGACTTAGAATTTGGGTGGTGTGAAGCAGTGATATAGGAAGCTGCTGGTCAGCGTGACAGCTTACAGCAATGTTAAAGGTAGCCTTCAATTCACTATATTCATGCACAAACAAGGTGTATAGGAACGGGAGTTGGTACCTCTGTTTTCATGGAGGGCTGTTGTATTGTTAAATTGCTGGCTGAGAACTAATCCAGCAGGTAACAGTGAGGCAGTATTTAGCATCACTTGTAAGACTAAATCTTTTTCCTTAAGTCCTATGACAATAAAATACTTGCAATAATTAACTCCTTGATCCTGTCAAGTGTGGAGGATGTATACTGTTCTCTTCAAAAGGTGTTAATGCTCTGTTGTTCCTTTTCAAGGACTGAACAGCTGTGCAGGTTTTAATGCTGTTGTACTATGAAAGCCTGAAAGGATTTTTCTGCGGGATATGTATCTTGTGGAGACTAAAATAGGGAGTTTAACAGTATGTTGTGGTACCTTCTGTTGAATTTTTTTTAAGTAAGAAGCAAAAATAACAGGTTTGGTTTTTTTTTCCCCGGAATTCCTGACAGGCATTTATTGTGCTCTAACCACTTCTAAGCCTGTGTTGCTGTTGGCAGAGGTTTGGTACAGATCTTTTTGTGTGATTGCAAACAACTTGTCTTCTGGACCGGTGCTGCAGGGCTGGGTGTGTGTGAAGCACGAGATTCAGCTCTCTAGTATACCTTCATCATCTCTATTAGTGCTTTAAACCTGTGGTTTGCTAACAGTAACACTTCTGATCCCACTGAATCCATATGCCCATCCCTTAAGAACTTTGGTATTTTATCCTTTTACAGTAGTGGAAATGTTTTGTGTTTCAGATAAAAAATATTATGGTTTGCAACATATACTTCCTCATTATATCCTCAGTTTTTGTCTTTTGCCATTTGTTGCATTTGGTGATGTTGTCTTCTAAAGTGATACTATCTTCTGTTTTGCATTGACTAATTTCTTCACTGTATTACACTTGTCTCTGTTGGTACATGTTTTGCTCTGATGTACTTATCTTGTACATCTTCGTTAGCTGTAATTTAAAGTGTGTTGCTTCTTGGTAATTTCTATGCTTTTGCTATTTTTCTTTAGTTTATAAAAGCGATGTTTTCTTTTTACATAATGATTTTCTTTAACTGGAAGGTCTTCTCTATATTAATTTTTTCCCCCCAATGTTTGAAGCTCTTTAAATTGCTTCCATGCAGCTTGGTCTGTACACATAACCTGGCCCTTCTAAAGGTATTTTTGCATTGCTTTGTTCTTCAGTGTATTAAGAATCAATTTCAGATACTTTGCAGCTATTTGTTTTCTGTTGTATCAGGCATTTTTTATTTTACCTAGTGACAACTCATTCTAATTCCCGGTCTACAGTTGTCACCTTAACGTTTCTTACACTGTGATTAAACCCAACTATTTTCATTTTATACACATCTCCCACAACTCTTATGTTTTACTGACTGCTTCTTTAGAATAATATGATGTGTTTATCAGAGCCCATGAATCTTTCACCAAGTTGCTGGCAGCTACTAAAAGCTACTCCTTCCCTCCTCCCACTTGTATCTTCGCTCTCTTTTAACAGTCAAAATTCTTATCCCCCCATTATTTTTTCCAATATTTTGATAAAACCTTTCATAGACATCAATTTCCAGTTGTTAATACTAAAAAAAAAATCCTTTTTATGGGGTAAACTTTTATTAATATTTCTCAGGAATTTTGGTGATGCATTCCTTTATTATTCTGTTCTATTATAATTGCTGTACTGTTCTAATGTGGCCAAAAATCCATTGTGATAATTCTGTTCTTTGCCACTTAAAAGACTTGTGGCATAGTTTCCTCTGTAATGCCGTGTTCAGTCATATTACTTGCTTTGTGAAGTCTTTACATCTATTTCTTCCTGGTAACTCATCTAGTAGATTCAGTACTTTTTTCCTTCTGTGACTTGATTCTTGTGATCTTCAAAGTGAGGATTCTGACCAGATAACACTGTGCATCATGTTGCAGGGGTTACCGCACTGCTTGATAGATTATCACATTGGTCAGTAGATTTTGGGGGGTTTGTTTTAAAGTGGAAAGCAATTTTGTCTTGTTTTGTCTAGAACTGAAGTGTATTTTCGTTTAATAAACAAAACTTGTGATTCAGTTATTTGCTCTACCAGATAATTATTCCACAAGTAGTGAGAATGCTGGGATGGTTTTGGAGATCGTGATAGCTGAGTAATGCCCCAAGTCTATTACATGAGATTTTTTTTATTCAAGGTAGAAAAAATTTGTAAGCATGCATAAGTGTCTCAAGATCATTCTTTTCCCTGCTGCCACACTATTTATCTATGTGTAAACATGTAAAAAAAAAAAACAAACCCAAACCCAACCCACAATAAATATAACTAGCTGAAGTTTTTTATTTGCAAAAATAATATAATATTTTATATGTCTGTCTTCAATGCAGAGAACAGACCCACAGCTCCTTGCTCAGTTCTACTACGCTGATGAGGAACTAAATCAAGTAGCAGCTGAACTGGACAGTTTGGATGGAAGAAAAGACCCACAGAGATGTACACTACTAGTCAACCAGTTTCGCTCTTGTCAGGTAATCATAATGGCACATTCCTGATTTCACTGACACTTTTGTGTATGTTAAATGTATTACTTCATTGTGTTACTTAGTTTTTATTGTGAAATCTCTTTACAATGAACTGAAATGAACTTTTGGTAGATATATGCCTTTCCTTAGTGTAAAAGGTATATTTTTGAAAACACTATTCACAAATTAAGTCTACTACATCTCATTTAAGAGTGTATTGATGCTTTCCCTTAAACAAGAACATACATTAAAGACTTTGTTTCCTTTATATAACATGAGCACACAGAGCTTACTAAACATGAGAAATATTTCAAAATTTCAGGCAGTATAAAGTAGCCACGTCTTTTGTAGTTGCTCAGCTTTCATACCTCATGAATCTGATAGCTTTTTGTTAGTACATGAACTATGTGAAGACACCTGGTACTTGCTGATTTTTGAAAAAAATATTATCTGCTTTATGTCAATAGTCTTGAAGATGAGAGGAACTACTGAGGAACCAAGCAAAAGGGGGGTTTTATCTGTAAATTATTTCAAAAGTATGAGTCTGTCTCTAAATACCTGTTGTACAATACAGTTCACCTAAAACCAGATTTCTGAGGGTATTTGGTGAGACTATGGCTATATTTTGAGTGAGACTTGAAGGGAGAAGAACCAGAGACTGCAAAGACCAATTCAGCTAAGTCTAGCTCTCTAATTTGGATGGTTTTGTGATGTGATTTATTAAGAAAAACAATTCAGAAATTGAAAAACAATTGAGAAAATGTAACTTTCCCTGTCATGCTGTATGCTATTCTACACCAAGTTTTTCAATAATAAAATTCAGACATTTAGAGGTGGAAGCTACTTTGGTGGTACACTTTATACTTGCACAAATGTTTTGGTACTTCTGTCCCAGTCACACCAAAGTAAGCTCAAGTCCAGAATACACCATGCTCAGGTTCTATATAAAAAGTAAATGCTTGCTGGTCAACTCAGGAGACTTGTATAGTAATAAAGATTCATTTACACCTCCACTAAGTAAAAAATGGTAGTTAAGTGTAAAGGATGTATTCTGATTCACACCTTGCTAGAATTTCTTACTGTTACTAGTAGTAAAATGTACCAAACTTCATTATGTGGAAAAATTTCATCATTAATCAACTTAAGATGAGTTTGAAGAGCAGTGCCCTGATCATCATACCAAATGTTCACATTAAGGTAGCTGAGTCTGTTGAAAAGAAAAAAGTCAGCTACTATGTGCTTGCTTGCAAGAGAACTAAATTTAAAAAGTGCAGGTTTTTTGAAGAGTGCTTACAGAGAAACAATGTATTGTTAAGTCAGAAACAATTTTGGTACTTCCGTCTACTTTGAATATCTTCACACTTTCCTACTGTATTGTCACTAAAGAAAAATGTGGAGTTTAAGGGTTTACCAAACTGGAAACTGAGTTTAGTAACAAAGTCAAAATTCAGTGGCTTGGAGGGAAAAAAATAAGGGTCATAGTTATCCTGAAATATAATTGACTTCAGTCTTCTCTGTGAGGGATCAGCTGTACCTAAATCACTCTTCACAAATATTTATCTGACTTACTGTTATAAACTTCCAGTAATGGACATTCCATAAACTTTCTAGGCAAATGCTTTCCAGACTGTTTTTTTAGGAAGGGTTTTCTGATTAAAAAGCATGGATGAACAATATCATGGTGCAAGATAAACTCCTTGTTTGTTGTTTTGTCCCTGGAGGTGATGATTTCCCTGTTTCTCTGCAGGTGCACAGGCTTTGATTAGTTTCTTGTAGTATAGGTGGATGTGAGGAGCTGTTCTGTTCCATCAGTAGCTTCTCTGAATGTTTCGCCTGTAGTAATGCAAGAAATGCAGACTTCGATAGCTCCTTGGTCAGTTTGCTTGTGACTCACCACCTTGTGACTCTTAATAGTTTTTGATGCCTGGTAATGTTGTCTTTTCATTTGTCAAACTGATTGCTGTTACTAAAACAATCTGTTGCTAGAGCTGAAAGAAAAGATAGAGATGGTTTTCTTTTTTCATGTAGCTATTTTTGTAACTTCTAATTTTCAGAGTTCTGCAGAATAGGTCAGATCATCGTCCATCACTTGTTTTCAGATGATTCACTGATAGTATCTGCTTGATTATCAAGTGATGTTTTGAAAATTTATACTGTTAACTAGAGGAGAGAAATGTCTTTAAATTAGTCTGATTTTTCTGAAAGACCAACAAGTCTTGCAAACTGATTCTTTTTAGAGAGAGGTTATATTCTGTTGGATCTTAACCATGTCTGAAGTGCTAAGTTTTATATCTTTGTTTATATTTTCCACTTTTGGTACTATTTTTAAAGAGCTCCAAGTTTACTATAGTATGTGAACAGATTCAGACAAAACAGAGGGACTCTGCCTAAAAGATGTAATGCTTTATAGTGGAAATACTTAATGTTTTCCATCTTAACAAAACCAGCACTATTAGTCAAGGCAAGTTGAAGGTATGGTGCGTTGTGGTATTCCCATGGATAAGCAGAGAGCTTCAGTCTTTGGGGCTGTTGATGCTTCCTTAGTAAAGAACTGCAATGCTGAATGTTGTCTTACACTGTTTTGCCTTAGTACTGTGTGGTAAAAATCACACCTTTTATAGTAAATTAACTTCTGAAGATCTTGCAGCTCATATTTCAGGTGCTGTGAGTGCACTGTATAGCATGATGCTGTGCAGTGTATATCTGAGTAAGAATCAAGATAATGGTTTTCAAAGCTCTGTTTCATTTTCACATTAATGGAATATAACACTTTTTACAGTTATAGTAGCCTATTATAAAAGTGACATCCCTCATCTTGCTTTGATGTTTGCATGTCAGTGGTAGAATATTATAAGAATGTAACATTAATATAGTATCTTGCATTTATTGTGTGGTTAATACCTATCCAACAGAGTTAACCACTTTTTCCTCTAGTGGTTTCTGTTAAAATTAACAATAATTGAAGTGTGCAGAGATGCGTGATGAAAAGATATGTAAGTTTTTCTTAAACAAAAAAAGGGGTAGGTAGGATGTCATACGTTGGTTTGAACTTCATTGACGGTAATAGAGGGGAAAGTACTTTTTTTTCCTTAAGACACACTTGCATCTGTGAATCTTGAGTAATATGCTATGCTAGTTTATCCGAGGTTTTTTGCCCTGCAACACAAATAATTCATTGAGGTATTTTTATATTAGGGTTATAATAAGGTGTCCTTTTCTATGCTGCTCCCAACATCACACAGTATTGAATTTCCTAAGAAGTAATGGTATTTTATGTATGTTTAATCATTCATGCATTTGCAGTCATTCTTTAAATTAATTTGCCTTGATCATTGCTATTTTCATATTGATTAATATTTTTTACTTGATTTGATAAACTGATTTAAAACCAATTTTCAGCAATTTAAATGGAATTGGGTTTAATGTTACACATTACAGAACTTCATTGGTTTTGTTTAAGAGTTAAAAAAAAACCCTTGGTTTCTAACCCAGAGATTTTGTTGGGACTTGACGGGGAAACACTGGACCTGTGTATAACTACTTAACACTGTAAAAGTGTTTTCAGGATCATAGTACTTGCTTGCTGTTTCAGTAGGCTGAGAATTACTTCTCTGCGTACAGTAGTGAAGTCTCAGAATAGCATATGAGTCAGTTCCCAGCATGGTTTTATCAAAACTATTCCTTGAACTGCGGATTGTGTCTCAGCAATGTGTAATTTGATCTGCTGAAGTACAGTAGGAAGGAATTTGCCCCTGTCAGGGCACTGACCTGAAGGAAATCTTAGATTCGCCTGGTTGTTTTACCCCTTGCACTGTGCCACAGAATAGAAAAATACTTAAAGTATTTGTGAAACATGACTGTTTCTGGCTCGCTGGTAGGAGTGATTGACACTGCATTGACTGGTAGCATATTATACTGGCTCTTCACTCTTTTCCTGCTATTTCGTTGTTTGGGAAGCACCTCTTGAATTACTGCAACTGGCAGTCCATTTTCAAGTCAGCTATCAGCAGTTTCAGTTTGCTGTAACATTAGTCTTAAAATGTAGCCTTTAGTGGGCTGCTTAATACATAGCTCACTCCTCCCTATGGTGGGTGAGAAGCAGACCCCTATGAATCTGAATCTCATTATCTATTACAGTATAAGAAATGTTGCTGAGGAATCAAAGCCCTTAGAGAAAACTGGAACATATTTCAGTGTTGTGTTGTTATCACTTGTCTGTCTCAATTTCTGTAGCAATATAAAATGTGATGAATGTTATATATAAAAAAAAGCTCTGTTTCAACCAGACTTGTCTCCATATTTCTTCCAGCTCAAATTATCAGTTGAAAGCATCATTGAGATGAGTTGAAATTCGTGTCAATGAAAACAAAGCTTTGCCCTTATTGTAAAGGAGTATGTGTCAGAGCGGTTTGAACCTACAGGCTGAAGGAGCTTACTGTAGTGTGGAAAGAGGGTAAATAGGGGCTGTGGGAAACAATTATTAATAAGATGATAAAATACTTCTGGGAGCCCATCTGGGGAATCTCCTCTGTCACACAGTGGCATGATAAAATCATAGAATGGTTTGAGTTGGAAGGGACCTTAAGGATCAGATCTCATTCCAGCCCCTCTGCCATGGACAGGGACACCTTCCATTAGACCAGGTTGCTCAAAGCCCCATCCAACCTGGCCTTGAACACTTCCAGGGATGGGGCATCCACTACTTCTCTGGGCAACCTGTTCCAGTGTCTTGCTGCCTTCCCAGTAAAGAATTTCTTCTGAATATCTAATCTAAATCTACCCTCTTTCAGTTTAAAACCATTACCCCTCGTCCTATCACTATACTCCCTGATAAAGAGTCCCTCTCCATGTTTCCTGTAGGCCCCCTTTAAGTACTGGAAGGCTGCTATAAGATCTCCCTGGAGCCTCTTTTCTGGGCTGAAGAACCCCAGCTCACTCAGCCTGTCTTCATAGGAGAGGTGTTACAGCCCTCTGACCATTTTTTGTGGCCCTTATCTGGACCCACTCCAACAGGTCCCTGTCCTTCTTACATTGGGGGGCGCCAGAGTCGGGCGCAGTACTCCAGGTGCGGTCTCACGAGAGCAGAGGGGCAGAATCACCTCCCTTGACCTGCTGGCCACACTTCCTTTGATGCAGCCCAGGATGCGGTTGGCTTTCTGGGCTACAAGTGCACATTGTCAGCTCACTTTTTTTATCCACCAATACTGCCAAGTCATTCTCCTCAGGGCTGCTCTTAATCCACTCGTTGCCCAGCCTGTATTCATGTTTGGGATTTCCCTGACCCAGCTGCATGACCTTACACTTGCCCTTGTTGAACCAAAATTTTAATAAAATAAAATACTCTTCATGGCTGAAATATGCTTTTCGTGTATCTTAAAAGTTTAAAAACATTATTTGCTTTCTGAAGCTGGAGATGGATGGAGAAGACAAATCTAAAAGTGGGGGAAGCTCTTCATCTGATGCTCTTTAGTGTGTTGTTAAAGCAATCATGATGTTTGATAATGGGTCACTTCAGGAAGTAGTTACCAATTTCTGCCTGATAAAGGGAAACCAGTCTGGTTGCCTTTCACTTAAGCTTACAGCATCCAGATGGGTAGATTTCTAGATTGCTTTTTTCTTTAATTAAAAAAAACAACAAAAACCTACCACCACACACAATACTGAAGTTGTTGCAGGGTTTGCAATATGGCTAGTACAGTTTCCTGAGCGGAGGAGAACCATGACTGAGCTGCAGTGAACTCTGTCATAGAACATGCATGGATTTCTCTATAGTGGGAGATGGAAAAGATCTTCAGAGTGTGACTTCTGAATTTCTTTATGTGTATATTTAAAAATAAATAAAAGCTGGTATTGCAAGGAATGACAGCACAGGTGGCAATCAATAATGCACAAGGGTGAAACTGATGCTAGACTGACAAGTTGCTAAATAATGAAAAGGGAACTTATCTTTGTATACAAAATAAAATTAATTTTTTATCAGTGAAAAAAGGGATGTGATTATCTTAAATAGTGCATGCTGTCGAAGCCATAGGTTGTTATTGAAGGGGCTGTGACGTGAGGTTATGCTGCACTGTCTGCTCACAATGACCGCATTCATTGCATGCAAACTCCTATGGAAAAACAGTCTTTGGAAGATTAGGTAGTCATCCATTTAAAACATGAGGAGATAACAGGAGAGCAAGATTAATATTTTATCTATACTTCAATTAGAACAGTACTCTTTATTTTTTTTAGTCCAGATGACATGAATTTTGTTCATATTTAGAAAACATGGTATTTTCTATGTTAAAGAGAACCCAGCTATAGAAGGCTCTTAATTTCTGAGGTTATGAAGTCTTCTAACATTCTATTTAAAGAGATAAGATGATCTTTCATTTCTTAATGCACATTATCTGCCCTAGATCATACTCTTATTAAGAAAAATTGACACATTGGTATTTTGATTGAATATTGACATAGTGAACCTGAGACACACTAGTCTAATTCCCAGAGCATTTGAAGGCTAAATGAGGACAGTAGAGCCAGGTCATTTTAAAACTGACTTTTCTCAGCATTTGTGAAGCATGAGACTATACCAGATCCACTTCTGTAGGAATTAATGTAATGTGACATGTCTGACTATCAGAGGCTTTATAGTTCTTCCACATTGTTCAATGGTGCCATCAGAGGATTGCTGTCAGTTCTGCTATAGTTCTCCTTTTTAATTTTTTTTTTACTGTTGCAAGGAAGGATGAATTCTAGCATCAGTCACTGAATTGTTTATGTAGTCTCATGACTTAAATATGCTGCAGTTTCCCTTCTTTTTCCCACATGCATGTGGTAGCACCATGTTACCAAGATCAACAATGCATGCAAATTATTTATTTGCTGATATTTCTGTGCTTGTGGATTAAGTCTGTCTTCTGCCATTAGAAGCTTTTTTACTTAATCATATAAGAAAAAACCCCTTTTATTTAATTTTTCTTTAATGCTGGGGAAGGATGATAAGACAAGAAGGCAAATTATTTTTAAAGACAGTTCTCAGCAGTGGAATTTAATTTTCATTGTGACCTTAAAATACTTAGAAGTTAAAATAAAGGCTGACTTTTTCTGTATGAAACAATTCATAAATCATTAACTATTTCCTCTGTTTTCAAGGGATATAACACCAATAGTATAACACTGTCTCTGTATGTATTTCAAATATGAATAATGGATTATTATGAAGAATATTTTGTGGAATTGTTTTTTCATGTCTCAAGTTGTCATAAGTAAGTTTTCATAAAACAAAAGGAAGCCTTTAGATGCTTATCTACATATATATCTACATGTATTATACATTGGGTGTAGCAAAGACTTTTACATATTAAAAGGAGGGATTACAGAAATATTTTGGAGTTTGAGAGAATAGATGAATTTCAGACTGCCCTATTGGAACTGTTGGTGTATAATTTAACAGTAAACTACTAATTGAATGGCTGGGTTTCAAGGTGATGGGAAGAGAATAAACTGTTACCCATTAGCTTGTTCAGTCATTGTAACTTTATAATTAGAGAGAAGGAGAAGCTTAAATAGTTCAGTCATAACTCCAAGTTCCTTTTGCGGTGTAAAGATACAGCAACTGTCTTCTGCGTTGAACTTACACTTGGGAAAGAATTTGTGTTAGATCATTGCAGCGCAATGTTCTTGGTGGAAAAAGCGCAGACTCCAAGACAGTACTTTAAAAAAATTACTTATTTTTGAAAGAATTTACAGGTATTAGCAAGTTAGTATTGCTTCAAGGAAACTTGAAATGGTTGATATGAAAACAGCTTGTGATAAGAAAGAGTTTGTTGGTGAGCAGGCATGGGATGGTAGGCTTTATTACTACATGCTTTTGCACTACTTGCACACGTAAAAACTTCCCATTTTAAAGGCTTTGGGAAATAAATACTTGTGTGAAATGAATTATGCAGAAATTCTGCTGTGTTGGTTAAGAATACTTACCTTTTTGCTTATGCCATCTGCTCTCTCCTGCTGGATTTGTTTTTCACAGAGTAGCGCTATTTTTTCAACACTCTTAAAAGTTGTGTTGAGATGAACAACAACAGTATTACCTCAAGTACATGGTTCTTCCTGCTGTGAATCCAAATAAAGCTGACTTCTTTTATATGCCAATACTGCTCCTTGTTCCATAGTTCAGAAAAAAGCCCAAAACTTAATTTAAAAAATGTAGTGCTCTTGATACAACTGTATGATGTACTCAACATAAATTCTTGGATTTGCTTTGAGAATACATTGTCAGTTCAAGGCTTCTGTGCATGAAGATTACTTAAGCAAATACCAAGCAACAGATATTTGTATTCTCTGATTTCTCAGGTGCCCCAGGGTATCTATAACTACTGCTAAAGTCATTTTTGTTCCACTTATACAGTGCTTATAATAAAACAGCATAGTAGTTCATGTAGAAGCGTAAGTGATCATCTTTGGGCTGCAAAGCTTGTTGAATTGATTTGTGCAACTAAGGCACTGAGATAAACTGTCTTATTGACATAAGCTCTTGTAATTTTACTTCAGAATTGTTCTGATGCTGTCAGAAGGTCTTTTTTGGTTTTTTTTCTTTCTGGTTAGGTCTGATGTAGTCTCATAAATAAACAAGGATGAATTCTAGCAGGCTTGCAGAGTCATGTCTACTTTTGACTTGCGTGATAACTGGGATTAAAAAATATTTTCCACTTTCACACATTTCTACAAACCTCTGGCCTCTGTGTCAGCCCTGTTTATTATTTGTACTATTGTCCTCCATGGGGATTTTGCAAATTTGACTGGCAAATAATTTAACTCTGTAGGTGGAATGTGAAGAGTTCTCTCAGTAGATCTAACTAACATATTTGTGGTTGTCTGGTTTATTCTGCAATGCAAATAAGAGTCTAAAAGTACACCATATTTTTATAATTGAGAAAAATAAAATTTTGAGGGCCTTCCTCAACAAGGAAAGCAGTACTATCTTTATGTAAATTTTGTAGGAGATTCTTAAATCCCTCATTTAAATACACAGATAGTAGAAATGATCCTAGGCCTGAATAGAATTGAGGTCTCCAAAGATTTGGGCTCTGCAGTTTTGAGTTGAACTATTGCTGGATATAACTCTTTATTAGTGGTGTGGTACTGTATTGGCCTTTCTTTATCTTTTCTCTAGAGCTGCAGAACTTCAACATAACTCTCTCAATTAACTCTGTATTCAGCGAAATCAGATTTTCCATTGTTTTTTAATGCAAAGTGTGTTCTTCCTCTCCTAGCAGGTAAAAGCTTTTAAATCTACCGGTGCTGTGAATTAACACTGCTAGGTTTTGTAACTGTCTTAATGGAAAAGTATAGAGTGATTTCAAGGGGAAAAAAAAAAGGTAAGTTTGGGTGGTTTTGGTCAGAGCCCTGTGATAACTTTAGCAGCTGTGCATGTGGATTGCCCAGTCTTTGATTCAAGCAAGTCCTTGGGCACTCAGTAGAAATGTTATAAACATTTTAGTTTCAGTAAATATCTTATCTTATTGCTTGGATATGTGGTTGAGTATGGGCAAGCAAGATAAATAAACTTTGATTTTATTAAAAAAGTCTGTTCAAACATGTATTTCTGTGTTATCACACAATTCCTTAGGCATAATTCCATGGTGCATTGGCAATGTCAATTTAGAGGTTTTCCATTCCCAGTTTACACTATTCTTGTTCCTGTAGCCACGCTTCAGCATGGTACCCCCTCAAAGCACAGCTTCCTGTTAGCTTAAACTGATTTACGACTGTGCTGCCATCAAAAGAGGTAGCTTTGTGTGTCCTTCCTTCCAGCACCAGTCCGTGTGCTCCAGGAACCCAGCTCCTGTTCTAGTAGTGAGTGAACAGCCATGGAGTGGGTGGGATCACCTGGAAGCCTGGTTGCAGAGGAAGTTTTGGTGGGGTCATGCTCTCAGCCAAATGGTCACGTTGATTCATTGTCTATGTGGGTGCATGATGGCATGGAACTGCTGACGTACAGCTGGAGCAGTGTCCGCAGACAGGAGTGGAGAGAGAAGAGTGGGTGTATAGATCCTTATGCATAACCAGTTGAAATAAGCTGTGATCAGCTTTAGACCTCTAGGAAACCACATCTTCAGCTGTACTGATATACGTATTTACAGAGTCATTCTGTGAACTTTAATAGCAAAATGACCTGGGTTACTGTGGATCAGCACACTGAAACCATTCACATATGCCCCTTGTACAAGTAAGCTGAGAGTGCTGGTGAGACAGCCTGTGATGGCCTGGAGATGGGAACAGAAGCTGCAAAGTAGGTGAGATAAGGGGCTAACTTCTCAAGTTGGCCTTGCTGGCTAAAACTTACAGGGCAAAATGGCCTTATGCCATTTGCTGCCTGTCTCTGAAACGTGGCTTTCTATTTCAGGTGTAAAAGAAACTTATCTGAAGGTGTCTTCTACTATCTGATAAGTTTAAGTGGTATGAGAATAAGGAATCTCTAGGAAAAAAAAATACACCCTTTTGTTCTGTGCTTTATCTGAATTGTATCCATGTTGAAGGGAAAGCAATTTTTAAAAGGAAAGTCAGCATTAATGAGCATCCCTTGATGAAGAAGGTATCTGTGAAGAGCTGTTAAATAACTCATAGGACAATGCTAGTGTCATAGTGGATTGGCAGTGAGTTATCTAAGAAATACTAATTGTATTCATGAACATTCCTGACAAGAGCAAACTGGGAGTATGTACCATAATCACTGTGAACAATGAGGCAGTTCAGAGGTTCGACATTTTCATGTTTGATTGCATCTGTCCATCAAAGAATGCTTTCATGTAGAATTAGGCAGAAATAGATCTCATTAAACAAGACGAGTTAGACTAAAGGTGTAAGAAACACCTTGCCGGATTCTGAAACCAAATGATTGGTTAGAAGTTGGCAAGAATCTATTCCTGATGTTACTTTGTTAATTGATATCAAGGTTAAACAGTGTGGATTGAGTCAGGAGTACTTTTAGCTAAAGTAATGGCCAAGTCTTTCTAGCCTGCTTAATTTGCAACCCTTGAGACATTGTACTAGTTGTGTTAGTGGAAGTCAATGAAGGAGAGATTATTAAGGTTGGGGGAAAAAGTTGACTGAAGGAAGCCTTCATGTTCCCAAAGTTTAGAAACTGTAGCAGACAAAGATATTTTTTAACAGTAGAGGGAAGAAGTAGGAACCAAAAGCAGATCCTTTCCAGCCTGTTCAGTTGTATCGGAATGCTTGGGCGTTACTGGTTGATCTGTGGTGAGGATGGAATTATGCTTGTTTCCTGAATTGTACCATTTTGTGAGGCTTTTTCTAAAATAGAGCTGGTGGGCTTTAGGGAAATTCTCCTAAGGTCTATATTTAAGAGACTTGATGCAGATGTAGGAAAGCCAGAAATTCGTGCCAGAAGGATTGGGCAGTTGACTGATGGGAGAGTGAACCAAATCTTGTTCAAAGAAAATTTTTCTCTTCTGTACAATGTCTTCCAACTGAAGTGGGGACAGTGCCAGTTTAGGAAAGAAAGTGAAACTGAGAAGAAAAGCATTTTTTATTTAAGTAGTGATGTCAAGATTAAACTTAAATTCCAGACAATGCATATTTCTGCTGTACTGTTTATCTGTGATAACAGAGCTTGTAAGTTTTTGGGTTTTTTCCTATAGAGCTTCATCTCCAGTTCAGCTGTTTTATAATTGATTACAACATTTGTCACTTCATTACTCCTAGTGATGATTACTTGTGTGAGTTGCATTGCTCCAACAGATGTCTTCTCTGTGCCTGACATCTTCAAACAGTTGGTGTCAGGTACCTGTTTGCTGTTTGGGTATGCAACTGAGTGAAAGCTTGTAACACCTCTTTTGAAAACACACAGGCTTGTCAACCCTTTCATATGTTTTTACTGTACTTTAAAGCACTGTGAATGAAGAAAAAGAACCTGAGTATAATTGTGTTAAATACACTAAATAGCCTGGAAGTATCAGAAAAGGTTTTTTTTCCTTCTGTTGGATTCAGGCTATGAACGATGATTTTAAATTTACCTCCCTGCCACCCACCCCCCCCCANNNCCCACCCCCCCCCCAAAATGTTAAGTGATCAGTGGAAAAATATAGCTAGGTACAAAACAAATGTGCAGGAATAAACACAATTATTTATTTTATTTAGTAATTATAACTGTCTTTAAGTCTCTTCTGTTTAACAGTTTTTCTTCATTGTTGTTGGGAAACTTTTGGTCACTTTTATTATTTTTCACTATAGAATGATTAGCATGATGGCTAGAAAATACAAAATGCTTGACCATAAGTTGGGCCATCAATACAACTCTGTCAACTAACAAGAATTTTATTTCCTTTCTGGGTTTTTGATTCGTATTTGATCTTGTGTAGGGAGTAATTAATATTGTAAGACATTTTTTCTTTGAAAAAAGGATCGTAATAGTGTGTACTATTGCAGTCTTAAATTGTAGTTTCCCATGTTAACAAGTTTTTTTCATGTTTCCACTTGCTCATATAGATCAAATAGGTCATTTGGAGAAACTGCCTGTTATCTAAGATTGTGAGCAGAGAGGATTGAAAATGCTGTGCACTGCAGGTCAGGGAATTAATCTGCAGTGGAGAACTGTGGGGAGGAAAGCTGGCTCCACGCCAACTCAGCACTGAATGTGTTGGGGATGCGGGATGCTTGCACTCTGCAGTAGGGGAAGGCAAAGTGAAGGTGGCAGTGTCACAATTACCTTGCCTATGTTCTGTTCGTGGCCTCAGTTGCAAAGCAGCTTTGGAGCAATACGAAGAAGGTGCTGCCAAATCTGTGCCAGGCTGAAGTTCTTTCATGCCTGGGAAACCTTGAAGTACATTTTAGGGTAGTTTGGAGATCACTGTACCATGGTAGGAAGGCAGTTGCCTGGTACTGGTGGAGGAGAAAGCCCATTTTATGTTTATTGCAGCAGATATCCATGTTCAAAGCAAATGTCTCATTCTTCTGTTGCTATGAAACTATGTAAAAGGGGATGTTAGTGTACTCATGTACTGGGTTATTTTTTAATGTCTTTTAATAGAAAACAAACATTTTAGAGTCTCTATAGAAAAGGCTTAAGTATGTATGCACTGCTCTAAGAGCATGTCTGTATCCACAATGTTTATCTAGCAATGTTTTGAGTCACTGTGGACAGAGTTCTTAAGTTATCCCTTACTGATAAGGGGAAGCTTGGCTGAAAAGCTCTGTACTGAGAACAGTCTTTCAGTACAAGTTTGGGTATATTTCATTTCAGTAAAGTCAGTCATGTCTAATATTAGTTAATGGCTTTTTGGTGTGGAGAAGTAAAACTTTTTTTTTCTTATGGTAGTATCAGTAACAGATTTTTGAGGTTTGAAAATGTTCTTTTCTGCAGAGAGGACAATGCCCTGTAACGATGCTGTACTTAACATAGTCTTTCAAGTTGGTCTTAGTTATAAACAGCCTTTCTGTAAAGGGGGGATTCCTCTTTTATTTACTGAGAGCTATATTTGGGCGGATAGTAAGAAAAGAGGGAAACAAATTCCACAATTAGGTCTTTGTGTTAGAGACAGGACAGATGTAAGTTAAGTTTAAATGTAATTTTTCAAAAGAGTGCACACTGGCTTAGTGAAAAATGTCATTTTAGCCAATAAATAAGTACTATGTCTTTGTTAAAGAACCATTTTTATTGGAAGCTGTGGTCAAATATCTGTAACCTCTTTTGTTTCAAAATTGGTGTTCCAGTGTTCAACACTTCATTTGTAACAATCATTCCACTTGGGGATACGTAATTATTCAGTGTATGCATAACAAATTTTGAATATATGCAGGAGGTAAGATCAAAATTTCCATTAATAAATCTGTGATATTTGAAGTGTTTAGTGCCCTCATGAAGGGTACACCAGCAAGACAGTTCAAGAAAAGAAGCTTTGACATTGCAGTTCAACACGAACTGCAACAATCATTGCTGGGCTGGTGTGATACAGCACTTAAGTTGCCTTTAATTCTTGATGAATTTTGGTACTGCTCTATAGTGGGCTAGGTTAAACTAGGATCTACTGCCCAAAATTCATACACAGCAAGTGTATGTTACAATCCCAAGTTACTTTTAGGAAGTGGAGCATCTAGGAGTTGGCAGTGGGAAACAGTCAAATAGCTGATCGGGCAAGAAAGAGAGACGGAAAGCATGGCCTTTGGGACCTGTGCAAGATGGGCTGGAGGGAAAGTGGTGGAACTTATTGCTGTCTGGAGAGAGACTTTGGATCTGTGATGGGTAAAACAGTCACCTGTAGAGACCCTGCTGGGTTGTGAAGCCAGGACTTTTGGGTGTCCTTTGAAATCCTGTTACTTAAATCAGAGAGTAAGTTACCTTACTATTGGTTTCTTCTGTTAATGCAAGTAACCCATAAAAACCTACTAGCTAATTGCTGTAATTACAACAAAATCTTGCTTTATGTTTGGCCTTAATTTGTGCTTATCAGTTGGTTCCATTTGCCATAAATGTGGTGTTGGAGGAAGTCTGCAACTTAATGTTAAGAGACAAAAAAAAATGAAAAATGTGAAGGATATATTTAAATGGAGAGGCTAAAATACCATCTATTAAGCTCACGATGATACCATCAGAGACTGTTACCTGGGCTAGATTTTACTGTTAATTCAAAAAATGGATATTGGAGGTACTGAACAACACAGGAAGTTATCTTGCAAAAGACCTCAAGCAGGTCATGTTAAATTTAATAACATGGAAGAGCAACATAGATTTTATCAAGGACATGTATGAAAGGGTAGATAAGCCTCCCTTTTGTTGATCTAAACATATGTTTTGAAGCATAAGTAAGACGAAGTTACTGGCTTCTCTTTTTGTACCCAGTTGGAAAGCTAATGCGGCAGTTGCTGTTAGCTTTATGCTGTGATTATTGAATATATGGCCAATTACTGCTGGGCCAAAAATAAACCAACTTTTTGTCCTCTACTGTGGCTGACTATATACATTATCTCACTACCACTCATCTTTCCTATCAAAATAAAATATAAGTGCTCTCCGTTACATGAAACACTGAGCTCTGTTTTCCAGGAAATGAGGAACTTGGAGTAAATCCCAAAGCAGGATTTCTGCAGCAGCTGCCCGTTGTGCTGGTGGAGAACCTAAACAGAGCAGCTGAAACAAAACTGTGCTCATCCTGGTGTGCAAATGAACCAAAAGATAACAGATAAAGCCACCGAAGGATACATTAAAATCCAGAGGCTTTTATGTAGAAAGATGGATCAAGTGAAAGATTTACTACTTCAATTCCAACTAATTGATTTCTGTTGCTTAAATTAGAGCAAAACCTCAATGCTACCATATATCTGAACCCATTCGTTCTTAGCTTACAAAGCAGAATACTGTAATTAACTAAATTGAATGTTTCTTGAAGCTCTTTTAAAGAAAAGACTAATTTGCTTACAATGCATTGGATAGTCTGTCTAAATTGGCTGGCATCCTTCCAATTTCAAAGCAGCTGAGATTTGAAATCATTGTAGGAGCAAGTATTCCAGATTTCCTCTTTAGGTTATTCTGCCTGGGGTGTCATAAGGAGGAATGGAAGAGGGAACAAAAGTGATGGAGAACTGGTTGTTTTTGTTTGTTTTTTTTTTTGTTGGTAGAAGGATAAAATAAGCCTTGTAGAAAATCCGAGAATTTGGGAAATTGCACATCTTGAAACAGCAAAAACAATTCAGCTTGTAGAAATCTTTCAGCATTTATACTGTAAATGGCAAAGTACCATCAACTGTTCCTTCCTTAATCTTCCAGTATCACCAACAGAATATGCAGGAAAAGATGCTCATCATCTTAATTGGCTTTTTCAGTTAACATTTTAAGAGAATGACCAGCTGCCTATGTGAAGCCAGGTAACTCTTTCCAAACAACTGCTACTAATACAGAGATTGAGCTATTGTGATTTATCCCCACTGGGAAGTGTATATTAAAATTCAAATTACCTATGGTTTAACTTACTAGTACTGCAAAAATTACAAATAACTTTGTGGGTTTTTTTTTTTAAACTGACTCAGGAAGCTTGGCATACATGGAGATGTGTTGGTAGATCTTGGGTGCTCTGGCACAGAAGCTTCTAGAGATTATAGGAATATTGAAGAAATGAGGAAGAATATTAAATGTCATTTAGGTGGTAAACAAATGATACACTGAAAAATTAATATTATACGTGCTTTGTAAAAAGTTTGATTATATACTATGACCTTCACTTGCAATATTTGATTTAAGTGCATTAAGGTTCAAAATTTCATGGTGCTTATAGTAATAATTATGTCATGAGATGATTTAGACAGAATCTTAGCACTTTTTTTACAGCTATAATGGTTAGAAAAACAGAACAGTTGCTTGGCCAGCTGAGTCCTGTTGCTCTTCTGTTTGCATAAAATGTTCCTTGATACATCAGGAATTTTTGGTATGTATGCAGGTGATTATAAAAGGGGAATTCAGTCTGCCTTGTAGCTTCTGTAAAAAAAATTGCATTGAAAAATAATGTATTAAAGTAAAAAAAAAAGTAGAGAGGAAAGCTGTTTCAATATGGGCCTCATCTTATTCTGTGTAGCTTTTTAGAAAAAGAGATTGAATATTGTGTTATCCCATATTCAAGTTTGGCACGTAAAATAAATTGGAATATTATGTCCTAAAATGAAATGGAATTGGTTTATTTAAAATACGATATCAGATTCAAATATAATTCTTCTCAGAGTTCCCTGCCTTAATATTTCTTTGTGTTTCCTGCAGCTTTTGTAAAATTTAACTGGTAGGATTACTTTTTAGCACTGTATCTCTCCAATGCTAAAAGATCTTTGCAAACTTTTATTAATTCCCTGAAAACAGGAATCTGGCTTTTTCATCCTAATGTGCCAACCTGTATTGCTTTGGTGATAAAGTGGGAGCTACAGGCAGAGCACCTGATCTCAAAATAGATCAGTAATAAGTGATTTGAATTGCATTGTGAGTCACTCGTGTCCTTCTACAATTTAAATGCTTTAAATCCTGTTTCATTCTTTGCTCTGTAACTTTGGGTAAGAACTAAGTGGTCTAGGAATTGATTTCCTGATTGGACCTACATTCAAAATATTTTGGTTCCCCAGCTAGATCTAGCTAAATAACGATGAGAGAAGTATACTCGATACCAGGAATCAAGAAAAGGAAGGAAGATAGGAAACTTGCAGTTAGTCGGCTTTTTCTCACCCTAAAGTATCATACTAATTTGCACATGATTCCTTGACTGTGTCTCCATTTTTATCCTGGAGAGGGGAGGTGGTGGCAGTCCGGCTTGTTCTTCAACCAGTGGTTCAGGACGGCGGTGCCAAAACAGGGTGTGGTCATCTTTGCTCTGTGTCTTCTTCCAGGATTTGAACTTAAGTTCCCCTTGTCGTTACGCCTGGGATTGTTGTGAGGTTGGTTTTTCCCTCAGTTTCTGCAGTGGGCATCTCTTTGAATTCCTAGGGGTTCAAATGCCCCACTAATCCTGGCAGTACGTTATATGCAGCAGAGTGAGGGGTGCATCTCTAAAATTAAGTATTTTATATGTTGGTGAATCTGGCTTTGTTTTCTTGTCTCTTCTCATACTGCTGGCCACGGTCTGTGTTGTGATGTCAGGGAGGACCTACAAAGCATTTGGTTTTCAAATTTGTTTCCAGAGAACATGGTTGAATATTGTGTGTACCAGTGTGTTTTAAATGTATGGGGTGTTGTTTGTTTTTAACAACTTTATTGAAATGAAATGTGTTATCTCATGACAGACTTGCAAAAAATACATCTATGTAAAAATGTTTTAATTGTTAAAATGTAAAGAACCTTATATCAATGTGTAATAAATATTGCCAATGATTTATTTATTTAATTTGGATGAAGACAACTGTGATTACAGCATTAACGTTAAGAATATTATGTGGCAAGAGCAGTTACAGCAGTCTGCACTGAAAGTACAGAAAACGTGAATCACTTTTTGTACCTAAAGCAGGTTTTGTCTTTCTCCCTGGGAAACATACCAAAGGGGCAGGTTTCTTCAAAATTCCTGTTTTGTATTTTTTTAAATGCAGATAATAAAATAAACAGTTAAGTGTAAACTTAAAGCAATTCTGTCTGTTAAACAGTTCTATACAGACAGATTTGTTTTTATTTGTTTGAAAAATATTTTAAACAGAACATGAATTCTGTAAATAGTGGAAGAAGCATGAGACAGACAAAACATCTCTAATGAAAGCACTCAGCCTTTTTCATGCCTTGAATCTACCTTTATTATGTTAATCAAATTCCAAGCAGCTCCCAGCAGGGGTATGTGAAAATTATCTTTTCAAATGAATGAATACAGATTATTTACTGCACATCAAGAAGCTGGTTATAGGTCTTTGATCTTTGTCCTGGTGCAGCTGTAGATCAGAGCAGTTATTAAGACACTCTAACTTGTACAGTGGCCCCTTATCCTCCTGGGTGGCCGACCGGTGAGACGGCAGGCAGGTGTGCTAGCCCTTGCCCACTGGGCACTCAAGTGTGGAAACTACCTGCTTTTAGATTCCCAGGATGAGTTTATTCAACCCCAATGGTCCCAATATAACTCAATTTCGAACATCCCCAGGGTACTCTGTCAGGTGTTCTTTTGGGGAAGAATGAAGTGCATATCTGCACTTTGGGAATGCTGAGAGGAAATAAGAAAAATCTAATTCACTTCTACTTGTAGTTTGTTTATTGATATTTTACAGATAGCTGGAGGTAACGAGCTCTTTAAATCATGCTTCCTCATCAGAAGTCCCACTAAAGTAGTCAAAGTGCAGTGAATCTGAGAAACAGTCTCTAAGAAAACTAGAAAAAGTGAAGTTTCCCACTCTTCTTTCTATGCAATATCCTCTTTTTCTGTGTGTGTGATGACCATAAGAGTTAAATACTGCATTTTCGATCTTAATTAGTTGGTGCCTCACTAATAAATTCAATTAAAAGTTAGGAAAAAAAATTGTGGGATTCCTGTGGGAACAGTATATATGCTATCCTATATCTTGCTTCAGGATAATGTTTTGAACATCATAAATCAAATCATGGATGAATGCATTCCACATGAACGGGCCAACCGAGACTTTTGTGTTAAGTTTCCAGAGGAAATACGCCATGACAACCTTGCAGGACAGCTTTGGTTTGGAGCAGAAGTAAGTCTCTCATGTTTCTGTTACTTGGGGTTAATGAACAATTTCTTTTGGTGGCATAAATCCAGAAGTTTAAAGTAAATCTGTAGACTTTTCTGAAAATGGTACATATAATTACAAAGCAAAGACCAGACCATTGGGAACTTGCTCCAGGTGCTCAGTGGAAGTGGATTCTTTAACTATGGTTTTGGTATTGTTTGGGCAAACAGCATACCAGTTTATTTTCATAACTGCCTGCTGTCATTTTGACCACCTTTTAAAAACTGTTCTTTTGTGAATAAGCATCTGATTAATATTTTTTTATTCTGGTGGGCCATCTCACATCTCATGCTTTAAAGATTGTGGAAACAAATAAAGATATAAAAGGGAATTTTATCAGGATAAAAGCTTATCTCCAGCAAATATAAGTGCATGCTGTCACTTTAATGGTGATATTATGCTATAACTCATATTAAACATATCTAACTTTGAGCTGACATTTGTTGCAAATAATTCACTTGTTTCATGTGTGTGCTAAAAACACAATGGTTTCTGTGCAAAACACTGAAGTCCACTTCTCTTACCTGGCTTGTCTCAAACACCTGCTTCTACAGCAACCTGTAGGAACAAGGGATTTTTCTAGTGAATAAGCTTTAATTGTTTTAACCAAGGAAAGCCTGAAGTGTCAGAAAATGTGATATGTAAGATACTTATTTGTTAGTACTGATGTCTGGCTAAAAAAAAATCATTGTGGCATCTTTAATAACTTAGTGCCTTCAAGTCTGCGGGCCTGAAGGTGACTAAGCACCATGGATTTCTTGCGGGGGGGATGTAATCTAGACATCCCACCACACAACAGTGTGTTGTATTGTTGTTTTCAGCTTTGCCTTTCCTGTATTTGAAGCAATCCTTCGGCTCCTGTTATTCATTCTTTTCCCTACCAGCTCCTCCTTTCTTCTTGAAGTGCGTGTTCTCCATCAATAGTTTTTATCTTGTTCAGTCCAATATGCCTCCTTATGTTCTGTTTCTGAAACTGTCTTTGACAGTTGCTAATTGTAGGCTCCTCTGAATCAGGGAAGTCCTGTGTAGAATTTACAAAATGAATTTGATAATCCTGTCCTCCGCAGAACCAGCAGCAATCATTTTTATTGTCATGTGACCTTCACTGCTGTTGTCCAGGTGACAACATGCTCTGTTTTTAAAATGCTGTGACTCTGACACATTGGCTTAATGGTGCTTCCTTGGTAGCTAGGTAGGAGAAGATGGGGTTATTCTTTCTGTAACTATCCATAATGAATCCCTGTGAATCCTGTTATCCTGTCTTACTCTAAGGGACTAACAAACCAGGATTATAGCAATGAACAAACAGGAAAAATGCCAGCCAATGGAGTAACTTCTCCTTGCATTGTGGGAAATGCTTGAGGGAATCACTGAGACAGCCAGTATCTTTTAGGACAAAAAAAATGTTGCTCTTTATTCACTGTTTGTGTTACACAAGCTAATGTTTTTACTCTTTCCAAATCAAACTTTTCCTGTCTCCAAATCAAACCAACAGGCTGAAGAGACCTGTTGGTATTGGAGAAAGTAACATATGCAGTGATGAAGTAAGGCCAACTCATAGTACTGTAGACACTCTCCGCCTTTAAATCCATGTAGTAGGGAAGACTGTATGGACTGTTATGAATATACACTTATGTGTCCTTGTCAGTGCAATTGCTCTGAGTTATCAGACAGAGTACCTATCAACAGGTAAGACTTGCCCTACCCATATTTTCCCACAAATACTCCTTTAGCTGATAAGAGGCGAGAACATGATCTTCTCTGAGTGCCCTTAAAACACGAATCAGTGCATCAGGCTGCTGAGCAAGGGCTGGGATTGCAGGTCCCCCATAAAGAGCTACAGAAATGCCTCCTATCCAAGGCAGTGCAGGGGAGACGGGATTGACACAGAGCTGCAAATGGAGATTAAAAAAAAGAAAAAAATGTGAGAACTTTGAGACTAGAAAAACCTTATATATTTTCAGTTAGTAAAAATATTTCCATTAATACAGCAAGTATGATTTATATCAGTGCTCGTCTTCTGAACGTATCCCTTTATGGATATGGAATAAAGCGAGCAGCAGAGATTATTAAATAGCTTGTTTTTAATAGCAAAATCTTAAAGTTTTATTAATGTGTTACAGTAAAAATCTATTTTTAATATCTTTCTGAGTTGATTAGAGGGAGTCCATGTATAACTCCTGGGGCAAGGAACTTAAATAGCTGCTTTCCAGAAACTGAAAGGGAAGAATCACTGTTACCTGTTTTTATGTTCTTTCCTATAAAATATATTCACAGCTTCTGTGGGAGGCAGGATACTGGTTTAGCTGGATCCCTGGTCCAGCTAGCCAGTGTGACCAGTTTTGCTGTAAAAAGCATCGCGGTTGCAGAGTTTCTGTTCTTTTTGTACAGAATAGAGTTATTTTAAATAAATCAAGCAGTCCAGCCTGAATCAAACAAGTCCATTGATCATACTTGGCTAGATTCACGCCCCTTTTATGCAAGCAATCCTTGCATAAGTGGAGTATATATCCTACCAATACTTATTGCCTAACTAGTAGAAGAGCTTTAAGTTCTTCTGTTAGCTCTGTGGTTCTAACACTTGAACCTTCCCCTGTTCTCATGTCTCCCTGACTGAGCTGCTCCCTAACCTTTTCTGTGAAGGCTTATGCGTTGGCATATCAGTCTTAAATCTTTCACTTGTTTAATAATTTGCAACAAATTGGGGCTAAGTACTACCCTTGTTCAAGGTATTGAATATCACATCTTGTGCTTTTTTAAACATAACAGTAACTTCGTAAAAATTTTTTCTCTGTTAATCTATTTCATAGTGTTTGGCTGCTGGTTCAATTATTATGAATCGTGAAATTGAGAGTATGGCTATGAGGCCATTGGCCAAGGATCTGACCCGAAGCCTAGAGGAAGTTAGAAATATCATTCGTGACCAGGCCTTAAGGGATTTGAACCTCTACACAGAAAAAATGAAAGATTCACTCAAGCACTTTGACGTCCTTTTTGCTGAATTTGAATTAAGGTAAAAGATCCAAAGTAAATGTGTTGTGAGCATTGGCTTGGCCTACTACAGCTGTTGTGTGGCTTGTTCTGTTCTAGAAATTGGCTGTTTTGTTCTGTTTTCTTTTTCTGGGAAAAGTATGTAATTTTTTTATCATGGTATTTGAATTCTTCAGTAATTTGTTGTATTGTTAGATTTTTTTGCTTCCAGTGTAGCAATAATGAAAAGAAAATTAAAGAGCTTTTTAGCAATCAACATTTGCTCTCTTCAACTAAACTACAATCTTCCATTTGCATACTGGCATATGGCACTTGAGGGAGGTTTTCCAAGACACAAGCAAGCCGTAAATCTCTTCCCTTAATGTTTTCTTTGTCAGAGGAAAGGTGAAAAATAAGAGACATTAAAAAAAGTATGATAAAGTCTAGAGATATGAGGTTTTGGTCTTGTGCTTATAGACAAAAGCAAGATGCAACCAGTGAATTTAAGAAGGCAAATTGAGATCCGATGGAAGAAATGCTTTTACACAAGCCGTAATTAACCGCAGGAACTCACTGATTTAAAAACCTGTGATTGAAAAATGGCTTGGAGGTTATAACAAAAATAAAAATAACTGCCTTCGGGGTGTGAAAAGTAACTGCTTATTGCATCAAAGGTCATGTTGACCAAGTCTTGCATTGTGCTTCAGAATTAAAGCCAGCTTCCTGCGTATCTATTAGATGTTTATGGTGCTAGGCACAGCTGCAGACAGGATACTGGACAAGATTATCTATGGATCTAATATAATAAAGCTATTTCTACCTTCAGCAGAACAGGTTTCTTAGAATTGAGCAGTGTTATAATTTTTTCTTGGGAATAATCTGTGTTCTCTCCCATTACTGTTTGCCCTTCCTTCATATTCTTTTGTATTATTTTACTTAAGCAATTTTTCTGATTCAAAAACCCATCATTATACTGTTACATTGAAAAACATTTTAATTGAAAACATTGGCTAAAAATGTGTTTTTAAGTGTGGCTCTGAGTGCAGACACTGCCAATCAGTAACTGTACTGTGGACAATGATTGTGCCTGTGCAGTTTCAGGCCTGTCCATACCAACTCTCTATATACAGTGTTTTTATTTGCCATCGTTTTGCAAACAGCTTTTTCCCTTCCTGTGTTACCCGTAGTCTACAAATTTAGATTAAGTAATACAGTGACAGAAACCCGCTTACTTTTACCAGTATTTCTTACCTTGTGAATTAGTGCTTTTGCATGTAATTCCGTATAGAAACAAGGCCAACTTTTAAGTCTCCTAAATTGTCTCTGCTGGGTAACTGAATTTCACTAATATAATTTCAGGTAAAACCTTTCTAGAGAAAATGTATGTTTTAGTAGGGTTTTTTCTTCAAGGAAATGCAGAGTAAACTATTCCATCTTCAAGATGCAGCAATAAAAGTCTTTCTAGGACCTGCCTCCCTATGCCACACAGTATGGTATTCTGACTGCTAAATGTGGGTAATTATATTTCTAAATTACTACTGAGTTCCACTGCCTCAATCTGCAATAAGTAAATCAGCTGCATTTCTCATGGATTCTTACACTGTACAATTTTCATAGTGAGTGCTGTCAAAATAAATACAAAATGGTACAGGAAAGGTTAGATTTCTAAGATTATTTGTCCTAGGTTTGTTTTTAGTTAGAATTTGATTTGTTAAAGCATGTAAAATAGTAATATGTTATTTTTAATCTTTGTAGTTATGTGTCGGCCATGGTACCTGTGAAGTCTCCAAAAGAATATTATGTACAGCAAGAGGTAATCGTACTTTTCTGTGAAACTGTGGAGAGGTAAGCATTTTAGTTAAGTACTAAATTTTAATTTTTGTGTTTACTTTCAGTCTGAGCTTTTGCAGAAATACTTAACTGTAGTCTTTAAAAAGCACCATAAAACACCAGGTATTTTGCTTTTCCAGTTAAAAAGCATTAAGCATGCTTGCCAGGCATAAGCCTATGCTTTTTTGTTTTCTAGGGGAAAAAAAAACCCCAAAGTTAATAATCCAACAATAACTATATTGTTGGTATGCCTAGTTATAGATGTGTAAATGAAGACTAAGCATTTAAATAAGCTAAATCTGTTTAAGGCATCAAGACTTAATGGTATTTCATGCAAGAATATGTGGGGAGATGATTCAAATAATCTGTGAACCTCTAGTGATTACCATAAAGAACTTGTAAAGGCTCTTTAAAATCTTAGAGGACTGGAGCTTGACTTTATATGTATGAAGAGATGATGCTAAAAAACCCTAAACAATCCAGCAATTCCTAAGTTCTTTTAGGAGTAGAAGGTGATAAGAGAAATGTGACTTTGTTTGGAATGTACTGTGTTGAACAACTTTTTTTTCCCCCGTGACAGAGTAACTAGCCTAGCAGGTGAGCAGTAGAGGGGAACAGCATGTGAAATACTCAGCTTTAGTGAAGTTTTGAGCAGTGCAACACTTCTCAAAAGGAAACTAGTGAACCGTAGTCGGAGTGGAATTATTAGAGACCAATTGACTGTAAAATGTACTTGGAATAACTATTGGTTTTCTGTCAAATAAGGAGAACTTGTGAAGTAGGAGCCTGGGTATGGTGTGGTCTGAAGGGAGAGAGGTCAGAGAGCATCTGCCGTTTGTTTCAGTGGCCAGTCCAGTCCCAACCATGACAACTTTAATGAATGAAGGAGTACAGAGCACACTGCCACAATCTGTAGATGACACCAAGATCAGAGGTGTTTCAGGCATTTTAAAAGACAGGATTACAACTCAAAATGGTCACAACACGTAGGAGGAATTACGTTCTATCAGTCAGAGCTACTACATAGACACATATTTGTCCAGTAAGAGGAAAAAGATGGTTTCTTATTTGCAGCTTTGGATAGTCTGGCAGTGGACTATAGGAGGGAACAGGGAGTGAGAGTGGGCCATGCACTGATGAGTCTGTCTACTGTTAGTACAAAGCAGTGTTTGCTTTGTGGTTTTTTGCTGTCCACCACCAGCAGTATTGGCAAGACAAGTACTGACAAGGAATAAGAAAAAGTTATTTCAATTATTTTTGGGACTAGTCAGATCTCAGACTAGTGTGCAGTTTTGAGTCTTATCTTAATCTTATGCACTGGTATGGACAAAACTGAGAAGAAATTTGAGGATGTTATGAAACTTAAGAGGATATTAAGAAATTGTAAAGAAACCTGGAAAACATAGCCAAGTGACAAGCCTAAACAAATTAGGTTTTAGTCTAAAAGGGGCTTAAGATATTTGAAATGGTATTAGAGGACAATGAAGTATCCCCCAATTATTAAATCCTTAGACTTCGATAATAGTTGTGGTATAGAACTGGGGTTTTTTTTTGTTTGGTTTGTTAGTTTAGGGGGTGTTGACCTAGATGATTATAGCAAGTTTTATTTGAAAATGAAACCAGATACTTTCCCCTATAACTTTAAAAATGTTTCTTTTAGTTGAAAAACTCTTAAGCACCAATGCTTTTCAGTAACATGCTGAAGCTTGGCATGAAACAGTAAATAAAGAGGGAAAATGGCATAAAAATTACTTTGGTTTTGGATGGTTATAAAAGCTTGAAGTGTTTAAAGATTTTTTTTTAGTAGTACTTTTTAAAGCAAAGACTACAGCAGTCAGTTATATACATAATGTTTTAGATTGTACAAAAAGTACTTCATGAGTTAAATACTGTCAATTTGGTTTGGCTTATAAAATTTCTTTCAATTTTTTTTTCCTATTGAAATGTATTTGAGAGTTTGATGTCTCACTAAATAATGTATTCTTCTGCTTAGAGCCTTAAGGCTTGGATACCTCACTCAAGATATGATAGATGACTATGAACCAGCTTTAATGTTTACAATTCCAAGATTAGCCATTGTATGGTAAGTAATTTTTTTAACTACTCTCCACTCTGCCTCACTTAAAGATTTATTGAAGATTTCGGAACCTTTGTTCAGAATTTGGGCGTATTTTCTTTCACCTGAGTTTGCTTGTACTTTCTTTAACAAAAATCAAAAAAAGGATTATGTTTTGTCTTTTGTTTTAAATCATTACCAGTTTCATGTAGAATATCAAGAGGAAAAGAGAAGGTAGAACTCTAAATATAGAAGGCAGGAACCTGGAATAATTGATCAGTCATCCTCCAGAAAGAAATTAAAAAATTAAAGAATATCAAGTTTATGGAAGGTCACTCTGTCAGAAATATTTTTTGAAAGCACATATCTTGTGTCACTCAAAAATAGTATGACCTAAGGGTACAAGTCTTGAAAACCAAAAAGTCTTCAAGAGGAATTGTGTATTTTTCTTAATGACTCTAGGTTCAAATGGAATTGTCATGACAGACTGCATTGTGACCACTGAGTTAAGCTTAAATGTTTTTCAAGGAAAGTATTAACACATATAACTTATGTGTAGATTTGTGCCCTGTATTGACTACTCAAGACAACTAAATTAAAACTGGTTTTGCTTCATGCAGTTTTTGCAATATTGAACAAATCAGATGCATTTTTCCTAATGAGTCTTCATGATTTAATAAGACAACAGTTTCTCTGGAGTAAAGCCATCGTATTTTTAATATTTTACCATCGTGAATGTTTTGAAGTTAGCTAATGTAAGTAGTATAATTGAGGGAAATAAGAAACCTCAAATCCTGAGTGTAATATGCTTCTCAGGAAATCCCTGTGGCCCATTGTTCCTGTTAAATAGGATATTGTCTATAACTGTCATTCTAAAAATAATAACAGTAATTATCTGATTATCAAAAGACAACAGGAATGTGAGAACTTGGTTTGAAACTGCTGGAAGGCACAATGAAGTCAAATACATCATGCCTAACTGGAAAACCAAGGGCTCTCTGGAAAATAGACCACATCAATCCAAAATTACACAGAAGGACAAGAGGCAGAAAAGTTTAACTGCTTCTAAATATCCAGTGATTGGAACATAAACCACTGCCATGTGAAGTTCCACAGAAACACCACCATCCACATATAGTGTTGCCTGGAAGAAATGCAAGCCTTTTATTTGGACTGTGAAAGGAGAAGCCTTTAAATGCAAGACAGATGCCAACGCAAAGTTGTCATGCTGTTGCTCTGTGTCTTAATGAGAAGGATGGGTCTGGGGCAAGGAGGAGTGCTGGATCCCCTCAATCATCTAATAGCAAAGCTTTAAGGAATATTTTTTCATACTTATTTTTGTCTAAGGTTTCTTTTCAGACATCAGTTTACTATACATGTTATACAGTGTATGTTGCCTAGTATGTTAACAGATGTCAGTAAACTTTGAACCTAGTAGGAGATAGAGGAGATATTAAGACCCACTTTTCCAATTCTTAGTTCTTTCCATGTTACAACTATATTTAAGCTTTGATTCAGAACTCTTTGAAAGAGACTGTTTCATAATTGTGTTTTTTGTAGCACTCTAGCCCACTTCTGGTTGTTTTTTTTAATTTCTTCTGAGAGTTAAACTCTATGGAAAGCAAAACTATACCTGAAAGCCAAAGGTGATTTTGCATCAGTTAGAAGTTCGGTGAGAGCAGCCTCAGGCTTCCACTCAGCAAAGAAGTAACATTTGTTTAGGCAGAACATAGGACATGAGTCAGCAATAACTACTTTGCTTCATGGCAGCCTGCTTGTTGAAGCCCAGAAAGCTTAGAAAAAAAATAACAGTGCGTATCCTTGGTAACAGGATAATTTGACTTAAGCCACCAAAAAAAAGGTGACTTGCAAAAGCAGCAACTCTTCTCTCTTTTCTCCCCTTTCCTGGCTCCTGCCCTCAAAACCCTAGTCCCCAAAGCAATGTTGATCGAGTGTAGTAGTCGAATTTCTTGGACCCTCTGTTACCTTGACAGTTCTGAACTTTCTGATGGTCATCTGTTGTGGTTGACCCTGGCTGGACACCAGGTGCCCACCAAAGCCACTCTACCACTCCCCTCCTCAACTGGACAGGGGAGAGAAAAAAAAAAAAGAGTAACGAAAAGCTCGCTGGGTGTGGTAAGGACATGGAGAGATCATTCACCAATTAAGTCATGGGCAAAACAGACTCGACTTGGGGAAAAAAAATTAATTTAATTTATTACCAATCAAATCAGAGAAGGATAATGAGAAATAAACCCAAATCTTAAAAACATCTTTTCCCCACCACTCCCTTCTTCTCGGGCTTAACTTTACTCCCAAATTCTCTACCTCTTCCACCCAAGCAGTGCAGGGGGACAAGGAATGGGGATTGCGGTCAGTTCATCACACGTTGTTTCTGCTGCTCCTTCCTC
>RSEF01000004.1:88452543-88470029 GCA_003993805.1 Himantopus leucocephalus | reverse complement strand
CTGCAGGGGAATCTCTGCCCTGGCACCTGGAGCACCTCCTCCCCCCTCTACACTGACCTGGATGTCTGCAGTTGTTGCTCTCATATTCCCACTCTTGGCTCTGGCTGCAATTGCAGTTTGGTGGTTTTCCCCTTCTTAAATACGTTATCACAGAGGTGCTATCAGTGTCACTCATGTATTTCCGAGATGATAAACAGAGTGTAAGTGGTCTTTTTTTTTAATACTTTGGTGGGGTTCATACAACTTGTGACACCATTTTTGCTGCTGTGTCTCAGCCTTTGGTGGTCATGCAAGGTGCTTGCTAGTGAACAGCCGGTGAGCGAAAGACATTAACAATCTTGTTAGTCAGGGTCCCCATTACTCTGCGTGTTTTGGATGCAGAGTATCTAGAAAGCTCTCTGAAGCAACATGTAATTTGAGTGTAAGAAAAGGAACATACTTTTGAAATACCTTGGGTTGACTGAGCACTGACTGTAAGGGCAGAAAGGGGAAAATGGCCTGGGAAAAATAAAACCTGTGTAATCTCAAGTATGAGACTGTGTGATCCGTTTGCCTTTGAGAAACATACGTTGTTTTAGCAGCGGGCAGAGGATTAAATGGTTTTAAGCAGAGTGATGCCTGGTATGGGTGGAATCCACTGTGTCAGATACAGTGCACTATGATGCAGCAGCTATGGTGAAGAAAGTGAATTTTGTTTAATCCCTGATTAAATGTTGAATGATGTTGAATCCCTGACAGGTTTGAGCAGTAGTGATTTGGTCAGGAGGAACTATTGAGATTTCTACAGTGACATACATGGAGCCTTTCAGGACCATGAACTAACCTCTTTCAGGGAAATTTCTACAAGTGCTGAGTTGATTTAGAAGCATGGTATTATCAAAATGTGTTTTATGTGATTTAGCAAATGTGTGTTCTTTTTTACCATGTGTTTAATACCAGGTTGTATATATCTTAGAGGTAGAAAAATAGTATCTCAAGAGTCAACTGTCTTAGAAATTATTTAGACTGGAAAGAAAAAGCTATTCACGATCTCTCCCAAGTTAGTGGACTTTCCCCAGCTTACTTGATATTCAGTTTCTTGTTTGTTTTTTAATGGGTCAGCTGCAGCAATGAAATAAATGTATGTTCTTTCTCCTTATGTTTCCATTGCCTTTTCTCCCATGGGGGGGGGGGGGGGGGGGGGGGTNTTCCTGTTAATTTAAATAGCATTTCATTCTAACTCTGGGTGAATAAGACAAAAATAAGATATTAACTTGAGTGTAATTCTAATGTTTGTGCAGTTGCTTTTCAGCCTCCTTATTCAGTAGTTGCTCTGTGCAAAGTGATTTTCATTTTTGTGTGTTTGTGCCTGTGTTTGAATTACAGTGGCCTTGTTGTCTACTCCGAGGGACCATTAAACTTGGACCATAAACCAGAAGACATGTCTGAACTCTTCAGACCTTTTCACACTTTGCTAAGAAAAATAAGGCAAGTAATAAGATGGTTGTAACTGCTTCTCTTCTGAAGTGTTAATTGGAGGCCTAAAAAAGCCACGTAAATGCCGAGAAAAGTGTTTGTTCTGTGTTGTGGTTTAACCCCAGCCAGCAATTAGGACCACACAGTCATGCACTCACTCCACCCCCTGCCCTCACCCCTGCCAGTGGGATGGGGAGAAGAGGGAGAAAGAGAAAAAACTTGAGGGCTGAGCTAAAGACAGTTTAATAGAATGGTAATGGAAGAGAAAATAATAATGGTAAAAGAACATACAAAATGAAGTGATACAACACAAGTTGCTCTCGCCACCTGATGATCGATTGCCTAGCCTGTCCTGAGCAGCGATTGCGGATCCCTGCCCCCCAGCCTACCCCCATTTATATACTGAGCATGATGTCTGTGATATGGAATATTCCTTTGGCCAGCTTGTCCTATCTATATTCCCTCTTAGCTTCTATGGGAAGCTGAAAAAGTCCTTGACTTAATATAAGCATTACTTAGCAACAACTAAAACAATGTGTTATCAACGTTATTCTCATACTAAACCCAAAACACAGCAGCTACTAGGAAGAAAATTAATTCTATCCCATCTGAAACCAGGACACTGTTAACTGTAAACTGCGTTTTCCTCTCATCTGCCTCATATACCCATGAAATAACTAAATGTAGTTTTTAATTTCATGGATGTTTTCTGAAATTTTCATCTCTCTGTGATAGTTTCTTTTTTTTCTGAATATCATTTTATTATACTTCAGATTTTCTTTATGGTTGGATGATGTTTGAAATACTAAAGTTGAGGTTATTTTGGGGAGATCCTGTTTCTAATTAGCATCAGTGTTTCTGTTTAACTAGGCTTATTACATTTTCTCAGTATGTTATGATGCAGTACTCAGGTCATTCTTAATCTAATAGAAATGACTATCCGTTTTTCATATTGTGGATCTGTTTATACAAGATGGATCATTTTATATATACCTCTTTTCACAGTGCTTCAGTATGGGTCACTATTGGAGATGTGGGCTTTGGCTCAACTTATGTATAAAGGGCATTAAAATATTTTTTCTCAGTTGAGGTCTTTTGAAGACTGATTTGTTGCTTTGGAAGAATCAAGCTGTATCTTTAAAGGATCTTTATATCGTTTTGTTGTTGCTGGGTTTTTTTATATTCACCCTTAAGGTATTTTATCTGGGTGTTAAAAAAACTTTAATCTGTAAGCCCTATTATTTTCTTAGAATTCAAATTTATATACCAACTGCAATTTTTTTTTCTTAGAAATGTCTAGAGGTAACTTGGCAGAAGTTTCTTTCATGTGTTTAATTTTCACCTGTTTATTGCCGTCCCTGTATGTCATGATGTCTGTTTGATGTAACAATAGTTTTCATGTGGATAAGTTTATCCAGATTAATCTCCCTTCACCCATTAGAGGGGAGGCATCTCCTGAGGGAGAATGCAAGCTCTCTGAGGGGATAGTTCAGAGGGGATTCTATTTTTGAAGTTAGCTTTTATGAATATCCAGACCACATCCTTTTGTGTCCCTTGAAGATTTCCTGGAATTTCTGTCTAGAAGTGATACAGTTTTATTTTTAGGTACACTAATGAAATTCATAATGAAATCTCAGAATTAAAATTGACAAATCAGCCTGTTTGGGTTTTTTTTGAGTGATTATGGTTTTACAAAACACTGAGTAAAGAAGGACATGAATTGAGGAGCAAAACTTAAGTTAGAGGGGAAAAATATTGTAATGGTAGTGAAGCTTAAAGGGTCCATGAAGTCTACATGTAAATACTTTATTCCTAATATATGGCTATCACAGAAATTTTCACCAGCATTCCACTGGCTGACTAAAGCCGAAAGAATATTTAAAAACTAATAAACTTCTCATAATCTATACTTTCTGCTTGCTCCTTACATTTCACAAAACGGAAAATGAAAATCAATGAAGTCAGTTTATTGCTTAGTCCATTTAATTTTCTGTTACTCTGAGCTTAATGCATGGGTTGAAAACACAGCATTAAAATGCTTGTTGGTTCAATAACTACAATTTTCAATGCAAACTTCAAAAAATGAAAGGACTTTAAGATTTGGTTTTGGAAAAGGTTCTGATGTGCTTTAAAACTTACTCATTCTTTCAAGTGAGCAGTAAGAAATGTGATTTCAGTTGTCTGGCAGGCAAAGTTTGCAAAGTGTTCTTAGTGAGATAGCATCTATCAGAGCAAAAATTTAAACAAGTTAAGATGTAATGTGAAAATTTCTCTCTGGCAGTCTCTGAAGGAACGTCAAGGGACTTGAATATTTGAAAGAACTGGGCTCAGAAAGATCCTTTAGTAATATTCTTGAATGAAAAATACATTGAATGAAAATAACAATGAGATACAAATAAGCATGCCATTCATGTAGGGTAATTATATTACTTTTTAAAGTACCTAAGCTGTCTAGATTTTAACTTTTTGTTATCTCAGATTTTTACCCATGAGGCTACAATTCCTACTCAGTGTGAATGTTCACAGAAACCTATAAGGGAAGATGGAATGAGATATGAGCCTGTCCCCAGCAAAAAGGGAGCATTTTTTCCGGGAGTCTTTCTCCAGTCTCCATCACCAATAGTTATGGCATGAACATAGATTCAGGCACTCTTATGTTAAAATATTTGCATCTTGTATTGCAGTTGTGTGCCTGTTGTAATAATATAGAACAACATCTTGCTGCATAACATGATCACATCCCAGTAAATTTCTCCATAAAGTTCTATGACTTTTTAGCCAACTAAATATTTTAACTCGTGGAATGACAACAAGTATACAGCTGATTATTTTGTAGGATTACAGGTGATTTTTAAGATGTATTGTCCTAAAACATTCCTCCTGTTAAAGGCAGTGATAAGCACTGTATGCGGATCCACATAAATCAGAACTAGCAGAGAAAAATATCTATTGGCTAGGAAAATTTTTGGTGTCCTATTGGTGGCTGGCAACTTTGAAAACAATAGAGATTGTGGAGACTTGCCAAGTAAAAGCAGTAAGGGTTCTTGTTTTGGTAAGGTTTAGTAGCAAACTATGACTTTGAATGTTTTAATATCTAAGCAAGGTGCTTGTGTTTTTTATTTTAGCTATAAAACATCAGCATTGGTATTTTATACATCTACTAATGCATAATTATATAGCAGTGTTATCTCTGTTCCTTTTAAAGTAAGACATTTGAACCATTTCTGCCAAACTACTGTGATCTGCCTAATAAGTATACATCTGTTATATGCATAGATATTTAATTTAGATGCCTGTGACACTGAACATTCTTGTGATAATAGCTTCACTATGTATACATTTGAGGCTGCTACATGGAGATCTTCAGAGTTTAGCAAACTTGGGATTTTGCGGTACTCCTTAATTCTGCCCTTTTTTCAGAGCCCTCTGCTTGCCTTATGCTTGTTTCTGGACCATTACAATTGATGGTGGGGTCCCTATGGATTTCGGTGGTGCAGAATCAAGCAGATTGTGCATCAAGTGGTGCAGAGTCAGAGTATCATACCATTTTAAGGTCACTGCAACCTTTCTGTATCAATGACTAGAAACCAAATGCAGTATACCTGTTGTCACTGTTAAAGAATGGGGGGGGGGGCGACTTGTGAAACTCATATGCTTTTAAAGGGTGCACAGTGATTGGGGGGAAACTGGTTAGTTTTTCCAAGATGGCTCAAACTTTGAGTTGATTTTAAACTTTTTCAGTAAAGGAGTGCCAGTGATATTTGTTATGTATCACTGTTGGTTTCTCAGTATTGATGTATCAGAGCAGGTCTACAGACTTTGGTGTGCTGAACTCAGCTCAGCACTGCAGAAGCAGGAGGATGCAAATTGCATTCCTGTACTGCATCATGTTCTTATGGTGACAGCTCCATAAAGACAGCTGTTTATGCTCTGTTCAGAGCATGAACTGAAGCACAGACTGGCAATAACGACAATGCTGTTCTCTGGAAACAGTTTAAAATTCTAGTCAGAATAGGAGCAAAGTTAATGAAGGAGGCTTGAAGAATGTGTGAGATCAGTGCGCCTGGGTTTTTGTGGCCCTGTCCTCTATTCAGCCGAATTTGTCTTTAAACGGACATCTGGCCTCAGATCTTTGAAGAAGTAATTTCTGCACCCTGGATATTGGCAGTAGAGTAAAATATGTTTATTGGTTTTGCAATAGGCAGAGTAAATTTCTGCTACAGCTTGTAACAAGCAGGAGTACATCTTAAGAACTTGCATTGTTTTTCTGCCAGTGGCTGTAGCCACTGGAAGACAAATGTTCCTCGTAATTTCAAGGCTAGATTCCCTTCCTGTGATGTTGTACCAAAAAGAGTAAAAGCAGGTGCAGCCTCAACATGCACCTCTTCTTAAATTCAGTGTTTTCTAAAGCCTCTGTGAGAAGGAAGTGCAGCACTGCTGTCAGGGTGGATTGCAGAAGCTCTCTTTACCTGTGGTTTCTGAATACTGAAAGCAGAGGGAGAAATTCTTTTTTTTTTTGTACGTGCACGGCACTTGCTTGGATTCAGTGATGAGTTACGGATGCTTCAGCAGAAAGGAAACGAACTGTGGAAGTAGCTACAGCTTGTTTAAACCTTACGGGTTAATAAAGATGCCCGATGTTTAGTTTTAAAATTTCAGTAGTAAGATTTAATGTTTCTTTCCATATACTGGTCGACATTAATTTTAATCTTAATATCTACGTAGGCATTTTAAAACATGCCACGTTCCTAATGTGGTAGTTGGTAGTGAATCCTGTTTAATGTCCAGTGTATCAAAAAGATAACTGTTGGTTTGTCACCTTCCAAGGAAACCTGTATTTAAAACAGCCCAACGACTCTAAGGTTTTTTTTATGCAGAGAAGTGAAGATAGTTGTCCATATCTCTTTTAGAACAAGCTGTATTGTTAATAGCAAAATTTCTGATGTTTGAATTGGGAAAATGAGCATATTCCTTTGAATTTAAAGCAGGATTATTTCTCTACTGAAATAACAGGGCTGGTGGACTACCACATGTAATACAACTGATTATGTGTAGCAACTCTTGCAAGGCATCATGGATCTGTCTCACTTAAGAAGACATGAGGACTGTCAGCTGATTTCATTGTGGTTCTTTTTAATCAAGCTTAATTTACTTATCCTCAATACTGTGCACAATTGTTCTTAAACTTTGAGGTGGTATTATTGGTAGAAACAGAGTTCATTACTCAAGTCAATGAAGCCAGCCAGCATAAAGTAAATATGTATTTCCAGCACTTACTTTACAGTGAATATGGGAGACCTGTACCGAATAGTTCTGAGCAGTCAGGCTTTCTGTGTCTTCAGAAAGGAAGCAGAGCAGATCTGGGCACCCAGACATCCAGGAATCCTAGGCGCTGCCATGCGATGTTCTGGAGACTGAATAAAACCCCAGACTAGAAAGTTGGAAGATTCAATCTTAGATTTTCCCTGGCCTCATTTCATTCCCAGTTATGCTGATGAACTTGGATGTAAAGCAAATTACTTTCAATGTTGCTAGTATAGTCTATATTTGTAGAAGTTGCTAATTCTTATCTCGTGTTTTGAGAAGAGGGTGTGACTGCAGTGTATGGAGAAGCATAGCTGATGCTTAAGCGGTTGACTGTTGATCAATTCCTGACACGCATGTTTTCAACCCTGCAAGAAAAGTTCAGTGAGGATTATTGAACACAAGAATGCCACCTCGATTCAGAAATCCCTGAGCTACAGGCTGCTAGAAGCCAGTAGGATGCACTCAGACAAGTTCATGTGTGCTTATTCTGTTCTTATGCTCTTCCTTAGAGAAGCCTGTTTCTTATAAGAGTTTCTATGTGATGGACCCTGGCCTGACCCAGAAATATCTTAGTTTTTAATATCTTTGCATAGGTGAGGGACAAGTTTAAACCCTTCACTGCTGTGTTTGTGTGCTTACTCTGTTGGGGTTTTTTTAATTAAACCCAACTGTTTCTAACATCCCACATTACTTTGTTTCTGCTTATAAAATCCTACATCACAGCATTTCTGTAAAAACTAACAAACTGAAAATTCATAATACAAAGCCTCATGGCAAAACTCATGTTATTCTATGTTTTCATTGATTACATTGGTATAATTCTTTCAAAAATAAAAATAATAATGCAGCTGGTTTTATGTTGAACTTAAGACTGAACCATTCTCTGTCAGTTTTTTATGGTGATGTTAAAATGCTTAATCTCTTACAGTCACTGATTACATTTTAAATAAAAGATCTGAGTACTGAGATGATATCGTTACATACAGTTTAGACAAAAGAGGAATGTAACGGTATTTTAAAATGTTCTTGTGTGCCAGATAGCAATACTGCTTTATAGCTTTATTAGGTAAGTGGGTCTAACAAAGATTGCCCATTTTCCTTTCTTACTGATTTGTGACTGAAAAAACTGTCAAACTTCAGACTCGAAGATGCATATGGAATGATTTAAAGAAATACTGACTTCTCTAATAGAGAATGTGGAAACAAGTGAAAAGGGGAGGATATGATGGTACAATTGTTTTTATAAGGTACTTCCGTAGGCTTAGAATTTTTCAGGGTCATATAACTCTTCTATAAAAGCATGATTTTTTAGTAAAGATGTTAATTGTATGGAATGTACATAACCATAAAATGTATATTCTATATTTATCCTGACTTAAGCATGCTTATCTAAACTGTTTTCTTTTTCAAAATTGTAGGGTAGCTGATACACAAATCAGATTAGTGATGTATTTTTTTTGTGCAATTTGATCTTTTGTGATATTACTTGGAAAAATATTTGGTGTTTGATTTACCAAATTAAAATGCAAACCGTTGACTGGAAACCATATGTGAGATGTGCTGAATGTGTCTTTGGGTTTTCTGGTCATCTTGTTTAGACTGAAGTTACTGCTTTAAAGAATTTCTTTTAATATGTGCATATTATTATTATGACAGCTGTGTATCACCTGCTAGCCAATGATTTCTAGACTCAGGAGGAATAATGGACTCCTAGCCTCTATTTAAGCAGAAGGTCTTCCTTTTCCCATCCATTGATTTATACTAAAATATACTTGCTGGTCTTTGAAAAAGTTGACAGCAGTTCTTGACAGAGGATATTTCTATATGTGGTTTCTAATTGAGAAGCATAGTGTAAATCAAATGTAGACCTAAAAGTACGTGCTGCTGTGTCTATGGATTTGTTTTAAAGTTACAAAGCACTTGAACATAACAGCCTCAAATAACACTTTTGTTTTAGGTACTTGTGGTCCTAAACTGCAATAGTGAGGACACTTGATAACATTGGGGATGCTTCATGTCTCTAGAAAACATAGTTTAATAAATACCTAAATGTTTGCTTTTAGCACTGGCTGATTCTTAACATCATGCAGAAGCTTAGCTCCGTAATGACTGAGTTACGTGTTTGAGGCAGGAGAGAGCAAACTTCCAATCCCTGTTTCAGTGAACAGGCTTCCAAGACATCAGTGTTGCATAAGTGATATTACTATTTTTAATGGATTCTCCATCTGACAATATAATGGTTTGAAACTTCTGCGGTACTCTTTTGCAGAATAATTTTCAGGATCTAGTATGAAGGATGACAAACCGCTAATCAAAGTCAAATTTGTGAATTAAAAAATTAAAATGACAATATATCTAATTGTGGGTGACACCTTCACTATACGTAGATGGGGAAGGGAGAAGATACATTTTTGGGGTGTTTTGATTTACTTTGGGGCTTCATTGCAAGCATATAGCTTGGTGCCCTGTATTTGCATGAGTAATCTCAAATTCAGGCATCAGCAGTCACACGTACGCTGAATATGAATGCCAAATGTTCCTTGAGTTACAGAGCTGAAACTACTGTGCCCCCAAGTTCTGGATTTCTGTACTAACAGTAAAAGCTTGCTTTAAAATCTGTAACATCAGTGCCTGCTATGATTGTAAATGCAAAGTGATGTGTGTATTTCTTCATTTTCAGGGATCTACTTCAGACATTAACTGAGGATGAACTGCACACACTGGAACGTAACCTCTGCATCTCTCAAGACGTGGATTTTCCTGTCAGAGCAGATGCTGAAGTACCCTCTGTCATTACACCAGGCATAACTGCGACTTTGCCTGCTAAGGAGCTTTCAGCAAAAGCTGAAAACACAGAGGCTGAGCTGGCGTGTTCTATGCAGTATGATGAACAGGAGCTGGAACAGCTGAATAGGATGGTACACAGAGTCGGAGATGAAATGTCTTCTCTGCTTTCCCCTCCAAGCATCTGTCAGTCTCCAGCTCACAGACCTAGCCTAAGAAATAGTTCTAGCACAGAAGCTTCACCAACAAGACACCATCTTGACAATTTAACTGATGATGAGGACAGAGTGTTTTTTATGGATGACCTAGATGGAGCAGGAGAAGCTCTTGCTGGGTTAGATTCAGTAAGTGATACTTTTGCTTGGGTGAATAACCCTTGCCATGATTCAACACAGAACCTGCAATATAGAGATGCTTTGCTGTATGAGAACGGCCATCAGACAGAGGAAACTTTGCTTTTAAAAGATGCTGAAAGTGACTTAAGCAATAATAACAATATTGAAGATAGCAAACAGATGTCTGGCATCTCTGTTCAGAATTCATGTAGCTGTCTAGAAGGTCCAGACTCGCAGGTATACCTCAATGGCTGGGATGCGTATGCTGATGATGCAGAAACAGCAGAAGTGATAGCTCACAGGACAGGGGGAATGAAAATATCTGCTACTGTAATATTCAATCCTAAATCTCCCTCTAGCTCAGAATCCCCAGTAACAACTCCAGAAGCAGCTATTAGTTGTGTTCCTGGATCTGCTAATCCATTAGCAAATGAGGAGGAGGATGAATCCCATAAACTCAGTATAGCTGCCACAAACTGTCTAATTAATTCCTGTGTGTGTTGTGGCAGCTGTGAAGACAGCAGGGAGGACAGTGTTGAAGGTTTAAAGACTAAACATTCTGCAGGAGGTGTTGTAAATGCTTCATACACATTAGTAAAGTCTAAGGAAATGGACCATGTAGATAACTTGGACAACTCAGTCCTTGCACAGGAAACGTTAAAACCTGAAACTTCTGCTTTGTTAGCAGAAAGAGACTTTGGCAGAGAAGAACAAAGACTGCCAATCTCCTCTAAGTGCCTGGCACATTCCTCAGGTTCACAGGTAGGAGCAGAAAATGACTCACAAGGAGAAGCAGAAAGTATCTCAAATCAGCAGAAGTGGGAGAAGAGAAAACAACTATGTGAGAAAAAACTGGATAACAATGAAGATGCTAGTAGTGAAAGGACAGCAAAGGAGGATGTAAAGTCGAGATCTAGTTCAAGGTAAGAGCAACTTGATGTTTTGGTAGTAACTTGCATGTAAATTCCTGAATCCTTGGGCTTTAGTGATTGGTGTATAATTAATGTTGATTTTAAAGAAAATGGTGTGTTGCAGGATTAAGGAATTTTTCAATACACACTTTTTAATGCAAGTAGCTTTTTATTGGACTCCAGCTTTTTTGGAAAACATTTGAGTTGAGAACACCTGAATTTTAATCGTACAATGTCTCTATCATTGAAATCAAGTATAATAATCTTACCAGTTTAATGTAACAGAGTGCATTGCTGCTAAACATTACCTGGGTCATTGCCTCTGTACTGTGCTGTTTTGCAAGAAAAGTGTCTGGCAGATACTAAAATGTTAACTTCTGCATTAGTGCAGAGGATTAAATTGGGACCTAAACACCTTACCTTAGCTTCATTTGAGAGAATGGGGTTGATCTGATCACATTGCCCGTGGGCATGAGTGTATTTGTGAATGTCTGTGTGCTGAAGGAGCCGAATAGACTGCAGAAGCAGCTTTTAAACCTATTGGACCATTTCAGCCAAAGCTGATAGAAGAATAGACATCATGGATTAAGGTTCTACATACTTAATGACAGTAAGGAACTAGATAACAAGGAGACACCATGATAACAGTTGTGTTAAAGAAAATGCTATGCTTCAGCTCAACTTTGATTAGCATTAGGGATCCTACACGCATCAGTAGGAAACCAGACTTCATTTTGTTTTACTGTTTACAGGATAACCTGCTTTGTAGTAAGTAATGTCCTCAGTTTCCCTGAAGTATTGATATCATAAAGCAGAGGGAAGACATTAAATAGAAGTTATTGTTTTCTGTATTTCTGTGACAGCTTTCTTCCTTTGTGCCTTACTGTGTCAGTTCTACAAGTTCGTGTGTGTGATGCAGAATCTCTTTTTGTTATGTGTACAGAGTTCAGGATAATGCAGTAGGGGGTAGCTTGAACCATGAAACAGCAATATGAAGGCTACAGAAATAAACATTTGTTTAATAACATACCAATTGAATTATGAAAATTTTTTACCAGTAGTGGAAAAAGAATCAAGAGTTCTTTGCGCTGGAGTTAATTCCCCTTACAGATAAAACATAACAGTGTGCACAAAACTTGACTTTTGAGAAGGCAATTTTATCTCCTCATTATTCTGAGTATTTGCAATCTTAGGCTTGCAAGTATGATCATATTCAAGGCCTTACAACAGCGTTTCTGAATGGACTTCATTTTAAGAAGTCATTCACAAATCCCTTTGACATTGCAACACTTCAAGTGGAATTTTGCTTAAAAGTAACTACTGTATATTTAATTAGTGTCCTGATAAATCATACATCGTTTACAACACAGACAATTTGTCTACTAATTTTTGCCCTGGGTAGTATGTTAAATAAAATTCATGAGAACAAGTCTGCAAAATATTACAAAATTATATATAAGCTTCTTTTTCAGCCTCCCATGGTTTGTGGATGTAATAACCTCTTTTCCACATGCTTGTCCAGCCTCTGTTAATAATATGTAAAAGCTTTGTATGAGAATTGTCCTTTTACAGACAGTTCTGTAGGTCCATGTTACTCTGTCCTTTTGTTTGCTCTGGACCTGGCTCTTAACAGCGTCATTGAACAGCTCCTAGTTCCTGCCTGGTCTCTCTGTGCCAGTTGTGATTTTGTAGACCTCAGTCACAATTTGCCGATGTGGTTACTTTTTCAGGTTGGAAGAGTCACAGCCTACTTGATCAGAAGTTGTCCATAGGTTTGATCATTCCTTTTGTCTTTCTCTAACCCTTTTCAATTATACTATTTTCTCTTAGCAATAAGTGAATCAGAACTACCTTACTCCAGATATGAGCAAACCATGGATATATGCAGTTGCATAATTATTTTCTGTTGTTTTTCCAATGGCTCCCAATATTTGACTTTGGATTTTTTGCCAAGTGGTGAGCTGATGTTTTTTGAAGTTGTGTGCCAAAGCCCCAAGATCCTGCTTGTGAGCTCAGAGGCTGTCATTCTATATCTGATGCTAAAATTGTTCTCCCTGTGTTTACCAGTTGAATCTCATCTTGCCATTTTATTACCTGTTATGTTATCCAGACTTTAAGATCCTGTGCAGTTCTTCAGTCCGCTCTTGTTATTACTGCCCTGAATAATTTTGCACCAGTAACAAACTTTCAGACCTTATTGCACTCTGCATTTTTGCAGGTCATATGTGAAAATAAAACCCCATGGGCCCTAAAGAACTTCAGCTGTGACATGCCAGTCTTCTGAGAAGTGGTCATTTAACAGCTCCTCCCTATTTGTGGTTAAGAATTATTTATCCATTTTGGGCCCCCTTCTCTTATGCTATAGCTCCTGAAAGCCTTTAGTGCAGTATTTGGAAATCCAGAGGCTGCCAGCCAAATCACCATTCTTCACAAGGTGCTTGACCTGTTCACAGAGCTCCCAAGAGGTTCTCTCTGCACAAGTCATGTTACTTTTTCCCAGGCAGACCTTCACGTTATTGTCTACCTGTTTTAGCTTCTGATACATTCTGTTAAGTTGCTTGGTACGAACATCAGGCTCACAGAACTAGAGTTGTTTGAATCCCCTTGGAGTCCTTTTTATTTTTAGAGACTGCCACCTTTAAACTCCAGGCATCAAGGAAGTTTTAAAGGAGAGGTTAATTATTCATCTGATTGATTCTTGAGTTCTCCTAAAATTCTTGGGTGAATATTTCTGAATAGTTTGTTAACAGGTTAGTGGGTTTTGTCTGTTTCACCATAGTGTCTTCCACAGTTACTTTGATTACATCTAATTCTCTATGTGTTATTTAGTCTGTACTACATCTGTTATTAATTGGCAAATATTCCATCTTTGCAGAAGTGGAGAAATAGGGATGGAAGTATTTTGTTTCTAGATTGTTCCTCCTTTATTTGGAAATGTTCTGATATTAACTTTGGTATAATCTGCAAGAGATGGAGGGGGATGCTGGGGATCTACTAAGTGCTAGAATAAAAAAAATTGTCTGTAGATCCTTAGTTTTCTCATACATACATATCTATATATAGATTTCATTTTTGCCTCTGAATCACTAGTCATGTTATCGTCAACAGAGAGAATTCAGTTACAAAACAGAACTTTGTGGACCTTTTCTTACTCATGCTGCCTGGGTGGTGACTAATCACTGCTTTTCAATGGTATTTTTAAATTGAAAGATCGCATTAGACTTCTGTGACTGCTCCCTATTACATGCTTGTGGATGCCAACTTAACCATAGGGGAAATGTTGGAGGCAGTAGATTATTTTCAGAATGATGGACCCATTAGCTAGAACAATAAGCAATCTAATACATGTGGAATAGCTGCAGGATATGCTCATTCATCAAATTGATAAATGTATTTACTTTCTAGTTACTGTAAGTCACCAACTAGGAGAAGAAAATTTTTTTCCCTTGTCTGAATAAAGCAGCTGTCAAATGTGTATGTTATGACACAAACTGTTTCTTTTAGTAAATGAGTTCTTATGCTATGCAATATGGCATTATTTATAGGTATGATTTCAATGATCCAGTCAGGTTTACTGTAATTAATCCTTTAAGTCTGAAATACATGGTATTTCAGGCTCTCCTCTATATTCAGCCTCAATATTCAGTGGAGTTTAAAATACAGATTAAATACTCTTCTACTTCAGATGTATTTATTGCTCTGGTTTATAAGTCATAGCTGATATTATGTCTTCCTCTGTTATTTGCTTGTAAGTATCTCAAAGACATAAAACACTAAGGGCACCAATAGTCTTGGGAGCAGCATTAACAAGATGCAAATACAAGAAAAGCGGTAACAAAAACATAGTCAGTATCTGATCTGCTGAAGGAATAAGTAAAGGCTGTCATGTAGCAAAACAAACTGTTAAAGGGGGAAATAATGTAACAATAGTACAGAAGATAAAACGATGACAGAGCAGCATTTGGTGTTTTGGGGTAAAAGAAGGACATAAGTTAACTCCAAAACAAAGCTAATCTAAGATCTGTATCTAGCATTCCTTCTTTTTCAACTGGAAGCAAGCTATGCAGTTTTTTAAAATGCTCATTCTGTCATCATATTCGGCGTGCTTTTTCCAAGAAGAAAGAAAATTACAAAGAGTGAAGATCATGTTATTCTGGTGTTTTGGAAATACTTGGCTCTCTGTTCTTTCCAGAGTTGAAGAGTTCTTGTAAAACTGCTAATTCTTCTATATGTTTTATGAAGTTTGGCAGCTTGTTACATATTGTCATTCAGTGCTAGTGTTTTCATGTTTTAGTCTTAAGTACCTGGTTCTGTTGTGTGGTTGTTCATCTACAAACTGACCTTTCAACAGTTCTAGTATAGAAATTAAGTGTAGTTTCTCTCCTTTCCCCTGTGGGTCTATTATGTCTAGCTTAAATTACACTTTTTTTTTCCATTTTCCTTGACCTTAATTTATTTGGTGAGGGTACTTTTGATGAAGCCTCTTAGAGCGCACCTGAGAATTGGCAAAAGAAGCTGAAATTGGTAGTGAGGAGAACTTACCTTCATGCTTTCTGCAAGCTCTACTTGTGTGCATTGGCTGTTAGATGCTGGCGCTGTTTGCATTTATTTGTGGGGGCTTAAAAAATAGACTATTTTGCCATATGCTTTTGCAGTGTAAGGAGGAGGAATGAGGCATCCTTGGAAAAGCATGTTTTGCTGTTTGCTGATCTGTATTGCAATTCTCGAATAAGATGAATAATTTATTTTTCTCTAGCTTGGTATTCAAGTTGTCCCATTTCTTAGTGTTGCAATTTTGTAGTGAAGAATTGTATATAGTGAAAAATTGTATATATTGTAATATATACAATACTCTATATTGTAATATATTCAAAATTTTATTTCCTCAGCTTATTAGAATGACTTTGTAAAAAGGTGAATGCCTGTTTTATACAGTTGGTTTCTAATTTTTATTTTTCTATCTGTATTTTATTTTATTCACTTCTTAGCAACATGTGACCTGTGTTCACATTTTCAGTGCAGCAACTTTACGATAAGTCATTCCACCTCTATAAATGCATGGGGAAGAAGCATTTGTATTTTTCAGGTGACTAGCATTTACTAGTGTAAAAAAACCCAAAACATTTACTAGTAAAAAAAAAAAAACCCAAAACAAAAACAAACCCACACAAATTACCTTTCTAGCTTGACTTTTTGTTTATAGTATTTGATTCTGTAAGTGCTTGTTTATCAAAACTAGATTGACATTGCAATGCAAATTACCTTGATTAAATGTCTTAAATTCATGCTTTTCTTATAATAATCCCATCACAGTAAGACTTAAGAAAATTGTGTGTCTACATTACGAAGTTGTCTTTTCAATAAAAATTAATGGGACAGCTGTGCATGTTCACATAAACAAAAACATGTCTGCTTAGTGTCTTGTATTGATTAGTCTTGTAACTAGCTATTCAGGAGTGAGAAAACTTCTCATCAGCAAGAAGGAAATAGTAGTTGATTGGGAACAAAATATCAGCCTTTCAACTGCAAAACTTCACTTAAGCAATCCTTTATCTGGCTGTTGATTGAAATTCCTTTGTTCCCCTTCTGGTATTCTGTTTCTTTGTGCAATCGGCCAAATTCAAATTCACTATAAATGAGTTTTTTCAATCCCTCCTCCCCTTCTATATTTTTTTGTTAACAATGCAAGTCTCAAATTAAAAGTGGCAGTGTTTGACCTTGTCTGTTGAACACCAGCTTTGTGTGGTATCAGATAACTTGACTGCTGTTACGAAGCCTCAGTGTGCAAATAAAAGGTGTCAGTGTTTTGTACCAGCTTCCATTTTACTAGGTCCATATATCAAATGCAGCAACAGTGAACTGTTAACTCTCAATCTACAGATTCCTGAAATGAGTACAGTAGGTAAAACAGAAGTTTAAAAGCCACTTATTTGAGTGGATTTTGTATAGCTGAGCCGACATGTGAGGCTTTAGAGTTAGCTCTTATGTAGTGTGAGATAGAGAAGAGATGATCTGTGCTAATTAACAAATGTAACACAGAATGTAATTGTAACTCAAGAACATTCATGAAGAAACCATCCCCTGAAACAACCAGAGGTTTAATTAAATATAAGAGAGAGCACACAAACCAAAATTAAGGCAGCTTTCAGTTTGTTTACTTAGAATAGTTACAAAAAATGGCTAACAGCTTTAAATGAAAGATTTGTTAGTTCAGTCTGCCAGTATTCTGTGAAAAGAGGCAGCCACTTCACCCCATGTCACTCTGCTCTGTTGCCTCAAATCTTTATTCTATATTTTTATCGGAAGTGCTGAAGAATTCTATTTTGAGCATGGATGGTGTTTTTATCCCATGCTAGAATGTAATTTTTAAAATAGCACTGTATATGTTTAAGACCTCACAAATGAAACAAACTTTTGCCACTTTACACAGTTTAATCAATCCTATGAATCCTAATCCAACACGGCATTCATTTCAAATTACCACAAGATGCAGTGAAGTTCAGGTCACCTGTGGGCTGGTGTGGGAAGAAAGGGTTAGCTGCTTTTAGCTACAGAATGTGTCTATATGCACATACCTTAGCTTCTTATTGTGCTAATTAACACGTGCTGAGCTACCATCAGCTGACTACTGGGGAGGTCCCAGCTGACTGAAAGTTGGCAAATGTGACACCCATCCACAAGAAGGGCTGGAAGG
>RSEF01000004.1:88399696-88452443 GCA_003993805.1 Himantopus leucocephalus | reverse complement strand
TAAAGGTCCCTTCCAACCTTAACAATTCTATGAGTCTATGATAACAAGAATGATGATTTGGGAAAAGAAGGTCAATTCACCTCAGGATCTACCAGCATCTTAGAAAAGCTGATCGAATCTTCAGGCAGACACTAACAAGAAGAAAATTCTGCAAAGAGGTATCCTGAACCTGTGTGTTCTGAGAATGAATTCTGTATGTCAGGAGTATTTTTTTGTTGTTGCTTTTTTTTTTTAAAAAAAAAAACTATTTAGTATAACACTGAGAAGGTATAAAACAGAGTTATTACTGGATTCCCATTTCTTGGTACTAAATAAAAACAGAATTTCTTACCATAAGAGTTACAGCCTGAATATGAACCAGAAATAAACATTGTAAATAATAAATATTATTTCTGGTACAAAAATTCAATCTCTGGTACACAGGGGTGAGAATAATGTTTACACATTGTAATTGTCTAAACTGCATATCCTTTACTACAACAAACTAACCTCTGTGAGCATGGTTTTGGGTCAAGTGTGTCCAAGCAGTTTACATTGCCAAATGATGACTGACCAGATGGATATCTAATCCTGAAATCAGCAGATGGCTCAGCACGGCCAGGTTTGTGCACAAAGTAAAAGATGGAGTAGTGGAAAATGAAGGCATTTATGAAGCAGTTTAGAATGGCAAACAGTGTTAAGACAAGGCTTAAAAAAAGGTGATGTAGTGGAACTGATGAGAAAAAGTTACGCTGGTAGAGACTGGTTAAAGGTGAAAGAAGATTCAAATGAGGGGGGGGAAAAAAAGTAGGAAAAAGAGGTTTGTAACCTGATCAGACAAGCATCTCTGTCCAGTCCACAAAGTTAGTGCAGCATAGAAAGTGATTTTGTGACTTGGAACAATGTTGACAATAAACACTATCTACTTTTAAGAGAGAGATTTTGATTGGATTTCAAATATATCGGGCAGAGTTTCACAGAAAGCACTGAAGGACAGCAAACCTGACATCTTTTGGAAAAAGTGTTACTACTGAAATCAGCTGGCAGGATTGTTACACTGGAAAAATCTGGAAATGGCAGGAGGTGAGAGATAATAAAAGAAGGTGCTGAGTTTGCTAGTTGTTCTTGTTTCCTGGTTCTGCTGTTCAAAGATTACTTTATTCTGAACAATACGTTTCATCTTTGCAAGACAGCTTCTCCTGCTCAATCATGCTGTGAAATCACATGCTAATGGTTTTTTAATATCATTTAGCTGCCATAAAACAGATAGTAAAAGTACATTTTAGTAGTATGACCATATTGTAAGATTGGATGGGTAAAGGTGATGAGCTATAAAAGAGTAAGCCTTTGTTTAAATGCATGTATCTCTTCATAATGAGCAGAATTAGCAAGGGAAATTATATAAAACGAATGAAAGTTAAGTAGATTTTTGTTCAAGTCTGATAAAATTATTTTCCAGTTGTGACGGCTCTCCTTTCAACTAAAGCAGAGTACACTAGGGATTTATATTCAAATTGGCAATCAGAAATGAGGAACATGAAGGGGTACATTTTCCAAGTGATTAGTGGGAGGTATGCAAACAAATCCTATTATTTCTTAGTGGGATTAGAGCACATACCTTCCATACACTGCTTTGAAGAATTTCCCTTAAGCATTCTTCCAGACTTCTAGCTGCAAAAATAGCTACAATAGTAAATTTGGTAAAAGAAAAGAATTTGGAATGTAGCTGGTTTGAATACCTACCCCGCATACGCCTACAAATCAAAAAAAGCATTAAAAAATCTGCTAGTAACTGTGGAGAAGTAAGGTAAAATAATCCTGACCTATATAATTACATCTGTTTTAACTAAAGATATTTTTTAGGTTTCCCTCTGCATTGTCCAAAGATTTCTGTTGACTGAACATTTGATTTCAGCAGGCACGAATGATTCTTCTGCACTGCCTAGAGCCAGTACAGCTCTGATACCTCTGTTCAAGATCACATATTTTCTTATCTAGTATAACTTAATGTTTTTCAGCTTGTGGAATTTCCAGTTGCTGAGCAGTAAACTGTTACTGAAAGAAAAAATTGGTCTTTCCAAGGTAGTTCTGTAGTGCTCATGAAACTATTTTTAATCTTCTAATCCTAGTTTATGTTGATAATATGATGTAAGATCTAAAATGATGTGTTATTTAAGGCTTTTTGTTAGCCATGGGATGCCAGAGACAACTTGTGTACCATTCATTTAAATTATTCATATCCTTTCACTTAGTAGATAGTGGATTTCCTCTAATGAAGTGTCAGTAGTTTGCCATGGCACTGCTCCTTCCTGCTCATCTGTTGGCTTAAAGCACAAAAATTGAGGTACATATATGGCAGTTATAGGAACTGAGCAAATTTAGGGGTAGGAGTAGGTATATTATCTTCATCGCCTTTACTGAAGAACCAGCTTTCTGCTTTCTCACAGACTTTTTCGTTCCCTTCGGAAGGAAACTTAGCTCAAACTTGTCATGGTATCTCAGCAGTTCTTGAAGCTTATTTATTAGGATGTCTTGGCCTGAAACAAGCAGTGACTTTATGAACTTCTGGTTTGGTTTTTCGTTGTAACATCACACCATACTTAGCAGCGTGGGCATGCTATTCCCTCTATACCCTATGAAAAATGTGAGATCATTTTTTTCCTGAATGTTTAATCTGTATGACATGAATTAAATAGAAGATTTTTATAAAATGTGTGCCTCCTGACTTTGCCAAATTGTCTGTCCTTTTGGGAGGAAAACAGAAGAGGTTTTTATCGTTTTCTGAAGAGAAGAAATGTAACTGCCAGTTTACTCTTATTTCTGTATAATCCATGACAAGCCATGAGTTATCACAGTGCTCTGTTTCTTACCTTTGTTTGCTTCAGCAGTTCATTTTGTCTCCATATGTTTTTTCAGTTCTCAGGATGGCTTACGTGATTCCCCCCTCAGCTCCATCTCCAGCAGTGACTATGAGAGTGTTTCTGTCACTACATGTAGTCTCTCCAGCATATACGCTCTGAGGTAATAACATCACTTCACAGTCAGATTTGACGAATGGTATTGGGTTATGCTTGGTTAAAAATTTTCATTGAATTAACGATCAAGTGACAGCAACACTTCTGAGTATTCCTGAGTATTCTTCCTTTTGAACAGCAGGTGCTTTTTTTTCCTGTTTTCTTCAGTGCTGTGGCAATTGAGAGGCAACTATTTACGGAAAACTTTTAATACATACAGCAATGAATTACATATGTCCGTGATCTCCCTTTTATGTGTCCCTATAGCATTTCTTAAGAGATACTTCAGGTTTTAGCTTGAAAATGACCAAATGTTTGTCTTAGCTAGGTCTTGGCTTTCTAGAAAACATGTTTTTTCCACTTTATTTTGCTTAGTAAAATGAGGGGAGCATTCCAGTTAACAGTAATTTAACTTCCACAGTGTTGTTGACCGACATTCATAAAAATACTAGTTTATATTCTCATCTTCTGAAACTGCCTTAGAGTTTTAACTTTAATTAGTGTTGTTCAGAGCACATAATGAGAATAATAGAGGAATAAAGTTGAGGGCAGAAATGTGAGTTCTTTCTTTCTAAAGTAGAAATGTGAGTTCTTTGCTTTTTTTAGGGTATGCATAACATATGTGTATGTGATATATTGTATACATTATTACTCTGGTACAGGCAGTTTGAAATACAACTGTTTCCATCGAGGTAGATCATCTTCCACTGCTTCTTGTCCTCCCTTTTTATCTGTTTATTGCTGTCCAGCACTTCATTTGAACTTTAGGCATTCCCAATTTTGTCTAGGTTTGGGGATAGTAAGAGGGGGTGAAAAGTTCTTCTCTAGCAGTGGTGGAGGAGTTAGTACATATAACAATAGGTATTTTGTTAGGATGTGCACATCTTCAGGCTCAATTTTTTCAGCATTAAATATTTTTAAAATAAGGGCAGAAAGATGCAACTAAAACTATTTTTCATGGGTTTAATTTTGAAATACATTTCCTTTTGACTGTTCTTCAAACAAAACCCAATTTACCTGCATGCAACAGTTGCCCTCTTCTAAATACTGTATACATCAAAGACTGTTTCGCACAGGGCTGTCTGAACAGACAGTAGAAGTAATCTCAGTTATTCTTCAGGAGTAACTGGAGCAGTGAGAATAAGTCTTCATTAGGTGCACCACCTCTTTTCAAGGCCTGTGCTGCCTTTGTGTTAGTATTGTAGTTGCCACTGTATTGATGCTTGTGTAAATTAGTTCTGTCTTATCCCTTTTTTCAGATTTTTGTTTTGCTTGAAGTTTGATTTATAAGGCAGTATTTGTACATGTGCATTTGTGCTTTTGTCCACTGAACTATAGCATTCTATCATCCCTGGGTTTCATGCAAGAAATCTAAGTTGCCTATTTTTCTGTATCTGATTGATATTACTAGAGATCTAGCTGTTACAGTTTATGGTCCAATAAAAAAAAAATAGCTAAGTGCTTGCTTGACTACACTGATGTGAATTTCCCCATTTTGAAATACTTGCTTTAAAAAAAGTTTAAAGTCCTCTTAACAACTTAATGAAATAAAAGAAGAAAAAGCTCAGAAGTCTGACTGCTTCACAGTAGTATGTTGCTAGTTCTGTGTGCATAGAAATGTAACATTCAGTACAACTATTTGTATTGTATTTTAGAATATGTTATTTTTAAGGGGCTCCCCTGTTGTATTTTGTATTACCTAAACAACAAGCATGTTCCTTGCAAAGGCCATCTCTAGAAAATGTTCTTGTCTGAAATAACTAAGTGCTTCCTGATATCATATGCATATCCAAAATAATACCTAAATTGTTTTTTTGATTATTTCTTTTTTCTCTGAAATACGCCATTTTAATGTACTTAATTTCTTGCTGGTTTCAGTTAACAACAATTAGAAACTTAAATGTAACATTTGCAATTTTTTCTGAAAAATAATTACTGAAGCATTTGTTTCTTGAAATGCATTTATTTGGCCTTTCAATGTCCTGTGAATCATAAGCAATTCCTTGGTGCTGTTAAATAACCAGTACTGAGGCTGAAAGTTGTGTTGTCAGATTGTGGTGTGTTTTGGAAATACCCAAGTGACTTCAAACAATTCTATTCTGGTAGCAAAACCAGCTTAGCCAGAATAGCACAGGGTGTTGAATGAACTGCTAATGTATTAAATAGCATAGTCTGAATGGATTTGAAACAATGAAGTATTATGTGTATGGAATTCTATATATGTATACAGTTATTGTTTTCCAAATGGACAACCAGGGAGAAAATCCCCACTCCTTGGATCCCAGAGCACCATTCAACCCATGGGTCATTGTTTGCTGTTTTTGTTTTTATTGGAAGGAAGAAGCTGTTAGGACTGTAGAAACCATTTGGGACCTGTTAAAGGAGGCTGCTTCAAATCAGCCTGTGATTTACTGCCTTAGACTTTTTCCGTCATCAACCAGTCCCGTGTAATTTTTTGAGCTATATTCATCCCACCTAATTTTAGGCACCAAACTGATATACCTCAATTAGGAGTTTTGCTGCTGTAGGTTCCCTGTTTAGTTAATGGAGAACAGTAGAAACCTTGGTTAAGCGTGTAATTTGTTGAAATGCATCTGCGCCAAAGATTTTTCAGTCCTAAATCAGAACTATGATTGCACACTTTGATTACTGACTGTGCTCACACAGTAATTTTGAAAAACATTTTAAAACCTTGCTCGAGGTTTCTAGAGCACGAATTGGGAAAAAAAAAAGGTACAGAGAGCTACTCAAATGGTTTTGCTAAGGAAAGGTTGATTATTTCATTGGTACCTGATCTGTGTTAGAAGGTTCCTCCTTCTAGTCTGAGATCTGATGGTCAAGAAGTTAAATGTTCAGCCCAGTTCAGAAGATGATTGTTCATTAAGCAGTATCTAGACTTGAGAGTGATCAGTAGTCAACTTTCTCAGCAAAGAATAAATATATTCCATCTATTTCAGAAGGTTTCAGAGAAACTGTTTGTATTCAGACTCACCAGAGTATGCAGATTTTTTTTGTTAAATCAGTGTTACTGTGGAATAATACTGCTGACCTGAGTGAAAATGAGATGTTTATAACTACAGCAGGGAAGTGGCAATTGGTCCATTGTTTATATTAGCTCCAGGAAACAATCCATCCAGTTTTTCATTTTTAATGGCTTCTTTTTCATAAATGTAATTTTTAGAACAATTTTTAATATAACTATACTTTACTGAATTGTAAATAGGCAGCTAATACAATACACTGCTGGAATCTTACCCATTTCAGTGTTGGCAGTAGTAAAGTCAGTAGCTTTTAAAAATAAACTGTTTGGAATTTGTGTGTCAGCTTTCAATGTGTATTAGAATTATTGGGCAAGATCCTGAGAGAGCCATTAATTTGAGTGGAAACCCAAGTAAAGGCCATTCATATGCTAACAGAATGAGATGCCTTGATATGCTTAAAGCCAAGAATGAACTTCTTTGGAAGACTGGAGCTAGAAAATGGCAAGAAAAGTGTTCTTTTGGGAATGTTGAGGGAAAAATAGGTGAGACAACAGAAGAACAAGGTAGTTACAATTAGTTGATTTCAAGCTTCACTGGAGTTTTTGGTGTAAGACAGTGCAAGGGAGGAAGAAACACTGATGAATCTCTATGAAAGCATCTGCCTGCTACAGTACATGGTAAAGCCTACTTCTTCATTTTAACGTTATGATAAGCCAATAAATGACAACTTTAAATATAAATAATAACTTTTAAAACTAACCTGAATAGATGCCTTCCCAGGTCAGCAGTCACTTTTTATTTTAGGTATGTCATTCTGGCTTAGATGTTGGTGGTTTTGGGCATATTTTTCTACAGTTTTAGGCATTTACAAAAATTGCTGGTGAAGTTCTAGCCTATGTTATTTACAGTCTGTAAAAGGAGGTATCTGAAATGTCTCAGCAATTAGAGTGAGATATTTATCTGGCTATTTCTTTTAAATATCTGTATTTGCGTACATGTGGGCAGAGTCGAAGGTCATTGGTTTGCTAGATATAGTTGAAAGGTATCACTTACTTTATTGCATATTTTGAGTATATCCCTGTTGTTATAAACACACATGTGAAACAAGGTAGGGAAGGTTATCTTAGTATATAAATGAGATTAAATTTTGATTACCTGCTTCAGAAATAGAGGGTGTTTTGCAGGAGACTGATTGAAGCTACCTTGCCAGTCAGTTCATAGAATTACAGAATAGCCCAAGTTGGAAGGGACCTCAGAAGATCATCTTGTCCAGCCTGTTATGGGAAGGGCAGCCTAGACGGATTGTCTAGCACCCTGTCCCATTGCATCCTGAAAACCTTCAGTGATGGGGACTCTACCGCATCCCTGGGGAGGTTGTTTCAGTGATTGATTGTTCTTAGCATAAAATATTTCTTATATCAAGATGAAATCTATCCTGTTGTAACTTGTCCTCTCCATGTGGCTCTTTGTGAAGAGAGAGCCTCCATCCTCTTTGTAGCTACCCATTATGTACTGGAATACTGTGATAAGGTCTCCCCTGAGCCTTCTCTCTCTTCAGGGAGAAAAGACCTAACTCCTTTAATCTGTCCTTGTAGGGCAGGTTCTCCATCATCTTTATGGCCCTCCTTTGGACCTTCTCCAGTTTGTCTGTGCCTGTCTTGGAATTGTGGAGACCAGAACCAGACACAGCAGTCCAGGTGTGGCCTGACAAGCACTTGGTAGAGTGGGATGATCACTTGTCTCTGCTAGTAATGCCCCTGTGGATGCAACCCAAGGTCCAATTTGCTTTCATTGCTGCAGCAGTGCTCTGCTGACTCCTGTTCAGCTTGTTGTCCACTACAACCCCAGGTGCCTTTCAGCAAGGCTGCTCCCCACCCACACAGTCATCCCAGCCTGCACTGGGCTCTTTGGTTATGTTGTCCCTGGTGCAGGACCTTGCACTTGTCTTCTGTTAAAGTCCATACTGTTCTTGCTAGCTCACTCTTTCAGCCTGCCCAGGTCTGTCTGTAGGAAGGCTTTCCCTTCTGACGTGTCCAGCTCACCACCCAGTTTGGTATCATCAGCAAACTTTGTCATGGTGCTCTCAGTTCCATCATTCAGATCATTTAGGAAGATGTTGAACTGTGTGGGGCCCAGTATTGATCCCTGCGGGTTCCCACTTGTGACAGGCTGCCATCCTAAGTGAAAACTATTGATCACCGCTCTCTGAGTGTAACCTGTCAGTCACTTTCTTGCCAATCTTGCAGACCAAGGCAAGTTCTTGTGGGTGGACAGTTTCTTACAAAACCAGGTTTTATACTGTGCTTTTTTATCAGTAGAACTCAGTGCCTTGAAGAGGATGTGAGAAGGAAAAATAACTTGGTCATTCAGCAGGACTGTGAATTACACTAGGAGAATTGAGTTTTTTCCATCTCATGGTCCAGAGCTATACATTCATCTAAGCTATCAAAGCTACAGCACAGATTACATGCCACAAGTTTTGATAAAGAGATCACAACTACTCTGGGGATCTTGTAAATGATAGTGTGGAGAACAAAAAATACATTAACAATATATTTTAACTGATGTATCACGGTCTTCCTGATCAGCTGTGTCTCCAGGTCTCCTCTCTTGCAGTTTTACCATTAACTGTGTCAGGTTATACTTGTTTAAACTAGGCAAAATGACAGATTAATTTTGCATTAATGTTTGGTACTGTCATCTTTGTTTTGATTGATGCATTACTGCAGATTTTATTTCCCCTTTTTTTCTGTAGAGCTCTTTATGGAAAAACTGCTCATAACCAGAAAAAGGATGGTGGTAATGGCTTTATATGTACTGTACTGGAGTCATGGAAATAAAGAGTTCAGTAAGAATGGTTGTGGGAAGAGAAAGGGGTTTATACCTTGAGCAAATCAGAATTACTTCTAGAATAGATGCTATTCCTGCCTAATGATTTTGAACTGCAAACTGTGTATGTTTTAGGCACTGTGAGTCTGTGCTGTTTTGTATAGCTCTGTCACTCAAGCAGTGTGAGGGCAATTAATATGCATATTAATACAGTCATAAACAGGCTGCTGTGTACAATCTTCCTGCTTTGCTACTAAATCCCTTACCGCAACAACCAGCTGAGCAGTACCAGCAAAACAAAAAAGTCAGCGTTGATGAGGTCTGTCAGCTTTTGCTTATGATTTTAGTCAGCGAGACATATGTGACTGAAGCAGATGTCTTTTAGTTTTTCGCTGCCAGGATTCTTGATGTGTTTCATGCCTATCTTGTTCTTCACCCTGCAAGACAAAAAAAATCAAATCTCCAAATGGTGCAGCATTTTCTAAGCTGTAGTGTTCCCTTTTAGGAAATTCCACAAGGTATTTTGGGGTATATTATATATGCGTATCTTTGTCTTCAGTAACAAGTAACTGGTGCAGATTTTATTTTCTCAAGGAATAACCCAGGCAGCTTGTGTGAACTACTTGTTAACGAGTGCTTCTTACAGTGGGAAGTTGAAAATTCAGTTGTTCAAAGTTTTTTGGTCTTTCCCTGTTAAAGTGATAAACTTCATATTTTAGTGATTTTAAAATATCCAATGTGGTTGAAGGAAATTAAAATATGTTCCTCTCTGTAAATCAATATAAATAAGGCAATATTTTAAGCTGACTAGCGTTGGTGGCAGAAGCAATAATTCTGTTCTAGCAAAATTGGTGGAGACCCCAAAATTTGCCATGTGGGAGCTGTAATCCAGGTGGCATATCATCTGGCTGGAGACTACAAAAGTGATCATAATGGGTTTGCGTTCTTCTTTCTACATAGCTCGCTTGTAACTTTCATTTTTAGTAATTTGGCTACATTTATAATCATGTTCATTTTAATGGTGTGTAAAAACCTGTTGTTGAGTATCACTTGGTGTTCCCAGTGCTACTAATAGAACAAAAATTACTAACTTTCAGAAATTATATTTTATTTTACAGATTGTTTTTTCCCCCACAAAAAAAACCCTTAGAATAGCATGTTTGGGAGTCTGATTAAGTGTAATTAACTAAAATCACTATGGTAACTGCAGTTTTTGCAGAGTTTTTGGCAATGCCTAAAACCAAGATATGTTGTAAAACTACAATTACATTGGAGGAAAGAAATGATAATTTCCTCATACTTTCAGCAGCATTGAAGGTGAAAAATGAAGAGAAAGCTTTCTTTTCCAATTAAAATTTTGAGGCTCCACTTAATAGCTTTTCTCAGCTTTGACTGCCATGGCTGGATACAGAATTCCTGTGGGATTCTCCTAGACCCTAGGATGCTTTAATGCTTCAACTGGTGGTTCTGTATTTTTTGAGGGAACTGATGGAAGTGATACAAACACATTATGATACAAATTTCCATATCCCTCAGAGCTCCTCTTGCTGCAAGATGTTTTTCACTGCTGCTTCTCCATCTTTTTCTGCCACACAACAGGAGTTGCAACTCAAGAGAGTATCTGCTGGAATTGGATGCTAAATTCATTTACATTTTACTATGCCATACATAATAGTTCCTTGCATATCACAGAGTACATTGCTGAAGAGCTATATGAAATGACTCTTTGCCCTTGGAAGTATTTGTCTCTGGCATTAGGTATTCAAGTTTTGTCTGTCCTGTGTCAAATTTTGGGTAGGGCGTAAAAGCTGGGACTGTTGCGTTTCTATCCCTGTAACAGATACCAGAGCTGATATTACATACCATTTCTTCATAAGTGCTATAGTATTTCTGGTTTTCACTTTCAGTTTTTCCAGTTCAGGATTAATTTTGAAGTTTAAATATTTGTGTTCTAATCTGATATTATTTGTCCTTTTGCAGTGTGAGTGAACTTTTGAGAATTTTAAATGCATGTTTGATTACAAGGAAGTGTTAGGAAAAAGGTCACGGTGGAATTGAGAAAATCTTTGTAGAGCCAAAGCAATATTCTAACTTATTATATTCTCAGCTATATTTTTTTCTTGAATCTTACAATATCCTTATCTTGCAGGTTTTATCCCTTTTTTTGTTTAAATTTTAAGAAAAACAGTAAATGTAGTACCTTGTATGTAACTTTAAACATTACATTTGATGGTTAGAAGACAGCCCTGTTGATTACTCATGCTCTTAAGTTATTTGTTTATATGCAGTCTTATAGAAGTTTTATCCATCATGACCTAGAAAGCTATTTGGGAGAGAGCACTGTTAAAGTTGCTAAATCCTACACTGGCAATGTTTTTTATTTTAATTCCTATTTGAAATACAGTATCTTTGCATTCTTCTGAAACCCCAGGCCAGAGTGGTACTGAGTTTGAATAAGCCAGTTGTCTAGGCAGTTTCTCATGGTGGATGTATTTAGAAAGATGCTGCTTCAACGGCTGTGTCTTTTGAAAAGTCCAATATGGTAAGTACAACGAGAATGCTCTGCAGTTTGAGGTTTGAAGAGCTGAGGAAGGATTCAAGAAGGCGTTCTTCCAACAGGCTGGGCAGCTGCAGAAGCTGCCATGGTGCAGAGCAGAAGTTGTTGCTGTTGATTTAAAATTCAATAGTCTTCAATGCCCAGGAATTTCTTCTGATTGAAGGTATTGCTTAGGACATGTGGCTAATCCCATGAGCCAAATTACTTATTTTAATTAGTTGACCTCAGATTGCCCACCTCTCCTGGGGCAAAAGAAGCTAAGAATGGGCTTCTGCAAATCTTACAGTATATGAAAAATAATCCCCTACTGTGGAATGCAAAAGGTTGACAGCAGATGGGGCTTTAGCACGTGTCCTGCCATGTATGGAGCTGGGCATTGCTAATACATGTGATAACTGTAGTCTCATCAAGTCCACTCCTTCTGGTGTTGCCTAGATAGATTGTTCCTGAGAGGGATTTGCATGCAGTTGTATTATTTGTTTCTCAAGACAAAGTTTTGAAGCCTTGGGAACACTTTATGGGTTGGGTTGTTTGGTTGAGTTTTTTCCCCTCTTTAGCCTTTTCTCTTAAAATAGAAAATACCTAAGGGATTGCATTTAAAAATGCTCTTGACTTAATAAAATGTTAGGGTTAAAAAGTCAAGAAATAAAGTTCTGAATTAAAGCTTTTTTTAGTCTGCTTTAAATGTGCTTCTGGGGTCATTCCTTAAAATATAGTCCTTAGCTAAATAACTATATGCTGTTACTCAAATAATAAGACATGTTCTGGATTTGGTTTAAATGACTAAAATTCAGCGTGTAGCCACCCCCTTCACTTAAAATAATTGTAAGAAACCATTAATCTCACAATTTTTCTTCCAATCGTATCAAAACTAGCACATGTTAGAAAACAAAGGGTTTTAACTTGCTGGTTTTTGTCGGAGTACCTTAAAAGAAATGCCAGATGTACTACAAAAAGCAGAATGGGATGTAGGAATTTTTTTTTTACTGCCATGTAGTCATATTTCTCTTACCAAACCCCTGTCACTTTCCTCTTGTTGTTTCTCATGTATACAACCTTTGTCTTTCCTCAGCTGTTGTCTGATCTTTTAGACGGCTTTTGGAGCAGTTGTTTGTTCTTTTTTTTGCAAATTGGAAGCCAGAGTTGAATACAGCCTTATGAAGTATAAAGTAAGAGTAATAGCTTGGGAAAGACAGGTTGACAGGTTAGTGGCGGGGGTTCCAGTTACAGCCTACACAAGTATCAGTGGGATGAATGTACCAGTTAGTGAAGTAGTTTTAGAAATCGTGTGCAGACAATACCTTAGATTTGCCTGTTTTGGGTTTTGTGGGGTTTTTTATTTACTTGAAGTATGAAAAAATTCAGATGGGAGAGAGAAAAAATATCGTAGTTTGGATAAAAAAAATGTTACTGATATTGTACACAGAGCATAAGGTAGCCATTGTGCTAAATTCTGTATAAACAAAAACGAAAGCCAAGGAGCTCACAATACTATTTTTGAGAAATATTGTAAGAACTAGAATATTCAAAACATATATATGCAAATTCATGTACATGATATAGCTATACATGTATATATCTTTATCTTAGTTATTCAAAACGTGTAGCATTTTGAGTAATGGACACAAGAGATTCGTTAAGGTCAACCAGTGCAAATAAACTGATGTCATTCAAGTCCAAGGAACTGTACTGTTTTATACTTTGTGGCCAGTCTCTCATCATTCTTTTAATGAACTATAATTGATACTTAAGAATTGGATTACTGTTCCTTTGTAAAAACTTTCAGCATGGTTCATAGTTGTAATGTCCTTTTCTGTGAATAGGAATGTGTGAAATCATTGAAAACCTGCAAAATCGCCACATTGCTTTACTGTAGAAGGTATTATACCTGCTTGCATAAGGCATGTATGAAATTTTCCTAAAAAGCAACATAGTCTCAAAATGCATCACTCTGGTTTTGCAAAGTGGGTAAACCTCTGTATCAGAATAGTACCATTTAATACATGGATTTTGAATTGATTGTAAGTGGATTCATAGTCTTTGAATTCACGCTACAGGAGGAAGGTGTTAGTTCAACTTTTTCCTGCAAATAGTTGCATGCTACTTCTACCTATGTATGGTGAGTTTGCTGGAGATTTCCAGAGCAAGCGAAGAGTTATCACTGCTGTCACAGGTATTTGTATAGCACAAATGGGGTAAGGATAGTCAGTGAATGATGTGTTAATACTTTTCTAGTACATATTTGTAGTATTGATCATAGAAGCTTTAAAGTGTTTTGTTCTTAAACTTCATTGGGATGAGTTTGTACTGCTGGAACTTGAGCCCTCTCGGTTTAAAGGCACTGCTGACAATCTTCTAAAATCTGTACCTGAAAATTAGTTGTAATCAGAGACCTTGCCTGAAATCAGAGACTTAGAGGGTGGTCTTACTTTCCTATTAAATTTGGTGACATAATTGCATCATTTATAGTAGAATAGATATGTTTGGGTTACTCCTTTGCAAATAGTGACCACTTTTGATCTAAGATTTCTAAAAACAAACAAATAAAACCAAACGACTTTTTAAAAACACTTTTATTATTCTTTTGAAAACATAATTCATTTGATTTATTTGTATTCATTATATTCAATGCAGTGAACTTTTAAATTCTTTTTATCTGCCTGTGCTGTATATTTAATGCATACTTAAGATACTCTGAGGGTTTGTTTGTGAGTAATGAGAAATTCTTTGAGAGAACATTCTGCATTCATTTCAGAGCAGATTTCAAGTTTAATGGCCAAAATACTTCTAGACAAATTTGGAAGGAAACATCTGTGAGTGGTCAAATACTTCTACTGCTACTGACTTGGTTTTGAGAAGAAATGTAAAATATTTAAATTTGGACCAACTTTGAATCAGTTGACTTTGGGTGTTGTGTTTTAGACCTTGCTGCTTTCACTGGTTTTGGATGAGTGTTAACACCCAACAAATTCGGCACAAGGCCTACGGTATCACACATGGTTACCTAAAATGACTGGTCACTTATGGAAGTCAGTCATAATCTTGTTCCACAGTCCTGATTTCCATTATGTACGGATACTACTGTTTAACCTGTCTTACAGTATCGTTTGGAACGTAAAAGCTGTAGAGCAGATTGGTTCCACCGGTGAAAGATGATATTGTGAATAATTGCATTATTGGGTTTTGTTTGCTTGTACATGTTTGGCTAAATTTCAACATCAAGCTTTAACACCAGGGAGCTGTTCTAGAGATACAACTTTAAAGTGCTGAAAGAGTCTTGCTACTCTTCTAACATGACAAATGGAGAGTAGTTTTAAAATTGCTAGCCAAGTTAGAGAAAAAGCTAATTCATTATATCTGCCAGGGGGTATCTGTTCTTTTATAATGTATAAACAGGTTTACTGTTTGAAATCCACCTTTTACATAATGTGTTACTACTTGATATTCGCCCTCAAACGTATTAACTTTGCAATGTTTTTATAATACGTAAAATAAATACATGATAAGCGTTGTTTATATGATAAACATTTCACAAGGGGAATTCCATGCTTATTTTGGTCTTATCTCTTCTTAACCTAATTCCTTGGGTAATGCAGGGTTTCCTTCAACCAAGAAGATGAGAAAATGAGGACTTCTCTAGCTACTTAGTACGGGTATTTATATTCTGCAGTGGTACTGGATTCTGCAGATACGGGTAGTGAAACATTCCAGATCTGAGTGTAGACTGACATTAATGAAATGCTTCCTATGCATCTGGTATCAGCTGAGAATTTTGAGCCAAATTATGCTTGTTAGATAAGCCAAGTAGGAATGGTAATCCTTATAGAACTAAAAAAATAGCTTGCTTGAAAAAATAATTTGGAGAAAAGGTAAGCTGAACTCTGTAGATCAAAATTCAGGTTCATTTTCTATAATACCAATTAAAAAAAATCAAGCAAATCTTTAATATCTGCATAGATGCAATCACTGCTCTTTGGGATACCCTGTTATAAGAAAAGCTGTTTCTTTTGCTGTTTATCTAAAACAATTGTTGTGCTTCTGTTCTTACGGTATTTCTGACTGTTTCTACAATATTATTTTTCTGGCTATGTTTTTTAACAGTAAGATATATTTTAAAGTATAGAACAGATGGTCATTAGTCATTCTTTGAGAGTGATTTTTGTCTAAAGCTGACTTGGTCCTGTTGGTAAAGGTAGAGTAATTGTTTCTAACTCTGTAGTGATTCTTAGGTCCAGTTTTAAATTATTCTGGAACATTCACTTTTCTCTTTGTCATGTCACAAGCAATCCTGAATACATAATATCCTCTTTTCTGAACCTCTTGTATATGGATATCGTACTTTACATATGACTGTGTTATAAATGAGAGCATGCATACATGCTGACCTTCCATCCCACAGTGGTGAAGCAAGTTGTATGTGCTCTCTGCTATGTATGTAGGACAAAAAAGTTCCAGCCAGTCTTGTAGTGGGACATGACCAGTCTTAATGACACACCACCAAATCTAACCCAGAATAGCCTGAAACAGAAGTAGGTCAAACCACATCCCTTGGAGGAATTAGGAAGTAGGTAAAATTGCATTCCTCCCAGTTGGAGTAGAGTTGGAAAGGCAAACATTAATATTAGGATTGGTCAGAGCTAGGTCAGAATTGTGGAATGAGCCTTTCTTCCTTTCTGCAGAACGGAAAATGACTAAGTAGTTTATATTCTTGAAAAGCACTCTTCACAGCGCTCTGCCCACTTAACACCTTACTTTGAAATATTTCTTCAACTGTGATTTGGAGGGAAGAGTCATCCTTGAATCAGCACCCCTGCTTTCCCCTGCACTAAGGTTTTTGCTTATTGGGAGTTTCAAAGAGACCATTGTGGTGGGATTATTTAATGACTTGCACAGACTGGCTTTGTCTCTGCCAGGAGGTCCGTGCTTGCCTTGGAGAGCAATTTACAGTGCAAATATGTATATCACTATAAGATAAGTTCCTTTAAATACAAGAAAAAAAAAAGTAGACCTTATTTGGCTGTGTTACGAGACAAATTCCTTTATCTGTATATATTAGCGTTTGTGCAAATGCGCAATCATTTACTGCATACCATTGTGAATCGGGGCTCGCTTCCTGGCTCTTACTGCCTTTCAGTTTACTCCTTCATAAGCCACGTTCTTACCTGACCTTTCCATTGTCTTGAACACAGACCTTTCCACACTGACAGCCTTGCTATTATAATATATATATATTTTATCCCCTATGGAAAAGCAAAGGAAAAGTTGAGAGACAGAAATCTCACTTGGCTCTCAGTATCTTTAATAAGCCTAATCAGTTGCGGTGCTGAGGGAACTGTAGACATAGAACTAACACTTTTTTACAAGAATTTGCTTTTGTTCATAGCAATAGATAACATGAACAAAATGAGTCTTTTGCAAGCCTGCTCTTTACTCTGTCTTTGAAAGAATAGGAAGCCAGGTAAGGTACTCATGCTACACATTTTACATTGTTATTTCTACCAACAACTAATCTCTAGTATTTACTTATTTTCAGTTCTGTTTTTACTAGGGTTTTTAGGATTGGCCTGATAAATTCATTTTTACATTGTAAAGGATTATCTGTATAGCCTACAGGTAGAATTTCAAAACTATAGCCCATAAAATTTTGTTACAAGTAACTGTAAACGTTACCTTTGTGTCTTATCCTGCAATAACTGTTCATGCATACTTCCATAGGGGTGGGATGAATGTTTTGACACCTAATAAAAGCAGATGGAACTTGGAATGTGTCAGGAAGTAATTCCTTCATATGCATGCTATTTATGCAGTCAGTAACTTTTTTTGTCATTGTAGTTGTCTGTATAGTAGAGAGTGCTGGAGTTTTGGACAACCAAATTATGTTTATAAGTAAAATATTCTAGTTTTTTGTAATCATTGGTGAGATAATTTCTTTCTAATATGTGGGGAAAACGGTTTAGTGTTCCTCTGTCTCTGAATGTAGTAGAGCAAGAAGGCATGTCTTCTTTGGCCAACACAGTGAATCCTTAGGACTTCTATGTAATTATATCCTGTGCTCTACTCCCAGTTAAGGGTTTTTCCATTGGCAAAGTGCTACTTTGCTGTGGTCTCAGGTTGTTTCAAGCTTCCTCTCCATAAATCGGGGGGTGGCGTTGGGAGGGTGGAAACAGCTGGCAACTGTGCATCTGGTTTTTAAAAGAAAATTTACATCTCTAGTAGACATTTGGTGACCCATTTTAATCTCTTTGGAGTTGATGAGCCATTCTGTTACAATAGTTTGACACCTGAGCAATTTCAACAGGTATATAAGGGACTAATCTACCTCTCTACTGTGTAAATTATATTTTATCACCCTTCTTTCCTTTTTTTTTTGTAAGATTATGTTTAGATTCTATTCTCACTATTTTAAGGCAACATAAAATCACAGAATCATCTAGGTTGGAAGGGGCTTTTAAGATCGAGTCCAACATAATTCAGAAATCCTTTTTTTTTTCAAATTAACTTCCACATTAATAAAATTCTAAGTTGACTTCAGAACTGACCTTCTCATTTTTAGATTGATATTCCCCTTTCGGATTTTTGGTGGACTTACGGTCTCAGGACTGAGCTTTTAGAAGTTAATGTGAAAAATGGCACAGTACTTTTATTTCATTTTCCTTAGCTATTACAAATACAGACAAATGATTTTCTGCTTAAGTTTTTTGCAGCTATGCCAACAGAGTGAAAATCAAACATGATGGTGATTGATTGCATGTTGATTAACTTCAACAAGAATTTACAGCAATTAGTTCCAGTTTGCTATAGAGTCTTGCCTGAGTCATAAATCCTTTAGGATTTGCTGAACATCCTGAGCAACTGAGTGGAGATTTACATTACTTTCTGTACCCTTTTTTTTCACCAACAGTAGTTTAATGACGAGTTCTTGTTCATCTGATGACATTGATCAGGAAGAAATCCAGCTCGCATTGCAGGCTGCTAAAATTGCCACCCGAGAAAAGATCAGATCGAGATTTCATGGCAGTAATGACCTTATTCACCGCCTTTTTGTCTGTATCTCAGGTATGAGAGTATCCTTTTGTTCTGAATGTAAAAACTATTCATCTTTTTTTATTTTTTGTGCACATAAATTTAAGGTAGAAGTCTCAGGAAGACTATTTTTGGGGCCTAAGTTGCCGCCTGCTCTAGAAAGACCTGTTACCTGATGGACACCAACTTACAGAATCAGAGATACTGACATCTTAGACCTGTAGTGATGAAGAGTTTGGGCATGCAATAGGTTTGACTTAAAAGTGGTTCCTTTGTCTCGGTGATGCCCTGTGTTTTCTGCCAAAGGACAAGGAAGATATGTATCAAACTGCAGGTAGCATAAAGGCCAGAATGTAACTTGGCCATTAGGGAAAATTAGTTTAATTAAATGTTCAGTTTTTATTCCCAATGCAAGCAAGTGATCCCCTCAAAAACATATGAGGCCATTACTGGTAGCAACAGACAAATTTAAATACTCTTTTTTTAAAGGGTGGTGTAGTAGTCTAGTAATGGTTTACCCGTTTTCTCAAACTCCTAGGTGTTGCTGACCAGCTGCAGACAAACTATGCTAGCGATCTGAGAAGTATCTTAAAGACCTTGTTTGAAGTTATGGCGACCAAACCTGAAACAGAAGACAAGGAAAAGCAAAAGAAAGGTAAAGAGATTTAAACATTTGTTTTCTATAGTGAATTTCTGCTGGTAGCCCCATAGGGATCCATGAACTATTTGACAACAATTTCCTTAACATATCCTTAACTTTTTGACAGGGCTCACTGTACAGTGATGTGACCTATGTTTAAAAAAAGTAATGAAAACAGACTAAACAGGTTGAAGTCACTGGAAGTACAGGTACACAGGAGTATGTCTTGAGGCAAATGCTGGAAGAGTTAAAGCCTTCAGAGTGCACCTGCTTGTTACCATATTTCTATGTATAACAGAACAATGCTTATAGCCCATATAGTCATAATGTATGCAGGGTTTGGATACAAACACATGACCCCCAATATTGTTTCACAGCAGACGCGTTTTAACTTACCAAGATGCGTGTTGATTGTGAAGTTTAAATAGCTACGTGAAAAGAGCAGACTGTAAGATGAGAATGCTCAGCAAGATGCTGAAGTCTGGCCTGTCTTGTAGAAACTGCAGAATGCTGAATTTGGCTTCACAATAGAAAAATATCCACTCTTGAATTCTAGATAATTGAGATAATGGAACCAGAAGTAGGTTGTGAGCCAATGCAAGAATTTTTTCTCTGTTACCATTTTGATTATTTCTTTTTCAAAGAGGCAAGTCTGCTAACTTATCTAAAAATAACCATGTCATCCCAGCAAGACTGCAATTACCTTTGTCCTTTGTTATGATTAGAACTATCAGCATCTGAAGGTTATCAGAGCTCTCTTCTCCCCCCCACTTTCCACATGATTGAAAACTTCAACTTTCCCTTTCTCCCAGTTTTGTTTAAAAGCACTGAGGATTTTATATGGAACATGAAGTTAAAAGTTGGTTAAATTTAGTAGAGAAACCTCTAATCCAACTCAACTCTGTGGTGGGATAATGCACAACATGCGTTATAGTCCTCTGTTACCTGTGGTTGAAACTTCCGCATTTTTATGGTGGCAGGATGTCATGATGTGAAAAGGGACTGGTTTTTTATTGACAAGAAAAAATGGGATTGGACAGAATTGCTAAAGAGAGGATCAGAGAGCTGCTGAATATTCAAATAAGAGTAGTAAAGAAACTGGAGCTGTAAAGAATTATCTTTAGGAAATATATTAGTCAAAAGTACTTGGCTGGAATAATTTCTAATAGATGAACTATTACATAGAAAAAAGAAGTCTTGCCAACAGTAAGCGTAAACAAAATGACTGAATAAAAGTCAGGGACTTCTGGGATGAAGTTTCTCTTTGATATATGTGATTTGATGTGTGTGATTCACCTAGGGAATCTCTGGTTGTTCTTATAATCTACTTCTTTGTAAAGGATCTAAGTTAAGAACTGAGAAATAAAATATAGGATGCAGCTAAACTGCAAGAAAGAGGAGGACTGTATGTCCTGTAATAACAGCATTTTTCATTTCTGTTGTATTCCAAAGAAGAATAGAGTAGACTTTTAAATCCCTGTTTGTGTCAGAGTAAAGAAAAAGCAAGAAGGCGGCACATATAGATGCTATTGTAATCTAATCCCAGAAGTCCTAACATAGATATTCTATGTGCAAATTGGAAAAATACGAATGTCAGTACTTTTTGGTTTGTTTTACAGTTAATCCGGGTTTAAGGAATGCAGCATTGGAAGACTGTGCTTTATGTCAAGAAAGTATATCATCCTCAGAACTTGCAGCAAAAGCCAGAGATGGGGACTTTGAAGGTACTTTGTTTTTTCTGAGAATTAAAATGAGAGAACACTGACGTATTAAAAAAAAATAATTAAAATGAAAAGAAAACTCTTTTACAGTTTGGCTCTGGAAAGTCACTATAAAATGTTGTCATAGTATGATTTAGAGACAAAGTTAGCTGAGCATATTTCTTTCATATTTCTAACAGCTTCGTGAAACTCTGATCTACAAATTGTCATATCCAGTATGAATTCCTTTGTGTCAGTAGAGAAAGGTTCTGTATAGTAAAGGCTTTAATATAGCCTGTGACATTACATGTGACAAGTTTCAGAGGGCTGTGTAAGATGCAAAGCCCTAAGTTAAGGTCTTCTCAGCCAAATCTAAGGAGATCTTTTGTATTGTTTGCTGTGTGTGGAGGTGCTATTTTTTCCTATGGCAGAAGTACCTTTCGTATTTCCTTCACTTTTGCTTTGATCAAAATATTTTGGCTGTTATTTTCATTCTTCACCGTATTATTTCAAAGAAAGTTGGTTTTAGGTAAGTCTGCTGAGGTTACTTGAATCTCACTGAATACATGGTAAGAGTGAAGAAAAGTGCATATATATGGCTCAAAGTTTTGGTCAGGATTCAAGTATTCTGAGAGCTCAAAAGTTTTTTGGTTTTTGTTTCTCTTTTTTTTTTTTAATCTGAGGTGCTGTGGGAGTGCTTAGGAGTCAGTTATGGACTATAGCCCTAGTATGGTAAACATTGTATAAAAAATTGATTAAAAGATATTAGAGCACTTGCAGTGAAATAATAGGAAGAGAGAAAGTAGATGTATGAGATGGAGCAAACAAGAAAGCAATCAGCTTTGATCTTCAGGGCTGAGTGGTGGTTTCAGCACACCAGGAGCCCAGTTATTGTAGTGGTGGCCTCTCTGTGGTCAAGTGAGAAATAGAAGACAACTGTCAACAGTGCAACTTTACCTAAGCTTCCCAGAAATTCAAGTGTGCGGTAATTTCCTTGTGCTTTAAACCTTTGATCTATTGTCTGTTTGTCCACATACACTACTGTTTTTCCAGTGAGGTTTTGAATGCAGGATAACGGAGAACTGAGTGATAAGCAGTGTATGTCTCTGCTTGTATGCAGAGGGGGGTGACCAACAGAAAAGAAATTTTGGTTCATGTCATTTGTAATAAACGTCAAAAATCACAGGGGGAAAGAAGAAAAACCTCTTAAAGATTAGGTTTTAGAGTAATGCTACATATTTATGTTATTTTCTGCTTATATAAAACCCGTGGTTTGCTTGCTCACCCTTTTTCTGAAGCTGCACGCTAAAGGATCTCAAATCTTAATCTATTTATTTAGAACAGCAGGGCTAATTCATGTATAATGCACTGTAGAAATATTATCTCTTCTGGAGGAAGATGATTTGGTGGCAGATAAAGAACTATTCAGTAGTCATTTTAATTGATTTTTCTATTGGGCCATGATTCAGAATGTCACAGAAGGTGCAGTGAAGAACAAATCTTTAAGCAATGCATAGGCTGTATTGGAAAAGAATGCGAAAGATTATTCATTCTCTACCATTTCAGTTCATATTCTTTTGTTTTGAATCGATGCCTGATGCTGTCAGTGAATTTGACTTACAGAACTTAAAAGCAACTTATTCTGAACTGCAGGATGCTGAATAACTCTCTCACAGTGGATGTACATTTTGTCACGGCAAAGTCACTTCACTTCCCTGCCATGCTCTTCAGCTTTTAAGGTTCTGCAGCTTTTCGTGGCATCTTCTATTGGCAGGGGGAAGGTTTTATGTTTGGAGAAGTGCAGCCTATGGCTTGGGATGTTATTTATTGAAATAGAGTACAGCAGTCTGGGCACTTAGGTGATGTTACATCTGTGTAGGAGTGCAGTAAGGGGGGACCTGTGCTGTTTCAAGCGCCCCTGCAGCACCCAGGCAGTGTGAATCAGTTATGTCCCTGCCCTAAGCAAATGGTAAAACCCAACCTGTAGTATTAATAGCTCATGCAGGTAACTACTGCAAAAACAGCCTCCTGCCTGCACTTTTATTCCGAAATAGGTGTTTCACATATGCCTGCGTAATAGAAAGCAGAGCCTTATGGGATAACCCAAGTCCCTTTTGAATAAGTAGACTTGGATGCCAGAATGAGCTTCTCTGCCTTGGCACAGTGTTTTCCCATGCTAACACATCCTCTAAACAGAACCAGTTAGCCAATACTCGTGCAGGTACTCTGCTTTTGATACCCATGCTTGCTCCCTGGGAAGGCTTGGGCATGTCTGAATCGATCTCCTTGCAGACTTTCTCTGGGGGTCTTACTTGGCTTGTGTGTAAGTGGTTGTCCTATAAAAACCTGCTTGTACGAATCAGTACAGGTCCTCTGACTATGTAAACTAACTAGTGTATTCTGCTGTTGCTTAGCTTTCAGACTTGCTGATGGGCAGGAATTTTCTGTATGACAGATAGAGGGTGCTGGGGAGCAGGGAGATGAGCTCCATGTTCCAAACCAGAAAGAGTCTACAAAAAGGGGCATCTGAAACAGGTCAATTTGAATTTGTGGGAACTGTAGAAATGCCCATTCTGTCTCCTCTTCTCCTACACATTCCAGGCCTCTGTCCCTTCAGGTCACAAGTTGTCATTGCTGGTATTGCTGTATAGACTTTTTTACTGAGGTATGCAGCGATAGCTAATGGGATACATGTTTTTGCTATCCTAAGGCATCCAGCGTGAGTCACAAACTCACAGCAGTATTTTAACCTCAGCAGCCGTGTGCCTTTTCCCCCTTATAACACTTTCCCACCTACCTCACTTTTGCTGGCCACTGTGGGAGCAACAGCCCCTGACTTTGTGCTGCATGACGTTTGGGTGCAGATGAAGATGTCTGGTGGTTAAGGCAACCTCTGCTGCATGAATATTGTGCCCTGTTTCTTGCAGCAAGCCTGATGGGTTTGTCCTCCAGGCCAAATCTGGGCCACAGGCCACCAGCAGGAGTACACCGCAGTTATCACTGTAAATGGATTCAACTCAAAGTCTGAGAGCATTGCACCAATCTGTTGACAGCATTGCATCAAAATTAATTATATCCTTTTTTGTACATAATTTCTACACTTCAGGCCACTTTTAATTATTTCAACTGAAAGTGAAAACAATTTAAAGCAAATGAGCACATCAGTAGCTCCTCCCTTCTGCCATTGTGGCAGAACATGAGCATGTATCAAATTGCGAAAGTTCAGCAAGCTACCTGCCAGGAAAGCTTTTTCCAATTATCAAATAAATCCCTCTTACCGAAAGTACCTAATGTTTAAGATTGCATCCAATCAACGGTAATAAAAAAAAGAAAGCAAGAACAAATAAACAAATAGTTTTAAGATTCTGCTGAAGGTTCCAGCCTCTACTCAATTATGAAGATGAATCACTTGTTTTTGTCAGATTTCTCATTCTTACTGTATATAAAGCCCACCAGCTGGTCGGGGTCATAAAACAAATATGAAAGTTTATTATGAGCCAACTGACATTGGCAAGGGTGTAAGAGTTAAATCCTGTGGCTTTCTGAAGGTTGCAATACAATAAACTATTTGATTAATTGGCATTCCAAAACAAAACCATTTTCGAAAATGCAGGTGAGCCTATGGTGTATATGCTGTCCTAATGCTCTAGGACTTTTTTTCAAGGAAGCATATGTATTTATACTTCATAGAATATAAAAAGCACTATATTTTTATAGGGAGGGAATGTAAACCAGAGACACTTATATTTTCTTAGAATGTAAGATTAATTTATACAATATTCCATAAATGAGTTTCAGATATAGTAAAATTTCATACCCTGGTTGTATGATGGAGAAGATGGCCAGCGGGGACAAAACTCTGTGCATAAACTCAAAGCAAATTGTAGCGGCAGCTGCTCAGAAAAACAGGTTGGCCTCTTTGCTACCAGTGGTGCTTGCTCTGAATTGCAGTAACAGCAGAAGGGACCTGCGTCTCCAGACCTTTTGTGGTACTGAGCTATCAGCCAGCACAGGGAGAAGGTTATTGGGAAGTTCCTGAGCTCCAGCTTGGGACAAACCACTGTTGGATAATAAACTGACCAAGCAGTTTGCATGGGACTGAGAGTGGGCAGCATAGGTCACACACAAATTAAAGGAAACCTTCACATTTGAAAATGTAAGACATTTAGTCATAGTTAACATAGTATAAATGTATCCCTGCTGGGACAGAGCTGAGTCATTCTTAATATGTATTATAGCTTTAAAAAAACAAACATTGGGGAAGTAGAAGTTTGATGTCTTTCTGCCATTTATGGATCTGGGATCTTGTTTCCAGCCCCAACATAAAGCTTGTTTTGTATTAGCCAACAGTTTCGCATATATACATACACACAGAGAGAGTAACTTCCTTTTATTGCCTTGTTAAGGATTTGTATGTATTCATTTCTTTATCAATCTGTAAATGTGACCAAGCATAAGTCCCTGCTCACCATATTTGGGAGCATTACGTTTATCCTTGTGAGCTTGATGATTTTAACAGTGAACTTTGGCAAATCTGAGTTTTGATGATACATGTATTTTGGGGTAATATATTGCTCAGGAAGATTCATCTGTTGTGATTGAGAGAAGATGAATATTTTTAATTGTCAATGTCATGAAGTTACAGGCTAGCTAAGAAAGCAAGTTCCACTTCTTGACTAGGAATAAGCATGAAACACCTAAAAATCAGAGTTTCTCAAAGAAAAACAGAAAGCATTATGAAGCTGTTGGTGCTCCATGAAAATATTTGCTGTAGCATCTCAGCTCTCTCTGCAACCATACATCCATTTTTCACTCCTTATTACTCTAGCGTCTGTACAGAAGTGCCTTGCTTTCTGCCACCTAGTTATAACTCCAGCCATAATGGATTTGCTGTGGCTGCCAGTACAAATAACTGTTTGTGCCAAATGGCGTTAGCATCTGTTTGCTGCACAACAGCACGCTGTTTCTCCTTGATCCCTTTCCATCTCGTAATATTCCAGCCCACCCACTTTTGTCTAGTCACAAGTCCTCATTGCTCTCCAACCAGCAGCACGAGCACAATTCAGTAATTTATGGTCCCAAGGCTCGAGCTCTTGTTCTTGTTGCAGTAAGAAGTCACAAGGTCAAGAGAAACCCACCCATGCTACTGTATGTGCAGAATCTAATCACCCTGAGTCTAGAATTAGCTGTCAACCCTAGCTGAATGTTTCAATTTCTCTTTTGTCCTCTACACGGCTATGGCTACTCTATTATTTATAATGATGACCAGCAACACTTTCAAAATGATAGAAGTTAAATTGTTGCACAGTTCTGTGGCCAAATATATTCTGTCCACATAACTTTTTACTTTTTCCTTAGCAGCTCTGCTTACACTGTGTGGGAGAATAATCTAGCATCAAGTTTTCCATAATGAGGGAGTGTTTTACGATCAACTGAACATATTTAATCATGCATGTAAAATTACAGGATTTTGTACAGTTTTTAGGTTGTATTGCAATAATGTGATCTGACTTATGTTTTAAGAACTTTCTCAGAGCCTTTTACCTTTTCAAAGCCTATCCCTCTCTGTCAGCACTGTGTGGAACTTGTTGAGACTTCATTGCGGGAGGAGGAAACATACTGTAAAGCACAGGTTTATTCAGCTCCACAAAGACATAACTGGGATTTTGATTAGGTTTGAATTTTTTTCTAAAAATACACATATTGAGTTTTCTTCTGGTATGTAGTATGTAGATCTACATTATTGACTTGTTCTAGTTTATAATGGTTGGTAGCTCTTACAGAGAAAGACTCCTATTAATGGTTATATGGAAGATCCAAGTTTCTGGTCCATCTGATTTAGAGATTTGAACCATATCCCAGTGGAAGTCAGTGTTTTCTATCAGAGTTGTTCCATTTTACGCAAATAATTACTTTGCCCAAAGAATGAGTTGCTGATCATGTACCTGTACAAAATAGACACACAACATCATCATTCATGTTGAATCAGGCAGAGCAGAGGCTTGAGCCCAAATCTGGAAAGCTCCATGCTTTGAAAGCTTTCCAGATTTGCACAGAAAGTCCATTCTAAGAAAGCTGTTTGACAAGAGCTGTCCTTGAAGTTAGTAAGTCTGTACCTCTGTTTTCTCCCTCACCTTTGAAATTTTCATCAAATAATATTGTTGAAGCAGAAAATTTATTGAAAAATTTCAAGCCATCTGTAATCAACACTACATTTACTGAGCCAGGGTAAGGATTACTTTGGTACAACTGTCTCCTAGGAATCTTATATAAAAGTCAGAGATGCCCCAGAATGACATGCGGAAAATCGTGTGATAAGGGACAAAAAGGTTCATCTTACTGTGTCAGTTGAAGTGAGGAGTAAAGTAATGTCACCTTGGTTCTCTACTTTCCATACTTACAACTGTGAGAACTTACAATTTCCTGCTTTCATCAGAAGAGCTACAGCAAGCCCATCTGACCTTTTTTGCAGCTTTGAGGCTAATGCACTTTGACGGCTGCAGCGATGTGAGTTCCACAGGCTGCTGTAGGAACACCCCTCTTAAGGTTAGTTTGGTAAAAGTATAATCAGGCTTATGCATGATGCGCTCTAAAATCTAATACACATCCATGCAGGGGGAGCTTTCAGTTTGAGTTCTGCATTAGGAATATTTGAGAAAAACAAAAGATGCAGAAAGGGTCTTTTCTCTGAATTGTCTGGCCATAATGAAAACACCACCACAAGCTTAGGGTTTAGTAGCTGCTGTTCAACAAGGAGTCACGGTGTGTGTGTTTTCTGATTTGTTTTCTACCAGAGTATACATATTCTAAATTAGGCCTTCTGCAAGCTCCAAAACTTATGGGATTATTTCCCTCCATCAACCCCCAACCCAGTCTCTTGTTTCTCAGCACCATTGAATGAACTTTCTGGTCTAATGTTGTTTGATGGATCTGGGTCCAGGCTCTCTTCTCCTTGTGTTCTGGGACACAGAGATTTCTCCTTGGTTTTGCAAGACTATATGGGACTGCAGTAGATCTACTGCACATACTTAAGCAAAATGAATTTGCATGTGCTTTTTGATAGTGTTCACCGTGTCTATGATTTTTATCATGACTGTGGTTTTCTTAAAGCTCCAGCATATTGGATTTATGTGAGACTTCTAACTTTTATAGAACAGAAAACTTTTTTAGCTAATGAAGTTGCAGAGACACGTAAACATGAATTCTAAAAGCTGCAGCATAAAACAAATAAAAAGACTGAAATTTCATGATTTATGGGAAATTGTAATGCAAGATTTTTTAATATTTAAGAGTTGGGAATACTGTTTCTCCTTTTTTAAATGTCTTTTTCTGTCTTCACAGTATTTAATTTTATCTTGTGCCTTTTCCTTTCTCTAAACTTGTTTCTTACTCATTTAAATACTTGTTTCTCTTCTTTGCTCTGTTTTTTTTCTGTACATGCTTTTAATGTTTTCTTCTAAAATGTATTTCTGTAGTCTTTCTGTCTTGTTAATCCCTTCCCTCCCTTCCTCCTCCTCTTTGATGTTTGTGCTGTGGTCTTCATCCGTTTCCCAGCAGACTTCTCTTAACTCTCCTTGCATGATAAAGCAGTGGGCCAATTAGCCCACGAACAAGGTTTTCCCTCCAGTCCTTGTACAAATCCCCAAAGCACAGGCAGATAGCGCTTTAGAGACTGGATGTTTCCATTTGCTGCTGCGTGCAGAGCTAATGGAGCAGCGTAGCCTGGAGAAGGACTATACATATAAAAAGCCTAGGGGTGCAGTGCTGCTGCTCTGCTTCCAGCACGTCTTCAGGCTAATGCTAGGGCTTTAATTTGTGTAACTCGCTCTGCTCCTCATACTGAAGCTTTATCTCCTCATGAGACTGCTCTTCAGAGACTATTTCAAAAACCTGTTCTATAAAAAGCCTGATGACTCAATCGTTCATACATGTAAGTCAGGCTGCTCCCAAGGTTGAGCGAGATGAGGCGTGTGAAAGGGACCGAAGGGTGTGATCCCAGTGCCACTGGGGCTTGCATGGGCTCGGAGAGACCAGGGCATTCAGGGCTTCATCCTTCCTGAAAGGGTGAGCGCTCAGCTCCAACCCAGGATTGCGTTTAATTTCTCAGCAAGTGCATACTCTCAAAATGAAGCCCCTGTGTAAGGATTTTTGTCAGTCACAACTGGAAGCAAAGGCATAGGGCTAATGGCCCAAAGTTTCTTATTTCAAATGTTATTTCAGGACTGCACCACTGCCTGATTTTGGGCAAGACATTTCTCTCCTGATTTTTCCCCACACAGACTTACTGACTGTAGCTGGGTGATGCGGCTTAAAGCAATTAATATTTGTACAGCATTTTGAATGCTAAAAGCCACCGTGACATAACTAAGTGTTACTATTTGGGGGTGTGCTGCAGTGCAGCTGAGCTCGGCACGAGCCATTGGGAGGTTAGGAGGGCACTGCCACCCAGAAGCAATGGGCCACGCATGGGGCTGGTCACATAGCCCTCTCGAAGGGCATTACTGTTGTTGAGTCACCGTCTGGGGGGGAAAATGTGGCCTTTAGCTCACTCTGCTGATGTGTTAATTTAGTGCATCAGCTGACACGACACCAACATGGAGGTAAACAGAGTCCCTCTAATGCAGGAGAACATTTTGTAGAGGGGGTTGTACTTTTTCTGTATGTTGAGTACCACTAAGATGTGATTTATTTTTTTCATGCAGTTATAAAAACACAGCTTGCAGATGAGTTCGTCTGGCAGCCAAGTAATTCTGTAACCAAGAACTATGGATTATATGATTATTATGAGTTTGTAAAGTCATTATTAATCAAACTTACTGTTTCTCATGGGGTTTTTTTTGCAATTTTTTTTATTTAGCACTGGAGACAATTAAATCCATACAAGGTCAATTGAAAAACAACTTTTTCAACATTGCACTTCAAGGGTAACAACAAAAAAAAACCAAACAAAACCCAAATGGTAAACACCTGATAAGAAAGCTGCTTTCTGCCAATGAGCTCCAGAGTCTTTGTGGTGGGGTTGCATTAACTTATAATGTGTCTGGACTAGTCGTGATCTAAGGGAAGGAGCGATTATGGTCCTAGTTGCTGTGAAAGTTGTAGTTCATATTGGCATGCTGCAGTTTGTATAAAAAGGGTTTTTGTGACTTTTCTGTGAGTATTAAAATTAGTAACCAGCTGAACATGGTAGCCCATGTCATAGTGCAGTTGACAAAGCATGGATAGCAAAGTAGGCATCTAACCAAACCTGCTTCCACCAGCTCTGTGGTCATTGGGGAGGGACACCTGCTGGCACAGAGCTTGAATAACTTCCTGAATTTTGCTGTCTTTAAAATTAGTGAGAATCAACAGGATGGTTAAATGCCTGAAAACATAATAAAGGCTATGTAGTCTAATGGGAAGTTTTAAACAGGAATATCGTTATTGGCTCAGTTATTTTGTTTGGAATGTATGTGGTAACCCAAGGAACCTCTCTCCTATGAAAGTGATACGAAGTTTTCAAAATCAACATTGCATTAGGAGTAAGTTTCACTGGGCAAGTTACATGAAGTAGCTAGGCAGGTTGCAGAGAAGGAAAAGAACTAGAAAGGAAAATCCCTTGGTTTCATTGCTATTAATGCTTCAGCATAAGCTGGCAGTCCTGCATCTCCCTGCTGCTGTAGGAAAGCTCGCTTTTTGAAGTAAAATTTTGTAGTCTTGTGTCCCCACAAAACGTTTTCTGGTGAACTGTCCCAGTGACGAGGTGAAGGCTGCTATGTGCAATCTCCTCTTTCTCACCACTTTGGTCATACCTGCACACAGACTTTAGTTTTGGTCACTGTCACTATAGTTGTGACCTTTATCAGACCAGTTTGTTCATTAAATGAAAGATTTCTTCCTTAAACTAGTTTAACTTCCAAAATCGTTTAGAGGAGCCCATAAAAGCTGAGTCAGGATTTGAAGTTCTCTTTGTTTTTATTAATCTGCTTTTTGACCATTTTCTGTATTGAATGCTACATTCTTTTTTTTAATTTGACAAATGTTGCAATATGACAAACACATGAAAACCGGTCACAGTTATGTTTGAAGAATACTGTGTTTTTTTCATTTAATTATCTTTCTGCCTGTAGCAGTAGCCCTCTTGACCTCTGCATTAACTGCATCGTATATTTTGTTGTTTGATAATATGCTCCTTGAGGCAGGGATCTTGCTTGTCAGGTTTATAAATCAGCGATTGCATGGGTTGCATACTGTAAATAATACTTGGAGAGAAGCTGCATACAGGGAACTTTGGGTAAATAACATCCAGCAGTTCACGTTCACTGTGTCCATGGATTCCTTCTGGATAGAACTTGCTTTGCCCTTCGTTAGATTTTTAAAAACTTAACGAAGCAATAAGCTACATCATTTCTATGCTCGTAATTTTAGACTTTGAGAGCTGTGTCAGCCTGTTGCTAGCAGAAGCAGCTCGACAGAAGCGAGCCTAATACCTTCTGCTTTGCCAAAACCGAATCATTTCCTTGCTTGGCTTTTATGAGAAGTTAGAGAGCTCACAGGAGAAATAAACAACTGAAACATGCTGTTAGGGAAAATGGTCGAATTCTTTCTCTGCTAAGTCTCGTACACTTGATTTTGTGGTTTTGTTGTAGTTACTGGTGACTTCCAGTAAGAGTCCTAATAGCTTAGCAGACAGTAATCAGGCTCCAATTTTATTATCTGTAGAGTTGCTTGCCTCATTGCAGAAAAGCAGTCAGCCTTTCGGTAGGGAGGGCTGAAGAGGCTTGGAATGATCTCAGCTCTGAGCTTGTTTTGATGGCTGGTTGCAGTGACAAAAACACCTGTGTTTCGGCTCTGCTTTAGTAGTCTCTTGTCTTCATACTTTATTTTGCTTATCTCCTTTTTCCCTGCCACTTTCACTTGACTAGGATATATTTCATTTTGAGGCCAGAGCTGCCGTGTGCTGTTTCAGTGCCTGCTGCGCTCTGCCCAAAGGTGGGCGCCGGGCAGGGAAGCGGGGAGTTGAGCCCTCTTGGGCATCCTGAGCTCACCTAGCTGCCTGTTTGCAAAGCACCTTGAGAAACTCAGATGAGTTATACTTTATTCTCCCTACTCCCTTGAGGATCTGGTAATTGCGTGTTTGTTTTTATTCCCTTTTGATTTATGTTCCCTTTTGTTGCTGTGTTTCTGACAGATCCTCCTGACTGGGTTCCAGATGAAGTCTGCAGCTACTGCACTGCGTGTAAGGCTCCTTTCACAGTCATTCGCAGGAAACACCACTGTCGGAGCTGTGGCAAGGTAATGACTCAGTCAAACATGCGAGAAACTATCCGCCAAAGAGAACAGCAAATGTACGTGTACCACAGAAGCTCAGCTGCAGAGCAAAATGTGTGTGCTTAGCCAGGGTTTTCAAGTCACAAGTGTTTTTGTATGTCTTGGCTGTCACGTGCTCAGCTTAAGTTTAGAAAGTGGGGGGTGTGGGGGGGTGTTTGTGCTGTTACACAGCAATAAGGATTTGTCTTCAAAAAAGCGGAATTCCCTGTTGAGATCCTGGAACGAACACCCCAAACCCAGAGTCACTCTGGACTACTGCTCTGAGCTTGAACAAGCTGCAGCAGCCTGCACTGTGAGGGGTGATGCACAGCTCAGCTGCAGGGACGGTGTGTCCCTTTGCTTTTTTTCTAAACCTTTGCAGGAGGACTGCGGTGTGTAAGGCTGCTGCTTTGCAAGTTTGTGGGGGAGGAAGAGGGAGCGAGGGAGAATAAAGCAGTCATGTGCCTCAGGAAGACAGAAATCTGCAATCCTGTTTCGCTTGCTTGTACAAGTTCAAAAGGAAGAGTGTAGGGAAGGTGTTTTTGTTAACTTTATAATGGACGTCCAGGAGTATGAACTTCGGACATATTCACAAATATTCCCCTGTTTGTTCTTTAAAACCAATGGAGAGAGATGCTTCTTTTCATCTCTGGTGGAGCTGCCTTCCCTTGTGACCTGCAGAGATACAGGTCTGCCTTGGCTAATGTCAGTGCTCGGGCACCCGGGTCAGGGAGGCTAAGCACAGTCAGATTAATTGGTCATCAGGCTGTGAATTGCCTGCGGAGGGCTTTCACTTGCTGTGCTGAGGAGGGTGGTGTTGCTGATATACAAAGCCCAGTGTACAGTCTTCTCTCCCCTCTCTTGAAATCAACTTTTTCCCATCCAGTTCTTCAAAGGAACTAAAGTGAAATCTCCCTCTTGTTTTTCAGATCTTCTGTTCCCGCTGTTCCTCTCACTCTGCTCCATTACCTCGTTATGGTCAGATGAAGCCTGTCCGTGTTTGCACTCACTGTTACATGTTCCATGTCACTCCTTTCTATAGTGACAAAGCTGGTATCTGACGTATTAAACTACTGGTGTGTCTTCTGGAGTCTTACATGGACTGATATATTTGACCTAAGCCAAGAATTAACTTGAAAGAGGGACCCCGTGAGGGCATGTAGGCTTTGACATCCATTATTATAAATTTTGTACAGACAGTTTTTATTGCATTTTACTAAGCTGCTAAAGGGAAGTATGAAGCGTCTGTAGCTATAAGGCTACAGTACAGTCTTCCATTAAATTTATAACATTAATGTTACGATGCCATATGCAGAACAAATGCACTGTGTGGAAGGAAATAGGGCTCAGAGAACTGAACAAGCACTGCTGCTTATCTTACATGCTAGGAACAGAGTAGCCGGTTAACTAGTCCGTCCCAGCAAATCAATCCCAAAGCTCAGACACTTCTGTGCTCACTAGAATACCAGCATGGCTGTGGATGTCAGCGCTCTCCCTCCTGCTGCAGTTTAACTTTCCCATTACTAGATTTTTGCTACCTATGCTAGGATTAATTAAAGCAAAAACTATTTCAACTCCATATTCGTTATTTATAAAGGCAAAATTGTCTGTGAATCAGATAGGAAGCCCTGAGGGTCCTGAAGCAGTATACTTCTGTTGCCTTTCATTTACCGAGCAGAGCAATAACTCCAAGTTGTCTTCTAAAAGTTAAGTTTTACAACTTCCACTTCCATATTTTGGAGCTTTGGAAGTATTTATAATCTGCATCATCTATGCGAAATCCTGTTAATAAAATTGTAACACAGAGCTTTGGTTTCTATATCGGCATTTAAAACTTAACAAATTTCAGAGGAAATGATTACCAAATTAATGAATAAATATTAAAATACATATTTTTGAAAGAGTTCAGCAGCAAAATTCAGTGGACGTGACAAATTATTTCTCCTGTACTGAGTTTTTTAAAAGGTTTTTAAAAGGCAGATTGGTAATGATATATTCAAAAGGTCTTACAGACTGGTCAACCAGAGAAGGGTACTTCTTGTCCACATTTGGCAGAGTAACTGTGTAAAATATTGCATACTGTTACTTCACTCATGCTAACAACTCAGAAGACATTCGTATTTATTTGAAACACCAGGGATTAATTTTTATCTCCAGTTGGAGAGGAAAGAAATAAGACTCACATGGATTCATGCTATGATCTTGCACAAACTATCTGCAGTAAGAGCTCCCCGAGCACTGAGGTTTCAAAGGCGTTTGGACATGCTTTGAGTTAGCCACATGAAAAGCAAGACAGTGTGTGCTGTGGTTACAGAGGAAACGAGATCAAGAGCTCTTTGCTGTATCCTCTTTCCTGACTCGCGGTGTTACACACTGTGTTTCAAAGTGATAAATACATAAAAAAGGATGAGGAAGTTGTTTGCGGTATCATGCTCAAGAAAGGTCATCATTCAAAATGATAAAGCAAAACTGGCCAGTGTTGATTTTTTTTTCTTTTAATTTATTTTTGGAGGGACGTTCCCTTTAAGTGGTTTAATAGTGTTAATGAGCCATATAAGGGTGCAACAGTTTGGCACTACTGTCATTTCGAATCAGATGAAACAGCTTCACTTAGTTCATGTGTAATGCACAAGCCTTATGATGCTGTTTGTAGACAATGTCAACTGTGATGTGTTATCCTCACCTTATTTATATTTTTTATTATTACCATTATTTCCTTGAAATCCTTCCCGTGGAATCCTTGAGTTGGAGTGTTGGCATTCACCACCTGAGTTTGGAAAGGCATGGGGTTGGGCGATTGGTGGGAGGTGGGTAATGTGGTGCAAGCAATGATACTTATTCAGGCTTAAATCTCAGGCTTCACATTGCAATGATTATTGCAGTTTTATTTTTAGAAAAACCAACAAATTTAATGCTTCTTTTATAGGATAAAAAAATACAGCAAACTTCAATTGTGAAATAAATATGCACAAAAAGTTGCTTCTGTGGAAAAAAAATCTTATTTAATGGACTGAATATTTATTCAAGCTTGTTTTTATTTTGTAAATGCTGTAATTCAGAATCATTTCCATAAATATGATATTTAAAGATCTCAGACACTATAGTTTCTTATGTAAATACAGACTCCTATTTCTCTTACTGAAAAGCACAATGACTATATCAATACTAATATACATTTGCCTCAAGGAAGACTTTCATCTTGTAATCTCTTCAGATAATTAAAGTGTCAGGACTTTCTACTTCCATGTGCTGGATTGCTCTTTCATTTCGGGGTCTGTTTACACGGAGTGACAGCTGCCATCCTGTCAAACAAACTGGCCTTAAGTCTTTCTCACTTTGCAAATAACGTGAAAGAAATGAGTTTAAATTTGAAAATGGATGTCTCCCATACGGAGGAGAGGTGGTAAATCAAAGCTGGAGTACTGGCCTGTCACTTAACATTGCCTTGTGCTATCTCTTGCCACTGGCTGAAAATCTCCCTTCCCGAAATACCTTGTGTCAGTGGCCAGTTCACACATGAGGCGTATTTGATCTGCCTGTGTCAAATCTGAATAATCTTTTCTGTGGGGGATACAAATCTGTAATGAAAATAGCACTCCTTGGATCTACCTGCACAGTTATTCTTATGAAGCATAAATGCCCGGTGCTGATTTGTTCTGCTCCTTGTAGGAGATAACTGTTGTAGGTTTTGTGAGAATTATTTTTATTTTCCAGAGGACTTAATGCATGGCTTTGGGATGCCGTTTCACTGACGAAAAACCTGTTACAGCTCTGTGACATTAGAGTCTCGGCTTCAGTGGTGCTACAACAGGAAAATTGTATGGGAAGCCTGCACACAAGTTTAAGATTGCATTTAAATTAACATACATAATATTTATTGGTGAATAATGCTGCCTTAAGGTTTGTGTAAGTAAATGAACAGTAGAAATTTATCCTAAAGGGACTTTTTAAATGAAATTTACATCGCTTCAGGGTTTTGAGGGAAAAAGGGGATCTCTTTTCTGCAGACTGCATGCAACAAAGTGTTCCACAGCACTTTTCCTGTTGGGGATACTGCAACAGGAGTGATACGGGATAACAAGGTAAGAGCAACATTGCCAAAGGGGGCAGCAATTCACCTGCTACTGGACTTTTCTGCGTGAACGGTTGGTTCCCTCTGAATCAAGGCTGTTTTCAGAAAAAAGAAAAAAAAAATACAGTAAACCCTGAAGCGATCCTTTCTAGACCCGTACAAATCCTACAGCATTTCCTGCTCTCTCCAGGTTTGTAAAGGGAGGTGGGATAACAGGGTTCCCGCTGCCATGAAAGGAACTTCAATTAAAAAAAATGTATCTCTGCTTCCAGAGAATACCCTCTGTCCAGAAAAATCAAAAATACTTAAAAGTGGCCACACGGCAGCTCAATAAGGAAGAAGCTGGGTGGAAACGATGGAAAAGGAAAATGACCTTTGTGTGTGTTCCCTAACCTGGGAGGAAGGAGGAGGAAAATGGGGTGCGTGCATGCATGTGTGGTTGTACCTGTGCGCGGTGGGGGGACAGGAAGGGTGGGCTGTGGAAGTAGGAGACTTGGCTGTAGGAAAGCTTCAAATACAGCTCCGTCACACTCCTGCCTGCGAGCTGGAGGAAACCACCAGCGTTTTCAGTGTCTCGTCCCCAGCTGAACTCGCTGTCAGTTTATGCAAAGTCAAAGCTGCTGGGTCTGCATCCTCCGGTTTCCGTGGCAACCCCCGATAGCATCTCTCCACTGAGTGCCAAGACTGCAGCACTCTGTTCCCGCACAGGCAGGCACGGAGGCTTCTGCTTTCTGCTTCGTCAGAGGGATTGTGATTGCTCAAACATCTTTATTTGTAATGAAGATTTATGCTGCAGCATCGGATGCTTACTGTGAACTCTATTTTCTGATGATAACACTTTACCAAATTATGCTTTATTTCTGTTGCTTGTCTGGAAGAAGTCTTATCTGTGGGCATCCTTTGACTGCTTTTGAGGGTTCTTTAGCTATTTACCCTTCTCCTTTTTCACCCTTTCCCCCACCCTGTCACCCAGCTTTCAGTTTCTGCTGTGCATAAAATAGATGTCTTACGTAGCCTCCTTGGGTGTCTTCCAGACAGTGAAACATTAGAGGCAATATTAGACTATTCAAGGAGCTTTCATCCCTATTGCTTCCTGAGCTTTCCCTTCAAGTTCCCGAGCACAGGCTCATTTTAAACCTTCCTTTGGTGTCTTTGTACCTGGAAGAGCATCTTGCCACATGGGTCCCTCCTGCCTGCCAGAGCTGCCATGGCTCTTGCACCAAGGTGTTTTAAATCCTGCAGTATTCCTTTACTTTGTGGAGGGGAAAGGATGGATCCTAAATCCCAGGTTTTAATAGCTGATAGTAAATAATAGATATTGCGGAGATTCTGGGTTTTTTTCATTTGGCTCTCTTTTCTTTGGTCTTAACCCCCCAAATGGCAAAATATTAGGCCAGAAGGATGTAGAGAAAACTTGTTATAGCAAATCTGGAAGTGTGAAGATGATGTTTTAATGAAATAATTGGTCTCTCTGAAAACAAGCTGTAACTGCATGTGCTAGGAATGCCGGGGCTCATGCATAAAACAAACCGGGCAATTAGTCTTTCATGAAGTCATTTCATTTCTTGTTTTCACTAAACATGAAGGCTCTGAAGTGTAAAGTATGATTATTTTTTTCCCCCTCGCATTTCACTCAAAGGTATGAAGCTGATTTGTCTTCTGTTCGGTTCTTCTCTGCAAACAACCAGCAGCCCGTTAGGGCTCTGACACAGCTTGTCTGCAGAAGAGAAAATCCTCCTGCATCTGAAGCCACGCAGCCAACAGCGGGGCTTCCCGGCCTCCTGCCTGCTGCCTCGGACCCTCCAGCAGCAGCGGGCAGTGGGAGGCTGAGTGCACCCGTGGGCACAAGGCCACCGTCGAGGGGGCTGTTGCTCACGCCCAGTTGCTGAGCGATGCTGCTGTCCGCTCTTCCTCACGGGCACGAGATGCCTGATGCAGCCCGGGATGCGAGGGACCGCTGTGCCTGGGAATGGCAGAGCCAGAACTACCTCAGGTATTACAGATATTTCATTGTTTGAAAATTATCCCATGCCAGACACTCATACCGTTTAAGCAAGCACTAAACTCATGTCTTACTCTAGAAAGTCTTATTTACCTATTTTTGCAGTTTTACATACTTCTTCACAGGGCAATAAAATGTTGTGACTGCCATGACTTTTTTTATTCACTGAGTTAATAATAAAAAGGAAATAAAGCTGTAGCAGGGAGGGTGTTTGAGGTGACTGCTTTCTAGGTAATATTTCAGCAGTGGCCAGGTTTGGGGTTTTTAGCTGGAATTAGGCTGCGGTATCTACGGGCTTGTCAGTACAGGGGAAGATGCTGAGAAGAAATAGTCCTGAACAGCATTTGTGCTGGTAACTTCTCTCTGATGATGTCCCATAAAACGTGCTGAAAACGTCCAGTTTTCTGAAAAGATGTGTCTGAAAATGACTCTGAAGTGCCTCGGCCTTTTTGTGGACAGTTTGGAGAAAGCCGTCCCTCATCCTTCAGGGGCTGAGATGGTGGCTCCACCTTGGGCTGTCCCAGACAGAGATCCTCAGTTGTGAGAAGTTTTGTGTCAGCTACATTAAGAGCAGAGCACCTATCCTGACTTTATTGTGAAGGACGTACCATGCCATCTTCCTTTGCATTTGGGGAGCCTCTGAGATCAAATTTTGAGGTACTTGATAGATAATTGTTTTTTTCTGGCCCAGACCATTTGTGTTTGTCACTTCATTAGCAGCTTTGCTGTTTATTCTGCAGCAGTAAAACGTGCTGGTTTGGGGTGGGTTTGGTTTTTTAAATTAAGTTCACTTTCTTTGGCTTATCTGCAGAAAGCTGGAAATTAATAATTGAAGAGATAAACAGAAAAGTAATCACTTCTGCAAGCTCATAAATGTATTTAAAGGGAAACTACCCTGTGATCCCCTGACTGTCAAACACTGGGAGATGGGGCAGAAAAGAGTGAACCCCAAGTAGTTCATAAGTCCTGGCTGTTGGTCTCTGAACTGTCTGCTTTTGTCTAGGAGGACTTCTGGAAACTAGTGGAAAGGGTAATGCGGATGGGTCCTCTCTGGGGGAACAAATGGTGGATGGGCTTTTTCGTGGGGAACAAAAATAAAAGGTTTTAGCTAGTGATTTTAAATAATCTCTCTAAAATGACCATTTTTTTTTTTAACAAAAGGAAATCTGCTACAGTCCTCATGTAAAGAAGCTCCGTTCAAATAAGAAAATCCAACTAATTTGATCCAAGTGTGTTGGAACAGAATATAAAGTTGCCACGCAGTCAGTTTGGTGTATAGCCTCTGATTCCCACGGTTTTGGGAGTTTGCTTCAGGTCAGGACATCAGCCTTGCTTGGAGAACAAAGCAGGAAAACCTTGCTCAGCTGTACTCCTGAAAGCAGGTTTTCTCTATCATGTTTGCTCCTCACATTCTAATTGCTGGTTTTTCTCTTCTTTTTCTCCTTAAAGGAATAATATTGGAGTTAGACTCTAAACTGAGTCTCAGTGGAAATACTTCTATATTTTTTTTCCCACATGGAGTGTTTGAAACATGGCTGGTTTTCCTGCTTAAAGACAGACAACTGTGACTAGTGTCTGTCTCAAAAACTTACGTTGTGAAAAGCTGAGGTTTTGGATGCAAACTTATATTTAGATGCAACTTACGCTGGAACAAGAGCCAAGTAGCTGCTGCAGTAAAGAAACCAAAAATCCGGCTGGTATAAAGCGGGGAGGCTTAAGGGCTTCTTAGGAAGAGACTTTTGATGGTGCTTACTAAAAACGCCTGAGTAGAGAGCCAGCCTGGGTGACGGGAAGGCATGAGCCTGCGGGTGATGCAGCCCTGAGTTGGGAACCTGGGACCTTGTGGGGGCAGCAGGAGCAGCTGAGCCCTGGCCATGCTGAAGGGACAATCCAAGGAGCAGCCAGCGCAAGGGACACAGCCCCAGGGGATTATTTTTTTTCCCCATTGTTTTGCTAAAATCAAATCCCAGAAGGAAGAGAGATGGTTTTTTACTACTGCATTGAAGGCATTTTCAAGGTAGCTGTGCTACTTCTGTATTCCCACCCAGTGTTGACAGAAATACTAGTCCTTGGCAGGTGGAGGGGGACAGCAAGAGGCTATTGTCTTTTTGCTTGTTGATTACATTTTTTTTTTCTGCTTGCTTACTGCAGTAAGAAATTAAAAAAAAAAAGTGTTCACTTTTTAAAAATCTCGAATTCCCATTCATGCAACAAATAATTCTCATAATGTGATCTAATTGCATAATGCAAATAAATACCAATCATTAAATAACATTAGTTTGGTTTTAAACAGAAAAATCATTAACCCCAAATCAAGCAATTATGAAAGCGCTTCCTCTGAGCACAAACAGCTCAGAAGCCATGGAGAATACCGGCGCGGTGTGATAAAACCCTCTCTGCCTGGCCTGCTGCTCCTGGAGGCTTTCCAGTGCCCTCCCAAGGTTCAGATGTTGTCACGGCGTTGGCTGCCAGAGGAAAACTGTTCTTGCCAAATCGTATCTTCATCGCTGCTCTGCGTGCTGCTGGGGTTCAGCGCTGAAGGCTCTGCGAGCCTCTGCAGGGTTGCTTTTATTTGTGATATTTATAAAACGGCTTAAGCACCTGCCAAAAAGGAAGATGTAGCTGAATGGGGGAAGGTGCTGAGCCAGCGTACTGCAAAAACCAACATTTCTGGTGTGTTTTGCTGTGAGGGAAAAGCCATGGGAAAGACTCGGGGATGGGAATGGGAAAGTGCACTCTATACTGAAATCTTTGGGGTTGCAATCTATTCAATGCCTCAGAGAAAGGTTAATTGCACACACAATTGACTACCCTGTAAATGCCTACACTGGGCATGCAAATCTGGTAAGCCAGGCTCCTCTGCCGAGCTGGCAGGTGTCTAATGGGCACCAATGGCCAAAAGTTGAGCCAACTTGAACAAATCCACATGAGAAAGGAAGGCTAATTCTTGTGTGGAAAATCTGCCTAGTCCTGCAGGCACCGCTGCACCTGTAGGAAGCGCCTGATGTAAAGTTAAAAATTCTAGTGATCCTAAGTAGAGAGTTCACAAGTATTCGCTCACTCTTTCAGCAGCTGATTCTCCACACAAGAATTAGCCTGGAGGTCAGGGGAGGTGCTTGTCATGGTGATCTCAAGTTTATAAATGGATACAGGAATTGCCAATAAGAGGGATATCTCTGGGCTGATGTGCAGGAGCGATGCAGCAGCACAGGCAAAGCCACTCAGTGCTCCCCATCTCCTCGTTTCCCCCTGGAGTCAATCCTGTGCTGGGGCTGAAGTCAGGCCAGTGTTGGACCATTATAAGCAGCAGCGAAAGAAAGGTAACGGATCAAACACAAGGAAGAAGGAAGCAGGGGGAAATACGCTGCTGTGTGGGAGCCCAGTGTCTAAAGGAGGGGAAGGAAAATCCCTGACTGCAAAAATCTCCCTATATGCAAATCATAATCAGCTAAAGGAATCGTTCCCCAGTTTGCCAACAGCAGTTCTCCTGTCCGCGTGAGCTGGCTGTGATTTCCTGCAGCACTCATCATTACTGGTGTCGTGCTGAAAGCATCACTCCTGCAACCAACCAAGCTGGGCTGTGGGTACCCGCAGTGTGCCACGCGTGGGAACTGAGCAGGGCTGGGTGTGCAAAATCACTGCTTTCCCAAACCCGGCCTGCAGCTAAAGAAGAAACTATCCTTCCGTTTTGTGTTCCCTCACAACTGCTGGACGTGACTCCGCTGCTCAGCTGAGCCAGCCCTTGTAGCTACGCCCTGGGCAATGGAGGCAGGGAGCGGGGAGTTGTGTCCCTGCTCTGGGATTTGGGATTCAGGCAGAGCCTTTGCAGCCACTTCCAGGGGAACTGCATCAGACCCCAAAAATCTTCCCTGTGCCTCAGTTTCCCCACTGCAGAGCAGGGAGGATGCTTTTTTGCCTGAGGAACCAGCCACGGAACACAGTGGCCAACCCTGCACAGATGTTACGGTGAGGTACAACTGAGGGTGTAAGTAAATGCCATACACCGAAGGGATTTATTCACATTCTTGCCCAGCACAGCACATCAGCCTTGAAGGACCAAAGCGGGGGGCCATGCCTTTCCTCTGCCTGAGGGTGGGAAGGGGGCTGCTGGGCCCCTGGGGCTTCTGCTGGGCCCCTGTGGGCACTTCTCTTCCCTTCAGAGATGTTCAGACCAAAGGGACTGTTGTCACTGTTCCTTTGGGTGTCCCCACAGCAGAGGCATTGCAATACTGTGCCGTAGTGGTCTATATATTGTATAGTAATTCCTTTCTCAACCCTACAAGCTGCACAGGGGCCCTTATCTTTCCCTGCTAATCATGGTATCAGCATGCTATAACGCACCACCACATGGGTCCTGCTTCTGTCACCACTGTAGGTATGTTATCTCCATCCTACAGAAGAGTTTATTAAAAGACTTGGGAGCACAAGATCAGATCGTCCCGTCCTGCTATCTCAAACAACCATGAATAATCCCCTTCATAAATGGTTTGTACCTCATCACGGAGGTAAGTGCAGTTTTCTTTACTGTACTCAGACCGTAATCTTCTCGGTAGACTGAAGGTCCTAGAGATGCTGAAGTCTCCAAACTCTGGTATTTTAGTGGCCCTTTGAAGCTAAACCTTGGATCTCACAGTCAGTCCTCTCTGTTGTTGTTGTATGCCAGGGGACCTTCTGCTCTCTGCCTGTCACCTGGACCCTTATCTAGAGGTGTGTCTTGTGGGAAGAAGAGGACTTGTGGGAAACGCCTGTGCTGCTGTAAAAGAAGGGTGTTATGCCATGTAAACTGGGGCCTGTGGTGGCTCTGGGCTCCAGCTCAAAAATCACAGCCTCTCCTGGTCCTCTGAGAGTGATCGGTATGCCGTAGGTTCCCTTTCCCTTTGGCAGGCTGCTCTCATCCTAAAAGCAGTGTCCGGCCTTCATTTGGCTTGTTAAACTTTCCAGACCTGCTGGACACATTAAGCACAGGCACTGGTGGTCAAGGTGAGCCTCTAAAGACAATTTTGCTCTCATCTCCATCACTCCCATCAGGGTTTATAGGAGCAGCTCCATCTCAGCAGGTATTTACTGGCACTGGGGGGTGGCTCAGCACAGGAGGGTGCCGAGTGCTGGCTCGCTGGTGTGGCGCCAGCCTGCCTGAAACAGCGGAGGACATCTAAATCTGCCCCCAGGGAATGGGCTGAGGAGCAGAGCTGCCGTGCCAGGCTGGAGGGTGTGGGTCATGGCTACAGTCTGGAGGACAATGTTTGTGTCTTGTGTTAATCTCTTCTCTGGCTAAACACAGCAGAGACTGATTGGTTTGTTTTGCTTAGATGGTAATGAAGCAGTTAATTGCATTTGGGAATGGCTGGCCCTTTCTGCTCAGGGAAGCATTTAGGGCTTGCCCCACTGGATCCCAGGCATCCGAGCCATCTCCTGCTTCCCAGGCCGCTCGGCTTTCCCAGCTCCCTTGTTGGCTTGATTTGTTCTTTCCAAATACATGTTTCCTCTCCTCCTGTCACCAGCCCTCCATGATAAATGTTGTCTGCACCGACTGGCAGCACGAGAGGTGCCTGTGCCAGCATGGGCTGCTCCTGGGGATGCCCCGGCACCGGAGCTGCTGACACAGCACCATGCTTGGGTGGCCCTGTACCCACGGGAGCGGGTGGTTGTGCTGCTGAGTCAGCATATTATTGCTGTGGTGCGATTCCCACCGCGGCTCATCGCTGACCTCGCGTGTTTTGAGCATGCAGAGGCTCTGCGCTGCCCTCACGGATCTGCCACATGCTGAAATGTTTCCCATCCCTCCCACCTCCACTGTTAGCCCCTGTCCCCCTCTTCTGCTGGGGGGTCACCTGCTGCTCCTGCATTGCATCCAACAGCTACTGGGTTTATATTTTTTTCTTCTGTAGTTTCCCCACGGGGGCCTTTGAGTATTTTTAAGGCCTGGCCTGGCATCCCAAAGTCATCTTCCAACAAAACAAATGCTTCATATTTAAAATGCGGCAAAGCTATTCTTTCCAAGTCACCTTGCCAAATCATAATTTCTCCTCTTTTAATGGCCCAGTAGCTCTGGGCGGGGAGAAAGCAGTGCTTGCACAAACCAGGCTGCTTTAACTGCTGTCACAGCACCAGGGTTTGGCTGTGCAGAGTCAATTATACTTTTAGGTGATGTGTTTGAGCTGCGTGGAAGCCGATTGCACTGGGGGGTGAGTACCAGATCCTTCCCGTCCCTGCTCAATATTCACACAGGAGCATTAAGCCACCGTACTCCCCCATAAACCACACTATCTGTGTCAAATCCAAGTGCTTCAGTCCTGAAAGCTTTCCCACCTCGCACGTTAACGGGGCTCACGCCATCCTCCCGGGGCTCTCGCCGGCCTCCCTCCCTCCCTCGGGCGGCTGTTGGCACTCGACCCGTGTGGCTGCAGGGTCTGGCACCTCGGAAGCCTCCGCTCCCCGGTGATGCCACCGAAGGAAGCCCCGGCTCCGCAGGCCTCCGCTGCGCTCCTGCCTCGCCGCAGAGCGGAGAAGCTCAATACAATTTTCAATGCTCTGTGAACCCATTCCGGAGAGCGCAAGCCACAGCGCGAAGCTGCCGAGCTCCTTGGGGAGGGAGCAGCTTCCCTCCCCCCCCCCCCCCNATTTTGATTTTTCATTTTTCATTTCTAACCCCTCTGGGACGAAACGCAGCCGACTCTTGTCCCCCCTGCTGTCCCCTCCGCATCGCCCCGCTCCCCCCCGGCTGCATCCCCCCGCTCCGGGGTCCCTCCGCCCCGCGGGTGGGGGTGGCTGCTGTGGCCCTATAACTAGCAGCTGCCGCTGACCCGAAGCCGCCGAGGTGCGGCGGGAGAGCGGTGCGGGGGCCGGCAGGAGTGCAGGCAGCAGCAGGCAGCGGCGGGCTCGGTGTGACACCGTGCGGCCGCCCGGCGCAGCGCCGGGGCGGGGGGGGGGGGGGGGNNNNGGGGGGGGGGGGGGGGGGGCGGCGCGGCGGCGGCGGGGGCTTCTCTGCCCGGGGGGGCGCAGGCGAGGGTCACCTCCCCGAAATGTTACAGCTCTCAGCCCGTTACAGCCCAATTAACCTCCAGGCTTGAGGGGGGAAAAGGGGTGCCAGTGCCCGGATCCGAGCGCTCGGCCCTCGGCCGGGTCCTGCCCGCAGCCCCCGCGCCTGCGGAGCCGCCCCTCCGTCCGCCCATGTCCCCGCAGCCTGTGACCCGCTGTCCCCTGCCCTGGCTGCGGCCTTTGACGGGGGAAACGGCAACGGGCAACGGGTCCCCTCGGAATTACAGCCGGAGATGAGAGGCCTTTCGGTCCGTTCTCAGTCTCAAAAAAAAGGTCTCGAAATGGAAATCGGCGGCTGAAGTCGTTCAGCCGAGACTCAGTGCCCGCAGTGATTGCGCTTCGGTGGCCTGGCTGCCGCCGAGCTGCCTCGTCCCCTTGCTGGCTGGGTAAAGACAAGGGCAGAAGATTGGCGCTTCGCTTTCTGGAAGAGGGCGGCCGTGCCCGCCTGGGCTGGTGCGGGGAGCCTGCTGGAGGCTTCAGGCTGGAAAACCACTCAACCACCGAAAATAGCCGAGCGGCTTGCGAACATCTGCTCCGACAGCAGCACGTCTGAGGCAGGTTTTGGAAGCGTGTGGAGCAGAACAGCCTGGGCTGGTGCCGCTCCTGTTGAGTTGTGACAGCTGAGAACAGAAACCAGCTCTGAACGTTCTGCAGTTCCGTCCTCCGAGGCTCAATGTAGAGCCTGGAGAGCGCAGAACGAGGGAGCGTCTGCTGAGCTGTTCTTGCCAGGGCTGGTGTTTAATGTCCTCCCCTGGGGTGGAGGGGGAGGAGAAAGGTCTGCTTTTCTGCTGCCCTGGCCTTTTTTCCGTACAGTTCTCCACTTGTTTCTCTTACTGCGCTTGCCAGTGACCTGCCTTATGGCTTTCGTTAGTAGGTTCAGGGAGTACTAAGGTGAGATGTTCCTCTTGGATGGCTTCCCTGGCCCAGCGAGGAGCAGTGACCACACAGAACCAGTCATCCTTGCGCATGATACTCGCAATCATCTTCGCATGGCTCCTACTGAAACTCTGTGACGTTTTACACCCACCCCATGCAAAGATCACCACGTGGCTGGGTGACACTAGGAGAAACTGGAAGGATGGGACTTCTCAGAAGAATAATGTTTCCGATGCTTCTTGTTTGTTAAGTTACACTGACAAGTATTTACAAAAACTTCCACGCATCCAGCCCAGAATATCCCGCTGTCTCTGAATGTGCAATATGGTGCAGTGCTCGGCTCCTGCTCCAGAAGCATCTGCGCCACCGGACACAGCACGTGGGACCGAGGCGCTGACCGTGAAAACCTGGTAAGCAGCTGACATGACAGAGCAGAGCCAGGCTGCTCCACAGGGCTCCGCTCCCACACGCCGCTGACTAAATACCTCGGCTCTTCCTTCCCCTCCGCTTGGAAATCTCACTGTTAACTTGACTTAAGGCCTCCCTGTGGGTTTGCAAACTTGGAGGACTTTTTTTTTTCTTTCAGAGATGAGTTCTCCTTGCCAAGAAGGTTTTAATAACTCACCATGAAATTTATAGCGTTTAAATTTAAACCACACGTGGGAAAGTGGAGCTGTAACAGTTTAATCCAATTTAACCTTGAGCGATCCGTTCCACAGTGCTCAGGCAGACAGTTCACACCACAAGTGAAATTCCTCTGCGGGGTGGCAGACAGCGGCTTTCTCATCACATGTGTCTTTCCGAAGTACAGAGGACCAGGGTTGGCCATCTATGTCCTTTTGAGCAAACTTTTTCATCCTCCTGCTGGTCTCTCCCTGTGAAATAGCAAGAGTCTGATGCAGCTTGGAGCTGGGCATACCCCGCGGAGGAGGCTGAGATAAGTCTTGTTCTAGTTGTCATGTTTTCCTTCCTATGTTAAAGAATATCCTTTTCACGTCCCAGTTGTGTGCTGCCTCCTTTCCCTGTCCCGTCACAAGAGGGAGGCACATTTCACGGGTGACTGTATAAATGCATCTCTCTGGGGAAGCCATCTTCTGGGGATCTCCCTGATACCCTCCAAGGAGAGGAGATGGGAAAGTCTCATTGCCAAGTAAATGCTATGGATCATTTAAAAAAAAGAAAAAAAGAAAAAGAAAAAAAGAGCTACATTACAGCACAAAGAAAACAGTTGGGCTGCTTCTGAGCAGTGCTGAAGGCTTAATGATGTTTAAAGAGTTGTTCAAGTGTCCCTTGGCAGCCGGAGCAGCAGGCGAGTCTGTGTCATTGATGAAGCAAAGCAACACATGCTAAGAAGCTCTGACCTGCACAGCATCATCCCATCCACAGAATAAATGATCCCTTGATCCCGGCAGGGGCTGTGGTAGGGCTTTGGAGCTCGCTACAGCCAGTGGTGGTGGAAAACCATATCGTGACATAAAACTCAGATGCTGCCTTATAGCAATTGTATCCTCCCTAGTGGAGTGCCCAGGAGACCACCAGTACTGGTGCTGGGATCTCTAGAATAATACAACATTGAAGTTTTACAGCCTTTGTCTTTGTTGCCATCAGCGATCAGGCAGAGTCAGCCGTATCATGGTTCCCAGCCAGTTCTGCCACTGGATGGTCCAACAGAGTGATGCTGAGTCGAGCTGGGAGAGCCCTGATGTGTTGAGCTCCCCAGCTCCCTGGGGTTTTGTCAGCTTGCTTGTATGCTTTGGTGCTCATCGAAGCAGCTCTGCTGGGCGATCACAAGCTCCTGTACTATGGAAATGGACACTTGCAATTGTGTCCCAAGGAAACTAAGGCAACAGTTATGCTGATGGGCTGCTCTCCTCTCCAAAGTGTGTCGGTCTTATCCCTTGGTTCACAGAAACACAATGGTTGCAAATCATAAGTCATGTGCGTTCAACAGGTAAGTGTTGAAAGTTCTAGTTCCATTGACCTGCTTTGTCATTTGTAGCAAAGTCAGTTTTATATCAACACTGTTAGAGTGCAGAGACCTGAGAGACCAATTGTACGTTCATAGCACAGGTGGGACACAGAACTGGCATGTTGAGTGGGGATGTAAAATGGTTGCTGATGTGTGGATGCTCCAGCCCTGGGGAGGATGCACTGACTGTACATAGAGGTGTGATGGTGGCTTAAACCTGGGAAGTCTGAAGTTCTTGCATGGTGTCCAACTAAGGCAAGCAAAGTCAGCATTAAGCAGTCACAGTTGTAAGACACACTTATCCACAGCAATCGTCGTTGTTCTACTAATGAGAATTACACTGCTTAGATTTCCGTTGCAGTCCATCGGAGGCTATACCTGTTGGAAATGGGCAGACCTGGTGATTTTCTGGGATGGCCAGGTGGAGAATAGAAATCCAGGCTACACCTGTCATGGCTGACCTAAAGCTTGGAGGAACTGCATGAATGGCAATGCCACTTCCGATCCAGCTGAACCAACACAACCAGCGTTTGGTGTGTTTCTGCGCAACTGTCCTTGGTGCTGCCCTTCTTGGAGATATCCCAGTGAAAAATGCGGAGATAGCAAATTCTTCTCTCTGGACTTTCCTTCTTTTCCCTTGGGCTTATGCATTTAACAGAAGGTCATCAAATAGCCTGCTTTGGTGAGATTTGCTTGTTTGCTGTTTTTCTGGAGAGAGGGCGCTTCTCAGCCAAATATTCTTTAGACATGTTAGATATGACATGGTGAGACCAGAAATGGGCTTCATGCTGTGTTCCCTGCCAAGCGTCTTTCCCAGGTAGGCTGACGGCTGCCTGTGCAGCTCAAGTTGGAAACTTTGGGGTGGTGGAAAAAAAAATAATCCCAAAACCGGATCCCCTTCCAGCTTGCCAGGTATGCCAGGCGCCTTGGCTGACTCACCAAGGCGGAGGTTTCCAGAATGACTAATGACCGAGCAGGCATTGATTTTTGCCTGTCTAATGGGACGTCTTACAAAGCCTCCAGTTTCCAGACTGGGTGGGGTGCTTGCCCTTTGAAAATCAGATCCATGTATTGTGTATTGAGTTGGCTGCCCCAAAAAAGAAGCCGTAACCTTGAGATCAGGTAAGTGTGTCAGCAGTAGGCTCCAGGCTGCCAACAGTCATGCAAAGTGCTGAGGTGGCTACTAAAGCTGCCTTCATGTGCTCCCGTGCTTCATCATTGACATGAGCAGGGCCTGAATTACATACTAGACTTTTTAAAGCCTCATGGCCTCACGTAAAGGGTTAATACACTCCCTAAAATGGAGTTCCCTTCCTTTTTTTTTTTTTCCCTGTAAGGATAGTATTTGCTCTCCTGTTGCTACCTCTCTGTGCTTCGTGAACAGACAAAATTTCTATATGTTTAGACCTGGCCATTCAATGAGGCTTGAAGTTGTTCTTGGTAGCTCCATGTCAGCTCCACAGGAGACCAGACCCTAAGGCTATTGTGAAAACAAGAGCATTGCAACATTATATGTTATTTCTCATCATGGCTGTGACTGTTCCTGGCTCGGTGTCTCACAAGAAATAGAGAAGTTAATTAGATGTCTTCTGACACAGAACTTGCTGTTGAGCACCCAGTTAACAGCAGTGGCTTCGTACCTGATCCAGACTGAGGTCTTCAACTGATGCAGGAGTGGGGAAAGTCGAGGTCTGGCTTCTGAATCTGACAAGCAAATCTGCTCTACCACACAAAGTTATCTCCCCTAAAAAGCACCCACTAGGTGTGAGGACACATGGGTTTGGGTTATTTTTCACTTTTCTTGTACTCTGCTTCATTAGTCTCCGAAATTGATTGCCCAGCACCATGCATGTGTATTTTCCCTGCTCTTTGGTGACAGCCATCAGCACGGATGCAGCACATCGTCCCTCTTCCCTGCTATTTCAGAGGGCATGGCAATGCCAGGCTGCGGCGGACCTGGTGGATGCCCTCCTGGGTGATGCGCTGGGAGGCGACTGGTTTTTCAGATCCATCTGGGGACGTGTGTCCCACTTGCGAGGTAGGTCTGTGGGGCTGGGTGCTGTTCCTGGTTTAACTCCTTGGGGCATCCACAGCTTCTCGGCCCCAAAACACAGGACTGTCTCCCGGTGGAGAAGTAATGGGGGCTGCTACTACAACCCAAGAAAAGGTCTTTCCACTCCTCCTCTGGATTCAGTCACCCTCAGAACTGGCCGTCTGTTGGACTCCAGGGTCAAGTCCTGTATGGGTGTTTTAAGGCTAATTTTGCCTGGACAGGGGCAGCAGGGAGAGTTGGGTACTGTTACTGTGGACTGGTGATACAAAAGACATCCAAGTAGTCTTGATCAATATGACCGTGATGAAGCCAAGCAGTGTTTTGTGGCCTGTGCGCTATGCCAGCTACATGCACATCAAGCTCACCTTTTCCTAGGGATAAAACTCCAGTCTCAGGCAACGGAGGAGGGAGAGAGCATTAGGCTTTTAAGAAGCAGACTTCAGAGACTGCATCCTCAAATTTTCTGCCATTTAAAATGTTTCCCTAAGGTTTTACCGCACGTAAATGAAATTATAATTACAATATTTCAATCCAATTAGCTCCCTTCATGATCTGGCAGGTGCAAACTGGAGATGGATCAAACTTCTTACTGTGGATTATGCCTGGAGCCTCCTTAAAGCTGCCGTCTGGCCCTGTGTGTACATGCTGTACAACGTGTGTTACGGGGGGGACTGCAGCGAGGTCCTAAATTATGTATAGAGTATGAATTATTGCTGAAATGCATCACTAAGACTTCACCCATCAAACATTTTCAGCTCCATGCAAGCAGCACGGGAAAAGCAAAGATTTTGCCTGCGGCATGGGCAAGGTTTTCATCTGCATGGATTTAAATGGTGTGTGTCACTGGCAGAGTCACAGGTCAGCCAGAGTTAACTTAATACATGCCCCTACATCTTGAAGGAAATGTATTTTGCAAGCTTTCATCTGATTAGCATGGAAATTACACTGGGACTTCTCTTTAAAATGGGGACAGAGTTGAAAAAAAAATAATCTTGATGTGTTATTTTTAAAAAGAAGTCTTTGAAGACCAGCGCAGCTGCCTCTCCTCAGGCAAACCTCCAGCTTGCATCTGGGAGAGCATCCCCTCTTCCTCCCGCCCATGGAAACCCGGAGCAGCGAGCCCACCCTCTGCAAGGATAACTCGAGAGGGACATCTCCGCAGCTAGAGCAACCAATATGGCCTAAGCGGGAGGCATCCCATGGAGGACAGTTTCACGCTGGATTTCCCAACACCTTCAGATGTGGTTACGCTAAAAATGATGGAAAACTGCCAGGTAAAACCCCAGCTCCAGACAGTGTGTTTGCATAGCAGTAGGGTTTCCATCTCACACCGCTGTCCTAATGTGGCCATATTGCCTCAGGGACCCCCAAAGTGCACTGAAAGGATGAAGAAATTGTCTCTCGACAAAACCCAATGGGGCCTTTTTGACAGTGTTACATCGCCCATCCCTCAAACTGAGGCAGGAATAAAATGACACCTTTTACTATTTTATTTTACTTTATTTTACTTTATTTTACTTTATGGAAGTGACTGCATTTGCTGAGAAATGACTAAACCTCCAGATCAGCCACGTTAAATGGCACAACTGTCCCTGGAGCACACAGGTCTGTACTGGCTGGGCCGCCGCCTTTACTGCATGGATGAGATAAAGGATAACTTTCTTATCTTCGGCCCATTTTGAGTGGAGAAATATGATTTATTTTGCCACTTATGTTCTGATTTCCCCTCGGAGGACTGCTGCCTGTCTGCGCTGAATGAAAGTTCCCAGCCTTATGGGATGGGAAAACTTCACTCCTTTTAAAAGAAGGACCGAGTAAATATGTTTCAGAATAAGGTTTTTTTCGGTGGTTGCATTTGAAACCCCTGCACGCTGACTGTATTATACCCCCTTTATCTTTCTGTACCTCCATAATCTCCCATCTTCAGGACAGATGGAAAGGGAGTTTAAAACTGTGTCGCCTTTAGCGTTAGCACCAAGACCCTGGCTGCAAAGACAGCGCTCGCCAGTGAAGGGAGAGGAACCAGCCCCAGTGAGATGCTGGAGCCAAGTTGTGAGGAGCGAGCCACAGGTCACATGAAAGAATAATTTAAAAAAAAAAAAAAAGGCACTGAATGATTTCAAACAAAGTGGAGAAAATTGGTTTTTGCACATTAACAGTCTGTGAATATAAGGTGGTAAAATCCTGCCAGCAGTGGTTTACTCTGCCGTTGGGTGTAGAGGCATGGCTGCTTGGTAGGAAAGGGACTGCGATGGCATTGAGGCAAGCAAGGAAGAGGTGTATGTTTGGACAAGAGCTATACCATTAGCATGAGCAGTGGAAATCCTGCATAAACCCTGGGACAGACAGGAAGAACCGTGCCATAAAAGCCATATATAAGATTGTTGCTCAGCAGAACTGCGCAAATAATGTGTATTAAAAGGGCAGTGAGGTACCATCTGGAGAGGATGTTCTGGTGGGCAAAGCATGGTTTTTAATGCTCTGTGGTGCAATACGGTTCTACCTTTGATTTCCAGGGGATGGAGAAATGCTGTCACCTTGAACTGAGACCGAGATGGGATAGTCTGTTATCTGGTTTGACCTTGTGATTTGACGTTCTCTGCTTTAGCTGAAGTTCCCCCATTTAATGTGGGGATCAGACTGACCCCTGCTCTGACTCATGCACCTATAAAGGTTAGGGGCTGACCTGCTGGAAAGCAGTTCTGCAGAGAGGGACCTGGGAGTC
>RSEF01000004.1:88388694-88399596 GCA_003993805.1 Himantopus leucocephalus | reverse complement strand
CAACTCTGAAAATTCCGTGATTCCGTGATTCCGTGATTATTTTCTTGTAGACATCTGAGTATAGAAGATTTGAATACACATATTTGGTAGTGCAAAAAGATGTAAGCCAAGCTGAGACTGACCTGAACTCCTCCGCTTCCCCAAAGCGCAGGACTGCAGCTCGGCTTAGCCCCAGCAGACACAGACACCCAGAGATGCTCTGATGGACAGCAATGCCCTGTTCACCCTCTGGCATCCACTGACTCATGGTATAGGGGTAAGGAAGGGTTTTTGACGTGACATGAGTGATTTCCTAGAAGACGACAAGATTTGCTGACCTGTCTGTGCTGAAGGGTTGTTCGCAGGAGCATGGGTCTCTGTGTCCATGCCAGAGTTTGCAGCAATAAATCACTGGTTTGGTGGGATGCATTCCTCATTCCCCATGGGAGCCCTGTTGCTAAGTCACATGATTATGTCACCGTGGAGCCTCTATGATTTTTTTGTAGTTTGTTGGGGTTTTTTTGTTCCCCAGCAGACCTTTGGGCATTCAGGTTTCCTTAAGCCAAAATATTAAATTTCCAGCTGGATGTTAGCTGGATTTTGGTCATCATCTTACCTGCAGCTTGGACAGGCCACGCAAACGTGTCTGCGTATGGTTCTGCTGCTGGGTTATACCATCAGTCATCTCCAGAGCTGCTCCCTCTCCTTTTTGGGACAGGAGGGAGGGCCAGGCTTTCTGCAAGGCTGTCATCCCTCCTGCATCTCCTGGCTCTTCACAGGTCCGAGGGTAGGAGGGCAAAGCCTCGTCCATAAGGGGCGGTTGTAGGGAAGTTTGCACAGAGCTCTGGGCAGCGTGAGTGGGCTATAAAGGGGTAAGAGACTTCGCTGTCCTTCCCGCACGCTTAGTGCTCGGCTTGTGCCAAAATACTGTGCTGGATCAGAGATTTACGCTGGTGCCAGTTCCTGCAAGAAGAGAACGAGGTCCTGATTGCGGCTTGGCTGTTAACGTGCTGATCCTGTGCTTAGGCAAATCAAAGACAAAATATTGCAAGTTTTAGTAGCATTTTATCCGTTTCCAGCAATCCTACATCCGTTGCTGATCATCATCGTAATAAACTGTAACAAAACAAGAATTAAACTTAGATTTAGCTTAGATTAACCAACAAGTCTCCTTCAACACCTTAAGAAATCCATTAGAAAGCAATTTGCACAGTCTGCTTGCTTGTATGCAGGACACCGCCCTCTTGCCCTTATGGCCAATTCTTACGCAGTTTTAAACCCAGTGCCTAAAAAGCTCTGCGCCTGTTTAATTCTCTCCCTATACATGTGAAGGCTTCAGCTATGATTTTTTTTTAAATTATTTAAATTCTGGTAGAGTATTTTCTTTGTAACTACTACTGCTACACGCATTAAACCAGCTCTGAAGTTAAACAGCAATTAGAGCAAATGTTAAGATCATCAGCCACTCAGGTCTATTAAAGCAGAAAACTATTTTTGAGGCAATCCAAGAAACACAGCCCGCCCGGCCAACGACAACACACCTTCCTCGTAAAGGCACAGGTTTCTGTGCAGTTAACGAGCAGCTGCATCTGACCACTGAGCTCAGAAGAGCCCGAGCGCCAACTAATAACACAGCTGCAATGTGGACGTATTCTGGGAGCCAACTGCACTTCGATTTGCTTTCCCAAAAGAGAGGGGGTGTGCGCAGTGGCTGATGGTGCTGCGAGCGGGTGCCCCCGTCCTGAGGGACGCGAGGGAAATCCGCTTACAAGGAGCAATCTGGAGCCAGACCTGAAACTGTGACATGACGGGTGCCAGTCGAGGTCTGGGAGCACGTGGACTTCTCTCGCAGAACCAGCCGTCCTCGCCCCACGCAGCTTTGGCTGGGATTTCCACTGAAAGGGAAGATCCTTTTCCTGTTATGTACAGAAAACAGAGCATGTCCTTCACCACACTGCAGCATTTGCAGTGCAGAATGCATTCCTCGTTACAAGTAAAAGCAGATTTTCAATTAGTTTACAGCTAGAAATGAGTTTAAAGAGAACTTTAAGATGTCTTTTTTTTTTTCCTCCTGCTTTGGTCCCTTGGAAATTTAATAAAAGAAAAACCCAGCTTAAACTTCTAGAGTGTTTTAACTCACTTTATTTCTCAAATATATCCCGGACTTCTAGGAATAAAGGCTTTTGCCTAATGATCATCCCGACTGAAAAGGCATCTTTCAGCGCAGGCTGCAAAGTGCAAGGGTTCGTTAGGGAGATGTCTACAGGAACAGCCCTTCTGCGGCTCTGTGCCTGGGCAGGAGCTACCTGGTGTGAGCTCTGTCAGCGCAGCGGGAGCCTGTGGCCATGGTGAAAGAGAGGAGGGTTTCTGGTATGAAAACTGACCTTTACGAAGCCTGCTGGTATCATAAATATGTCTGTAGACCCTCACAAGATGCCTGTTGGAAGGAGGAAGGAGCAGGACATGTGCATACGTCCAGGGCACACCGGGAGGGACGGGGGCTGAGGGCTAATGTAAACACAAAGCTCCCGAATGTATGTTTACCCATATCTCTGCATTTCCTAAGCTTTTAAGCACCTGCCTTTAAATAATTCAAACTACGTTCTTTCAACTCTACCTCTATTTAAACATTTTTTAAAATCAAGGAATACAAATATAATACAGTGCAGTATTTGAACCTATTTATTTCTTTACCTGGGTCCCTGGGTTTGCCTCCTCCTGCCTCGGGCAGGCCCCTGCCGTGCTGCCTGGTACCGGCACACCAGCTCCTCGGGGTTTAGTCCTGCAGTCTGCATCCATTTTCCCTACTCCTCCTTAGTCAACTTTTTTTTTTTTTTTTTTTTTGTAGTAGNTTTTTTTTAATGCTCATTCTGCAGCGATTTTGCCATTTTTCTCTGAAATGAAACTGTCACAGGGAAAGGAGAACTCATCAGTTGTGCCAATAGGTGAGATAAAAAGGATGGAGATTGCAGAACAGCAAAATAATAAAAAAAAGACATCAAAATAATCCTTAAAACAGAAGGGAGCAGTATTGGGTAGGGGAAGAGATAAGTACCTTGTTCTATGTACTCCTCAAGTACCTTTTCATTTGGGGAGGGAAAAAGAGATCTGGATCTTACCACTTCCACGGGAACAGTAGAAGATCATTACACTTGTAGACTTTCCGTCTCCCCCGGTCCATTAACATCCCATCCCCACATCTCATGCAAGATTTCCCTGGAGATGTCACCTTCTTTCATCACATCTGATATCTAATAAAGACATAAGAGAATTTAATAACAGACTGCACAGGGAAGACTTCTGTTCAAACAGCCAAGGTTGCTGCTGGTGTGTTGTTTGTTACTAGAGATGCTGAAGAAGGATAAGAGCAACCAGGAAAGCATGGGGTGTTTAGTTTTGGAGGTTGTGCTGGTGAACCCACTGATATCACCCCAAACAGCCCAGACTTTGTATGAAATGAGGCACAAAAAGCTTTTCCAGCTTTGTCTGATCAAGTCCAGTTCCCCATCACTTGGCTCTACCCATTTACACAACTTTTTGGAGGGGGGATACCCACTCCGAAGGATTCTGAGACAACAGAGCGAGTAAAGGACACCAAAGTGGCCAAAGCGAACTTACACTCATTTCAATCACACTTGCTGAATTTAACAGAATATTCCTGGATTGCTTAAAAAATCCCCTGCCCTGATTGAAAAGCCAGCCCCAAAAGGTACCTGGTTGGTCTTCTGCTGGAACAAGTACTTGCATGAAGAGCGCAGTGCTTTATGGCCCCTCTCTCCCAGCAGTTTCCACAGAAACTGAGAAATGAAGGTTGCAAAAGTACCATGTCACTTCTAAAAATCGAAGCAAGCTAAAATAAAGCACTCTGACCTGATGGCTGGGCCTTGAGGTTCTCGCGTGGCTTGTTCATGCGGTGCCTGCCAGGTACTTTGTCATTCAATTCTAGTTCATCTTGTACAAATCCACAGTCCTGTATTGGTTTTGCAGAGATGTACTGGAACTTTTTCTATAAACGCCTTTATTGCTGATGACAGATGATCGGCTTCACTGCAAATTGTTCATGATTCTTCTCAGGTGTGTGTTTAAACAGAGAAGGGAATAAGCCAAGTATAGACAGATGCTTGGTTACAAATATATTATATGTATATTATATGGTAAATATAGGTGAGAAATGGAAAACATCTATTTGCTGAAAGCTGAGCCAGGTACCCAAGGGCGATGCCAACTGTGCCCTTTAGAGTTCAGCTCCCAATTTTGGCACTAGTTTGCCAAGGAGGACATATATTCAAGATACCGCCGGTAGCTGCACCGAAGTTATTGGTAAGTAAAGAACTTGGGACCCTTTCACTCCCCTTTTCTCACTAAATCGTGAATTCAGTTTTTACTACACTAAAAACATCTCAACTTTTTCTTTTCAACTATTTAACATAAATTGCCAGATTTCTTACATGCTTTGGGAGATTCGCTCCAAAATGGAGTAGGGTTGGGATTCATTTCCGAGCTGTTTTCTTCCAGCAACGTCACCATATTTTTCTTGCTCCTGCACAGGCTCGTTGCTTCCCTCATTCTGGGCTCCCCGTGCTTGGTGTCCTCATTCCGCCTCTGGAGACCCACCGTCACAGACCTGCTGCATCACCCGCTTCTGCGTCACCCACTTCTACAGCTCCAGAGAATCCCCAGCGCTTTGCTGCCAGAGCGCTGAGCCACAGGGAAGAAGAAGTTTGCAAAGTCCAGAAATAATCTTAGGGAGAAGAAAGGAAATGCTGTGTTGGCTACTTGGCAAAGGCTGCGTGTTTGCTGCTGCTGTGGAAAATGCCTGGGAGGCACCATTAACTCATTGCTCATTGCTACGGGCTGGCTTGTGACCACAACACTAAGGACCAGCACTCTCTGAAGGGCACTGGCCACCTACATGCTGTGCAGCACTTGGCCTGGGTCTCCTCTGAGCTCCCTGTAGAGCCCCACAGACCCTGGGTCAGTAATTGCTTTGATTTTTAAATTCTCCAAACAATGAAAGGACTGGGTGGCAGCCTGCCAGCACAATGTTTTCGCAGCAGGACTTGAAGGCGTTTTGGGTTCTGCAGCACAGCATGGAGGTTGGTGGGCATGGAGTCTCCTGGGATGGTTGGAGGACTGTCCAGGGTACAGTCTGGTCCGGCTCATGACAGGTTCTTCTGCCTGGGCAACCCTGGAAAAAAACACTGTCAGTCATGTCGAGGTTTCTCCTTGGGAGAAACCAGTTGGTTTGCTCCAGAGCAGAGACAGGAGGGAGCTCATATGCATGCCGTGGAGACAGCCGGTGAGCAGAGCCCTGGGGGGAACAGAGGCAGCCAAATTGGCTGTGCAGACGAAAGGTGCTTTCATACCCCCATCGTGGTCTCACCAAGCGAGATGCTGAACACAGAACAAACAATGCAAGTTTTCCTCACCCATCACCCGCAGGATCGGCACAGCTGGTCCCCGCTTGCCCACCGCTGTCACAACTGTCAGTCTGGAGGTGTCTCCGGCACGTGGTTTTCAGCCACTGTGAACTCCTAAAGTTTTGCTACATGAAGACAATCTTTGTGCCTTGGACCTGCAATTTTCAAAAGTTAATACGACTAAACAACAATTCTTCTTTATTCCTTTCAATTGCCCTAGCCTTTGATTGTAGGCTTATATAGGGGTTTAGGCTCAGTCTTAACCTTAAGATGTTAAGATACCTAAAACATCCCCATAAAAATAAATTAAATAGCACACAACAGGCTGATGTCAACAGCTTCCCCATCCCATTTACAGCCCATGTTTTCAATAATGCAGCTCTGGCTGAAAAGCAGTATGAGACAGCATTATTCTCTGTCATACACGGTCTATTTACAGCAATACATGAAAATGTTTACTTTAAAATATAAATGTAATTATAAAGGTATAATTACAGATAAGACTGTGCCTCTTTGAGCCACCTCAAATTATAGCTCCAAATTATAACAATGAAATAGGATCAAATTAATGACCTTGATTAATTTCATTATGGAGAGGAGCGAACGCCACTCTGCACGGGATAAGCTTATGCTGCCTGACCTCATTTCATCCGTGCTCTTCCTCTGCAACAGAGGAGCGCCCGATAGCGCATCAGGTGAGCTGTTCCTCCCAAAGACGTTGCTAAGCAATCAGCTGCAGGGTTATAAATGTTGAGTGCTTAATATACAGTACATGGGAGTAGAGATTAACTTTATTGTTTTTTTCTTTCCAGGTACTAAAGCAACTAGGATGGCTCAGCTGAACTGCGCTGAAATAGTCTGGAATCAGAAATCAACCCAGATTTAAAGCAGTCATCAGTATTTGTGTACAGACTGAACTGATTTATCGTGCGTGTTATGTGCTGAGTTGCAAAACCTTGCTATATTAGCGATTTAACAGGAGGAACAATTTGATTTGTCATTACTAATAAGGATGTAACTAAATTAGTCTCCCACATACTTTATGCTGATGAGGTCATGCTTAGATTTCCCTTTGTAGATTTACATTCTCACTCGCTTTAATCACAGCTAAGAAACATATCGTATGAGTAACACTGTTATGAAATGCTGAAGTATTTTCAGAGGGGTTTAGAAACCCAAGAAAATCATAGAAGTCAAAATCAAAGATAAGCTTTAATATTCAGCCCTATGTTGTACATTTGATTAAATATTAATTCACAGCAATGTGTTGGGTACTTACAGCCAAGCTCCCTTGACCCATTTGAATGCACGGTCACGTATATAAACCTGGCATTTGAAAAAGGACAGGTCAACCCCATAGATCCCGCTTAAATCTTGCCTACAGTTCTCGCTTAATTAGTGGCCTGACCCTACCCTTGTAAGTTGTTGACTTGATCGCAGTTGTGGAGTTAGGAAAATATTGCTGTAAGATAGATATGCAGGCTTTGAAAAATGCAGGGTCTCTCTACAATACTTTATTTTTATTTTTGGTTGGGTTTTTTTTAGCAAAGCAACAAGGGATGAAAGGATGGCAACCAAATTCAGGTTTGTTCAACGAATTTGACTTTCACTACCAACGGCAGAACTGCTGTCCAGAGGGGAACATCGGGAATTGGGCTGCTTTCTAGTTAAAAAGAGGAAAAAAGAAAAAGCCACTGGATAGAGCAGCTTCCTGAACTACTTAGTAGGATACAACATGGGAAAAGAAACACGTAGCTCACAGTGCAATCTGGGATGCTGAAACATCCAGACTACAGCAACACGCCATGGGTCTTCGTTGGGGAACTTGGGAGAAGACAGCGCAGGTGAGAAGAATGCTGCCTCTGCTTCTGCCCTGCAGCCTCTCAGATGGTGCATTGCATCCTTGACCACGGTCAATGCGTCCACAACTATCAGTGAATGATTTGCTGCTGTCAATCCCTGCTTTGACCGCCAAATAAAGTCAGCACTGGGATGGAGCTACCTTTCCCTCATCCACAGCCATTGCTCGGTTCCAACATCTTGCACTGAAATTTCTTGAAGAATTTTGCTTGTGAGAAACTGTTAATAGCATTTCATTTGGTATCAGTGCTTTGATCTCCCCACTTAAATACCACATTAATTCAGAGCTCCCCTGGGTGGATGAGTTCACAGTATTAGTTAACCTCTTCTGCTGGAAGTCTTAAATATGATTTAGAAATAATTCTGTGCATTGTGACAGAAACAAAAACTCATCCTTAATTAAAAGTATAAATAGAAGGAATTGCTATCCTTAGACCAACCAGAATTCAGACACCAGCTCTTTGCATTGCTGTTTCACTGCATTAAAGCAAAATTTCAAATTCTGCATGATCAGCCTACCAAGTCTTCTTTCTGGTCAGAAAACAGGGCATTTTTCTGAATGCCATACAGCACCTGTGAGCAATGGGCTAGCCAGATCCTCAAAACATTTAGATTTTGATCCTGCTTTTGGGAATAGAAACTGAGCTGCAAATTTTGGGAACACCCGAATTTCATTACTGCTGTCAACTTGCAAATGGTTTATTACTATTTTAAACCCCTTTAAGAAGTCCTTCGAGGTGTTATTGATTGGATCCACAAAGGGATCAAGGTCAAGTTTTGCAAAGAGCCTCTCAGCTCTTACCCACAGATTTCTGACTTCTTACCAAGAATGTGCTCGTGGGTGCCCGACCACCCAAATCTTGGTGGTGCAGAGCTGGCTGGAGCCTGAGCTTTCCACCTCTTCCCAATAGCTGTTAGGTATGACCCAAGCACAAAAGAGGGTAGATGGTGACTTTACCACACAGTGCCAGAAGAAGGCTTTTTGCTGGTGGTGATGGTCACTTCTATGTAGGACTCCAGTCGATACTTCTTGGTGTTGGGTTTGTTTGGTTGGTTTGGTTTGGTTTTTTTTAAATCTAATTACATTTTTATGTTATATTTCCAGGTTCCTATCTGCAACCAGTCAATTGAATGCTGCAGTCACTAAGGCCTGTGCTTGGTTTCATGCTTTTTCTTCTGCCCCCATGATTCTTGCCAGCCTGGTCCCGGGCTGCACCAAAACTGCTGTGGAGGCTGCGGGGTCAGTCCTGCAATCCTCTGACCCTGTCCGTGGGCTGGCAGAGCCCAGAGCACACATCATCTTGTTTGGGACAAGTCCTGCAGGTGCTGGACCACTGCATGAAAGGAGGGAGCATCACCACCAGCGCATATGGCATCGTCCTACCACCGACCTGCTAAGGTGGACTGAAGTCCAAGTTAATTCCACTACCGATGCCTCCTTATCATCTCAAGGGAAAAACAAACCCCTCTGTTGAGTGGACAGGGCTGCCACCTGGAGGCACCCCAGTTTTCCTACATAGTCAGTGCAGAGAAGGAAGCACCCGTGCAAGACGGCCTGCAGGCTCCAGAGATGTCTGACTGGTCACGTAGGACATTTATGCAGCCATGTTATGCAGTCAGCAGATGGCAATTTTGGCACTTCAGTTAAGCAGAGCCTCTACGCTAGAGGCCTCTCTGGGGTAAAGGATTTAATCAGGGAGCAGGTTGGTTATTTGCTCCCACACTGAGCCCAAGTACTCTCAGGGGTTTTCTCTCCAAGGCCCCGGTTCAGGTGGGACCCTAAGTCCCACCTCCCCACTGACGTAACACTGTTAAATAAATAGGGACATAAAACATTCCATCTTCCCCATCGACCACAGGCACCTCACAAAAAAACTCATCCTTAACTGACTTTTATCTGGTCAGTACCAGACTCTGGTTTCTTTTCCAGCACGAGTCTTGCAGAAGTCCTGGCATTACCCAACGGCACTGGGTTCCCACGAGGACCGGCAATGAACACAGCAGGGTTGCGACAGGGCTTGCGGCACCGCGATGCTGTGTCAGAGCCCACGCTGGCCAACGTCAGGCGGTTTGAGCAAGAGGAAGCAACCTCAAAAACCCTAAACTGCTGCAGATTTCTTGAGAAGTTGGTGGCGAGGCAGAAACGAGAGATGCAACCAAGGACCCAGAAATCCCCCCTGTCAGCATACCTTCAGCCCACCACCCCTCTTCTGCCCGAGCTGGGGGATGACTAGTTTTGCTGTGCACAGACCAGCTCCATTTTTTGCATGATGTTCTGTGCAGCAAATTAGTAGAACGAGGAGGTAGAGGGGAGCTGTGGTGGGGCTTGCTGCTCCTGCCACCTCACCAGGTGTGGTGGCCAGGGTGTTTTCTGCACTTCAGTGCCCACTGTCAGGTCCTGGTCCTTTTGCAATACCTGGAAGTGCAGTTCAGCAGCAGTAAGGAGAGGGGCAAGGAAAGGAAGGAGTCTCCCAGGAGCGCACAGGAGGTCTGCAATGGGAACGAGAAACCCTTTGAACGTTCACATCCCACCAGAAAGTCACTGCCAGCCTCTGCTTTTCAGAGGGCATTGCTGGGAGATGCACCCAGCACAGTCGCCTCTAGCAAAGGGCTGTTCGCACAGAAACATGGCTCTGGGGAGTCATTTTTTTCCCCTCAAAATTGATGTGGGGAAAAGACAAACATGACTATCGGATTTCCAGGGTCTGTGGAAACACCACCATTTTGGCAGTGTGTGCACATTGATTTCTGTTTCACCTGCAACATGGGGAGGATGGATCCTGATATCGTCACACCTTTTGGACAGTTCCTTACTCCGCAGGTGACACTTTGGGCACTGTTGGTAAGGAGGTTCTCCACATGAGCAGAGCAGTTGCAAGCCATCACCTGGCAAACAAATGAGCATCCACTTTTTCGTTTGCCCAAAGAACAGATTTACTCCCCCACCCCCAAAATACTGGATGAGTAAAAAGTTTCACCAAAACCTCACAGTTAGCATGACTCGACGTGGACCTATTCCCAGAGAAGAGGCTGTTTTAACCCATCTCCTCCTAGTGTGCCAGTAGAAAGCCCTCCTAGCAGAAGGCCTGGGGTAGGCCACCACGATATTAGCGAAACCAGAGAAAAATAATGAGCTTTTTCCAAACCTGTCTCATTTTCACTTTTCAATAAAAATTATGAAGGACATGAATTTTTAGGCAGACATCAAATTCACTAAACTGGTTATGGGACTCAGTTCTGACTATTTTATGTGCCTTATCTAGAGCAGATCTTACCTTTTGTCTCCCTTGTCCCTTGCCTTGCTCCTAGTTTTCTGTTGGCTTCGGTTTCACCAACCATGGGAAATTTTCCCTCTCTCCCTCGGTGGGTTTCCTCAGATTGCCAAGGCTTCTGCTTCTTGTGCTCTGAGCTTTTGTGCTAAAAAATTCATGTGGAGATATGGGGCTGAACTCAAACCAACAAATCTTGTGGGGTGGTTGAGGACTCCAAACCCAAATCCTCATTTGAACATTCACCACCACATCTCTTCCTGCAGAAGCAAAGACCTCCTCAGCCAAAATTTCTTCTTGACGTCTCCACTTTGCACCTCGTTCTGTGGACAATCACAGAATGGTAGGAGTTGGAAGGGACCTTCGGAGATCAC
>RSEF01000004.1:88375956-88387694 GCA_003993805.1 Himantopus leucocephalus | reverse complement strand
TGTATGGCGGCACAGCCTTCCAGTGTGTCAGCCACCCCTCCCAATTCTGTGTCATCAGCAAACCTGCTAAGGGTACACTCCATCCCCTCATCCAGGTCATTGATAAAGATATTAAAGAGAACTTGTCCCAGTACTGACCCCCGAGGAACACCACTTGTTACTGACTTCCAACTCGACTCTGCACTACTAACCACAACCCTCTGGGCTCTACATTGAGGTGCTGGAGTGTGTCCAGAGAAGGGCAACAAAGCTGGTGAGGGTTCTGCAGAACAAGTCCTGAGGGAAGCTGAGGGAACTGGGGTTGTTTAGCCTGGAGAAAAGAAGGCTGAGAGGAGGCCTTATCACTCTCTACAACTACCTGAAAGGAGGTTGTAGTGAGGTGGGGATCGGTCTCTTCTCACTAGTAACAAGCGATAGGACAAGAGGAAATGGCCTAAAGTTGTGCCAGGAGAGATTTAGATTGGATATTAGGAAGAAGTTCTTCACAGAAAGGGTTGTCAAGGATTGGAAGAGGCTGCCCAGGGAAGTGGTGGAGTCACCATCCCTGGAGGTATTTAAAGGATGCGTAGATGTGGTGCTTAGGGACACAGTTTAGTGGTGCACTTGGCAGTGTTAGGCTGATGGTTGGACTTGACGATCTTAAAGGTCCCTTCCAACCTAGATGATTCTATGACAGCACACAGCCAGTCTGGTAACCTAACAAAATGCAATAGCTCAGGCTACATTCATCTTTCAAGCATTTGGAATTTTTTGCATCAGTTCTCAAGTCTGACTGCTTCCTGGCGGAGTGAAAGGAGTTTGCTTTCCTTTGCTTCCCAAGCTGAAACTCTGTAGTGCCTTGCTTGGTACCACCAGAAGCAGTTATCTCCCCACACCTCCAAATGGGAAACTCAAGTTCTCCCATATTGACCCAAGCTCCATCAGCCTGATGTGCAGATGCTTCTCTGGAAGTCAGCAATCATACCAACTACCAAAAAATACTCCTACTTCAAAGCTGTGGTTTTGACCTGGATATGATAGGAAAGTAAATCAGCATTTGCCCTGCAAGTATGGAACGTCATTTCTCGATAACAATCATGCTACTGCCAGGGGAATAAGTAGCTGCATACTAAGAGGACATCCAAGGAAGATGTATACAGAATGAAGCCTAAATAGCAAGCATAATCTCAGGTATTTTTATAGGGATTTAAGAAATGCATGCCACTATAGACCCTGTAAGACCTCACACTCTGTCAGACGATAGATCTGCACAAGAGACTGCAATGGAAGCAGGCTTTGGTAGGCACTGAATTCAGTACCAGAGCAGTATGCTCTACAGACCAACTGGTTGAAGGTATGAACTTTTCTTCGGTCTGTCTGAAGGTCTTTCCTAGATGGCAACATACTAAGAGACAACCCAGAAGTTGCTTACAAATCTCTGAGGAAGCACAAACCTCCACAGACAGAAGAAAGTTTTCAATACACACCTATTCCTCACAGAGAGCCAGACGGCCTCACAAATCGCTGCCAGTGCTGGCTTGGCAAACGCATTGCCAGCTACCTCTAGGAAAGGCTGAAGAGAGAACCAGGGAATGAAACAAACCTCATTCAGTTTGCAGTAAAGCTCACTGATGACTATGAATAACAGCACGAGGAAAGCTGACCAGCTAGTCAGCACATTTATCATCCTAATGAGCCAATAATTCTTTGTGCACAACAGCAATAATCCTTAATCAGACCAAAAGTTCCCTGCAGCTGAGTAAACTGCCTCAGGCACTGCCTAGCAGCAAACAGAAAACAGGGGAAAACAAAGACATCTTTCACTAAACCCTCCTTCCAGTTTCTAGCAGCCAGCAGTTTAAATGTATTTACTGAAGAACAGGTATTCTTTAAAGAAGAAACACGAAAGCTGAGGTCCCCATCATAAATAAAGCAGATTATTTTCCCCCACAGGCGATTGCATAGGAGAACAAAAATCAACTTCCTTCACACTTGATAACATTTCTCAAAGACTGGAATGACAGGCAGCAAAAATCTACTTCAGAATCTTGATTGGGTCCAATATGCATCAATGAACAACTTTACTGTAATTAACACTCTTTCCAGGAAAAATATCTAGCTTCTCTTACCAGTTAAGAGAGAAAAAGGCCCTGTACAAGCCAGTGAGAAAGGCCTCTGGTCATCCTCGATGAGGTAAAGGAGCCCCAGCTCCCTACCATAAACACAGGTACCCTCCATTCCAGCAGCAGACACAGAGGCCGCATCCTTCATCACCAATCAGAAAATCAGTGAGTGACTCCTCACTCATCTTCCCTTTTGAAGGACGGGAAGGGGAACCAGGAAGATTCCGGTCTCTGTCAATAAAGACAGGATGAAGAGGAGAAATGGCAGTGACTGCAAATCACACAGCATTGCCATGTCTGCATGCAGCAACCAGTGATTACTGTCATTGAAGCCAAGCTCTTTCAGCCCAACAGTGAAAAACTATCTCTGGCAAATACTCTTTAAAATCCAAAGCTTGCTAGAGCCTACTGAGGGAATGAGCAAGTGTATTCCACCAACTTCTTAAGCCTTTAAGGCAGACCTCCTTGCTGGTGTTTAATCTGCTCAAGCAGAAAAACAAGAGAGGATCTATCCTGGGAATGGATTGTGGTTTATGTATGATGGAAGAGAAAGGCCAATGAACTACCGAAATTGCCCTGGGAAAGGAATAAAGTCAAAGATGGAAAAAAGATTGTTACATACTGAAGAATCAGATTTCATTCTGCTTTACCTCCTCAAGCACTGAACAAAAGGGAAGGGGACAGCACAAAGGAATGCTTTCATACATTTTATGGAAGTAAAATATGAAAACCAAACTTTGTTTCAAATGACATTTCCCAGGAAAACAAAAATCAAACTCAACTGAAAACAGAGTTCCTCAGTGAGTGAATAAAGAAAGCGTTTCTTAAGTTGGGAGAAAGAGTACCAACACACTACTCAGCTTTGCCATAAGTAAACATAACATGAAACAATCCAGTTCCTCAGTAGAAACATCGAAGCTTCCCCACTTCCATATTACAGTGAAGGGCAAACTGAACTAACAGAGCAGGCACATAACCATTTAAGCTAGGGGCTATGCAGACCTCTGACGCATCTCTGAACTATCAGAACAGATTGCTGTAGAGGAGTAGAACTGAAACCACAAGTATCAGACAGTTAAGGCTATGTGTCTGAATAACATCAAATCCCAGCATCAAACTTGGCAGACTGCAGAAACGCGAACACGTAGGAGTACAGAGTAACTACGGACAATGCAGCAGATACAAGAGAAGAAGCCACACACTTAGAAAAGTAGTTACAAAGGCTGTAAAGGTGTTTCATTCTACAAAGCAAAACCACTGCTCAATTCCTGTTACCTCCTTTGCTCACAGCTCAATTATAAGCAGTGCTTCCGTTACCAGTTTTAGGTTATAAACTAGCAAAACAGAAGTACCAAGTATAACTGTTATTTCTGCTTTCTCTATAGAGAATTTTCTAAATTACAATCTATAAATTTCCCAAGTCTATACACTTAGTATAACACAATTCTTCTGTAATTACAGTATCTTCCCAAAGGGTTAATTACAGGGTGACACTTGCTACTAAACTGAATAAAGAGAGAAAAAAGTCTACGTCCCACTTTGAGTAATACCAAGGTAAAAAATTTTTCACTTAGTCATAAAAATAGCGTATTCATATACCACCAATTAGGATAGGCAGAATATACTTTTGATAGGATGTGAAAACCAAAAAGGAAATAGACTACACCAAAGTGTCAAAGATAGTAAAAAAACCTGCAGGAGAAAGGAAGGAGAAAGGTGTGTAAGGCATACAGGTAAGAAAGACTCCATTGCTGATATGGCAACTCTCTCTTTAAAGAAAAGAAACATTTTTATCCTCTTAAATTTAGATGAGAAAATGGCGTATTTCAATACATTGTGCCAGAATTAACTATATCGACATTTGGATGCCTGTTCCAACACAAAAACTGTCCTCTTGAATAGAAATCTCTATTTAAACCAATAAAAAAAGAAACATACCACCTTTGGCTCAAAATTGACAGATGCCACCTTATTAAAAATGTCTTTTCCTAAATAAGTTAAATATGGATGAAATCTCAACTTCATATTTTTGCTATAGAGTTCCAAATTGCAAATTACTTACTACAAGAAATAGTACAATTCAAAAATGTCTTGAAGGGCGAATCTCTCTCTGTATATAAGCTATGTTATAAATGTATGTGACATCACCAAGAGCAGTTGTGTTTATGAATTGATGCTCCATAGTTTGGACAACCCTGTGGAAAATACTTAAAGAACCAAAATGAACCAAATAAAACTATAAATAGTACAACATTGTTTTTTAAATATGTGATCATACAGAAGTTTGACACAAAGTAGGTGAAACAGGTGCTTATTGCATAGATATACTTCCGCTGCTATAAAAGCACTATCTGGTGACGAAAATATTTTTACCTCGTTCTGAAATACAGTCACTGCTGCCAGAGTACATTTAATATAAATGCACAGAAAACTTACCAGATTTAAAAACAAAACCTCTTGATGCTATGCACTGAGACAATACTCTGTAAATCAGTTTATTTTCCATGTAGTGGACAAATCCAGCCAGTGTAATTGTTTTCTGCATGTGAGTAGTAAAATCAAAGTGCTTATTTTCCCACAAGAAATGCATTCAATGTGAGAATACTCGGTCTTGCAATAACCCATAAAGCTTTCAGTTTAAAGGTTAGTTCTAGAAATTTGGAACTGTAATACCAGGGTCTTTTGCCATTAATAACGATGACTACACTAAAAATGGCTAAAGAGCAGGTATGTGTGGAAGAAGTAGAACAGTACAACAGCTCAATTAAGGAAAATAGTTCTAGTGCACTTTGCTCATTTTAGCCAACATGATACATTGCCGTTTTTGCGTACAAAGTGGACTCAAGGATTTCCATTGTAAGAAAGAAACGACTTGGCAAGCAAAACACTGTGTCAAGCTGCCCTTGTTTTCCTTATAGACTTGGACATTTTAACACAGAAGCTTTGCAACATGTTACACAATTCTTTGCTTTTATTATTAAATGAGAAAGTCTGATTTGTTACATTGTCACATTGCTAGTCAGAAACGCTTCAGTGATGAAGACAGTCAATGCTGGGTCAACCCAAGTCCTCATTCTAAAACATTTGTTTACAAAGAAATTATAGTCATGTTCAACAAACCCAACACAACATTCATTGCTTTCTTCAGAGAAAAGTCCCATCATTCTTACTCTAGTGGGTATGTTACTACATAAATTAGAAATACTTTCTGGACAACACATCCCCAAATTTTCATGAGATCTAAACAGGCTCCTACAGATGTTACAGAAGTCTTCACACATCATCATCATCTGATGTATCAGTGCTGCTCGTCTCAGAATCCTCATTCTCCAGAGTAGGTTTGAAAGTGCTGTTTTTCCAGGGGCTAAATTTAAAATCATAGATGAGGCCATTTTTCAAAATGCCATTTTTCCGAAGGCCATTTTTTTGTAACTGAAATGAAAAAAAAAAGATGTATTTAGAGAAAGAAAGAGCTAAACACAATTTGTTGCATTTCAAAATCCTCTACATCTTCATCTCTGGGCTACATTAGATCCACAGAACTACCTTTTCATATATACACACAAAGGAAAACTCCCCTGAGAGCCTTCACTTCTGGGCCAGCCACCTATACCCAAGTGCCTTCAATTGTGCTAAGGTCCTGCAGTCAAAGAGAGCTTACCCTCTTCTCGCCCACTTCCTCAGACGTCTTGCCCCAGTGATCCCTCCTCCCACATGGTCTCTCCTGTGATGCATTCCCTTTTTCCACAGTGCTGCAAACATCTGTGCTAAGAAGGGCAGGGTCTGCAATAAGGAAGGGGCCCAGAAGAGGAGAAGCAGCAGGGAGGAATGGGTATCCCAATCTGTCTACCTGACGCAGCTGGAAAGTCAAAGACACTGGAGAGAAAGGAAACAACTGATTCTACAACAAGAAAGGAATTACTGTATTTCCACACATAGTGCAGAAGCTGGGCAATAAGCCAAGCATTTAAGAGCTTAATATTCCAAGTGCTCTAATTAATACGTGTGTAGCTAGACTTATGAAAACACCAAATGTTCAGATTTAACACTGCACAAGATTCTCCCTTCCAGCTCCTCCTCACTGACCCCATCAGGTATAAATACTCCTAATTTAATAAAAAAAAAAAAAAAAAAAATCAAGTCTAGATTGCCTTTTCAGACTTTGTTACTAGTGAATTAAATGTCTCTCAGTTTCCAGCAGAGAAAATTCAGACTTTGGAGAACCAAGGAAACTGCGTAAAAACCTTCAAAGAAAATTCCCTTTCCTCAGGCTATGCTGAGGAACTGGAAAGCCTGCGCAATTCTACTACCAGCAATGCTGAAACTACTCAGAAGTACTCTCTTACCTTTCCTGTGATATTTTGAGAACAGGACTCACCTACAATACGCACTGGCCCCCTATCTTTTTAAAGCAACTGTTCTTCCAAAAGCACAATACTGAAGTGGTACTGAAACAGCAACATCCCCAACCATCAAAATTACTGCAGATCCTCCTCAAAGGCAGGCATTTAGGGTAGCCAACTACAAGTTCACAACAGAACTTTAACTTTGTCTTACCTGTTCACTAATGACTCGGAACTCCCTCATCTCATCCTCTGTTAGTGGAGCGCATGTTTCATCATTTTCACAGTCCTCCTGCCAGCCCATCTCCTTTAACAACCTTTACATTAAAAAGGACAACATTAAGGAATTTGCTACACAAACTGAGACGTTTCAAGCTCTGCCTATACATATGTGTAAATATATGTGCATAATGGATGTACCTTGGGCAAACTTGCAGGTGACCAATGACACCAACAACTGTTGTTAAAACCTTAAGAAAAGCCTTGAATTGTAGAAGGAGAAGAGAGAACAGTACTACTGTGTTTAAACAAAGAAGTCAACAGGACAATACCAGAAATGGAAATTACATCCTGTGTAGTATTTGGACCAAATTGGACAACATGATAGCCAGGAACAATTCAATCCTCAGGAAGCAGCAGAAATAATACGCAAGCCATCCAAAACTCTCTTATATTAGAATAGGGGTATTTGTATGGACATACAGAAAAAAACTCATAATGCCAAATGCAGTTCAATTATAGTTACATTTTTGGCAACAGTAATTTGAGTTAGAAAGTTTACTGCAAGCAACCTAAGATGTTAACAGTATTATGTACAAGGAAGTGAATAGCTACAGAGCTCCTGTTAATGTAAATAAAATTTAGGGCAATGGCTAATTAACTTCTAAGCAACATTGTCTAAAGTTAGCAGGACTGCTGTCCCTTTAAAGCGACACTAGGCTTCTAGAATGATTTAAAAAGTGTGAACTACGTAAAAAAAATTAAACTTCAGATTAGCAAACTTGACACCAACTGGATGGCTGCACGGTGGAAACTCCTCTAGCAGAAGGGAAGCCCAAGATATATTTCGTACAAGATGTGCCAATACTGTTACTAGGTATGCACAAATACCCTGTGAGTTAAGCTGGTCACTTCAAGTCCAACTTACCACAAAAAGACTTACCATAACATCTGTCTACATGCATGGAGAGGTCACAGCCAAAGGGCTGAGACAGTACGGAGACACAGCCTCTCTGGGATACCACAAACTAAAAAGCCTATGAAGGCCATTCAGAGTCATTTGGATTGAAAAAATGATAGTTAGATTTAACTCCCATCTTCTAGTCTTCTAGTAAAAAAATTGTCACCAGCAGCCTCTAGTGGCCAAAGATTTCTGTCTCCATAGCCAATGTCAGAGAAAGAAAAGGACCAGAGCAGGGTGCATTTCACTTTTTATACTCATGAAGGATAAGAGGTCATGAAACTTTCCCTTTTACAGTACCTGCAGAGGGAAGTTCTCTAGTCCAATGTATACATATAATCTATCACTAAAAAAAATAATTAAAAAAATCTAGCTAATCTATTACTGTAATTCTGTAGTTGCCAGAAACAGTAAGAGTCTAACAAAGCTTACAACAAGCTTGTCTCCGGACTGAGTTGTGACTTCCCAACAGCATCATTCTCATCTCTACCTGTTGGTACTGCAGTTACTTTTATGAGATACTAGAACTGTTTCAACCGTTTTTTGAAGTTACTTTCTCCTTTTCCAGCACATTGTCTTCTGATACCGCTGACAGTGTCAACTAGTCAGCTACAGAAATAATTAATTACTTTAACAATGAGGAAAAACTCACTGGAGATTTACAGAAGATGCAGCATTTTAAGTATTATTAATACAAATAGGAATTACATGCATTGTTCTTCCTAGACATGCTGATCAAAATCAGAGGGATGAAGTCACTAGGCAGTTTGCTTTATTTCTTTACAAGGAATTTCATCAAATCTTTAGTAAAGCAAGTTTAAGTCAGTACGCAAGTCTAGTAGAAACAAAGTATATTCCATGTTATATTAGTACATGTCTAGAAGTTAAACTTTGACAGGACTCATTAAACTTTTTATGTGTTGTCAGTTTTCAGGTTCTGACTTCTGAACTAGTAAGAATTTATGACATGCTCACTTACCACGAAGGAACACTCTTTATATTACATAAAGTACATACCTATGCTCTGCTTCAAGTGAGCTGGAAAGAACATCTGCCTGAGGGAAAGCTGAAGATCGAATGACCTGTTGAGATGTAACTGAAGCATTGCCATTCTCCTGCGGAATTTCATTTTCAAAGTTTCGGTTTATATCTCTCTCATGATGAGGACTGTTGCTGTTATGCAAGTTAAAGGACTCATCATCCTGTTAAATATAATTACACATTACAAAGTTTAAAAGTAAATTCCATTCACAAGTAAATGTCTGCAAGTGCTGCAATTCTGTGATTCAGTTTAGTTTAAATTAAGTTTACATGGAGACGCTATACTACTTTGTTGGTAATTCTGTTCATACTTCTAGATGTTGCGATACCTGGATACTAACGAAATCTTAAGTTATGCTACTGATCAGGTAATGTAGAATGCAACTCCCATGCTCTGATTCAAACTTTTTTCTACAAAATTTCAAACATACCTTAAAATTTGAACTTAAGTTAAGCTGCCTTTCATACTTACAGAAATAATAGGTTATCTGTTGAACTGACAAACAACGTTCCTAATTAAATATCAGACAGACAGACCCATATGTGTCAGAAGTTTGAAAGCATGAGTTCTCAAGTTTACTTAGTGTAAGGGGCAGGTCACAGCCACCACACCTCAACCAGCAAATTCATCTGCCATACGTTCAGAAAGACTGGATATTGGTCTTTCAATTCAAACAACATCCCCTACTCACATGCACTCACCACAGTTTCTCTGGCTGTTAACAGCAACTGTAACTTAGTAGCCATTAAATGAGAACTAGGAAGAAAGTTTACTTAGAAAGCAAACTGTTCAGGTTCACTCAAATATTAAAAGCTCTTTAATCCTATAAACCAGAAATGTTTCTTTTTATTCTATTCATTCAGCAACCTGTAATTATTATTTAGTAATGAGCTAAATAGCCTCAGAAGCCTTAGCAACCATAGAAACACAGAGGAGAGTAAGATCATTATCTAGTTAACACCATTTGGATAACAAAATCCTGAAACCGGGCATGTAACAGCATTATGCATCGCAGGAGGCAATCACTCAATCAGCCAGTTCTGCACTTGTAAGAAACGATACTTAAAGAGTCCAGGATCAAGACCATCATCGTCATTTCCCTCCAACTCACAGTGTTATCTGCTTCCAGAAATTTTAGAATGCTCAGCAAGAATTTCTTAAGAACAAGTATCCCAGTAAACATACATTCAGCCATTAAATCACATGCCTGAAGAATGCATCTCAGATTATCAAACAAAATTCATTAAAATAGTAAACAATTTTAATATATATAGGGTAAAATAGTTTCTTCCAAACATGATTCAACTACTGATTATGATTTGCCTTGTTATTTCAGAGGTGAAATCTGTTACTGCAGGCCTTAAAATTCCATCAACAGGATCATGTTCTGGAACACTGCTGTGCAGTTATCTCCCCATCCACTCAGTTGCACACATCTTCTACTGATGATCATTAAAATGAATGTTGGAAATAGAACAATGATTAGTTACATGATTTGTTTAACATCTTTTCACACCTGTTAGTGAAACAGCAAGAGCAGGGAAAAGGAAGCATACACTCACCAACAACTACTCCAGGCTACGTGTTACCTGCCCAAGGACATTACAACTTCCACTACTAAAAGCCTTATTTTTTTCTTTTAAAACACTTGCTTCTGAAAATCAGCTGCGTGCAATGGGACAACGAAATGCATTTGACATATGTATCATAAAGATATTATGAACTCAAGACAATTTCAGGTCAGAAACCCCCACCAAGTTCACGTATTAATTTCAGAATTCTGAAGCTCAAAACAGTATTTCCACATATCTTTCTAATCTTAATTCAAAATCTTCATGTATTTCTTAAACACACATGAACATTACCCCCAACACCCAGCTCAGAGTGCTCAGCCACAGAATGCCAATGCAGCTTAACTCACACAGCTAAGTCCCATTAAAGCAGATTTTATTTTGCCTGAAATAAGAACAGGGTCAGAAACTTCAATCTTACTTTTATGAACAATGCACACTGGCACTGTTTCTTTTTTCATGTCTCTGAATCTGAATAAACCTTCCTCAAAACCACGCATTTTTTTGGCTGATTTGTAATTTACGCTGGTTTTCCATTTTGTTAAAACACTTTAAACAACTCATTTACAGCTATTACAGGTGATTACAGGCTCATAATCACCTCATTCTGAATAATTCTGAATAATACAATACTTACCTTGACTTGGATTATTTATGATAACTATGCTTATGGCTAGTTGGTGGCTGGTAGCACTGACAGAAATATTCTCTGGTGCCACACAAGCACAGCATAAACCAATCCAGACTGAGAAAAACCCTGGCACATATTACAAACAGACAGTATAAGCCTCCAAGTTGTCAATTACGAAGTAAAAACAAGCTCTTTATATATGCATAAATTGAACTATTGCTCCTACACTCCAATTAGAAAGGAAATGGTTTGAGAAGCAGAACCAAGTTTTTCAATTAACTGTTTTGTAGGATAACAGCCAAGGTATGAAACACTGCCCTACACAAGTCTATGGGGCTGGATGGGATCTACCCAAGGGTACTGTGGGAGCTTGCAGATGTGCTCACCAAGCCACTTTCCATCATTTATCAGCAGTCCTGGCTAACCGGGGAGGTCCCCGTTGACTGGAGGTTAGCAAATGTGACATCTATCCACAAGAAGAGCCACAAGGAAGGTCTGGAGAATTGCAGAACTGTCAGTCTGACCTCAGTGCTGGGGAAGGTTATGGCACAAAGCATCCTACGTGCCATACATACCATGTACAGGACAACCAGGTGATCAGGCCCAGCCAGCATGGGTTTATGAAAGGCAGGTCCTGCTTGACTGACTTAATCTCCTTCCACGACAAGGTGACCTACTTAGTGGATGAGGGAAAGGCTGTGGATGTTGTTTACCTGGACTTCAGTAAAGCCTTTCACGCTGTTTCCCCACAGTATTCTCATGGAGACGCTGGCTGCTCATGGCTTGGATGGGCGTACTCCTTGCTGGGTAACAAAGACTCATGGCGAATGGAGTTAAATCCAGCTGGAAGCTGGTCACAAGTGGTGTTC
>RSEF01000004.1:88363981-88374956 GCA_003993805.1 Himantopus leucocephalus | reverse complement strand
GGACCTAGGGCATAATAAGGGTTTCGTTTATCAGGCAAACTCAGTATACCTACAAAGAGATAATCAGACCCTTCAGAAAATAGAGTCACTGCTGCTTTCGTTTTAAAACACAAATAGGACACACCTGCTGCTATTGTTGGTAGTCTGGTAGAGAGTCTAAATGGCATTTAGACCTGCTCCATCTAAATGAGATTAAGTTTCCATCATTATATTCTCCTAAATTGATATCTGGACAAGACTCAAATTCTACCAGAAGGCAGAGGTTAGCTGAAACAATGTCTCTGTGATATTTTGGGTCTGTTGATGAATTTCAAAGTTTCATTCCACATCAGAATTGTAAAGAAGCTGAAATTTCAGGTTCCCACAGAACAAACTCCCAGAGAGCTGACTGAGAAATGATACAGACCTTTCTTAGTGAGGGACTTTGCATATACTTTCAAGGCTTTTCTACACCAGGGAAGCAGTTAATCCAGGGAAATAAAAAAAAATAAAATAAAAAACATCACCAAAAAAAGACAAAACAGACTTAAAGAAAAATATGATACCAATCAAGTGAGTGAATTCAGAGGGAATGCACCGATGGAACAATTCCCACAAAAAGCAAAGAATATTCCCCCTCCACCCCAGTATGCTCCCCACTCCCCCAGACACCGGAATTACCCTTCCTGTTTGGGAATACAAACATTTCATCTGTCATGTCTAATTTTGTCATTTCTCCTACTGGATTTGCTAACCAAGAACGTTACCCATTTCAAACACTGGATATTTCCTCAACCTGTTAATTATTTCTGACTTAATGGTTGGACTAGATGATCTTAAAGGTCCCTTCCAACCTTAACAATTCTATGATTCTATGACTTGCAGATGGTCTATTATAGAAGCCAATTTCAATATCTGCTAATGTTTAAAATTCAGTGCTATAATGGATGTCGCTTAGCAGGCCAAAGGACTCAGTGAGATACTGCATATGTTTGCTTATTTATTTCAAATATTAAAAAACCCACCCAGTTGTCTTCCAAAAATCTGTGTTTTGATTGAGATGTTTCAGGTTTGAAGACATCTCAGTCATTCTCAAATCTCATTCCAAGACATGAGAGAGTATACTTTTTTCTCTTGCCTTAGAATTGACAATCTAATTAAAGCCAGTCCTAAAAATTGCATTGTTGCAGCTACAGATTTAACTATGGATAACTGGTCTTTGCACAATAAACAGCCTGAAGATACAAGATCAGTACTGTCCTCCTCCAAGAAGAGGCAGAAGCCTTCACCTTGCACTGACTCAAGGCGAGGTGACAAGCCAAGTGACAACATGGCATTGCTATTGGCATCAGAGCAACACTTTGAAACTCTGCTGGATTCTAGTCAGAAAAATAGAGAAACATAGTCTCCATCCTAAATAACTTTAGAAGTTAAACAAACAGGTCTAAACACAAAGGGGGAAGGCAGTAGCTGAAGACTATGACTGACCCTGGCTGTAGTCTTCATCACACATTAACTGGGATTCAGCTTAAGTAAGAGATACTAATGTTCAGAAGCAACTTCTCCAGGTGTCATGGCACATCACTCTTGAAGATGTCACTGTCCTAGTTACATGCTGCGGTAAACCAGAACACAGCTTTAAGAGACTGGAAGTGCAAACGTTTAAATGGTGCTCAAAAATGCACCATGCATTTTCACTCACCAAGGCAAATAACATTTACTGTTGAGAATCTTTTGTCATTGCAAGTAGGTCACTATTCACAAAGCCTTTTCAAATAAAGAAGACATGGCTCCAAAACTATTTAACCTCAAAGTCTCATAAACAAGTTTGCTCAACTACAATTTATTTTCTTCAAACAGAAATTCAGCAAGAGTTTAATAGAGACATGTACAGACAACACTGATATAAAGGTTCCAACCTCTTTCATTTAGCAAGAGATGGAAGTATTAGATGAATCCAGATTTCATGCTAATTTGAGTTATTCTGGGCTCAAAAATAATTTATTTCCCTCAGAAGCTATCAGTAAGAACAGTATTCAGAGCCAAGAGAAGAAAAACAATTTGCATAGTAGTTGTAACTACTTCCAGGAGGAGGGGAAGGAGGTGGAAAAATTCCCTAGACTCATAAATTTGAAACAGCACTTTTATAATGGAATCTAGTTTTAAACTAAGATATGAAGCTACAGCTGGCTGTCTAAGACTTCAAAATGAATTAGTTCACATGATGAGTAGCTCCATTTCAAAAAGCAGAAAGAGATACTGAGGTGTTCAAATAACAACAAAAAACACCCTGTGTCCTTACTGGAATATTTACTGGGACATAACAAATATCAGAAGCTGAAGTACATCATCCTTCACTCTGGTAGTACTTCTGAGGCATTATCATCTCAAAAGTCATGGCTGATTCATCAGAGCACTCCAACAACCTCTCTCTTGCCCAATTCCTTCCATATATGCAGTTACACCCCACAGAGGCAGTTATTTGAGTGGCCAGTTTCTGCCAGTCTGTTACTCTACCTTCTAGTGCAAAAAGCACCCTACATCATTCCCTCTGCTTTCTTAGTATCCACAAAGGCTTAGTGGATCCACTTGGTTATTTAAACAGAAATGTCACCACAATTAGGAATTTGAAGACACAGCACTGACACAACTGTTGGATAAAATCTGGACAAATCAGTAGCAGCCCTGAGAGGAAGATGCTTGATTTGATACAGTTCCTCAGTATAGGGCAGATTGTGGCTCTTGTGGTTCAAGTCTTTCTCTCTCCCTCTTTCCCCTAGGAGAAAGAGATATTGGTTTTGTGTTCATATTCTCAAAACCAGGATCTGAACTATCACACCAAATTCATTGGGGGCTGACTTTTCAGAGTCTTCTGGTAGGGTCCATTAATTTGATAGCAGACTTGCCTCTTTCAATATAGGTATTTATTGTCTCTTCTCTTAGACAGAAAATAAACTTATACTCACGCTGTCATTCACCAGCCTTTGAGTTAGCTGACACATGAGATTATGTAAAATATTTTAGGTATTTTCAGTATCATGAAACATACTGCAATATGGTTGAATTCTACAACTTGCATGTGATATGTTACAGCTGAATGCAATAGGACTACCAAACATAACTCAGTGAAAACCATGGAGATGGGTTATTCTAAGACAATGCTACAGGCATCCAGTATTATTTCATTTAAGTAAAAATAGATCATGTCTTCATATACTTGCAGTATACCTGTAGAAAACTGGTGTTCAGTTGTTTCTCACCTAGAAATCATTCAATATAGACCAAGCAAATTACTTGTTAAAAATAAGTATATTCTAGTTAAATCGGTTAGCAGGTAACTCGAAAAAGGCCCAAACATTCCTAATGCTTTCTCCTAATAGGCCAGTTACTCTGCTGTCTCATTCACATATCTGTGAGTGGTTTTCATCTAGGTAAGTTCATCTGTCACTCAGTGTCAATATGCCACTTCTCTGATATATGAGTAGCAGCAGAAAAACAACCAAGTCTAAAGTTTTCTTGCCGAGTCCCACATATGTCAAACACTGTTTGGTAAGTGTGAATAACCACGAGGAATAGTTGGAAAACAAGAATTCCATTAGGCAAGACAGCCGTATCCTCACATCCTTTATTCTAGAAAGTAACAACTAAGTCTTTAACAAACATTCACAAAACAGGGAAGACATTTTTCCATGTAAGTGAAACATTCACACCCCTGGCAAATTAGAGGCATGATTCTAGATCTCACATAATTCTTGTTTTCCAATTTCAATCAGGATTTTACACGGACCCTAAATTCCTCCCTCCTCAAAGCTGTTGTAATATCTAGGTATCAGATATATTCACCATCCATCAACATCCTCATAAGATCTGTTCTCTACACAAAGTCCACAAAGTTCCTTTCACCTAGTAAAGCACAAACATTCTCTCAATTTCCCTTCATACATTTACATAATCCAGATAAGGGTATGAATATCACTTGAATTCATAAATGTATCAATATAAGCTTCCCATTGATATTTGCTAATGAGAGGAAGAATTGTGGCTTTTTATATGAAAATACAATAAAAGATAACTCAGTAGAGGTTCTTCTGAACTACCCTTTCAAGGGTGAATGATCCAGACTGTAGGAGATCCCTGAGGCCCCCAAGCAGAAGAAAGGTCTGCAGCATCCTGCTACACTGCAGGTCTATCCGATCAGAGCAGAGTAAGAGGGAAAACTGCTGTGTCAATGTTTTCAGGGCTTCCTTGTCTTGTCCTACAAAAGTTGAGGCTGATCCACCCCATGAGAAAGCCCTGTTTCAGGTGACCCTTTAGGTAGAATTAAATTGGCTGAATTAAATGTTTAGAAGCAGGTGTCCTTGCAAGTGGAAAATAGTCATACTATCTAACTCACTGCAGGAGATTTACCACTTTAGAAAGAATGCATCTCTGGTCTTCTGGAGAAATCTCCCCCTTATCCTCCACTCTAGAAGTCTAACTGACAGTGGCATGACATGGCCACCACTGCTTGCCTTAAATATCCTATGTTGGGTATCTCTTTCCTTTTTCAGGGTGCAGTGGATCCAGAGATCCTCCCTAGAAGTCTAAGAATATGGAAGACATTAGTCAGATGTCTAAAGGCAGTTTCCGCACATACAAAATTAATTCTGGACAGAAATATTACAGAAAATTGGGGATAACAAAGTAGGGTAACTGGTTAGAAAATTAAATCTTGTTATAGAGCAGGAACTGGTTAAAAGCCAGATAAAAGAGAACAACAATTTTGTCATGGGAAAATACTGCCAGTAAACATCACTGTGAACAGACATTCAGATCAACATTGGTCTTACTCAGTTCTGTGGAGTAAACAGAGGAGACACACGAGGCAGGGGAAAAAATACCATACCGATGACAGAGGTCACAGTAGGGTTATGAAGAAAGCCAAAATAAACTGGGCAGTGAAAATTTAATACAGGGTAACAGAGTGGTAAGGAGAAAAAACAACCTACATACAGATAATTTCTGATCAACATTTCACTGAAAAGACTTTCATGCTATCACTCTGCAGCTCACTAAGAGTGTCCGTTTAGTGCTTAGCAGTCAAAAATAGGGTTCATTAAGAAGGAAAAAGAGAATTGAAAATGCAATGCCATTTACATAAAATCATGATACTGAACACTACTGGAAGTCATGAACTGAATATAATATTCAAGCCCAAGAAAATTAATAAAATAAGGTCTAGGAAAGGGAGATCTTGGCATGGTTGGCTGGCAGGTCCAGAGTTCCTATTTGAATACTGTAGTTCACAGGAAACCTATAATAATACACATTATGTTTTCAAATAAAAACATGCATTAGCTTTCTTCACTCTTTTCTTCTCTCCTAATTACAGGTTAGGATCTTCTAGACACAGCAGGAATGCCACAAGTGATGGAACCAATGTCACAGCCACAAGGTAAAACAAGGAAAAACTATGTCTCTGTCTGAACTGGACAAACACTTCAGTATGTTTATTAATAAAAGAGCAAACTAAATTTACTTTGGCTATATTTGCAGCCATGTTCATCACATGATCAGGCACATCAACTTATGGGTATGACTGCTTATAGAAGGAATTATTTCATAGAAGTTAAGTGCCTGAGAGGGGAAAAAGCCATAAAGCTTTTAGTTCAGAAATATGAACAAACACTTAACCTGAGAATTTTGCCCATTTAAAAAAAGGGCATTGGTTTAATACAAAAAAATAAGTAACCCTAAATGAAAATTCCTTTGTCTACTATCTGGACAATACATGAATATTTTAGTTCTGAGATTTTTCTCTATACAAATTTTTCAATTTTTCCATAAGTTACTTTCCATATTTCCTGGGCGGAGGACAGAATGAGCCCATGAAACTCACTTTACTCAGTCAGCTGTCATCTCTGCAGAGTACAAAAAAAAAAAATCCACCAAAAAACACATCACAAAAACAAACAAAAAACCCCACTCAGCCAAAAATGACAAAAACCCCATCCGTTGTATTGCACACAAGTTTGCTCAAAACATGTTGTGGCTACGTGTTCCTGTGCCAGTACGATGATGGAATCTACTGAATAGCCCAGAAGTGTTTAACATATCATAGAATGGTGTGTGTTGGAAGGGACCTTTAAAGGTCATCTAGTCCAACCTCCTGTGCAATGAGCATGGATATCTTCAACTAGATCAGGTTGCTCAGAGCCCTGTCCAACCTGACCCTGAATGTTTCCAGGTATGAGGCACCTACCACCTCTCTGGGCAACTTGTGCCAGTGTTTCACCACTGTCATTGTGAAAAATGTCTTGCTTATATCTAGTCTGAATCTACCTTCCTTTAGTTTAAAACCATTACCTCTTGTCCTATCACTACAGGCCTTAATAAAAAGTCTGTCCCCATCTTTCTTCTAAGTCCCCTTTAAGTATTGAAAGGCTGCAATAAGGCCTACCTGAAGCCTACTCTTCTCCAGGCTAAGCAACCTCAACTGTCCTCATAGGAGAGGTGTTCCATCCCTCTGATCATTTTTGTGGCCTTCCTCTGGACCCACTCCAGTAGCTCCACGTCTTTCCTGTGCTGAGAACATCACACACTTGCATTCATTTCTGTCTTCAAACACACCATCATCTCTGGTGGACATCCCAGATAAAGCAGGCTACAAGAGCCTGCAGAAATAACTCTCCATTTGATGTTGTTCAACTCAGGGGAAAGCTACTAGATTACTCATTGTGTTGAGAGGAGGAGGGGAAGAACAAGTCTGTAAACATGTGTATTCACTTGGCAGATGACAGCTTGGTCTTAACAGTTATCATTCTGGAAGATGAGCTGCAAGGTTCTCGTATCCTTCAACAGTGGATGGGATGAAGTCCATGGCCAGAGACCAAATCTCAGAATTATAAGTTGTATAAGACCTGCTTCCTTCTGATTTCCCCCATCTTCTGTTTAGTGTCATTAACCTTTCACAAAACTGTTCTGTCTCATTCCTAAAATGGTTTTGATTAACCCTAAACATAAGTTTCATACTTAGAAAAGGGAGGAAAAAGATCCCTAGATCAGTATTACGTTTTCTTCTTTCCCTCTGATTAATGGCTAAGCAGAGCTCTTTCTGCAGCCCTTCTAATCACCAGCTGCTTTGTGACTCCCATTGCTGGCTTTAAACAAGCCTTGTTAACTCCTATTTAATTTCTGAGAGCATAATCAGTTCCACTTTTTCCCTGAGTGAGATGAGGGGGTCATTCAACTGTTGTTGTCTGCATTTCTGAGAGACAGCAAGTAGGTGGGGTGTGTCAGGAGATTGGCACAAGCCAGCATTGCTCCATGAACTGAGCTGGGACACACATCTGGTGAAGCCTTAAGTAAGGGAAAGCAGGGACAGAACTATGACTACAGGCATGTCTGAACAATATAGTAATACCCAAGCTTGTTAAACTTTTGGTATGGGAAACAGCCTAGCTACTGTCCCTATTTTCTAGCCAAAATTATTAGGAGAGTTTAAGAGAACATATGGATACTCAAGAGTCCCAGAACAGTTGGCTCCGCTCTATAAGGAAAGCTAAGAAAAAGTGTTGGCAGATTGAAAGTGGCTTCCAGATCACAAGGAAGAGGGCACACGCTAAATTCTTGTCTCACAGTGACTCGAGGAGGTCAGTCACAGAGTAGCTCTCTAGATTAAAAAAGCTCTTTAGAAAGAAAAGGAAGTGCACTGCTGCTTGACTAGTAGGAAAGCAGAGTCTCTTTTTTTGCTTATTGCTGGTACGTAGATAGACTTGCACTGTTACTGTGTTTAAAAGTGAGACAGACCATGAAATTTTTCATTAACATAACTGTAGCACTCACTGTCTTAGGGCCAGTGGGAAAACCTCATCCACCTACAATGAGAAGTAAAGTTGAGCCATGAAAAGCACCAAGTTAGCACGGTCACCTGCTTCCATGTTACTTTGAACAGCTTTGCACAAAACTGCTTTGGGCACAGCTGTCCCCGAGTTGGTCTTATCCCTAAGAGGCCTAAAATCTTCCTTTTGATTACATTACAAAATGCAATAATAAAAGTGTAAATAATCAAAATGTAATAACAATTTAAAAAATTTTGAAGACATGATATATTTTAACTCAATGACACAGTGGTAGCACCACAAGTGATGTGTTTTCAAAGCCTGCAGAAAAAGCATACACAGGATTTGCCAGCAGAAGGGTGCTTTTGAAGACATTAGCACTCCCTCCACCTAGCATCGGTCTCCAGTGACAGCATCCCTCACCTTTCAGGCTAAACCTTGAGCTGCAAGCAGAGAAATCTAAGACAAGTTGTGAGACTCCCTCTAATTTTCTGATAGGTTATACTTGACCCATTAGTCCATTAGGATGAGGTTAAACGGAACTCTAAAATATGGTTGCCACTAAAGGTTTGCTAGTCTGGAGTATGTGGAACGAGTGCATTGGTCTAAATATGTGCTAGATACACGAAGTCCTCACATTTCCTCCATCATCTAAAATTTTATAATTTTATAATCCATTCCTGTGATTCTGAACCAATCTTAACACATTTAAAATAAAAGTAACAATATAGTGCAGGCCTAATCTGTAAGATTTTACTTGATTTTGAACTACTCAATGAAATACCTTTAGGAAAAGCTGACTGCGATCAGCTTTTCTTTCTTCCTTCATGAGATAGGGAAGATACAAACCTAAGGCAAAGATAGTATAAAAACACTGCTGTTCTGTTAAATACAGTTGTTCTCTGAAAAGTTTCAAGGCAGAGCAGATCACTTCTATTGAGGACAGTGGGAGAGCAGCCAGATGTTTATGCTAAGCATGCATGGGTTTTCAATGGATTTATACCAAGAGAGAAACCTGAAGTGCCAAGCTGTAAGCAAAATTTCAGTTGGAAGAGCAGCTCAGTCTCTCCCAGAGATGACAATAATATGTTTGTTTACAGCAAGAGTTAAAGTGACCTCTTTTCTACTATCACTGCTACAAAAATAAAAAAGTTTGACAAAAGTAGAAGGAAATTGAGCTTTCCTGTCTAGTAAAGAGATTTTTAGTTTTACAGATGAGCTACAAGCATCCATAAAACAGCGTGTCTGAGATACAGTGGTATAAAAAGGCTCCCATTTCAAAGATATAAACACAACCAAAACCAACAAAAAACTCAAAGAATCAAGTCTCAGAGCTGGATAGTGATGTTTAGATTAATCAAGTGTAATATTAAATAGAGAATGTATAAATAATGTCCTTTAAAGGAGCTTTAAAGTTTTTCCAGCCTTTTATCCATCTGAAATTCTCCCATGTCAAAAACCATGACTCCAATCACACAATTCCTGAGATGTACGGTATGTGTTAGACTGAACTCACAAGTACAAGCCATGCTCTTTAAGGGCAGAGCAGGTTACTCTGCAGAACTAAAACATCTCATAAAAACAAAGCTATGACACATAAGAACCTTAGGCAGTCTCCCTCCTGTATTCTGAACATCAACAAACACTAGTAATAGAGTTTAAGAGCAAATTCAGAGCTCCAGAAAACAGCATGGGACAAGGTCTCTTCTTACTTTCATCAGAGGAAACACACACATGCTCATGTACTTGCACCCAGTGGAAGGTCAGTGTAGCTTTTTGAGATAAACATCACCTAACTTACTCCATCAAAGCAATAAACAAAGAAGGGTCAAGTTTCAGTAAAGGGTCTCACTGGTTACACCACAACACACACTTAGGTATGTCTTCTACGGATTTCTGAGGTTGTTTGTTTGTTTTTATTCAAAAAACACGAATGCACTGAGGCTGCAAAGTTGAGACTTTTCAAGAGGCTTTTAACATAAACTTAGGTCTGCAAATCTTTATATTTATCTGCTCACATAGGCAGGGAAAATTGGCATCCTACATCATACCTTACATTGTGCATGATGTTCTCCCTAGTTTATATATAGTTTTGACCAACCTCTTCTTTCAATAAGAATTTAGTCATGCTGTGCCCTGGAGGACCAGACCAAAGACATAAAAAAAATAGGCAGTAATGGCTTTATCTTCTGTAAAAGCAAACCACAGCGGCGGAAGTGACACCACACCACCAGCTAACATGCAATTTTGTGCTTCTGACGTTTAAAACTGATAGGCACCCTGCCAGGACATCACAGCTTGGAAGCCCCTGCACTTTGCAGGCCCTTAATGGGTAACAGGGACACAGGAATTCTGGTTAAGTTTCCAGGTTTTCACTTGAGCATGCTCTCATTTAGCTCACTTCCTCTCCTCCTTTCTCTCTTTATTTTTGCCCCTTTTTAAATTCCATGCCCTCTTCCCTGCAAAATTCAGCCTCGGGTGTTTCTGTTTCTTCTTCCCAGAAAAGAGTGGACAGGGAGGGAAAACGTGGCCTTATACAGGTAACAGACTTTTTGAAATGTCACAGTCTATCCCTGAACACTTTGGTTGACTACTCTGTTCCTAATAAACTGACCTCTGAAGGTCACTAGCTGCATATTGTAACCAAGACAAGCTTTAATAAGCTCTAGCTCAGCTCTAGGTAAAAGTTAATGGATCCTCTACACTCATTCCTCTCTTCTGGTGCCAAGTGATGGCATTAACAGAGATTAATAATTATATATCTGCTTGTTCCTGACAGTCTCAACCTAGGCTATGTAGTTAGGCCAAACCATGGCAGCTGCATCGAAATGAAGAGATGTGCTCATCTGAAAGGAATGGATATAAATGATGCTGCTCTCCACTGATCTGCACAAACTGTTCTGCCTTCCCCAAGCAGGGCAGGGCAGTGGCGGCATGAAGCCTGGTAACTTGGCCATGCTTCAGCAGACTTTTACTGGGGGGCAGTCGGAGGCTCATCATTGCAACATCCCCAAAGCTTAAAGGTCCTGCACCAAATCATGGAAGGATTATATCATCCCAACAAAACAGCATCAATATTTACTGTGGACCGTATCAGCAATGGGGAGCATTCCATCACACCAGCCAAGTACTGCAGACTTCAGTAAGGGCTGCCTGGCCCTTTTTTTTTTTTTTTT
>RSEF01000004.1:88339120-88351795 GCA_003993805.1 Himantopus leucocephalus | reverse complement strand
GGTTTTTTTTTTCTTCTGAGCAATAGATGTTAGCTCTGGTCCTGGTATTAACCACATGGAATTTTTTAAATAAGCAAGAATTCATAGTCATTGTCTTTTATTTAATTCAGTGGAAGCTTGGTAACCACTAGACTATATCGGTGGTGGTACCCTGATATGACTTGGAGCTCTCACAAAAGGTTCTTTGTGACCTCTAAGTGCCAGTGAAGAAGGGTGTCCAGGGAACACTAAGCTAAGTCTTGGGTGTAGCTATTTACAGTCCACATATCTCTAGTTGCCAGATGTCTTTTTGGGAAGTTGTTTTGAAAACAGCACTGCTGCTTAACCATCTTTTATTTTGGTTATAATTTCTTATAAATAAAGCTGTGGCTTTATTTTTTCTCTCAAGTGCTTAAATCTGTTTTTTGCTTCCTTAGAAATTAACCAAAATGTCAACATCTTCTGGCCTCCCACAAATTATTGTTTCTTTTTTACATGTAATATTGTGAGAGACAGTGTCCTGATTCAGTAATGCATCCTTGCATTCCCCTGCTCTTTGTCATGCCCAGGTGTTGGTCGTCTCTTGTCTTTCACTTCCATTGCAAATTANGTCGTCTCTTGTCTTTCACTTCCATTGCAAATTATTTAGGGCAAGAGCCAGATGCTTTTTCTTTGCTCACTGCCCAACACAGCATAGTAGCAGGAGACTGGTAAAAGCATTTCTGGTGTGTGTTTATGTGCAAATATCCAATTTGAACAGTTTTTATTCCCAGCAAACGTATTTCTGGAGTTATTATTTATCCTCCTGTTTGCATANATTTAGGGCAAGAGCCAGATGCTTTTTCTTTGCTCACTGCCCAATACAGCTTAGTAGCAGAAGACTGGTAAAAGCATTTCTGGTGTGTGTTTACGTGCAAGTATCCAATTTGGACAGTTTTTATTCCCAGCAAATGTATTTCTGGAGTTATTATTTATCCTCCTGTTTGCATATGCTTTGCAGAGGTGGGACATGACACTGGTGACCCAGGTAAGCACACTACAGACGTTCATCTACAATGTTACAAGGAGGAAAGGAATCTGTTTGGCCAAAATTAACATCTTCATTGCAAATTTAATTCATTAAAAAGATGTAAAAAATACAGGCTATTTATAAATCTGTAAGCTATTCAGAGAAGGGAAATATAATTAACATTTTCAGTCACTTTTAAAGAACAAAATTTGTATACTCATGAAATCCTTGTATCATACTGTATTTGTCTACAAAGATCCCATTTTCAATAATACATGGTTTCACTATATGCTTTTGTCCTACTTACTGTAATGAAAGAATTTCTTCATTGTTAAATAATGAAAGCAGAAAACAAAAGAAAATAAACTATATATTATGTTTCTGCAAAGAAAAGCAACCGGAACTGTTTAAACAAACTGGCCTTTATGTTATATTGGGAGAATAATGAAGTATGAAGCCAAGGTTGCCATTAGAAATATCTGTATATGTGTGTATGCATTTGCAGCCACATCCAAACACAAAGCCACAGCTGATTCTGCAGAAGGCTGTGGGGATTTTCTCTATTTAAAGGTGAAGCTCCCAGCAAAGAAAGCTTAAGGGTACAAGCTGCGTGTTTAAGGTTCCTCGGTGTTGTATGGGAACATACGACAGTGTAAATATCAATCATCCCTTTAGGCTCCTGATTTAGCATTTTTGATTTATTTATTTTGTTTTGCTTTGGCTTAGCAAAATGCCCAGCTTTCCAAGTTTTGTCCATGCGAGAAGCAAGGGAGCTTTTATATAGCTAATGTTTATTAGTGAACTAATTGACTAGTTCCCCTCTCCAGTCCTTAAGTGTTCTCACATTTTAGACAATCACTGTGTCTGATTTGTCCACTTTCCAAATCGCTTTCCCAACTTTCGCTGCTGAAGTCAATAGGTTGTAAGACCACCATGATTGCCTCTGCCGAGAGCTCGGCATTAGGAGAGCATTGCGTGTTTCAGCCTTGATAGCCTGGAGTAACTATTAGTTCTAATTGTTGAATGGTTGAACGCTTTGAAGGACAAACGTATGTCCTAAGGCTGTGGCCCTGATGAATGCAAGGGTTTCTTTCACTTGTCATTAGTAATTGAGGGTAAATTAATATTTACTAAGCAGAGTTTCACAGAAAAGGGAATGCATGAGAAATCTAAGGAAAAAAATGCCACAGGAGAAAATGTTGGTTCCTTTAACACTTTGAACTCAGTTGACAGCAATTAGAAAACAGCTAGTGGAAACTTGGGATAAGCTTAATAGTTTTATTACTTTTCCTCCCTTATTATAGCAATAATTTTCTCTCCCTTGGTATATAAACATTATAAACATTCCAGATGCATTATATATGTAATTAATGGGTGATACGCTGCTAGCTAGAACTGTAGAACTGTTGATTTTTACAAAACAGATTTTGTTCACAATATGTGAAAATCCATCATGTCTGTATGTGTGTTTACAGAGGAGCTACATAGGTACCCACTCCTATGTAGCATTCTATTTATTTAATACATCTGAAAATGCGATACGGATATAGTTTGTCTGACCAAACTGTGACCTTTAAACATCAGAGGTTGTTGTCATATGATCTGTGTATACATACACATTCACACTTTTGTTTGATGTTTCCTTAAAGCATCATTAAAGCCCTGAAGTGATCCATATGTAGACTGAATACTTAAAGCTGATTGAATTAAATATGGAGTAGGCACTACTCAGTGCAAGTCTTCCTAGTCAGCTCCGTAAGAGGATTTTTTTTCAGTGTTCAGCTATTCCGTAACACCAAATGGAAGTACAGAACTAAAACTGGCAGGCTGTCCACCCTAACAGAGCAACTAGACATAGAACGGTGTGTGAAACAGCAAAGGGACATCTTTGAATGGCATCAAACCCCAGATTTTTCCATTGACTCAAAGTCTTGACTCAATGACCAAGCCTCTGGGGTTCAGCTTTGCTGACTGAGCTGGGGCAGACACCCCTGGCTGGGGCACTCTGTGTTTGCAGCAGCAGTTGGAACCACCTCTCCTCCAGCCAGACACCAGCTTGGATGCTTTCTCTTGCTAGGGCCCCATCACACCAGAAGCTGGGCTGAAAAGTGGTGATAGGGGATTTTCCATGCTCAGACACAGCTATTTTAGCTGAGTTTCACAGCACAGACCTGGTGTAAAACAAGGTGGGCTACGATCTTGTGAAGAGAGGAAAGGAAACTTTGTGTAACCCAGTCCTTGCAAAGCAAAGAGCTAATATGCCCCTGGTATCACGAACAATGAACCATAGGCTCTTCTATCTTAATTGAAGTGTCAAAGACATGTGGACATTCTGGCACCTGCCAATCCATGCATTTAAATGTCTTTATGGTCACATCCTAAGATCCCTTAACAAATGGAGCAGGAGTTAGGATTGTAGCTTTATGGAAGCAAAAGATGCTTTCAGATGAAAGAAATCTAGCCTGGCCAGTTAAACCAGATTTAAGTCTGTTATTGCTAAGAAAGCCACATGAAGCATCCTTACTGGAACTTAAAAGCCCCAAATTAAATGTCATTATACAGCACATACATTGGATTCATCTGTCTAAAGTTCTTTGGGATAAAGTAAAAACTTTTTTTTTTCTCTGGTATACATATCTGAGAAGAAAATTTTATTACCAAACTGGCATGACATTTACTCTTTAATGTGGAAAGAGCAAAAGTGACTGGTAAGACTGTGAAATCTCAGCTTAATCTTCATTAGTCATACAAATCTGTTCTTCATTTTGAGACATTTCTGCTTTTAAGTAAAATGCTTTCACAGGTAGCCCTGCTAGAAGTCCACTTTCAAACACACGAAATCATGAAATATTCATATTTTTCCTGGAATATATGACTTCTTGTGGAAGATCCTCACTGGGTTTCTCTAGAAAGGAAAATACAGAACCACCCTCTAAAGTCCCAGTGGAAACTCATTAGACACCAATATGTCCTGCTCTTTAACAAAAAAAATGTTATATGGGAAGCAGTGAAATTCACACCCGGGCTGCTGCCGGCTCCCGCCGGCTCCCACGCTGCCCTGCCTGCAGCTCTCCGAGCTGGCTGCCTCACCCATCAGAAAGTCACATCTCATTGCTGGTATAGTATATGTCTTTCTGTTCGCAACAACTGATCAGCTTTTTTCCTTCTGAGGTTGTAAATCTTTTCCTTTAAAAGGGGAAATATTTCCAAGGCTTAATTAATTTAGCATAACAAGAAATTAGTCCAAAACGAGGGGGAAAAAAACAATAACAAAACCCCATCTCACTGGGGTTAACTCCTGACACTGTGCTATACAATTTCAAAGCAAGCATGTCTTACTAGGGGCTTTAAGAGCTCAACTTCCCATTAACACCACTAATAAAAATGTAATTAGAAATGTAGTTTCATTTTCTCTCTCCAGCAGAGCATTACTGCATTCCTCCCCTGCGCAAGCTCAGCGTTTCCGAGGTTGTAGTTAGCAGCCAGCGAGATGTGTCCTTTTGGTGGAACTTACCACTTTATGAAAGATGTGGTCAAGATCCCGAGGAAGTGTATTGATACCAGATGTAGTCTTGTCACTAAGTCTTAAACCAAGACTCTCATGAATCTTAAGTTTCCATTTTCTCTCTCTGCTCTGTTACAAGGAAAAGAGTCTAAGTGAATTACTGTCGACATCGCTAGCAGAAGCAGTTTTTATTTGAAAATAGACGTCATCATGGGAAAATGTTATACAAGAAACTATGTCGAAACACATTTTTACTAAATTAAGCAAGCTGAAGTTGTCATGGCTTAATTAAATGAATGCTTGCATAAATATGTTAGTATCTGTAGTCAGGATCGGTAGTCCTCAAAGTCAACCCTGCGTTGCCAATTTAGTTTCTAGACAATAAAGGCACTGGCTTTTTAACATTAGTGCTGTACGTGTTGCAAAACAAAACAGAAACAATTCTCATTCGTGAAGGATTTCAATAAACTTTAATAATATCCACATGTACAATAAATATTTCTGGGCCCTCAAGCACTTATATTTCCTTTTGAACTTGTGAACAAAAATTGATTCAAGGTGACAAATTTGTAATCCATTATGATGGATGAAGCTGGCTTTAAAAAAAAGACAAAGGTATATCATTTATATTTTCTCCATGAATAGATTTGGAAAAAAAGTTATCTAAAAGGAAGCCAGCTATAATGAAATAAAGTAAATATAGTCAACTGTAATATTAGTTTTTATTAAAGCAAGTACCACTTAATTAGGAGTTCAAAGAAAGGCAAATGATACAGATACTGCTTTTGGCTACCACAACTGTCCTTGTAGCCATTTGGACTAAACCAACATATTAATTACATATCTAACATTAATTAAGTAAATTATGATCCTTGAATTCAATTTTCAAGCTGGAAAAACAAGTGTTGTACGGTTAAACAGAAACATGTGTGAATATTTCTGAACATATTTGCAAAACACAGCTTTGCCATTAAAAGCTCAGATGCTATAATTTTGCAATAAATAACAGAAAACAACTGTTGCACATGTGGCATAATAGCAGAAGTTGATTTCTTAATGGTATTTATTGTATTTACATATTTATTCCCCATTGCCTTGTAATTTTATTAAACCCTTTTCTATTAAAATTCAAAACATCATATTAAACAGATTCTAAAGGCGGAGAAGATCGTACTCGGAGCTCATGGTCAGGCTGCACACAACCTGATGCTGAAAGCCCTGCAAGGAAAAAAGGACACACTAAAGATATCTGTGGGGTGACAGGGAAATAGTAACTTTCAGCCTACCTCTCCTATTTACCCTGCAGTGATACTGAGCGTGTGTTGTCTTGGAGTAAAGAGAGGCAGAGTCTGGCCCCAGGTTTGGGAGGAGGCAGGTTCTGCCCTGTACTTATTTGTTTATAAGAGAATAATAACGAACCTGTGCTAAGGTGACTAGAATGGCTATCTGTCAACGCAACATACTTTTGCTCAAAGATGAGAGGAGGCTTTATGGGAAAAGTCACATGAATTAAAGGGTGTTTGCCGGGTAAACGCCACTGGCTTGCTGCACCGACTCACTATGGGAACAGCAAACATAAGAGCGAGGGCTTCTCCTTTATCTGCGTTCCATAATATAATATCCAAAATAAAAAGAGAAGATAGTCATAGACCGTGTTTTTAACTAAGTTATGAGAGGTGCCACACAGTGGTGATCTGAAGGAAATGTATACTTTCCCCATTCCGTAAGGCTTTTACAGGCCTTCTGCGAAATATGAGGGAAAGATGTAAACCCAACAATTATGTGTTGCTAATAAGAGCTAAGAAAAGCATAGCAAAAGTATGCAATAAGTAGTCAGTGATATAAACCATTACAACGAGCCCTTCTTATATATCTGAAGCCAGATGCTGTTCCAAATTACATCACTGTAAATCCAGAATAGTTCCACTGAAGCCAATGAATCTACTCCAGATGAGAGAAGAATTTTGTCTGCGATCTATTCACTTCAGATCAGTTCATATCCATATGTCCATAGTTAACTGTAGTATTTTTTTGAAGGAAGAAAATACCTGAAATGATCCAGTGATCTCCAGCATAGTGTTTGTCTGAAAAAACAAGCTTCTCTCTCTAACAAACAGGTGAGTTTCTGCCTACCACGTTACTATGAGTACTGACTGAAATCAACAGTAAGTTTATGCTGAAGGGGGAAGAATAGTAAACCATCTCTTACTTCTAGTTTCACATATATAGTAGCTTGAAACCAGTATCCAGAATGGGCTACTTAAGAGGCCTGCCTGTTACACATAGTTGTCAAAATACAGCAGAAATCAGAGAAGTTTATGGCATGTCACAGCCCTCTGCCTTGCACGTACAGTGCATTTATATCTATAAAGCCAGTGCAATTGCACCGGATCCTCTGCTCTTTAAGTACATGTACATGAATGATGGGCAATGGCAGGATTTCGTAGATGCCAGGTGTCCCTTCCACATCACTTCCATGGCGCAGCAGACATTCATCATCACAGAGATGGCAGACTTTATTTCCTCTAGAGAAAATGGTAAGAAATAGGGTACAGATTACAGAAACTCAACTACTTTTCAAATATATCTGCAGCATACCTGATGGTGAGTGATGGCATGTTCTGTGTACGTTAACAAAATTATTTTCCCCCTGATTTGCTCATAGATAGGCACTGCATTACAGAAAGTAATTTGCTTTGCATTAACCCAGCAGATGAGACAGTTTAGTAGGAGCAGAGATATAGTAGGGGGATTTAGAGTGCTTAAACCTTTCTCTCCTGCATGATTGATTACTAGTCAGATGTCTCCAAAGGGCTAAGGGCTTGTCAATAGAAAGCAAAAATTTCAGGGGTGTTTCTTATCTCTTCCTTGAGGGAGTTCAGACTTCTGATTCAAGATTGTAAATGTGTAGCTTTTACCCACTCAAAACACCAGCTCATCTTGTGAATGTAGCTATCTAACTGAGCAAGAATCACCATTTCTAAGACCCGCTCAGACTAGTAAAAAGTTGCTTTTTGCCTAAGAATGCAGGTATTTGAATGTAGGTGTTTGAATATGTGCCTGGGAAATGGAAAACATGGGTAAGTTTCCTTATGTCTCCAGGGGTAATTCAAATTCACAAAGACAACTGGCCACGCCAACCCCTGTTCAACCTCCCACCCCTGTTCAACCATTAGGGTTGAAGACCTCTGCCTCTTTCATGGATGGCATTTTTCCTCCCCGCCCTGTAGCCAAGGGGCAGCCCTCACCAAACCAGGAGAAGAGTAAGTGGGAAGGAGTCTGTTTCTACAATACAGCAGCAGGGACCTAATGTGGAAGAGGAAGACCAGATCTTTTGCCCTGCTTACCCTTGTTCTTTGGTTGCTTGGTGGTTTTTCAGCTGCTCTGCGATGCTGGCTACATTTTAGAGCTGCATGACGTGAACGGGAATAGTCCTGGGAGCAGAGCCCAGTTCCATCTTTCCAGCTGAGTACCAAAACCATGAGGCTGTGCAGTCCAATCCCCTTTAGCTTGCCCTCCTGCTGACACTTTGACTTTGGGACACCAGAGGAAACAATGGTTTGACTGCAGCGGGAGGGCTAACAGTCCCTGTCCCGCTGCCCAGCCCAGCCAGTAGCCTGGGGATTTGCCTCTTTCTGTCAAAAAGTGGGCTTGGATTTCTCAGGGTGAGAAGGTTCTTGATCCTTAATTTGTCACTCCATGGATTGGAGCTCTTTGGCAAAGGTGAGCTTTTCTAGAGAGGTTTCTGAGGAAATGTATCCACAGCTGCAGCCTTTGGTGCTGATCTCAGTACCGGCTGTGTGTGAATTTGCTCAGGATACACCAAACCTTGGTTCCCTTCCAGGACACAGGTCCTTAGAAACAAAGTCCTGTCCCATAGGTTCTATGCCATGAAATCCTAAGCGCCTCCCTCTGTCAGGTCTCTAGGCACTGCCTGCAGAGACTGAAACACGTGTTTCAGCACAAGGGCTCCCAGGCCTGACCAGTTGAGGTACTTGCCAGTCTAACATGGATGGAAGTGACGAGCAAAGGGAAGAATTTCTGGGATTAAGGATTGCTACAGACTATGAGTTCTGTTGCTCTCTGAAGACCTGCATGGCACAGAAATGCTGCTGTGGCTGTCTCCAGGGTGTGCATTCAAGTGCACTCCTGACTTGTGAGCTGCAGGCGCAGACTCCAAGCACTTCCAGCTGACATATCATCTGAGTGAGCACTGACCACCTCCTGCTCCCTGGTTTCCATGGGGAAAAAACTGATAACTACAGCCCAGGTGGGAGCTTTGGTGCCCTTTGGTAGTTAAGCGTCAGGGAAGGAGGACTCCCATTCCAGCTGACTTCTAAGCATTTAAACAGGAGTTAACGAGAGTTACTGCATCCACTTCCCTAGTGGTATTAGGTAGAGGTTGTTCCTCTGATCTCTGAACTCCAAAACAATTGTCTAAGCTGAATTTTCAACAAGAGATCCATCTTTATTACAGTACTATAATACGAGATGGAATTCGCAGTGTTGTGCACAACTGCAGATATTATCTGAAGAATGGGCTATGATTTTTCCTTTCCATTGTTTTGCAGTTTGCAAGGCTCACAGTCTGTTTATCTCCCTGCAGAGCACAGATAATGCCCTTGGATTTGAGGGGAGTTACATGTAACTTATACAGGAGAATAGGACCTTCACATCTTCTTTTAAAAGTGTGAACAGGGGTTTCAGTTTTACTTTGAAAATCAAGAGAATCATGGAGTTGTTCAGCAAAGAATGAGACAACACTTCTAAAACTGTGATAAACCCTTTTCTAGTGGTTCTACTATTCGACTGAAAATTATAGGATTCTTAAAAAATTCACACACAGAACACAGCTCATGCACTTCTCTGCTTTGTTCTGCAAAGTTGTGCTGTTGAACGTCATCTTTTTGGCAACGCATGGCAACAACAACTTACAGTGGTAGAAAATAATCTTGAATGCTGCTGTTGAAACAGAATCTACTCATGGTGTTGACTCCGGCTGGAATTCTGCTGGAGCCCTGCAACACCACCGAGCAAAACTTCATCAGAGTTTTACGTGCTGTAAAATTCAATTTCAAATTCATCCTCATCTCTGTCAGAACATTGATTTTTTTTTCCTAGTGGACTACTAACCAGAAGGAGCAAATGTAAGGTAAGTGAAATTACCTCCTTAAAACTCTATAAATGTCTTTTAAGAATAAATAGAAAGAATTAACATAATGCTTGAGTCTTAAATCACATAGAGCCTGATGTAACTACCAGTGACAGCTGAAATGCATATGCTCTATTATATGATGCTCCCAAATACCAAGAGAAAGTTCCAAATTTTTAAGAGTTATAGAAGATAAAGAAGGCAGAAAATCCTTCAGGGAAGAACTTCTAAATATTTTAAGGGTATATTAGAAATCAGAATGGTGAAGGAGAAAGCAGAGGAAGGAGCACAGCATATTTTTGCAGCACATTGAAAATTTTCTTTCTCTTAGGGGATATTTTTACCTTTCTTTTAAACCGTATTTTCTCTCCATAAGTAATCTAGGATCATGTTTGTTTGGCTAAATATTTCACTGCACATATACTTCAAAGTTACCTTTCCCTATGTATTACCTGGCTGATGAAAAAAACAACTATTGACTTTGTGGCTGGAGGCAAGGGTGAAAAAACAGCTACGTGTAGATTAAAAATATTTTTCTGAAGCATACCAAGGTCATGCATTTTAAGTAACATATTTCACATTTTAGAGCAAAATCTTTTTTTTCTTCCAGAGTTTTGTGCAGAACATCTATATATAAGTAAACCCTAACCTAAATCTGCATTGTCTTGAAGTTAACAGCTTGGCTTTCCAACCAGTGTGACCACTGTGCAATAAAGTATTTGATGGTGAAATAGGGTCTTTTAACTGATTCTTGGCCATTTTTATTTATGTATGTTTTAGCTCTCGTAGCTGAAAGATGTCTTTGATGCTTATGTTAAGTTCAATTTAAAGACAAACACGATCATTTTCTTCATTAAATATCATGGAACCATTTTTTTCCTAAAGGAGATTTGTATAGATGAAGTTATCTGGATGACAATCTTGGCTTTGGGTCTGAATGATGAGGAGTATAACTGTTGTGCACAACTATGTGAATCCATGTCATGTGCTTTGAGTTTTAAGTCTCGTTGGAGAGCATTGTGCCTGTTGCTTATGAGTGCTCATTCTCTCACTTTTTCTCAGAGTGTATGTGAACTGTTAAGAAATCAGCTAATAAACTGTGCTCAGTAATATGCATAAGATATCCTGGGCTGGCAAGATCAGTCAGACTTTTGGAGGTGAACTGACAACAGTTTTCCGTGGTTGGTCTACTGGAGCAGATCTGGGGTGTTCAAACACAGGGTATTACTGTCATTTCAGACATGGTCCTTTCAGGTGGGGTATGCTGGCTGCCCTCTGGAAGGACGCATGTCCTAGATAACACAAAACATCCAACAATATTGTAGGTGCATATGCTTGGTAAATCCTGCACTTAAGCATCTCTAAGTCAGCCCTGACTCGGACTAAGATGCCCTCCTGGAAAGTGGCGGCAGATGGTGATTTAGAAATAGTGTATCATCCCTCAGTGTGCTGACTTAGCCATGTCAACAGATGTCTACACAAAAGGCCCTTCTTTTCCATCCTTGTTGGAAAGTGACTGAGAAGCTGAGTTTTTCTTGTAAGTATCTATGGGTACTGCATGTAGCATTCAATAGAATAGGATAGAATAGAACTATTTCAGTTGGAAGGGACATACAAGGATCATCTAGTCCAACTGCCTGATCAATTCAGGGCTCACCAAAAGTTAAAGCCTATTGTTGAGGGCATTGTCCAAATGTCTCTTAAACACTGACAGGGTTGGAGCATCCACCACCTCTCTAGGAAGCCTGTTAGAGTGTTTGACCACCCTGTTGGTAAAGAAATGCTTCCTAATGTCCAGTCTAAACCTACCCTGGTGCAGCTTTGAACCATTCCCACGTGTCCTGTCACTGGATACCAGGAGAACACACCAGCACCTTCCTCCCCACTTCCACCCCTCAGGAAGCCGTAGAGAGCAATGTGGTTGCCCTCAAGATGACCAGAGGTTTCCTGGTGTTTCAGCTAGTGAAACATGGTAGTGCAAAGAATCTGCCTCAATCTTTTTCTTACTAAGGATCTACAAAATGCTTTGTATTGTATTTTGGGACTTTTCAATAAAGGGATTTCAAGTAAGAGAATGTAAACAGAATTTATCATGAGATGATAACACCAAAGGGAATAGCTGTGAACAGACGAGAAGAGGATTTATGTATGTGACATTGTCTGCTCATATCTGGTGCATATTGTAATCATCATTATTTGAATTATTCTTTTCCTTTCTACTCGACAGGCCTATCCATTATGAAAATTGTTATTGTTTCAATAAGAATACAAGTTGTTCTGAGTTTTGGGAAGCAGATTATAGCTATTGTTGCCAGTTCTTAAAATGCCTGTTGGGCATTACTATTTTATTCAGTAAATAAAGAGTTTAAAACAATAATTGTTATTTGTTAGAATGAACACATTTGAATCTCTTCTTCTTGCCCCTATAGTGCAGGACCTTTCAGTCATCATTTTCTATTTCTAGCTACTACCAGCATTTTCAAGCTGAAAATGCTTTAGCAGTCAGGATATGAAAATGAGAGACGCCATAAGTTGTGATGAAGGAATAGTTCATTTTGAACTACTATTATTTTTGTCATCTGTAAGGAACAAATGTGGGATTTGTAAGAGCCAAAACCACCCATACTGCAAAACAGACTCTTTAAAGTAGGAACGGAAGCAGCCATCTCCTCTGCAGATCAGGCATACTGGGTTGTTGCTGATAGATGCTATTGAGGATAGTATTGGTAGCGGTATCACCTGTTTTAGCCTAGGTTATCAGTCCTGTGTGTTCCCAGCTCTCCTTGATATTGGTGAGAACTAGGTACCATAATATTTTTGAGTATTTCAGTACTTAGGGATTTCCACTCAAGCCTGTAAGCCTGCTGGGCAGAGCTCTTGCCACAGTCTGAGGAAGTTCCTTACATAGGAAGTGTGACTTGCCAGACCTTTGAAGTCTTTTTGTTTTTAAAGACAGCAAAAATTTTCTTCTTCAGAGTCATTCAAGGGATCTTCTCTTCTCTTCTCTTCTCTTCTCTTCTCTTCTCTTCT
>RSEF01000004.1:88324862-88338120 GCA_003993805.1 Himantopus leucocephalus | reverse complement strand
CTCAGGACAGTTAAATAGGTTCAGAATAAAACAGTACCACCACTAACATGAAATACCCATGGATGGGGACTTGCATTCACCTTTATAGACTATGGAGATACCAGTGGGTATTTAGGCATGCAAAATAAAAGCTATCAAAGAAAAAAGTGCATGCATACAAATGGCCACAATAGGAGGACAAGAGAAAAGGCAGCACACTACAGCAGAGCAAATATCCTCCTAAGAGATATCCTGGGGGAAGATCCATTAAGTTGCAAAAATACTCAAGAATGATGTTTAAGTGCTTATTAGCGAGACTCCCACTCCTGCAGCAGCATGCATCTACTTCTAGGTAGCTTATGCGAAATCATCATGAAGTTATGCCCACTGGGAAAAGGTGCTTCAATTAGAGGTTACATTTATAATGTAATTAAATACCTAATTTATTAAAAGGAATGCAAATCACATCAGTTTCTAAGTGGCAGCAGTGGCATTTAGAGCATGCTACGCAACAGCTTTGTTTTAATAATTAAACTCTGTATGCCCTTGATAACTGCAATTCCAAAATGGCATGTTGCTCACTGCTCTCTTGAGAACCACAGTGAGCATAAATAACGAGAAATGGGATCATAACACTTGTGCGAGACAATTGGGACAGTCACAATAAACTATATTTTTGCAGGTTGGTTGGTGGTTTTTTTTTTTTTTTTCTTTAGANTTTTTTTTACTTTAGATATCAAAAATTCATTTAGCAAAATTATTTACTGGGGTTTTTATCTTTTTTACACAAAAGCTTTTAAAAATTTTCTTAGTATTGCAGTGGTTTGCAACCATCGTGCTTTGCCTTAGCTTTAAGAGCAGAGTCAGCTCTTTGAGCTGTTGTACCTTTTGTGCCTGTTCCTCAGTAACCCTCTGGTGTGTAAGTGAGCATCTGGTTGATAGCTATCATCCCCATTGCAAGACAAATTCAGATAATTTGTTGTAACAGTAAGTCCCCCAATATAACAACAAAAGATTAGAGACAAACAGCCCTGTAAAATTGCTAAAATGTATAATCATTTGTACTGGTGTTAAATCGATATTCCATATGATCCATTGCTAGCGAGGCTGCTGGTTCACCCTATGAAGTTATTTATGCATTAGACAGACATGCTGGAGAAAAAAAAAGGCCAGGCTACGCCAAAATATCCAATATTAAAATAAGATTTACCTAAAACACAAGGGTGCCACGTATCTTCTTGTACCATCTTTTACAAATATTGGTCATTTACTAGGGCCCTTTTTAAATGAGAAGAGGCGTCAGTATCTTACTGGGAAAATGCTGAAACAAAAAGAAACAAGGAGCAAGTGCTGAAACTGCACCTCTCTCCTCCCAGCCCAGGAGCGAAGTTGTGGCAGTATGGAGAATCGCTGTGACACTGCTTCGTTTCAGAGCTGGTCCCTCGTGGAGCAGTTCTCACCTCAGATTTTCACCTGTTTTCTGCGTGTCTGGGAGTGAATCCTTCCAGGACTGAAGGTGTATAGCTCAGTGGCTGCCCACACACAGAGTCCACTGAAGTCAGCCCGACCCTCTGATTTTGTAGAGGTGAGTCTCTTCTGGCTTGCTGCAGTGTTAAAGCCAAATTCTGCAGTCTGCAGAACACAAGTAAAATGGGAACCTTCCTTAATGCTTTCTATCTTAATTTCCAACATGTTTACCCTCCTGTCTTTCCTCACTTAATTACTAATAGATGATTTAACAAGAACACAAATAACCCTCACCAAAACAAAAGTAGATGGAAAGGTGTCTCGGTTAAAATGTTTTTTTCTTTGAACTCAGTAATCACGTCTAAGGCAACTACTGAAATTCTCTTCTCCAGCTAAAATGTAAATGGTCTATTTAGGCCATGGTAAGAAATAATTTACAGCTGCCTTTTTCAAGCGCTCTGTCGACTGTATACGTAATGTCTATTGAAATGTCAAGCTTTCCTCCAACTCTGGAAATGCACAGAGACCTGATAGAGCAGGCTCTTTTTTTTTTTTTTTAATTTATTATCATTTGATTATTTAGGATTTCAAGAACATTATTTTTTTATACTCAATAAAGATAATAAGTTACTTATATGTATACATTTACTTACACACAAAAGTATTTTGTTTGCATATTTTGGTGTATTTCCAGCACAATACTCTTCAGTGAGACAGTATTTTCTCTACATTTTTTTTGTATGTAGTATTTCATTCTGTTACGTCTAAGTAGCCCACCCTGTACAGTATAATGTTGAGATCTAAATTGAGGAACACAAAACTAGTGTGGAAAAACAAGGATCCTTCATACCTAACACCCATCTCCACATTGAGTTTGAACCAAGTCATTTTTAATATTCCTTTATTGCAAATGCATTTTTCTTTGCTTCTTAATTCATCCCAGGAATAGAAGTTATGTAATACAAGATTATGATGAAGGATGACCAGTTTGCTTTGGACGAAGAGAAAATGAAGAGTGCTGTCAGACCTCTGTCTGGTGCCACACGATTCCTATAGAGCAGTGTCCATGAACATTTCTAAACCCATTTTACCTTAGTTAGGATGTTGCTATCATAATAGACAACTTTGGTGCTTTGAGAATAGACTAAATCGTACGTGAAATGGGTTGTGGGGTTTTTTTTTTTCCCCATCCATAAAACACTTAAAGAGTCTTATAGCATCTGTTTGCAGAAAAACCTACGCAGGTCACCTCTTGGCTTCCAGATGAAACATAAAAGTTTGGCTTGGGATATTGCAGCTTGAAAGAAAAGTCCCAGTGGCATATTACCACCAGAGCACTAAATATATTCCTTTTTATTTAATGGCCTGGCATCAACCTTGGAAAATAACTCCTCTCTTGGTCTGATAAAACCCAAGCAAATTTATGTCAAAAGTTTTATTTCTGTACTCAAATTATTTTATATGTACTAATATCTTGCACAGGCAGGGCTCTTAATTTCTACAAACACAATTGAGACCCTGGAGGTTTGTATTGACTAAACACAAGAAATATGCAAGGAATTTATGAACATGATGGCACCACAGAATAGACAACACTTTCCCACTGCAAACCTCAGATTTCTGTCAAAGACATGAACAAAACATATACTTTCAGACAATGTTTCAGGTCCAGTCAAGTCACACATACTGGTCTAAACTACTACATATTTAAGTAAAATCTGCTAAACTTTTCAGACAATCATGACGGGGGCTTTACCTGTACCCACATACTTGAGGACATCATCTGCTCTCACAAGATAAAGCCAGCTTGTTCCTGTGGCATAACCAGGTCTGAAAATGGACTGATAACAATGCAAGATACTAAAGATCATATGACACTAGGAATTTGCCAAGTAACTATTTTTTCCATAAGCAAGAGAAAAACTCAGTATATATAAGAGCTACAAGCACTTTATACATTTTTTCATATTCCTCAGTGGCATTTACCAATTCCAGCAAAGAGCGTGGTAACTTCAGCAGCGGAATAGGAGTCAGATGGCAAATAAAAGTACTAAATGCCACTCTTTAACAAAAATTTACAAGGCTTGCCACAAATTTGGTTAGTTCTTTGCTGTCATGTGCCTCACTCCAATTAAAAACATACCATACTAAGGGGAACAGCATTATTTGGTTAGCCAAGGCTCCGGTGCAAGGGGCGGATGCTCTGCCTCCCAGCAAAAGGCAACCACAAGCCTCTGCCTTGTCCTGTCTTTCCTTCCAGAGCATGGATGCCCCTTCCAGCCGTGGGGTCTCATAAAGTTGCATCGCCTGCATGTTTAATACCTCTGCTACTGCTTTGGCTCCTAGAAGTATAAAATATACCTTTACCATAATATCCCTATTGAAAAGGGAAAATATCTGTCTGAAAAGTAGGACACAGAGCCAGGAAATTAAGGAAATGAGACAGAACGTCAACTTATTTCCAAGAGCACACAGTCATCTGCTGAAGGCACTGCCAGGAGGGAAAATTATTCTCCTTAAGAGATACTACCAGTGAATTCTGCTTAGTGGCTGGGGGGCACCTAGGAAGGGTCACTTCCCTTGCCTTGACGCTCTAAATAAATTATCCGTCTCATTCCCTAAATAGGGCTTGCAAATGTTCTCACTTCTACCTGAAAAGCACTGGCATTATTTGGAACCCCTCTTTAGAAATGGGCCTCGCCAAAGTGCTCCCAGGATCCAGTAGCATATCAACATTAAATAATAATACTGAGACTCTTGCTGCTAGTAGTCTGCCACCTCCACCCCACTCACATAGCACTGCCCAAAGCTTGTTATGAAGCTGGTAATATACTAACCACTTTCATTCCACATTTAAAGGATGCAAAAGAACAGAAATGATCTTCATTAGTACGGTTAAATTTAAAGAATATTTCCTTTTTCTGGTTCAGTGGGATCCTTGGAGTATTTCTCCAGTACCCTCTGATTTTAAATGACAGGTGCAGATATGTNTCTTCATTAGTACGGTTAAATTTAAAGAATATTTCCCTTTTCTGGTTCAGTGGGATCCTTGGAGATTTTCTCCAGTACCCTCTGATTTTAAATGACAGGTGCAGATATGTCTCAAGAGACTGACTGTTTTCTTACTGTGGTTTGCATTTGGAAGGCATGTGGGGTTTGTATTTGAGAGTTTCTTTATTCTTTCTCTTGCTATGTCAGTCGCCAGGTTTGGAAGTCAAGCCTTGTAAATCACATAATTCCTGGCAATGAGTTTTAGACCTCTGAATGCTGACTCACTGGCAGTTAAGTACATTTTCATAAGTACCACGGTAACTTCTAGAGCCAGGAATTTCAGAAACAACCTTCTGTACTGCAGATTGTTGACAGGTAAAATTATGTGCCAGTTTAAGGTAGAATAGAGGACTTTTCATTACCCATCTAAATTGCATTCATTGTACTGATGAATTCAATGGCTAGAAATATGAGCAGTGTATACCATGCTTATAAAGACCGACTACATACTTAATAGAAGGTATCTGTCTTAAGCAGCTCAGCCAATATTCCCATTTCCAGCACAGATTAGGAGCATTACATGCAGTCCACAAACAGCCCATCTGACCTCTGCTGCTGTCGTACTAAACTACCAAAAACCACAGGAAGAACTGCGAAGACTGCTCAGGCACACAAACGGTGGCTGGGGGCTTCCCTAAAGGTATCCCTGATGGATAGTGAACCTGATCTTGAGAGCAATTTTTGGGGCAAGGTGTGTAAATCTCATGGCTTTAGCTGAGGTATGACTAGTAAACAAAAGAGTACAGGGCTTGAGATTCCCTTCCCTTGGCTTACAGCTGTAAGCTACACCTTACGATGAAAGCCCTTCAATGAAGGGTTGTCCCATTCAAGGCTTGCATCACTTGGGGAGTTTGAGAAGATGTTCTAGGAGCTATGGCAATAGATCTCTTCTAGATATGCATTGAACCAGAGTCCCTCTCTTTCCCCTGCAGCCATGTTCAGCCCCTCAGCCACGAGAAGGAGGATGTCATTTGACATAGCTATAACATTGCAGTGGGTTGTTGGTTGCTGAGAGATTCTGCTGCAGCAGATGTTGCTAGGAGCTGCTATGGACCCTGAGCCGGCATTGGACATCAGTGAGATACAGCATGTACTTTCCATTACTGAAAGGCTTAATGCAGCTATATATTATAATGGTTTTTCATGCTTGCACTTTCTTCTCTCATCTTTAAATGATTCTGCAGTGGGGAGAAGGTTTATTGGAGACTGCATTGGGTAATTATCTTGTTCATGACTGAGACTGATAATCTCTTCCAGCTGGAATGCCATCTCCAGTCTTGCCAAGCATACAGACACCGTTGCGTTTTCACCCAGAGGACTGATGATCAGTGAAAGGAAGGGGCTTCTGCATGATGCTGGCTATTCTGACAAAATACAGATAATACATTTATGCCCTCAACTGACAATTTTTCTGCTACCTCCCTCTCAACCCTCACTTCATAAAAAACCATCCCTGATAATGCTGCAACATTTGCTTTCACCATTTAGGAAGAACATTTCCCTCATTCAAGTAACTGGTTTGATCGAACTGATAGTTCATTTCAAGACTTTGCTTTATTCAGTTTGAAGTTTGAAAAAGCTGATGACTCACAGAGGTGAAAACCTGAACAGTTGAACATGCAGATGGTTACAGGTGGCCTTTAGCTTTGCTCTTTCTGGCTAGATCACATCGCTGTGCCTGAGCTGAGCTGATTCAGATGTTGCACTCTCTCTCGCTCTCTCTATACTCCTTGCAAACCCTAGTACTGACAGCGAAGAGACAGACATGATGACAAGCTACCAGAGGCCTGGAAATAATTATTTCATTACCCTGCTATCCATAGCTTCATATTCGCCAGGATGGGAGCATCCTGATATCAGATATATTATAGGATATCCTATATTATGGGAATAATCCTATTATTATTATATTCTATAATATAGAAATTATCCTATCATTGTATTTTTATTATATATAACATCCTTTTATATAGTATGATAAGAATCATTTTATATAGGATATCCTATCCTATAATATTAGATCTTACCCATTTCAAGAAAACCACCTGCCTGCTTCCAGATTTTTTCCCCTGGGCCCCCTGTGCCATGGGACCTCCGCACTCCGCCGTGCCCTGGACACATACATGGTCCTTCCTGGCAACTCCCACACATGCATTTTCCCTCACAATTCACATTTTCTTGGGGCTCGGGAAGGCTTTCCCCCAGACAGCTCCTTCCCTGAGAAATCCTGAGTCAAGGGTAATAAAACAGTTTGAACATTTGGATTAGATTAAGCAATTAGTTTGAGCTCAAAGGAAAATTCAGGGAAAACTCAAGTACCTTTTCAATATTTACTTTCAAAATGATTCTAACATGTAGCTTTATTAAGAAGTAATAACAAGAATTTCCCCAAAATAATTAAAAAAAAGAAGCATTTATTTCAGGGAAACCAAACTGTTACTTGGCCAACTGCTTTTTTTCCCATTTTGAAAAGAACAAAAAAACCCCAAAACACTCCAACTTCTAAATTTAAACCAAATTGAATTATTCTCCCAATTCTATTTTACTTTGGCCACAGAAATTAAACCTTTTTTTTTTTTTTCCCCCTATTGTGTTCTGTGCAGGAGGTAAAAGCCCTAGATTTTTCTCCTTACAGAAAAATCCAAATAACATTCACATATTGATAGGTAAAAAATACCGCAATCTAAAACTAGCTCAATCTGGGCTGAGTAGAACAGAATTTTCCATTTGTTCAGCTGAAGTAGGTACAGTAATAAGGCTACTCGAAAGCCTTAAGACAAACGATTGTACTTTAAAATTAAATGCTTTCTCAGTTTCTATTTAATTACTTTAGAAAAAGCAGGGTAGTGCTAAAATCCCAGCGTGTAACAGAGCTGCTTCATACTTTTGCTTTTACAAAGTAGCTGAATTCTGCTAGTCAAAAGGCATTTAATTAAAACAATATTGCTAGTTGCAAGGCATGTAAACAGAGAAGGTATGGTTAACACCTCAGCAAATAGCACAAAAAAAGTATTTACAAGCCAAACAAGCCACTGATTCCTTGGACTTCCTTTTTTGAGCGTGTAGAAGAACAAAAATGTAACGTGTAGAAGGACTACAGCCTCACAGACGCAGAGGAGAGGCAGGTAATCCTCTCTGCGCCTCCAGGCACTCTTTCTGGATGGGTCAGAGGGAGATAGACCAGCAGAACCTCCGCTATTCACCATCAATCAACCGTATGCAAGGACCTCACAGCCTGTAACCTTCCCAGTGCCCTCACAAAGTAGGAAAGAGTTCTTATGTCCTCTCTTTATGGAGAAATAGAGAAGAGGACAAGGCGCTGGCTATGGTAAGAAGGTAGCTGCACCATGTGGTTAGGAAAAATGAATTTCAGCAGAACCCGGGTTTATATCCTGTCCCTGGCATACGACAGCTCTGGCTGGGACACGTCTCTTGGGAATGTTTCTCCTACCTTAACACTTCGGTACAGAGTGGTCTTTCAAAAGAGCGAAAGGGAATTAACATCCAAAAAACAGCCAGTGACTTTTAGTTGCGTTTGCGTCTCTGACTGCTCTGGGGGCTTTGGAAATCTGAAGCATAAGAGAAGGCAGAAGATTAGCTTGTATCAAGGTACAACCTGTTCTTATAACTTCTATTGTTTAAGCACTCGTGCATCTAGATTCTTGCCTGTATCTGCAAAGTGGGAGTTGCTAAATTCATTCCCAGCACTTCAGAATTCCGTCAGGAAGGCAAAGAACCTTATTAATATCATTAAAGGTCTTCACAGATCCATTGGTTACAATGAGAGAGGAGTTTTCCTAGCAGTATTGCATTTTAAAAAGGCATTATCATCTGAAACATCTCTTTGCACCACTTTTGTGGGGAATTATTGCTATAGCAATGGAGTCAGGCTGCGTGAGCTTTTTAACTTCTGCCTTTCATTTCTCCATTTAACTTGCTGACAAGTTACCGTGGTCTTTGCTGTCTCCCCGTGAACCGGGGCTGACAGAGTGGGGTGAGAGGAAGTTTCACTGACCAAAATGTTCTCCTCTCCAAAGGGTGAGGGCTCGTTCTTGCACTCTGGGATTCCTGCCCGACATTGACATGTCTTTTGCTGCAAGCATCAGTTTGTCAAAGAGAAACACAGTAACTGCTGTGCTTTTTTGGCAGGGACTAGGAATGTTTTATAGTTAGGCAGAGCATACACAGCTCAACTGGGCCAGCTTTGCCGAGACCCTTCTCAAAATGCTGCAAAAGGTGAAACCCAGCATGCAGGGGAGAGCTCAGGAGCAGTGGGACTTTCTCCCAAATGACCACTTGTTCTGAAAGTTCAAGCACAAATGTTTATCTCTGTCAGCTAGATCAAATTAATAAAGTCAGTCTTCCTGGGATTTCACCCATAAGACCCAAATGTAACCATTGCACCCAAGCGACAAAGATGATCGGAAGGCTGGAGCACCTCTCCTACGAAAACAGGCTGAGAGAGCTGAGGTTGTTCAGCCTGGAGAAGAGAAGGCTCCGGGGACACCTTATAGCAGCTTTCAAGTATCTGAAGGGGGCCTACAAGAAAGATGGAGAGGGGCTTTTACAAGGGCATGTAGTGACAGGACAAGGCGTAATGGAAAAAAGTGGAAGAGGGTAGATTTAGATTAGATATTAGGAAGAAATTTTTCACTCTGAGGGTGGTAAGACACTGGAACAGATTGCCCAGGGAAGTTGTGGATGCCCCATCCCTGGAAGTGTTTAAGGCCAGGCTGGATGGGGCTTTGAGCAACCTGGTGTAGTGGGAGGTGTCCCTGCCCATGGCAGGGGGGTTGGAACTAGATGACCTTGAAGGTCCCTTCCAACCCAAACCATTCCATAATTCTATGATTCCCCATGCTGGTTTGATGATTTTGTTTCTAAGGGTAAAAAAAGAGCAGAGATGTGGGTTTGGCCTCCTCCAAAACAAGTTTCATGGCTGAAGTTTTCCCTGCATACATTATCCCTACATTTATTTCCTGATGATCCATTATTTTCAACTACCAACTCCCCTAGATTTCTTGCTGAGATAAAGCAGGCTCCTCCAGCAGCATTTAAAATGGGATTTCAACATACTGCAAATTAGACCAAGCGCAGCAGGAGCTGAGCATCTAAAAGCTACTTCAGTGCTCAGTATTGATTCCAGAGCCCAAACCTTCGCTCCCTGGTCCGCACACTTCTGCATGCAGAGGCATAAACACAAATACCAGGCAGTGATGGCTCTCTGCTTTATGTTTTGAAATAAAATGAAGAATTTGTGAACCCACATCTTATTTTTATTATTATTCTAACCTGTTGCCTTTCAAAGCTCCCCAGAGAGAGAGAGTTTTTTTCTCTTGAAAGCAATACATGATTTAAAAAAAATTATTAGAAGTCAAACTCAAGGAAATTTAAATAAATTTTGGATGACACTTTCAACATTCAAACACTCCATTGAGAAAATGCAAAATTGTGACACCCAAGGCACCTGTAACTTTATCAAAGCAGCTGTTGATAAGTGCACTTGCACTGAGTTAACATTTAGATTTATTACAGGAAACTTTGCAGTCTATGTTTCCCTGTTATTGACTTTAATAGTAGATTTAAGCTGGTGCCCTTGAAGATTTCATCCATTACATCTCTAACGAGCAGTGTCCCAGGGTAGAGGTAGACTGTTTTGCCGTGGGTCCGAGTGGTTTGCAGCTCGCAATACAGAGCCCAGTAGGAAGAGCTGTGCTGGCTCTGGACTCTGGTTAGAAACTGAGTTTCCAGCCCAAAAGCAGCAGAACTGCCTCACCAGGATAACACGGCTTGGCTACTTCAAGGACCAGGGAAGGACCTACATGCAGTTTCACTGACTTGTCAGTCATCAGACTTTGGTCAGGTATCTCTGTGGAGTATTGCATGAGGGTGCAGTATTACAGTATATTTAATCTCATCTAACCTCAAGGTATTAGGAAAAAAAACGAAAAATGATATCATTTTCCTTCCCATACCTTGACTGACAACCTGGTGGAAGAAAGGAAATTAATTTGATTCCTCTGCATGAATCTCTTGATTCCTAAAACTAACAGAGTTAATGTTGTATTCCCAGACAAAGATGAATTTTGATCAAATAAGTGTCTAAGCAAAGAGAAATATCAGGTGCTCTCACCCAGTGGGTGCCTGGCAATGGGGGAAATGGGAAATAAAGCACATCAGCTCAGGTGCCCGGGGATCCAGGCAAAGCGGTGAGGAATGGATAAACCATGTCTAGCTCAAATGGGAAGTGAACAAACTCTCATTACCCATATTTATCTGTAGCTACACCATTCCTGCGCACTGCGTTTTTAGGACAGCCCTGACTGCTGCGGGAGCAGTGCTGTGCTCTCCCAGTACATCCCTTCCAACCAGTCTTGGATTTACTGGGCTGTAAGCGATACATCCTTTCCCATCAGCATGCGTGGCAGTGTTGAGGGTGCTCCTGGCCACGCAGCCGGTCAGGACAGCCTGTGCTTGGTCATCCTCTGTTCCCTGTCATTTAGGTCACTGCCTGATTCCTGCTGCCTTTGCAAACCGTATTTCACCAGAGGTTCAGAGTCAACCAAAACATTTGGCAGATCTACTCTAATTGCCCTGAACCCCGAAAGCCAAAAAAGTCCCTACAAATAAATCTGATTTCTCCTATTTACTTAACTAAACTTCTAAAAAAAAAAACCCCAAACAAAGAAAAAACACACACACAAAAAAAAAACAACCAAAAAAAAAACCCCCACCAAAGCCACTAAGAATTAAAATTAAAACTAAAACAATGCTGTATGGAGCATTTCCCACACAGGGGTGTTTGCTTCAAAAACCATCCCAGCATTTCTCAGTTCTTTAATTTCACTTTCAGTGGTGTTTCCATTTCACTTCCAACCTTTCACTGTTCTTTCCATCCTAACATTTTATGGCTTCAAGAAAGCAGAAATATCATTTATTTTCTCAGGTCTATTTATGAACACTACGCCCCAACTTGAACTCCCCATTTGCAGTATGCACACTGATAATGCTGAAGTTGTCCCTCACAAGGTCACCATAGAAATATAATTAATTTACTCAAAATAAACATCCTAAAATATCTTTCTGAGAAGAGCGAGGAGAACATTTTGCATTTTGAAAAAAGATCATATTTTTAGCTTGTTTCTTGTTTGCATGAAAATTGGGGACCTTGCTCAGCTGTCACTGCAAACAGTTTCAACTCCTGTTAAACTGAAAACACTGGAATTACCCTGGTATGTGATTTTCCAAAAGCATGACGCTAATTGGACCAAATACATCTGCATTTCACAAAGTTATAGTATTTTCACTACTGACAGGTAACATTAAAATACTTGTTCGGTTTGATTTGCATTTGCTCCTCATTAATTTGGGAATGAAGGAGTAAAATTTTCTGGATGGCGCCACTAGAGGGACTCGTTAGGTGGATGAGAAACTGCCTGGCAGGTTATTCCCACCTCTGGGAGGGAGAGGGGTCTGGCCAGGGACCCGAGACACACTCACCTGCACTTCTTTTTCTTTATTTTCCTTTTTTTTAAAATAAGAAAACAAACAAAACCACGGAAAAAAACCCCACTTTGTGGCTATATGTAACGCATCAAATAAATAAATGGACTCGGCATTAAGGAAGGACAACACCACATCCCTGAGCAGCGTGCTGGAAACAAGAGGTTTCATCTTCAGCACCTTGCAGAGCACTTTCCATCACCCCAAGCAAAAGCCTTGTCTTGTTTTTCCAGGTGTACAGGTAATGGAATATCTTATCCAGCAGGCAAGGCTGGTATCAGTGATACTAAGAAGTTTCCTATGTCATTCTGCCCAGTATCTAAATGTCGCGTGTACTGCTCCGGCCCATGATGGGCAAGTTCACAGAAACTTTGCCATCTACTGTGAAGCAGCATATAATGGCAGTGGACAGAAGAGCTGTGTTACTGCCACTACCCTGAACCAGCACAATGCTCTGCTGGCCATGGCCCCATCCTACCGAACTACACTCCCAAGTCATTTTGGATGTGAACATTTTGAACCTGCATAATATATGTCATTGCATTTAGCAGGCAAAACCTCGCGCCGCAAAAAAGAGTCAACTCATTCTAATAGGAACACAATTTCTGAGCACCAAGATGCATTTTCTTGGTTAAATTGTTAAGTTATTGTATAGTCTAATTTTACAACTAGGCTAGACAAAGCACTAGAGAATGATGTGCTACAGGGAAGAATATTCCACCTACAGTATCAAGAGCAAATTTTCTTCAGGTGTATTTTATCTGCAGAGATTTTCATAAGCTTGTAGAGAATCCCAATATTTGAGGTGGAAAAGGCTCAGAAGTCTGGCAGTTCTGCATAATATGCTTATTTAAAAAATAGTGGGACCATAAGGTCCTGTGAGACCCTGACTGAAAGCCTTATGAATCCTAAAACATGTACGTTTTAATTTGGTATGTTCTTCTAGCATTTCTGTTAAACATTTTCATTAAGTAAATTGCACACTAATTATTTTAATTGTAGCTGAAATTACTGAAAGCTGAAATTTCAACCACCGTTACAATTATTCATATTTTGAAGAGAACATTTTTTTNATTGTAAAATTTAATTCACCAAGCTCCAATGAAAAATGAGACCCAATTTGTAAAAATAAATAAGTATGAACGTTTGACAAGCCCCTGGCAATGTTAAAAGATTCTTGTTATAACAGCAGGCTCTTCATACAGTGGTAGGATGAGAGACATGAGGCTTGCTGGAAAGAAGGAGAAACTTTTTGCCC
>RSEF01000004.1:88293092-88307697 GCA_003993805.1 Himantopus leucocephalus | reverse complement strand
CTGCCCAGCTCGTAGGGCCGCTGAGCTCAGATACCCCCCTGTGCTGATGTAGAAGCAGGACTTCAAATTCCAGAACAGCCGTGGTTCATGGCAGGATCTTGATTTAATATATCAATTGCAAGAATAATTAAATAGTCATGTTAAGGGGAAGACTCTGACACTGGCAAGCCATTATTATATTAAATTCTGTCTGTACAAATTTTGCTGTGTTTGATAGGAGATTTTTTCCTTTTGGATACTTTAAACAGACATGAAGAGTAACGGTAACAAAAAAGCCTAAAATAATCTTCTTTTTTTTTTTTTTTTCTTAAATAGGAGGAAAAATGATTTAATTGGGTAATTGTGGATCTCATGAGTTAACTGCTGGCTGCACGTGCTCTTGGCCTGCAGCCTGTCAGTATTACAGCTCTTCTGCAGAGGAGCACAGCTAATTCTTGGTACCTTTCTTCTTAGGACCTTCTGTAAAGTGAGGTACTTCTTCATTGAAGACAACAAGAAAAGCTGGATGATTCCATTTTCCTGCTAGATGTGCTTGTATCCTCAGCCACACCATTAGCGTTTAGCATTCAGGCATAAATTATTTACCTGTGTGTTACTGTACTTAGTAGGCTGGAGCCTAACTTAGGTTTCGGTCAGGCCATTGGATATACTAACCTCCTCCTGTATTTAGTCAGTCCTTCAGCTGATAGTTTGGAGCTTGGTGGTACAATTTGTCTCATCTCCCTGGAAATTCGCGATAATTTTCTGTATGACTAAACTATATATTCTTAAGTACCTAACAATTCAGGTGAACTGAATTGCAATGCAGTGAAAATACTCACTAGAACATGCTACAAATATCATGTTTATTGAAGACATGCCAAAGCTTTTAACAATGAAGTTCCTGACACAACAGGATTTAATAGGAAAAAAAAAAATCAGAGATGTTCCTTAAACTTCTGTATAACTAAATAGTTGGATTAAAAGCTATTTCATTGATGAAGTTTCTAATTGCTGCTATCTAAAACTTCAGGAGGAAGATGCAGATCTGCTTCTGTTGCTTTCCTTGGAAGGACACACAAATTCATGTTGTCTTCATCAGAGCCAACTAATGCCCTGCTGACTAGCTGGATTCAATTAGTGTCTCCCAGGGGGGTTGTAACACTGACTTGTGGTGCAAAGCAACAGAAGAATCCCGTCATCTGTTTGTAGTAAAAAAACTGGACCAGGTCCTCAACTGCTTTAAATCAGCATTGCTTCAATTACCCCAGTCTTTGCAAGCTAGACATAATTTATTTTTTTGATGGGAAAGAGTGTCCTATCTAAACATCATCAGCATTTATTTTATTGAGTGATATCTTCAGTAAAAATAAGGTCGGTAGACTGTAAAACATGTTGTTTAAGCAGAACAAAGAACTTTTTTTTTGTTTTAAAAAAATAAATATTAAAAAGCAAAAAAATAGAGCCATTTGATTTGAGGTACAGGATTATAGAGCACTCTACCTTGGCATTTTCTTTGGTGGGAAGTCAGGAGTACAATTTGTGTCCTCATTTCTTACAGATGGGCAGAAACCTTAATGGGCCAAAAGTGCGTTGTCTGAGGCAGTTGGCTGATCACACAAACTGCATCTGACGCTGCCTTTTACAGTTGGACTTTAATGGGGGTGCTCTGTTAGAAATTTAGTTTCCAGAACGGTGTGAACTTGAGAGGTGATGACGGCCTAACAGTGGGGCTGATCCTGCTCTAATGGAAACCAAGCAAGGCTCTTGTCGACTTCAGCAGGAAAACACTGGCGGCAGAAGGCGCTTTGCACTCATGACATGGGTCTCCAGAGTGGTGCAGGATCNGGCCTAACAGTGGGGCTGATCCTGCTCTAATGGAAACCAAGCAAAGCTCTTGTCGACTTCAGCAGGAAAACACTGGCGGCAGAAGGCACTTTGCACTCATGACATGGGTCTCCAGAGTGGTGCAGGATTGTTAAGTGCTTTAAATGAGCACTTGTATAACCTGTATTTCTGTAGCTCTGAAGTAACGCTTTTAAACTGTTTCTGCGTTGACTAGTGAAACAGTCACAGTAGCAACTCCTTTTTTTCTTATTTTCAGAGAAGATAAGATTTTAATAGAAACTGGTGGGAAGGGTATATTGCTTCAGACGGTAAAATCAGCGAGAAAATCTAATGTGCGTATAGCTAGCTGGACGGGTGTGGAAAAGCAAGTAGCATAAGCCTGTTCATTTTCTGGAGCTCCTGATATTCCTGCTTTTGAATGCCACGTGGCCCAGTGTCACAGAAAAGAGCTGTGTTCCCTGGTGCCCTCTGCACTGCGTTCATCAGCTGCTGCCCTCCTCTGTGAAGAAGCTTGTGTGTCAGAAACCCAACTCATCCCTGGGCGTCCCTTGGGACTCGGATGCTATTGCCCGGGGCTGCCACAGGTCAAAGTGTGAAAAAAAGGGATTAGTATTCAGAGAAAAACGATTAAAAGTAAAGTATAATGTGTGGTCTTATGTGATTGTTTCTCTCTATCTCCCATCAGCCAGTTTGCTCCTAAACAAATTTAGGTTTTAATTGCATGTTTGCTCTGCTGGCGTAAAGATTGAGGGTTTGGCCCCTTCTTCTTCCAGTGCTGTTTATAGGCCAGTGAAATGGTTTTCTGCTGTTGTGTTTCATGATGATAATGCCTAAAGCTAGGAGTGAGTAGAAGAGTAACAACATAGATTAAAAAACGTTGCGTATTGACTGCTTACTCTGAATTCCTGGGAAGCGAGTGAGCAATCTTATCCTTACAGTTTCATTAACTGGAAGGGGCTGTACCTTGCAGAGGGCTGCCAAAGACATTTCCTTCACATGTTTGTAAAATTGAAATAGAAAGAGGGAGAAAACTACGGCTATCTGTATCACTAGAAGCTGAGTTTTATTAAAATAGTGCACGCACCTCTTAACGTGGGTGTCTGAGACAGGACTGTACGGCTCCCAGGGGTGTCTTATGCAGGATGGCAAAGGGCAGGAAGTGGAGTCTTTCAAAAAGCAATGGGTAATCCTACCTGTGATAATACTTTCGAAAATGGAATTTTCAAGAGAATTCTTAGTGTGTTAATAAGTTATATAGATGTATTAATACACCTATGCAGACTATACATACATAAGATATATGGTCTGCAGAACGTTGTGCTATACGTAGACTCAGTATTTGATATCAATGTTACTGCCACACAGTGTGTGCATAGGGTATCAAAAATCTGGGGTTTGGTTTTAAGGGTTAATGTAATTGGTAAAGTTGAGAGTGCTGTTTATTTACCCAGTTGGAGGAATGTATATAAGAGTTACCCATTGCATTCAGTATTCTTTTAATTAAAGGTTGGGAAAATATAGCTCTTACTTAAGAGTCAAATTGGCCTTCTCTCTTCACCATTTACATGTCACAAAAAGCTATATTTTTCCAACCTTTAATTCAAAGAATACTGAAATTCAAGGGATGACTATTATATACATTCCTGGGGGAATTAATTAGCATGTATGTTCCAGGTTAATAACCAAAGAGGTACATGTTTGCTTTACAGAATTTGGATATCTGAGTTCAGTATTTTGTCTGAATTTGGGAAGCTTTGTCTTGAAACAGTGTATTGGCAGAAGTTGAACATGTGCCATGCAGAGGTGAATGATGCGTGGAGAGGCAAAAGGCAATTAGTTATGTATTCTTCAAGGGGTTTTATGCCAAATCCAGATCTAAAACTTCTCTCAATCCATTTGTATTTCTGTTATCTTCAAGAAGGTAATTAACTGTGGCCAGGCAGTTGAATATAAAAATTCAGAAAACGGAAAACTTTTTTTTTTTCCCAACAATGGGTTATATAGTCCTACATAAAACATTGCTATTTCTAGAAAGAAGCTGAGGGCTTTTGAGTATGTATGTCTTAAGAAATAAGACAATACTGAAAATTAGAAGTTAAAAATCATTTTGTTCTGGAATGTAGCAATTATGTCAGATATTTTAAATATGCTAAACCTTTTTAATTGCTCACTTTTTTTAGTGCTGCTGAATTTTGAAAGAGTTTGGTTCCCACTTAAGCAGTACTGGGTACTTCTTAAAGCAGCTCATGATGCATGCTTCTTCATGTGGACGTTGAGGCCAAAGTTTTGAAATCAGACTGAGTGTTCTTCTTGGCATTTTGATTCTAAAACTTTTATCAATGTATGGTGCTTCCTGAACAAGGGAGTCTTGCTGTCCTGCTCTTCAGGTTTATGCATAGAACATACCTATNACGTTTTAAATATCTCCTGTGGTCCAGCCCTTGGCTCTAAAGCAAGTCCAGTTCGAGCAGACTGCTGGGGGCATTGTCCTGTCACGTTTTAAATATCTCCAAGGATGGAGATCCCACAAACTCTTTGGACAACCTGTTCCAGCATTTGAGCATGCTCATGCTAGTGGGTTTTTTTTTCTCCTTATAGTGAGTTGGCATTTCCAATGTTCCAACTTATGACTGCTACCTCTTTTCCTTTCACTCTGTACCTCTGGCAAGAGCCTGGCTCTGACTTCATATACACGTCTTCAGGTAGTTTTAGACAGCCATAAGGTCTCCCCTGAGCATTTTAAGGCTGAACAAGTCCATCTCCTTCAGCCTCTGCTTGTGTGTCCTGTGCTCTGGCTGTGGACCTAGCCACCTCCACTGGTCTTCCTCCAGTAAATCTTGTCCTGAGGAGCCCAAAAACGGTATACAGTGCTCCAGATGCAGTCTCTCAAATGATGAACAGAGGGAAAGATCACTTCCCTGGACCTGCTGACTACAGTAATGCAGCCCAGTATGCAGCTGGCCACCTTTGCCGCAGGGACACTCTGCTGACTCATGTTCAACTTGGCTTCCACCAGGACCACACATCTTTTTATGCTTTCCAGCTGGCTGACCCCCAAGTTGTACTGGTCCATTCCTCCCTGGGTGCAGGACTTAGCATTTGCCATTCTTAATATTCGTGAAGGCAGTAGCTAGCAAGTAATGTCCACTTTGTCCCTTCAGGTTTAACACCCTGGGTCAAATTTGTCCCTGTGGAGCAACCTTGAGGGATGTGATTGTATCAGGTACAAATTAGAGCAGAATTTAATCCTGTAGGTCCTTAGGTTGCAGTCTGACATTACACCTGACCCAGTGTAACTGCAGTCTGCTACTGAAATAAATAGCTTTGCTGTCCCCAAAACCCTGACCGTATGCTTCTGTTAATTTTCTATAGCAAATTTAGTTGACTGTTCAACCACAGAGTCAGATCCGCAACTTAAAGAACAGAAGGCCATCCATCTGCTCTGAAAAAAAATGAATATTTTCTTTTGGCCCAGAAAGCTTGAATGACTTGCCCACTGCTGCATAAGTTGAGGCACGGTGCAGAGAAGGACAAGACCAGGACCAGACCTTTCAGTGTCAGCACACAGTTACCTTGGATTAGGCTGATGGTGGTTTGATGTTTTACAATATAACTTTGTTGGTCAGCTCCAGTTGTTTCTTGGTTTACAAATATTGTAGGCAGGTGGATAAAACAAAAGTCATTGGGAAGTGAATCATAGAGGATATATTAAAATGCTACAAGTCATTTCAGAGAGCTTCTTTAAAGATGCTCTTAATTCTCCTTTTAAAAATAGATTAGCCAACTGTGAAAATCACACTGAATATTTTTAAAAAGGATAAGTAGCTAATTAAAACCCATACCTAGCAGTGTTCAGTGGGTGACTGGTTGTGAGATGTCATTATATTCAAAGGCAGATACTCTGCTTTTAACCTACAATGCTATTTATAGTCCTGCTCACAAGTTAAAGAGCTCAGAAACTGAAACCTCGTTAACTGACTGTTATCACCTTCTGTTGTGCTTTCACTCATACGAGCGTTGAAATCCTCGCGTAGGGCTGCTTGTGAAAGGGAGAGGTCAGATGTTACAGAAATACTGGCAAATGTGTTGTGTACAAATTCTGGATTCCCAGTAAACGGAATAGTGAAGCAAACACCAAGACTTAATTACGAGTTTAGAAGGCCATTGAGGGAGGGCAACGCCTGCCTGTACTTCTGGGCAGACAACATCCAAGGAGGATTTCCCTGCTTTTATAGAGCAAGGTATCTTGCAGACGTGAAAAACTTAATAGAGAAGTGAAATTGTTGCCCTCTCCCCTCTGAATGGAAGGGCGCAGTGAATATTTACTCAACTTCCAGAAAGTAGACCAAATAAGATAGATTTATGGGGTACGAAAGCCTCCACACCGGCTCACCCCGAAAGAGGCTCTGTGGCGTGCAGTGGTGCCTGTGAGCTTCGGAATGATTTGTGGGTGTCATCTACCTGGCTCTGTCTTTGTGCTGTAGGAGGTCAATTGTCCTATTCCTCTCTAAGTTTTAACTGTATTTTCTTTCACATTGTTTAATTGCCTGATGTAGCTGAACCAATTCAAAGTGAATGGTCCTTGCTTCTACTTTACTTAATACTTGGTGCACCTGTTTCAGATGGGCTTCTGTGTTCAGCTGGAAGTACAGCTGGATTTTTGTTAGGTAAATCATTGAGTCAAAAAATATATTAACTTTACCTCTGGCTTCTGCTCCTAATATATTAGATACAAGAATGCTCAGTAGTCGTGGTGCTTCTTCAGAGCAGTGAATCATTCATGGCTTCCAGGACGTCACCATCTCCAGGATTATTAATGGTGCAAAGCCTGCTGTTTTACTGAGACGTCTCATGAGAGTCCAGTTGGGTCATCAGCTGAGTTCCCAGTCTTGTTCCCCAGAAAGTGTATGGCAAACCATACCTGATGGTAATATCCTGGCCGGGGCATGCATAAGAATGAAAGGTACTGGGGCTGTTGTATGGCAATGTAGTTGAGTGATTGTATCTGTGGAGCAGGTTACCATTTTGGGGGGGTTTAATTCAAAACAGATTATCAGTGGTCATAATAAATATATGGGTGTCTGTAAATCAAGATGAGGTGCCTTCCTAAAAACATATAGGAGGTCAGTTACAAGTTCTTGTCACAGTTCTGGAACAGTTTGTGCCTTCCCAGTTCAATCAATAGTGCTTAGTTCTAGACTTGATTTTGTAACATGTTATTAAAATGAGACCATGATTGAATGGTGTCTTTCACATTGGCATTAGAAAACTAGGATAGCATTGGAATTACATCACTCCATTGTTAAGACAGTTTTTGGTAATTAGTCATTAATTTTCATTATCTATATAGAGGTGTATCACATTTGGTAATTTTTATTCAAATGAATGTATGTTCATGTCCAGAGGTCCTTTCCAACCTCAACTGTTCTGTGATGTTCACAAAACCCTTTTATTATTCTATATATTAGAAGGCTCCATGACTTTAAGCAGTATACAAATCCATTGCAAATAACAGTTATTCACAGTTATTCTGAACAGTTATTCTACAAAGAACATTTTTAGTTTTTTTATACGTAAGACAGGAGCTTGCTGCTGCTGGATTGCTGCAGGACGGGAGAGACGTGCTGCTCATGGGAGCAGTGCGGCTCCGTCGCATCCTGTCTGCTATACTAGAGACAGTGTTGTCATCTTCTGATCAAGTTTATTGAGTAGAATTCATGATACAAAATCCTCTCTTGAACAGGTGGAAATTTAGGACTCCTGGGTCTGTACTAACATGGCGTTGGGCCTGTTTGTACCAACATCACACGTGGAACATTTACTTGTGTCAAAGAGCAGGATAATTTTAAAGGTTATTTCCGTAAAATATTTTTCCTTAGCTTAACTTTAGGTAAGTAAGAAGGTAGCAAGTATTTGGAGTATTAAGTCATTAGTGAAGAAAAAAAAAAGGTGAAAAGCAGAATTCATTATCAGATATCCAAAGATATAACAATGTTTAAACTCCATGTGTCCTCGTGATTTTTAAAGTATTGTCTATGGTCCAACATGGATGACAGTGATGAACACTTATTTAGCTGGTTTAAAATAGATTTTAGTAACATTCTTTAGAAACAAAGGACAGCATTGCTTTCGTTCTCTTTTTGAGTAATGAAAAATTTCTTTTAAATGCAACACAAATGTAAAATAAGCCACTCTTGGGTGGTTTAGGGAGCAAAATAATGTTTATGCTTAGCCAGAAGTATCTGTGCAGCTTTTGTAGTGAAGACAACCTCTCAATTGGTATGAATTTGACGGCGTTTGTGGGGAACATCATGCAGAGTTTTAATGAAATGCTAATGAAATAATCCGATCAGATGGACTTCTCCATGAGGCATAAGGCTTGCGTTACGTTTGTGCCCCACTTAAGCCACATTTTGATAGCTCGCTTGGGATTTAGTTGGACATGAGCTTTGGGTGGAGTGAAATGTGTTTCCAAATCCGCACCATCCTTTGCTGCATTAAGAAGTGATTTGTCCATCTGGTCCTCTTAGAGAGAAAAACTCAGTAGTTTCTGTGCTTGGACAAGAAAGTTCACAGCGGAAAGCTTTTTGTTTTAAGGACATTGATAAAAAGGAAGGATTTAATTAAGTGTAAGGAGAGCTGTTGTTAAGTAGAGCAAGCAAGTAATGTAGATACTTTGGTTTTTATAAGTGGGATAGATTTTCTCCTGTGAGAGTTCACTGACATTTGCTTTCTGTGCATATAGATTAAGAGAAGGACTTTGATATGATCAAAGTTGGGAGGCCAAGTGCTGTTTTTTTAATGTATAAGAGTTGTCACTCTCATGCAGCATTTTAACAACATAAAAGCGGCTGCTTTTGCCTGTAATGCCAATTTTATTTTCATTCTGTAACTGATCCTGTTGGTGTTTAACTCTTGCTGATACTACATTTCTTAGACACACAAGGATTTGGACTGGAGTGTTGTTTTGTATCTTTAGATTTATTTTTTTTTTTCTAAGTAGCTGTAATATCTGCATTTGTGATTGTCTGTTTGGTATGTCCCTTCGATACTTCAGCCTCCAAGCAGCTGAAAAACTGAATGAGGGCAAGTAGAGAAAAAGAAACCAGAGCAATAATCAGTTCCTTTATGGGAAGATACTTAATTTTGATAAAGGCGTGAGACTGTAACCTGTTTGCTTTTGTTTCCTCTGTTGTAGGCTGCCTTTCCCCGCGGGTGACCGGGTAACTTTTAACGGGAAGGAGTGCATCTGCCAGAAATGTTCCCTGCCCCCTTCTAGCAGCACCGGCTCTTTCCCCGTACAGAACCTGCGAAGTAAGTAGGGGTTTCTGCTCTTAACTGTTGGTATTTCTTAGTCTGCAGAGGTTTAAAGAACACAATTTTACACTGGTATGTTTAACTGTAATTTTTACCACTATGCTGCTTAAAAGGTGTCAAGAAATACAAAGTAGTCATGTGAAAAAGTATATGATGGTTTTCTGAGAAGCCTGATATTAAAAAGAAACACAAATGGTGCCATTATAGTGTTAAGAGTACACAGAACCTCCCAGAACATTTGATTACGACTGGAGTAACTCAAATTATTTGGAGACAGGCGTGATATAGATGTTAATATTTTGGAGGATTTAGTCCAACTCTGGCTAAAATAAAATCCAACATGATATTTAATCATTTGTAAGTGTTCCAGGATTGCTTCGGAAAATATCAGTGGCAGGACTGCACGGCTAAATACCACACAGGAAGGGTTAACGTATGCAGCATGACCAGAGGGACATTTGCCTTGACCTCAGTACTGTTGTGTGCAATCAGAAGATACAAACACCGCAGAGAAGAAATGTGTTCTTTTGATAACACGTTTTATTTGCAGGAGATCATAGAGTGGCATTGTTGCTCTGAACTCTGTTCCTCTGCTGATTTGTGCATGAGGAGCTGCCACGCTTTAACATTCATCCACTGCCTGTATGGAATTAAACATCAACAGTGACTCAGTTAAACAGCAAAACCAGAAATATTTTTAATGACTATCATATCGCATCAAGCTGGATTCGGCATGGCCGAGGAAAAGGACCCCATAGATTGCTATTCTTTGTATATAAGGAATTCAGCTCACTTCAGGGAGAAATTTCTCCCTTTTTTTTCTTTTCTCTTTGTTTTTCCCCACATCTCTCTTAACAGAAGTTTTCACCATCTCCTTTCTCCAGTTTGTCAGCAAAAGCTGCTGTGTGAATGCAGTGAGAGATGCTGTGCTGATTCCTCCTTTGCTAATGCTGTTCTCTTTTGGGGAGGGGATGGCTCCCTCTCTTAGGTGCTTTCTCTTGTCACTTACTCCAGAGATGGATCATCCTCAGCCATCTTGGCTGGCTGCATTTGCAGATCCATACTTTAATGGCCTATCATCTGTTTGTCTCCTTGTCATATGGGAAAAGTGGCTTTGACTTTAATGGAAATTATTTGCCTGGTTGAGTACTGACAGAACAACTTCATTTGATTATCTGTGACACACAGTCCTTTAATGTACTTACATTCCCTTCCTCTGTACACACACGCCCCCCGCAGAGAGTGTTTCTTGTGTTGCATTTCCCCAGCTCTCTGGGGTCGCTGCACCGAGCCTCCCCAGCCTCAAATACGTGGAGGTGTGCGTGTGTATGCGTAGCAGGATATGTCAGAGCCTGACCAATGACAATATACAGAAAATTAACCAAATATCTAAAAAGATAATAAAGAATTTGGGAAACACTCAGGTTAATATGTAATATGTGAAAGAGCAATGTGTAATAACAGCTGTTTTCCAAGCACTTACTAATCCTTAGGCTGGGACCAGTGTTTCAGGAATAAACAAGCAGTGTCAGAGACATCTTGGTTGAACTGGAAAATGGGAAGTCCAGAATGGCTGTCTGTAGCTATGCTACATGTTACACAAAGCAATAAATGGCGTTAGTGTCTCCTCGTTTTAACAACAGTCTTCTTGGAAAAGACCTTAATGTTTTAAACAAACAATTCTTTTTATGAAAGAACAGTAGTGCACAAAAATACGTGACTTCAAGCAAGCTGAGTCAAGGAGCAAGTAGTATGTTGACCTGCTGTTAACGTTGGCTTTGCTCTTGGCTCAGAACTGCCTGATAGTACTATGTATGTTATTCGTCAGCCTATTTGTCTCTGACTTGAGCTCAAGAATGCTTTCAGGAGATCTCTTGGGACTCACTGAGCTCCCAACATTACTGCCCTTTCTGACCAGTCCTTCTATTTTCATCCTCCCACTTTGGCGTTGACCTCCTTTATACACTACATTCGAAAGAAATGAAAAATGTCAAATATTTGCTTTTTGCCCGAGTCCTTGAATTTTTTATTATTGTATAAATGCCTAGCTACCTGTGTTGTTTCTTTTATAAAATGCTAGCTGTGAAAACCTCTCGTGGCAGTGTTGATGTTGAAAGAGTACTCGGGGAAGAATATCAACATGTAGCAGCAAATTGATGTGTTCTGCAGAGTTATTGGTTGAAATTAGGTGAGTCACCAAAGGATGCTGCATCCAAGACAGGAAGACAAGGACATTGCATCAATAGGCACTGTTGGCATAGCAACCACAATATTTGTTTTTAATTATCTGGAACTTAACAGAGAAAACAGCAGTTAGGAATAAAAAAGTAGCTCACAAAACGCTGCTTTCCTGCTCACCCAAGCTTAAACCAGATGACAGGTGAATAACATCTAAGCACACAGTGTTGTATTAAGTTTGTGAAATAAACCCACAAGCAGTGAGATCAAATTAGATTACCAGGTGAACCCCTGGTTCAGGAGAGATCACAAAAAAACATATCTGATTGCAGTTAAAGAATACATACTGCTGTATCTATTGTCTTGTGGGACTAAATCCAGGCACACGCCCAAATGTTCTCTTTTATTAACAAAACTCAAATGTTCTGGTCTGTGGTGCACACACTTGTGCTGGGCTTGTTTACCCATACTGGTGCTCTACAGGGTGATATTACAGAAACATATTATTACTCCCTTAATCTATTCCAAATCCACTAAGGGAAAATAAGAACTGTCCTTTATTGTTGTGCGCTCAGAAATTAAACATTTACAATTGCACTAACAGCATCTCAGGAGGGTCACGTAACCAACTAAATAGAATCTTAAATCAGAAAGTTTTTAACAGAACTGTTTAAATCTTTTAAAGAGATCCGATGTGTGAAGTTATTTCTTAATAACTAGATAAATCTTTTTTAATGCTTTTGTGTATCTTTCTCTTCCATGCAAGTAATTCTCGTGTGTTTTTTCTTCTCTGGCATCTCTAAATGACTCTTCAAATGTCTTTCAGTGTTTGCCTTTTCTCTAACAAGTTGTTGGTATACATTAAGAATTCCTAAAAAAAAAAAATACATGTTTTCACATAAGATGGAAAATACAATCATATGGAGGATTGGGTTACTGAGATACTGATACTACAATAAGTTTATTACTGATGTTTATCCTTACTTTTCAGCATATTCTGACTATTTTAATGTTTTGTAAGGAAATTATGCATAGCTCAGAATCTGTAGAGAGTGAAGAGTGAATGAAAGCTGGACCCTGTAGGGTCAAAGAGGATTCATTTAGGATACAGAGAGCTAGGTTCAAATCCCATGTCAGTATAGCTTCCGTAAACAGAGCCCTCACTGGTGGACTGTTGGCGTGGATGCTCAGAGTGGATTTGGCTTTTACTACCATAATCAAAAGTATCCATGATTAAAAAAACCCAAAAACCAACCAAACAAAAAGCAACTGAACCCCCCCAAAAGTCTTGTCCTTCCTCAGTTACTTTTTCTGAGGAGTATAGCTACTTCACTCATAGCCTGTTTAACCAACATAGTCTAGTTTATGTTATCCAGGTACGATATATTTTGCATTTAATTTTCCTTACCACTTTTTGAAGCTTTATATAAGTGAATTTCTATAAATAATAAATATATAGCTAGCCATCACTTCCACATGTTGCAATGTCACTACTACTCAGGAATCTCAAGTATCGGTGTATTTTTCCTGGTTACAGAAGTTCACATCAGAATTTCGGCTTAGTTTTTTCCACAGCTGCAAAAAGAATTTTGGACTCTGAGTAAAGGCTTCAGACCCAGAAGCAAAGTCTGATACGGAGGTTCAATGATTCATTTTAATTTCATGACTTTTAGGTCTCTTTATTTTATCTTATTGGGCTGATTTGTGATGCTTGACAATTTAATCAGCAAAACTTTGTATCTTTTAAACACAGTATAAATGAATTAAAATAAAACCTAAGTCGCTAGGAAACCTGAGTCATTAATTTTTTTCTTTGAATGATTCATGTCTCTAGCAATGTTAGGATTATATTAGGGCAGCACCACTTGTCACCCATCAGTGAGCAGCCAGCAGCGAGCTTTAGAGCCTGCACGAGCAGTTACTAGGACACCGATGGATCCTCGTACTGCAGTAAACAGTGTTGTTGCGTGACCGTCTAAAGCGTGTCATTCTCTCATATTGGATTTTTCCCTTGCAGATTGTGGGGGCTGTGGTTCAGAGATAAAAAATGGGCAGTCACTGGTTGCCTTGGACAAACACTGGCATTTGGGCTGTTTTAAGTGCAATACATGCGGCAAGCTACTGAATGCAGAGTACATCAGCAAGTAAGTTGAGTGGAGGAGCATTTGCCCTTGCTTTCAGCGTTCTTTTAGTACCAAATAATTAATTCAGTGTTGCATATCCTTTAGTTTGTGTTTATCAGTGTTTGGAGATACATAAATGGTTAGAGATTATTACCTAAATTATTATCTAAATTGTATTAAACACAGAAAAATTCAAATTAAGAAAAGCAGAATTTGTCCATTTACCTGAAATGGGATTTGCCAAAGCTATAGAAAAGCAGTGGGTGGAGTATGCCCTTAGTTATCTGTGTTTGACTTTGCTCTATGCGATGCTGTAATGTGAATGAGCAGATATTATCCTTCCCATGTGTTTCACATAAGCAAAAATCTTCTCAAAAAATTGATTAAGGAAGTACGTATCATGCTTTTGAGCTGCTCCAGAGCCTCGTGCTGTCAGATTTGGACTGAATGTGATGATAGCGATGAGAGGCAGCACAAAGCGCACACACAGATCAAGTCTCATGTCAACACTCGTATCAGTCCAGTGAGATACACAGGGCTTTCACTGGCCAAGGCACCTGGGATTAATTCCTCCTTCAGAGAAGTGTGTTGATATGATGAAATTTTCCTAAACGGTTAAGTAATTCAATCACCAGTGCCCAGAGATGATGGAGTTTCAGAGCTGATGTCCCACTGACTTTCAACAATTCTTTGGATTTAGATGAATACACGTATACATTTAATTTCACAGTTTGCACTGGAGGCTGAGAAAACAGTATTTAATAAAAGGGGGTTCTTAAATAAGGTTTTGCATTATCTCAAATGTTATGCTACTCTGCTGTATTTTGGTACAGTGCTTTTTTTGCTTGTTATTTAATAATAAACCCCCATAAATTGTAAAGATATAGTTATTGTGAAATCCCCCTTTTAAAATAGCTAAATGCCAAACAAAATAACTCAAGAGAAGAAACATCCTTGCTTCCATTAATTCAATTAATTGTTGTGGTAACATATAGGTTAGTCTCTAAGCAATCCAACTTGTAGTCTATAAAACTAATTCTTATGTTTCTCCAGGGAAATGTCCAGTAAAATTATGCCTCTGCTAATAAATCTGTCTGATCATGGGCTGTTTTAGCATAGCACACTAAACATTTAATTATGTTAAATCTGGACCACAAAAA
>RSEF01000004.1:88247011-88292992 GCA_003993805.1 Himantopus leucocephalus | reverse complement strand
TTCCTGTAGGTTTGGTGGACTTAAAGTTTATTCCTGAAGTCTTCAACAGATTTGTGTGATTTCCACAGAAGAGGATTAAGATGCAGGTCAAACAGACATCAATCGCTTGTAGAGCAGAGTCTGCAAACATCCCCACCAACACTGGCTCGCAACGTCGTGCATACCCACGTGGGGAATGATCCCACTGAACTACACCGGGCTGTAGCGGGGGAAAATCTTGCGTGCTGTGTCACTTGTCACCTCCATGGCTATTGGAGGTCCCGGTGAAATCCAACACATACGTAAGCGTTTGTGAGCCCAGGACCTTTCTGTCCTATTTTAAAGGACTATCGGAGTTTCTGGGAAGCAGCACTGTGAAACTTCAGTTTAAATCTATCAATACAGTATCCACTCCACCCACTGAAGACTCAGCCACTGGCTTTGGAATCCTTTGCAGTTTCAGTCAACAAAAGACAAAATAGCAGACACCAGAGAAATAAAGTAACATTTGGGGCAAAAGGTTTGACAGTAGAGGCAGTGGCAGTTTCTCAAGTACTTTGAAAACCTCACACATAAGATACCATAAAACAGAAAAAGCATTTTTTTTAAAAAAAAAAGAGGCCCTTGGAATTTGCACCTTTTTTTTTTAAATTCTGCTACTTTTTAAGGAGTTGATAAAAGAAAATGGATTTTTTTTTTTTTTTTCCAATCTATAGGCTATAAGTTTGGACGCCTGGCATTGGTCTTTCAAAACCTAGTTTTTAAATGAAACATAACTTCATGTAGAAAACATACCTGCAGACAGCACACACAAAACAGTCAGGGTGATAGGTTTTGCCCAGTGCTGAGACCACTTCTCCCTCAATGAATTCATCACAACTGAAGCACCGTGTGCCATAGAGTCTCTGGTAGTCCAAAGTACAGATGTAGTCTCCCTGTCTCACAAAAAATCCTCCTTGAGCCAGGTCACATCCACAAGCTGCAGGAAGAGAAAAGGCAGACTCAGAAGGCTGGAAAATCAAAGCTCGCTCTCTAAGATGATGCCGATTTTTCACCTATGATCAGTATGGTTCCTAGTGGAGTATTTTAAGCACTTCAATATATGGGCTTCAATATATGGATCACAAAACAGTTGTGCGTCTACTTTTGGAGTAAATTACATCAGTGATGTATTTTGTACACTAATAGTTTGGATTTATTCCATGTAAAAATATTAACCTCAGTGCAGAGGCTGCTAGTACAGCGTTAAGTCGTTAGGAGTTGAGTTCAGGGCGAGCAAATACAACACCCATCTTATTTAATAGGTTAAAGGAAATGCATACAGGATATAAACCTTCAAAATCTAAAGCACCAAACGTCTCTGAGAGATTATGATTGTCTGATATTCCTCCTGGACACAAAAGTAGTTAAAATACTGCTCCCTCTAAACACGGGGTCTGATGTGTGTGGCAACTGCTGTAAACTTCCACAAGTTTACAAGATCCTTTTTTTCGATCAGATCTTGCTTTTACCTGATAAACATTACTCACCAAGCATGAACTGGAGGGATCCCCAGAACCATCTGCCCCTGGCAAAAGTAGAGTTTTTAATCCTATCTGTCAATTTATATTTTCTAAGCTAAATCTGTAGGAATCTGAAGTTGATTAACCAAAGGCTTTTGAGACTTTTCAGGAGCTTTCTCCATTGCTCCAGGGATGAAGCTAGGCTGGCATTTGGAGAACATACAAGATGGGAAGGGAGAGATACAACAGTCTGGCTGAAGGCATACAGAAGTAGACAGAGATGTAGAAGGTGACCCTGATCCATATTAACCAGGATCTTTAAAACCAGACTTGAATTGGTTTATAAGGAGAATTAGAATTCAAAATGGTGATTCTGCTTCCGTGCCAACTACTACTTTACTCTAAGTTATGGAGTATATCACACTTGTTACTACATACTTCTGCTCCTGGGGATGTGCACGTAGGGAAGCAGTTCCAGCAGCAAACGGTGCTTACAGTCAAACGAGGCTGAACAGACGACCGCAGCAGTGTCACTACTTGCATGCAGCACACAGGCGAAGAGTGGGAATGTGGCTTATCAAATCTGGGTTGCATGTATGAAACACTGCAGAGCTGCTCAGCGCCTTGGTCCCAAAATAGCAGAGGTAGCTAAACGTTTAAAGTTCAAGACTGAGGTTTCTGCTTAGGTACCTGAGAGTCCACAGGCACTTTGGTTTTTAAACATAAAGCCTCCTAACTCACACCAAAGCCTGTCTGCAATGCCAGAATCAGTCATCTTGCATCTAAACTACAAGAAATGATTCCAGCAGGCATGCTCAAGGCACAAAATAACACATACTCACAGCACAGAAACCCCAAGAAAGCACAGGATCCTGAACATTCAAAAACACATCCAATCACCTGCCCTTTTTTTAACATCTTTCTTAGTAGTTAGAGACCACAGCACAGGAGGCCTGGGCTCAAGGCCCTCTTTAAACTCTGGCTGAGCATTTAAATCCTGATCTTTCTCCCTACAGATGGCCCCAACCACTAAGTGACAGAAAATAACAACCATGCTGAAACTGCGTTAGTATATGACCAAGAACTGAATAACCATGGGTTAATTAACCTTTCTTGTAAATCAAATAATTCCAATTATATTGCATTTGTTATGGACAACAACTATGGATCAGATGATTTATCTTGCAATACACTGTTTGTGTGCTTTATCTCACAGGCTTAACACAATCACTTTTAGCATTTTTCTTTCTCACCCTTGCTCTAATTCTTACTAAGGAAGTGCTTTTTGAACAGACTTTTCAAAACTATGGCATGACTTGCTGGATATCATGAGTTTCTTTCAGACTATGTATTTCAGCTAGGTACACACTGGTGTGACAGAAGCACAAATCAACTATGCAGTTAAGATGATGCTGAAGAGCATGCTGAGCTGGTACTAACGATGCACCACAGCAGTTCTAAATTGCATCATACAGTGTTTAAACTTGCAGAGTGGGTCATAAGAGAAAAACCTAAAGGACATAATGGGGTTTCTGAAGCGAGCAGGGAGGGGTTACGTCCCTGCAGAACATTTCTTTAAGCCAGCAGCAGCACATCTTACTGCAGTCCACCTGAACAAAGCCCCCGAGAACCACCCTGAGCTGCAGGGCAGGCACCGACCTGCATGTTTTGGTCTGTGCCATCCAAGGAGGACCTGGAGCCGGGCTTCCACAGCAAGAGGAAGATGAGGAGTTGATAGTGTACCCACAAATTATCTGCCACTGCTCTGTCATGCACTCTCACCGCTACTCCCCTGCTAAAATGAGCCGTAAGCGTCAGCAAATCTGTATGTTTTTACTGCTGATGTGTGTCCTTAAGGGAGGCCAGGCAGGCCCTGTCTCACGGCTGCTAACAGGGCCCCAGTGGGAGGCTGGGGGCAGGTGGGTCGGTGACAGCCCTGCCACTGGGGTTTGATGGGACCCTGTCTCACCCCGAAGACATCCGCCTTTCTCTCTGCTGTCACCACGGTTACAATTACCATGGCTCCTTGTGTATTACTCCAAAGCAGTTCGCACTAATGCACTCAATCCTGCCTTCTCGGGAAAACCTGCAGTGAAACTGTTCACCTGAAGAGGGACAGAAAAACAAGATATTTGGAATTCAAAATAAAAGATGAGCTTGGCCTCTAATCAGGCCCCTTTCTGCATTGCCATCACTTCCGCCTCCCTGTACGCAAAGAGTAGCTGAATTCAGGGAGGAGGAACACAAATTGCTCCATGTCCATCTGAACAGCAGAATGAAGATTAATAATTGTTTTCTACCTAAGTTGTTCTAACACCTGTCACTGTACTTTCCAATTAACAGCCTGACAGTCACAACAGGTACACTGCAAGTGANAGTTGTTTTAACACCTGTCACTGTACTTTCCAATTAACAGCCTGACAGTCACAACAGGTACACTGCAAGTGAACTGCATGCCAAAGTAATGGGTTCTTCTGGTGGGTTTCACTACACACCACATTAGGGTGACGTTCATACAGGAAAAGCAGGACATGAAGTGGACCATGAGAAGGACAAACAACTCACCAACATACTTGCTCCACAGCACAGAGTCAATGATTTCATTCCCGCAAAGAGCTATTTAAAGACACATAACTTTCTAGATAAAGAAAGTGCTGTAAATCTCACCTACCTGTAGTTATAGAGCTATCGGTAGGATAGAAAAAATTAACAGGATAAGATTGTAATTGGATAATTGGCCACAGGGGAGCTGATGGTGGTTTGCGAAGAAGGGGGAAGCACAGTCCCAAGGAAGTCTATTAGTACAGCTGATCAACGACTATGGGAAACGCACATAGGAATAATGTTCTTGCTACAACAAAGCAGACCCATGGCAACGAAGTGTGCTAATGACCCAAAGTCCATAGGCACTATCAGCTCAGAGGGGGATCTAGATAGAAGGGGAGCTGGATACCTTGAGCCATGGAGAAGGGATTTACTTTAAATGCACAAGGTGAAATGTCTTCCATTCAAACAGGAGCAACAAAAAATTCCATTCTGAGTGGCAGAAGGAAAGAAAGACTTGTAAATACGGGCAATCACAAGACAACTACAAGTCATTAATGTTTTCAAGTAATAAGAAAGGATGCACCGGGCCAAGCAGGTCCCACAGAGCTAGCTAGTACTAACAACGGTAAACCTTGTGAGCCCTCATCTAGCGCACAGCGTATGACTTGCTCAGCTATTTCCACAAAAGACTGATTCACAGGAGAGCAGGGCTATCAGGATAACCTACAGAATGAATGGCTATTTCAAGAGGCAAGCAGAACTTGACTTGTTTAGCCTGACAAAAAACCCCAAACAACTAATACCTCAACATATCTGTGAGGTTCAAACAGAGCAAGTTAAAGGAAAGATGAACGGCTACTGAAATACAATGAGAATGTTGGCACAACAAGAAGTGAGGAAACCCTGGCCACGAATAAGTGGCCTTAACTTAATAGAAATGTTTCCAACCATCACAGGAAAGAGGTTGTAAAACAGCATCCCAGTAAGAATGAAAAAAGATGGAAAAAAAGGCCTCCGATCTCTATAGCTTTGGAATGAAGTCTGAGCAATATTAAAAAGGGATTATGAAATATGGCTAAAATACTAGCCTAAAGAGATTGTCTTTTAAGGGATAATGAGAGACAGATCATAGAACCATAAAAAGCATCAAATGTGAGGCAAGTTTGGATGAAATTAGAAAAAAAAAAATTTCTTTTTCAATTTCTTAGGGTTTGGGTACCTTAAACCCAATACCATCCATAAAATATAAATATCAACATTCAAAAACACAGTTCTGTTTAATGCTTCTGCTTAATTAAGCAGATGCATCTGTCATCCTCCATAAAATCAGTACTTCACAAACGTTACAATACAACAAATACCCAAACAGTTCTATTCAACTGTTCCCCAATACTGCACGAAATTTCAAGTCCTCAAATTCTCTAGTTACAGCACAAAAAACCATGGGAAATAATGAAAGAAGCTCTCTTTCTCGCGGACAGTACTACTTTCTGTGTAATACAGTAGTAAACTGACATCTAAACAGGTTATAACATAAATTCATTTGGAACCAATTAGATTCGTAACAAATTGAATTGAGACTAGTGGCCGACATGCTTATTCTTCTTCAGAGATTTGATAACCTCTTCCGCTCAGCAAGGCTATTAAATCTCCTGATGTACGTCAGTATGGCTACTGATTCAGTTCAGTGCAAGAACATTTTTATGACAGAAGATTATAATTTTCTTGAATATTTCTTTTATAAAGCCAGCCACTTTTATGTCACTAAAAACATAACTTGTAAGATTACTTCAGCTAAAATCCTCACATGTGCCATATTAAAGAAAAATATTTTTTCCATTACAGCTTTTAAATGAAAACTAGCTTTTCATGCATTGTAAAATATTTCTTCAGAGAAAAAAGCTGGGATAAAAAGATTTCAAACAGACATAGCCATCACACAAGTTTTTATCTTTATCAGTGATACCACTTTTGATACAGGTTTTCAGTGCTTTAGCATTCCAAGAGGTTTCGAAAACCATTTGTATCAAACCTCGATGCCACATTTGGCCCCTTAATCTCAATTCTTGTCAATGGTCATTACTTCTTCTAGAGTTCCTTTCAAACTGATTAGCTCTAAGCAAAACTCCTAAGAAAGAGTCCAATTAACGCATTTTTTGGCACACAAAACTGCGCAGGGTAGGCTTTTGGCCCTTTCTTTCCATCTTGTTTTGGCACATGCCCATAACAGAGACCACGTACGTGACAGTTCACAGAGGTGCTACCCTCTGCAAAGTCTTTATATTTATTCATGAACGAATTAAAATCTAGCTCATAAGTGAATCTGGAGCACAGGAGCAAGTCTCTGTGGTTATACTCTCCCTCTTACCCACTGACTCTGCAGGATGGGGGAAGTCACAGCCTTTCCACAAGCCAAATCCTCCTCCCCTGCTCCTCACAGCATCGCTCCACCACCAGCTATGCTCCACCAGCCACAACTCGAGTCATGAACCCTCACGTGCTCCTGCACTCTTTGAACCATCTGGTACGATTTAACTCGACACCCAGCTGACCAGAGGAGAACATGGGGATTCCAGTTGAATACTGGCTTGGATATTAAAATAGCCCCAATTTAAAGCGGAGAGGAGTAGCTCTGAAAACGGACTCATTAGCCATCCTCTGCGTGAAATGTTGTGCCCTTTGCCTGCTACTTACATGGACAGAGATGCTGCCCAGCTGAGATGATCCTGCACACCTGCAGAGACAAGAAATCAGGGAAAGGAAACCTGGGGGAAGTCTAGGGAGCATGTTTGAAGGCAACTACCAGATCTTACTCTCCTAGGACAGGAACTCAGCGTTATGTCACATATCCACTCCTACCCAACACTTGTCATCCAAAATGAGTATCTGGAGGTAGGGTTATTTAAAACCTAGAAACAGTTTCCAACCATTACTGGCGTTCATCTTAGTGAAACAAGAAAAGCACTGCAAAGGTAGCAGTTACGATAATGAAGAGACTAACAAAGAGTAATTCAGCTGCCTGTCTTGGAATTACCCTGCACACCAAGGCAATGCCCCATGCAGAACAATTATGAGCTTTAGGAGTAATTTTTAAGTAGTGAATAAATAACTGTTTGTCTCCACTTATGGTATTTGGCAGCAAGCTGATACCTGGACATGCTGTGGGACTTGCAGTGGAAGATATCCACACCCTTTCTGAGGAGGGTACCTCAGGATGGCTTCTCTGACAACTCAGTAATTCCACTCATTAAGATGGTTTGCAGTTACCTGACACCAAAATACCTCAAATAGACATAAGGGGTTCCTCTACTTGCTTAGAAACAGGCTACTCCTTCCCCCAGCCCGGTGTCTGTAACAGCACCTGGAGCACTGTCATTTACGCTGTGTGATTTCACAGTCAATCTAACTCCATAATGCTTTATTGCTTACAGCCTATAAAAATAAAAGAGCAGCAATAACAATTAATTAATGTGCTTTAAGCACGTTGCTAGACTGCTATTGTATGTCATCAGCATTCCATTTGCACTGTACGACTATAAAATGCATCTCTATTTTCCTTGCTGGCAAATGAGCCTATGGAAAGTAGATTAATTTTTTGGCTGTGTGCTGGGCCTGAAAATCAGCTGTGTCCTGAAAGGCTCAGAGGATGCTACACTCGCTCTGCTGCTGTGCACTACAGCAGGTTATAACAGTAAAATGCAATGGTTGTCTTGTCATTCAAACAGTGCTGTTTTGCTTTCAGCCTGACAGACAATCAAGCATTTTGCTTATCAACCTGCAACTGCATGTATGAAGTCTATTTTTTTTTCTCCCATTTGTTGTCTGAAGAAAGCAACCGGGTGTGAATCCAACACAGGAGAGGCAGAGACCCTGAAAATAAAAGAAGGATCAAAGATGCATTCATAACGTTGTTATGGAGAAAATGAGAAAAAGAACTTTGCTTCCTCGGAGCTAAATAAAAGTTTTCTTCCTCAGCACTGCTATTTTCCTCCATCTCTGAGATGGACGCTGGTGGCTAAGATTCCCAGAATGACACATAGTATGTTGTTAACGTAATTCTCTTTTGGCAGCTAAACTGCGTGTCTCCATACACTGTTGATGCAGTCTGGGAGCCCATTCTCCAAAAGCCCACAATTATATCTGGAACATTTCTCCTGGCCACTACACCTGCGAGAAGCAATAGCAAACACCTGGCAAACTTCCACCGCTACAGCTTTGACTTAACTTCAAACTGATCTGCAATTAATCTGAAGCAGCCTAAGCCCATTTCCAGAAGATAACTGTCACTGTGATACTCTTTCTGATGCATCCTCTGGTGTGGATGAGTCCAGGTAAGCTTTTCACAAAGGTTTTGGGGAAGTCTTCCCTAGCTGGAGTTTGCTGACCGTGTAAAGTCTGCATGGGAATATCATCTCACTCGTCCTCTTGGACGATTCAGAGCTGAAACTTCCATCTATAGGTGAGGCAGCAGCAAGACAGAAGGAACGTTGCAATGCTATATAATCCGATCACTCTTCCTAGGCAGGAATGATTGTATCTATTGTGTCTCCATCCCTGGAAGTGTTCAAGGCCAGGCTGGATGGGGCTTTGAGCAACCTGATCTAGTGGGAGCTGTCCCTGGCCATGGCAGGGGGGTTGGAACTAGATGATCTTCAAGGTCCCTTCCAATCTAAACCATTCTATGATTCTATGGTCTAAGTCCTTCCAAGCAGATGTCCGTGAAATCAAGAATACTCAAGCCTGGCAGTCACTAGCAGCACTTTAGCTATAATATCTGAAACACCAGCCATAACCTCAAGGACTGGAATCTCACTTCATTTTGTTACAGTCCAGGTAAACAAAAAAAGGAGTATGCAGCATCAGGAAAGTCTGGGGCAGACCTGCTGGCCCCTTCCCCAGCTCACAAGCCGGCATCACAGGAAGGCAGATGGTTCTGCCAGACCAACTTTCTGGAGTGGGTAAGATACAGAGAACTGTGGGCTATATCTTATCCGTCTTACAACACTTCACCATGCACGTGTAGCATCGATAAAGCTAGAAAGGATATAGCATAAAGCACATCTATACAAGCTCTCAGCTAGACTGGCCATGATATCCACAAATTAATTTGTGGAGTGTGCACTTCAGTGCAAGCAGACCCCTTAGAGATTCAGAATGCTCTTGAGACTGACAAAACATTAATGACTCAGGTGTACTAATTAAAATGAAGGAGAGTTTGGGGAGTTTCCTGTGCACTATGGAACTTGACTCCTATGATTTATGGGAACTACGCATCTAGTAATTTTTGCATTAGAAAGTGCATTTCCATTTCCCTTCTGGAAAGTAGAATTACACAGTAGCTTAAAGACAGTGTTACAGCCCTGTAAAAGCTCTCCTATAGCATTAAGGGTGAGAGAAATCCTCACAGCACTATGTACGTGGCTGTTCGAAGCCACCGAAACAACCCCCAGGAAAACTGGAAAAGTTGCCTGGCTTATATTGCTTTATCATCTTAAGGAATCAATCTGGTTATTTAAAATTTACAAGCATACTTAACAAGATTTAAGAAACAGAGTAATGTGCTTTAATCCATTTTCAACCTAATAGCATCTTAAGTATTTATGATAAAATATTGCTGTCATTTGCCAGACTAATCAAAACAGTTTTCTTTTTAAAAAAAAAAAAAAAACCACGTAAAGCAACAACATTAAATACTTTCTGATTTTTCATAATGATGCTTTGGGTGCCAGTTACAGGTTTGCAAATTAAGTACTTGCTCTGACTGTGCACAGATATGGCAGATGGTCTCGTGTTAATGAGTCGCAGAAAGCGGGAGGTGGAATAACACCACTGTGGCAGTGATGAATTTTCTGCAACAGCTCTCTCTGGCTCTCCATGCAGGCTTCGTATCACCTTAGTGCCTCAAAATGCCCAGTAACTATTTCACCATGCTGGCTGTATCCCTGCTGTATCCCCATGGACAGAAAGTTCCCTGCCTAACAGCATTCTTGCACTGACATTATTTGCGTGGGGAAAAAACTTTACCCTAAGAAGGGAACTTGAGTAATTCAAAAGAATTACAGGCTCTTCACGGGGGTGACACTATCTAATGTGGGCTGAAATTATGTATGCTCAAAACTACCTTATCTGAATAACAACTTTACTGCCTTCAAAGCTTATGTTTCCATCCAAAACTTTATCTAATGAACATCAGGCTTAATTTTCAAATGCATTCAATTTTGTTGAATTCTACTTTGATTTCAACTAGGGTGAGTTTTACCACTCTCCATTTATTTGCTGTCTTTGTCTAAATCTACCTTAGCATTCCCAACATGGTTAAGCACCTCTCCCAGGTAGCTCTTCCCAGTGAGGAACCAGCCCTCCGCACTGCAAACACCTTCTGCATGTGGCTGTATCTGTAGTTTGGATCGTCCCCCAGAAATTTCGGCAATTACCTCTTTGAAAATCCTGTCCATGTTTTTAAAGAGCATTTAACTTTCTAGCCTAACTTACCAGTCTTTGGACTGGAAGGATATAAACAAGGAGAAAAGCAAGGCAATGAAAAGATGAAAGAAAACTATTTGTCTATTAGTAAGAAGGTAAAAAGCAGGGGTATTATGTAATATCCTGGGTATAAAGACTACAGTAAGCATGCATAGATTTACTACGCCCTAAAAAACTAAAATCCAAGAAACTTTGAGTCTTTCCATGAGATAAATCAAGTTGGAAAGAAGATTGGCTTCCTGTGGTGGATAGATGGATGGCTAGATGACAGACAGATAGATAACCTTTATTGCAATGTTAGGAAGATATTCCTTTACCAATACTCGTAACCTTGAGTCCTTCCCTGTCCCTTTCCCACACTTAACTAATATTATGTAAATTCATGAAAGACACTCTTAAAAAAATTCAACACTCTGGATGAAATATATGCCATGAAATAAAGCTTTGGCTAAAGTACTGATGTGACTGGCATACAACCAAGATATGAGGGGCTGCAGAAAGTTCTTCATGAATCCAAAGAAAGGTTGCAACAAGGATGTGATCAAAACAACAGAAAAACTAACAATTGCTTAGCGATTGTGAAAGTTCACTGATGAAAATTTTTTTCACGCTTAAATTATTGAGTTGCTTTTAGAAGGTTAGTGATTAATGATTTTTAAAGTTTAAGTTTAAAAATCTCAAAACCACAACATAGAATCATTGGCCACTACATTAAATCCCTTTTGCACAAGCAAAAGTGATTATAATTGTCATTATTATTACCATTATTTCAATTAAATAAAATATTAGGTTAACGTGACATTGGTAAGTCAGCCCCAAGCCCACCACACTGTCCAAGCCAGACTCAGTATGAGAGTATTCCATGGAAAGCGTAGTTTTTTCCTATTATACTGAGTTTATGGGATCTGGGACCGCAAACTCCTAAAGTTTTTGGGAAGCGATGGGCACGTTGGTGAGATCACCTGATGAACACGAGCATTCCCAGTGCCTAAGATACCACACATGCCCTCAATCACTACTGCTTGGCCAAAAGTTGGGACTCAGAAATTTTACTAGTGAGCTTCCCGTAAATGACTCCCATTCCGAAACATGAAACCCCATAGCTATGTCCAAATGCGAGTCCCTCAGATTGCACAGCATAGCTTTTAACATATTTATATCCTAGCAGACACATTTGATCTAACAAACAAATCACTCCTATTACCAAGTTACGTGATGTTTTTAACCTTTTCACTGAAAATTCTGTGTTAGCCCTTCCCATTAGCATGGCTTCACAATAAATGATACAGCTCTGGGTTGTGTTGTATGTTCTACTGAAAAAATTGTATAAAGAGATATATCCAGCCCAGGGCTTTTTCAGAATTCCCAGGAAAATGGAGTTCCACAAGAATCAGAAACACTGACCCTCAGAACCACATACTCAACTCCAGCTGAAGATGTGATGTGTTCTAAGAGGTTAATTAAACAAATAGATGAAAATTCATGGGGGAAAAAAGTATACTTGAAACTGCTAGCCGTGCTGCCATGGAAGACTGCATGTGCCACATCTACAGCGAGACAGCTATCCAGGGAATTTTGATTAGGTGTAAAACAAGACAGACACATACACAGAGAAGCTGCTATAGCACAATGGTCATGTTTTTACATCTGTGGCTCAGATTGCAAGCTTACTTCATTTCATCAGGCCCAAACCAGTAAAGGACAAAGATACAAGTTATGGTTCTTCTCACATACAACTAATCTTGTACAAAGAACAGCTTTTTGCAGGACTGCATGGATTTTTCCCATTTAACTAGGAAGGAGGCTGCAGGATTTTTGCATGCAAATCGATTTGCAAACATACTACGGATTGTCCATTATTTGGTCTGCTGGAGTGGCTCTATAAAGTACTGCAAAGTGTAGCTTCTGATTTAATATAAAGCTATAGTAATCAAACTATCCAGAGCACCTAGAAACATTGGGCTTTGATTCACACTTCCAATATTTCCTAAATACTGTATCTGACATAGGTTACTGCTACTTCGGAAATGTCGGGACGTTATCACATCATAGAAAAAGAAATACTCAACAAACACTCCTAGAAGAAGGTAATTTCTATCTTTATGAAAGATTAAAGAGGCTAACCAGGATAATATAATTGCAGCACCTATGTCTCTCCTATCTACAATTCTACATTTGTCTGTGTCTCTACTGGCTCACTATATTATGCTGTTGTAATCGAGGTCCAAGTGAGTTTTTGCCTAATACCATAACCTCCATGAGAAGCAGTCCTGACCTGACAGACATCCTCACAATGAACTAGAGAACACAATTTGTTTTACTTTGATAGTCTGAGTCATCAATATTTTATCACCTTTTGTCATTTTCCTTGGTCCTTTCATTACAGCGGTGAGAAATAATAAAGAGAATTCGCAAACATGGGAACCAAAGCCCTTGAAGCCTAACAAATGAAACGTTTGGCTTATATTTTAAAGGCATCTACTTCTATTATAACTGCATTTTTATTAAACCTGATCAAAATGGGAGATATTTTAAAGTAAAGACTGAGTAAAAATTTGAAGTGAGACTAGATGGCATGTTCCCTATAGCCTTTTACTAACAGATTAGATGTGCACCTTACAAGAAATAATATATACAACTAGATACAAGTCCAAACCTTATTTATAATGCCTATTTACCTCCATAAGTCCTATTAAACTTTGCTACTGAGCAAAACTAGCAGATGTTCGCAGTATTGCTATAAAATTTTTTAATCTGGATATGCATCTCACCATCTTGAATAGGAAGAAGAATCAGTCAGCACTTGATTATTTCACTTTTAAAACTTAGATTTCTTTAGACATGTTACCTGGGGAATTCAGGAAGAACTGGGTGGGAATGAGTGGCTCTCTATACTGACCGTCCTTGGGTTTGCACGGTTGTATGATTTAATTTAAATACAAAAGGCACCTACATACTTGCTGTTACCATTCTGAAACTCACAGTCCTCACAGGAATGATCAAACAGCAGTAAGGCAATGTAGAAAACTACCTTTGTACCTTAAAAAAAAATCAAGCAATTAAATGTTTATGCCTCCCAAAACCTCATAATTTATCCAATGCTATCAAATAAAGCACATATCACACATATTCAAAAAGGTAAGTGTGACTTCTAGTGTAATATCACTTGTCACCGATCAACTCATTTAAACAGACCTCAAATACCTCTAGACACCCTCTCAAGAGATGGTCATTTGTACTTCTTCACGGGCTTTTTGTCAGTTTGTGGTCCCCATCATCATACATATGTAAACACTGTGAGAAGGGACATAATTTTTGGCAGTTTCACAAGTATCTAAGTTTTTCTGACGAAGGCTATGAGATGGTTTAGTACGGAGGCAGTCAACCTAAACTGGCAGGCAGCTCAGCAGGGCAATGCAGCCAACCCACACGTGGGATTATCTGTCCTGGGACTGTCCTGTGGCTGTGCTGGATGCTGGACACACAGCCCCTTTCGAGGTGCTATCTTTGGCGGATGAGGCGAGAGGGGGCAAACTGCATCGCTGAGTACCATCAAAATAAATGCACCACAGGGAGGAGTCAACTGTAAGGTAAATATATTCCCAGGATCATCACCCTGCCCATGCACAACAGTCCAGCAGCGTGACAAGAAAAGGGGTTCGGAAAAGGGGTCGTGGCACAAACCTCTCCTCCAAGGCTGAAAGGAGGTAAGTGCTCAACTGACCAGGAGAACTGAATACCATTTGTTTTGCTAAATCCTAACACATTAACTATATTTTTTTTTCATCCCTTGATTTGAGCACATGATTAAATCCCCAAATCACATTTGCCTAACCTGATTTTTTCCCCTTTATGTCAGCTAGTGAAATGCATGTTCGGTGCTCTGTTCTGTTCCCAAGCTCTTCTCACATAACAACGTGGTAAATCCACACTAGAAAGCAACTTATGCTTCTTAAGTAACAAATAAAACCCAGAAACAAAACAAAAACACATACCAGAAGGATGCCAGCGAATTGATGGAAACCCTTGAAAAGTGATAAAAGGAATTACAGCATTTAAATAAGGGGGGGGGGGGGGGGGNAGCACTTAGCAGAATGATTAGTAAAGGGGAATAGAAGTACTCCAAGAGCCCTGACACCAAGAAGCCATTTAACCACACGTCTCTGACACTACCTCCCATGCCAGCTGAGTCTGATGGGTGGCTGACAGATGCTACTCTGCTTCTTGCCTGTTAACGTAGTGATTTTTTTCTGATTTTATCCAAGATCTGCCTGAAGTGAACAAACTCCTCCTTATCTCTTACAGACAGGTAGGGGTAATGCAGCTTCTACAGCACGTTCATCATCTTCTTCTGCACGGGGGTGGGGAAAAAAGCCTCCGCACTGCCTAAATTTGGGATCAGTGAATAGTTTCAGAATCTGCTTGCTGCATTTGGGGGTGACTTCTAAAAGGAGATGCCCTATGAAATGAAGACATGGATGTATAATTGTGTCTGGTTCCTCCCTGAAGGACTTGTCACTGTTTTCTCATAGCAGATCTGTATAAAAGGGCGCTTGGATTTCATCAAGATAATTATATGGAGCCCATATCAGTATGTTACTGAGACTTCATGCAGGAGACAAGAATCCTGAATAACAAAACAGCTGCTCTCTTCCTGCGTTAGGTCTGAAAAACTAGTTTGATAATAAAATTTGCCATAAGAACAGGTGGCTTTAAAAGAGTTTGAAAGATGTATGTATGTATGTGTATGTACAGGTATATACAGGTGTAGGTATGGAGCAGACCAAGCAGTTCCCCCCCAAAAATGGAAGAGCACAGAGGGTCCCATGGGGGCTCAAGCATCACAGTCCAACACAAGAGAGTCGGAACAGACGTGGCCACGGCCCATGCCGTGGCATGCATTATAAAGCTGGGAGAGCGATAATCTCCAAGTTTCTTTGTACATGTTAATTCTCTCCTAACCCCACACTGCGTTTCACTACCAGTTCTCTCAACCTGTTCTTCTTCAAGGTCCCAACTCTACAGTAAAGTCCACAGGTTTATATCCATTCAAATTATACTCCACTTGTAGGATTCAGGATGTATGCAGTCTTACAGTAAGCAGTCATAGAGTTTACAGTAAATCCTTTCAGGCGTGGACCACATTGTAAAATGTTTGTGCAGTTTCCAGGACCACAAAGTCACACGCCCAGTGCTAATGCCCTACTCATAGGAACAGCTGTCACAAACACTTACCTTTGCAAACAAAGCACTTAATATGGAAATATTTGTTCTGAACTCTCAAAACTTCTCCTTTGCACGGGTTTCCACAGTTATTGCAGAGAATTGCAGTACTCGATGGCTTCTCCAGTTGGCTATGTACAGCCTGTGGTTGTGAAACTGCAAGGGAAAACAAAAGATAGAGCATTTTAAAGGCCATCAGAGGCATCTTCTGTAAGATGTACAAATAATGACAGTTAACACCTGGGACAAAACAGGTCAAGCAGATAAAACAGTTTTAACTTCTGGTATTGGCCAGCACAGGAGAAAAGATCTCCTAAAGGAGCTGAGCCAAGCTTCTCATTTCATAACTTGCAAAGCTCACGCCTGCAAGCATTTCAAACATAAATCAGAATTGCTTATAGAGGAAAGAATCCCCATGATCAAGTCTTGAGAGCCTCCGCCTGAATTTCAAACAAATGCTGTGTCGCGTTTTCTCATCAAGAAGTCAAAGACTAAAGATAAAAGCTATTGGTTTTATCCAAAATACATTTAATGGGATTTAGTAACTATCACACTGTGAGCTACTGATCTTTAAAGTTCAATGCAATTGCCTTTTTAACTGGTTTTAAGATAGAAATAAGCTTCTGTAGATGTTTTGAATTCATACTTCCGAAACATTGACATCTCTGTAAATACCATGTACATCTCATCATTAAACAAAAGTTGCTGTCACTTCATAATAAAACCATGATTTCAAGAGATTGGGTTTATCTAGGTTAGTAAAATATTAAGTGAATTAAAAATTTGCTGCCATCTTGTGATGCAAATTAGAAACTGCATTTATTTGGCTGTTGATAATAACAATATAAATTGGCATCCCAATGTGTTATGTAGAACAGGTGAGATATGACCTTATTCTGGCAATTCTGCTGCAGTACCTGCATCAATTTTTTATTGCAGTGTACTTAGGAGTCTAGAGACCAACATCAAGTCAGTTAATTTAAAGGGGCTATAAAGTAGACTCGGCTTTTTTTTCTTATGTGAAGGAGAACTAGTAACAGGAAAATATATCAAAGATTTTAAGTAAATTACATTTAATGACATTCTTCTGTAATGTGGTACACTTATTCTAAGGTTAGATTGTTTATTTCAAAGTGATTGAATTTTTTTCAATTTTAGTTTCAAAATAAACTTACCAACCAACCAGTCAAGATAGAGCAACCTCTATACACTAAGTATGAAAGGGAATCAGATTTATTTCCTTTCAGGGTTTCGTCACAGGATAATGCCACTGCTGTGTAACCTTTCTCTTTCATAAACATTAAAAAAACAAAAGGGGGAGCAGGGAAGTAATTTTTTGTATGAGACTGCTGCGAAACGATTAATAAATTTGTAAGAGGCTGGGTTAAACTCAGACTGGTCAAGATCTTTTCTTTCTATTTCTATTGTAATATCAGAGTTGCTATTTCAGAAAAAATGCTTCTGAAAGAAAAAAAAGGAAAAAATCCACAGATTTGATTTTAATTAAAAAACAACAACAAAACAACAGAAATTTCTGTACCTTCACCATAGCTAGAGATGATACAGAGAGGCAGTGATGGTACTGTCACTATGAACACATATGATAACAGATGACACTAAAATCAGTGAGTGAGTGTCATCCAGCTCTTGTTCTCTAATATTCGACCTTGCTGCTCTTCTTCCTCTCTTCTCACCCTCATCTCCACTGCTGGAACCTGGTGGTGATACCTAGAAGGCCTTTCCACGTCCACTGACTTTAAGGAGTCAGTATTTCAATGAGATGCTGAATCTCCCACCCAGTCTTCATGAGGAGTTTCTGCAAGTTCTGCCCAAGCCGGCACTTTCTACGCCTGTAAGTAAACTGGTTTGTTTTTTGTTTTTTTTTCCCCCAAGGAGATACATGGGATTGAGCTACCCATAGCACTGTTCACCACCCATCAGCATTCTGCCTTCTCTGCTGAAATTACGCATTCTGGGATTGTCAAGAAAGTCTTGCTCAAGGCAATGTGAACTTTGGAGCTATTACTGAAGCCCTGGTTGTAACTGAGTACCTCTCCAATAAAAACAACACAGCACGACAGGCAATTAGAAGTTTATAGAAAGGCAGATGCTCAAATTTACACAGAGCAAATAGCGCCCACGGTTCAAGCTAATATGAGGGTCTGACTTATCTCTCAAAAGAAAACGGAGGAAACTGTGAACTTTGCAACACTTAACTTTTGACATGAGAATTCCTCTTTACTGTAACCTGCCCAAAACAAACTACCCACCCTGAAAAAGAATCAACCCTTTAAGAAACTAAACCAGAGTATTTTCCTGAGCTACTTAGTAGAGTAGCTGGTAAAAGTTTATAACTATGGATAAATGTTTGCTCCCTCCAGAATTACTAACAAGAATCAAATTTGTAGCATTTAATTCACGGAAGACTTGACTTAAAAAGAGCTGCCCAAACCCAGAACAATTTGGCCTAAAAAGTTAAATTTGAAATATAAAATTCTGATTGGAACAATTAAACATTTGCCTTTTTTTTTTTCCACGCTCGAGTCTTCCCACAGCTGAGGCTTTCAGAACAGCATCTCTCCAGAGGCATCAGCGCCTGGCTGGTGCGGGGACACACCGATGGCTGCGATCTCGTGCCCTGGTGTGTCCCACGAGCCGGGCAGTAACCCGGCCGAGGAGTCCCAGCCGCAGCGCAGAGCGGTCTGCTGCAGGGACCCAGGTGCAGCGCCGGAAAGCCCCGAGGGAGCCCTCCACGCCAAACATACCCCCTTTCCCTAAAGTGAAAATATTGCCACGTTTCCAGAGAAAAATTCATTTTTCTGTTTGTTTCCTTGCACCCGGGAGTTCATTGATAAACTGACTGCAAAGCAGCAGCAAATTGAAAGTTGTTGCAACTTTGTTTTTTGAATGGTGAAAATTGTTGCAAACTGGCAATTGTTGCAGAAGACAAAAGTTTTGCTTTCCAGGATGAAAGTGGTGCTCAGTGTCCAGAGCTACAGGGCAGGGCGACTTCACCCATTCGCTTCTCTTCAGGTCTCTGGATCAAGGTTCAGAATTCAAAAAAACCCAACAACTCCACTATAAAATAAATCAAAAAGGAAAAGATGTAGTAATTCTGTTGGAATTCTCCCATTAACCTTGAAGCAACACAAATCATATTTAAAATATGCGTGGTAGACAGATGAATAATTATTTTGCTTTTCTCTCCGTTCAGAACTAAGCTACTCAGTATTTCAACAAAACCCCAGTGGGAATATAGTGCCTTTGGGCTCATTAGAAAACTCTGCTTTTGAAGATAGTTTTAAATACTTATTCTTTCATCTAGCACAACAAAATGATGTAATTAATGACATATTAGTTTAAGTTTCAATATTTTAAAGTATATTGCACTTTATGTTGAAATTGCAAGTGCTGACACAATTTTGAGAAACTAACTATAGTAGTCGAAATTTTAACTTATATTTCAAATCATATTTAAGGAAACATGTTTAGATGGTAATTTTCAGCATTCTACTTTTATGCCTTTATGTATCAAAATCAGTCTTTGAAGCAGCAGAAGACACAATCAACATATTTAATGAGTGAAACAGTGAACTACTAATGAATGTAATGATCTGAGATTACTCATCAGATCATAACTAACAAGAGAGGTCATTAAAAATTAAATGCTCACACTATACCCTGATTTGTAGAATTTAATGAAACTAGAAATTTCATTCTTAACTTAAATTGACTTTTTCTGAGCAGAAATACAAACAGATGCCTGATTCTCCGAATTTCCCTTTCTCCCAGACTGCATCCTGCTCTAGCAGACGCATCTCCACCAGTCCTTAAACCCTAAAAAGACCTGACTGCACTTACTTTTTGACAAGGACAAAAACCAACAAGAAACAAACTAGCAAACACTTTCCACAGCACTTGTTTGGTGTACAAGACCTGTCTGCTGGGGACATCACTGCCAATTATCTTGCCAAATGGCCAGTGCTCACATATTTCTGATGTCAAGACTCAGCCTCTCACCAACAGGCTATGAAGTATATAATTCTGCAGTTCTGGATAAAGCAGGGCTTACTGAATTAGCAATGGTTAGATAAAAAAATGTCAAATAAGATTCATTCCTCAGATGTGCTTCTATACTGCTTGCTCGAAACATACAGACTTGCTACAATATCATGGGGAAGAGGGGACAGTGGTACTACTCGTTATTAAAGCTGCATTACACACCTTACGGCAACTGTAAAGGGATGTTTTCAGTGTGCACAAAACTTTGCCAAACTTCAACTGTTTACGGAGACATTATTCACATGTGGTGTTCTCAAGCTCGTTTCTTCAGGGAAAATTTCAGACAAGCAGTTCAAGTTTTTTATAAAGGTGAAAAAAAGGATAGGATACAATATATTGGTTTTTTAATGTTAAAAAGGAAGGCATAGCACCTTGTTTTTGGAAGTACTTGGAGTAAAGGCTGAAGCCTGACAGAGATGGACATTGTGACAGGTACACTAGATCCATGAAAATCCACAATATGTGGTCAAAAAAAACCCCCTTTGAATAAGCACAGTTCCTTTGGCATTGCCAGACTAAGTAGGATTTAACAGCAGTGGGGACCAGGATGAGGTGCCAGGGATGAGGACGAGGTTTGGCTGAGACAGGAGTGTTTTGGAAGCTGCACAAGACAAGCTGATGGCGGTGGCAGAAGGGAGAAGATTCGGGAGTCCCTGGTCACGCTCCGCTCTGGAGCCTGGGATGGAAAATGCTACCTTCTCTCAGCTGTGAACAAACTGCTGAGGGAAATCAAACCCGTGGCACAAGACCCTGTCTAGGCCCGGTCCATGCAGAGGATGACAAACCCCTTTGGTATGAGGCTCTCCAACAGCCTGAACAGAAAGAAATCTCCATGGTAGATTACAGACCTGATGAAGAAACACATGGCCAGAAACAGCAGAATTCGACACAGTCCTAATGGTTTTTCCAGTTTGGTGCATTTTGCTTTAACCTAGCATAAAACCCGTAGAAGCCATTACTGAGCTTAGAAATCAAGTACTGAAAAGTTAAGAAGTGTCATGCTTAACAATATACATTCAATCTTGGATCTAACCTCAAATATGAAGTTTAAAAATAAAGACTTTCATCTGCTTTCTTCAATATATGGACACAAATAAGGCCACATATCCCATTGACTCCAGATTATTTAACCCTGCTCAGAAAAAACTGTTTATTAGATTTACTGGTCTTAGTGATTACAGAAGCCTGAAATGACAAAGGGCCAAATGACACAATTTAGTATCAGAATCACAGAATCCTAGAATGGTTTGGATGGGAAGGGACCTTAAAGATCATCCAGTTCCAACCTCCCTGCCATGGGCAGGGACACCTCCCACTAGACCAGGCTGCTCAAAGCCGCATCCAACCCGGTCTTGAACAATTCCAGGGATGGCGCATCCACAACTTCTCTGGGTAACCTGTTCCAGTGTCTCACTACCCTCACAGTAAAGAATTTCTTCCTAATATCCAATCTCAATCTACCCTCTTCCAGTTTGAAACTGTAACCCCTCATCTTGTCACTACACTCCCTGATCAAGAGTCCCCCCCCATCTTTCCTGTAGCCCCTCTTTAGGTACTGGAAGGCTGCGGTAAGGTCTGCCCAGAGAGGGAGGCTCTCCAGGCTGAACACCCCCAACTCTCTCAGCCTGTCTTCATAGGAGAGGTGCTCCAGCCCTCTGATCATCTTCATGGCCCTCCTCCGGACCCGCGCGAGCAGATCCATGTCCTTCTTATGCTGGTGGCCCCAGAGCTGAACTTTAGCTCTGACAGGTGCTTTCTGTTCTGTGATATTTCACATGGACATTTTAAAGAGTACTGTGAACTAAAATGAGGTGCAATTTGAATGGATAGACAATGAATATTTACTTGAATAAATATTTTATTCAAGTTTTTGTAAACCCCAAAATACCGCTCAACAGGGAAAGTGCTAATTCCTCACCAAGGTTCCTGGATGGATAGTAAAGAACCAGAGCCCAGAGACAACAGTAAAAGGAAAACCAAAGGGGTTTTAGGGGGTGTCCCCTCCCCTATTCTTCTTATGTTTTGTTTTGGGTTTTTTCATCCTGTTCTTGAGGTTGGGTTAAAAAAGTGCAAGCCTTTCATTTCAGGCTCAGATAAATATAATGTCATTTGGCTTCAAGAGCAACTCTCCATCGGAAGAAAAGCTACATCAGTTTTCTTTAGCAACTCAGCACTACTGGCTCCTCTATAAGTTCACCAGGAACAACCCTTCTTCATAACCCGTTACATTTGCTTCATGAGATGGAAACATTTTGTTTGAGTAAAAAGACGTTAATATCTAAAATTACCAATATCATCTGTTTAGTTCATAAAAATGTTCCATTTTTTCAACAGACACAGGCCCCATTCCAACTCTGAACCAAAAATGCACAGCTCTGATAACAGATATTATTCTGCACGAAGGAATTAGCAGAAAATTATCTCTGTGTTGACACTGAAGCCTTTCATCTATAGCTAAAGGTGGTGACTGAAAATCAAAATAAACAAATATGACACCCAAATGCCATTTACTCACTAAGTATTTGAGAAACAGGACAGAAGTATTGATTGCTGAAATGCTGTATCAAGGGATTTGGGGAGGGTGTGGTTCACAGCAGCCCAGAGGGGAATTAAATTTGCAATCTTCTCAGAGCAGGATTAAAGGAGAAGCAGACGAGTGCAGCAGCACCCAATCAGAATTAGAAATTGGAGTTCAAGTTGGTTTTTTGCCAAACCCTTCTTGTGTCGCCTCAGTCAAAACACTCAGGGTTGGATTCAAAAACACCCAGATGAAAGCAAAGAAAACAAGCGTTTAAGTGCCTCTAAATACTCCGTGAAGCGTTATTCCTGGCTTTTAAGTGCCTAAAGCTGGCCCCTGCTCCGTTCCCGCCTTCTGTCTGTACATAAAATACAGTGACTGGGAGTACTTGAGTGCTGGTGTGGGGGGAAGGATAATATAACACAGTAATAAGTAATACGGTAATACATGCGGTATTCAGAGAACTACATGGGTGTGAGCTATAAATTTACTCTAGATAAGGGGTTTGGGTTTTTTTTCCTAAGAACTGGTGATTCATTATGGAGCCATGTGGGGGCCTGAAGCCTCGGTGGTCCTTTCCATGGAAAGGATGAGAGAAAGGGCGATTGTGAAACGGGGACTCCACAAGGTTTCCCCATCCATCCTTCCCACCACACTCGGCGGCAGGGAAGAGCAGTTCCCCGGCCATGGCCCTGCATCCCAGTGGTCCACACACCGGGGCAGGAGGGAGAACATGTGCCCAAATGGACAGGCACCAAACCTGCAACCTCACGTGAAACATCTGGTGGCAACCTGTTTTACCATATTTCTCAACTAGCAGCTTGTGTTAAAAGCCGTTCCCAGCGTGTTCGCATGCTTTATGGCGCCTTGTGATTATAACGCGATACCTTTTACTTCCCTACATCTCACAACAAAACAGAAGGTCACAAGGATAAAGGGAAAACTAAAGAACTTTTGCCGTGAATGTCCACATTATGGAGTCCCTTGAGCCCTCCAGCTGGCCATACAGAGGGCCAAACTGGCCCCACGTCAGCGCACGTGAGCGAGCTCGCTTCCCCAAAGGGGATTTTCTGCACCGAGGGGGTCCAGCCGGTCCCCCAGAAACACTTGATGCTCTTCTCGAGACCTCTGCTGTGGCTCCTACAGGAAAGCGCTATTACTGCCTCTCTCTTTAGTTCCTATACCGTAAGACAGGCAATTCAGCACGTTCAGTTAATCTGCATGTCAATAGGTCTCTATTTAATTGAATTAATCCACCTAGCCCAAAAATATAAAATAACACGGCTCAAGAATGACGTTTCTTTTTGAACTCCATACCTGCGTCTACTACTTATAGACAACAGCTTTTACCGTGCCTTTCCTTTGGCAATAAGGAAAGGATCGCACGCCTTTTCCAGCACTTCCTACAGATCATAATCAAACCAGAAACCTATAGCTGATGCAGGACAGCAGGCAGACAGCCCAGTTGAAGCAACCGTTGCTTTTACTGGCAATTACAGAGTTCATGGGATCAGAGACGAAGGAGAGGTGTCATCCAGCAGATTGTGAATACAGCCACGCATAAGAGATGCAGCACAGCACAAGTACTCAACGCACGAGAGCTCCAATCTCACCATAAGCTCAGCACAAAATTCACGTCACATAAACAAGCCCAGCACGAGCTAACCTGCTGCCCTCGTTATTGTAATAAAATATTTACCAAACCCAAAGGCAGTAAAAATCTCTGCTGAATTTTAGGAACTGTTACCGCAGCAATATAAAGGCTGTATTTGTATGGGTTTAGCAAGATTACAATGAGAAAGTACATAGGAACAGCACTCCAATATACCTGCGTAAAGCAATAGGTTTGTTTTTTTTCATCACAAGCTAATATAAAGTCTAAAGTCAATTTAAATTAAATAAAATGAGGAAAGTTTTCAAATTGAGCTGTCAGCTAAGTGTCAGTATCATTATAATTTCCAAATAATCATTCATATAATTAAAAGAATAGGAAACATAATTTAAAATAAATGTTTAACCATCTTCCTCCACAATGCTGTGTTTCCATGTAAACACAGAATAATTATTCTCGTGGCAGTATCAGTGATTTAGTCACCGCAGCTCGGGATGAAAAACAAGTCATTTCACGTCTAGGCTCTCCAAAATGTGGAGTCATCACGCTTTACCTGTATCTTCCGGCATTCCCGCATTAATTCCCTTCGAGAGGGGAAATGCCACCGCTGCTGGGTGTCCGGCCGGTGCGAGCAGCTCCTCCGGTGCGGCAGGGGAGCAGGAGCTGCGGCAGCGTGCCGTCACGGAGCGCTCCGACACCAACGCGCCCAGGGGTCAGATGACTCCTGCGGCACCCACGCACAGGCAGGAGGCGAGCCAACACCTCGCCGACGTGTAAAAATAGCGTCCTGCAGAAGCCTAAATATTGTCACGTCCACGGGGTGGGCCACCGCTGGCAGGGTCCCAGGGGGACCGGACGCAGGACGTGCCAGCGACGGCTGTTTTTGCATGGGGTGACGCCACCTTCCATAGCCACTGTGGGGTGGCGCCGGGCACCTGGGGAAAAAGGCTTAAAGAAGGAAAAAGCTGCAAACTGCTTGGCCACAAAATTTAAAATATGGGATGAGGTAGCTGGGAAACCCCTCTAGTCATCCCCCCGATCCAGTTGGTCCCTGTCCCCCTGGAGCAGGAGGGCACAGCACTGATTTCGGAAGGAGATGCTGCAAGCGCGTCTCTCTCCCAAAGGCGGTCAGTGAGATACCTGGCAGCCAAAAATCTCTCCCCGGATTGCTCATATGGAGTTGGACTGCCTATCATTGGAACAACAGTGATGTGCTGAGCTATTTAAAGCAATACTTGCTTGCCCAGTTATCATGTGAACACTCCATGAGGATTAAAATCTGCAGCTCTTACTTGCTTTGGACTAAATTTGTATGAAGGTAGTAACGCGTGCGTTGGAAAGGGGCCTGATGGCTTGGAGAACAAACTGGCGAAACCTGGAGTAAAGTGCTGGGATAGGAACAGGATTGCACCTCCCTTTCTCAGGATGAAGATTATTTTTTTCCTCTGCAGGCTTCACAGAAGCCAAAACACTCTCCCTCCCCCTCCATTGCTCACCAGCCTCTACCCAGTCATTGCCTACTCGGTTACAAATCAGCAAAGAAACAGCTTTTTCTCTCTTTTGACAAACAGAAACCAGTCAGGGGTATAAATGTGAAAACAGGTCTCTGCAGCTTCTGATGCTGCTGAGGGAGGGCTGTGAAAGCAACACAGCTTGTGTAGCACCATGCACAAAAAGAACAGTAATTTCACTCTGCTGCGCAGGTTGAAGAATATTTTGCACTGAATCATACTAAAATCTATTGAACTGATCCAATGTGCACGTATGTTGAAGGCTGAGTCTCCATCGACCTCAACAGTTGATGCTGATTGATTCTGCAGAAAGTTCAATACCTTCCAATCTCCACCAAAAACCAAACATTTTTTTTAAGAACTTGAAATACTGCTTTTTTTTCTTTGTTTGAAAAAAAAAAAAGGCTTATTTGTGTAGAATAAATAATTTTATGGCTTAATGAAACTCTTACGAATTTTTTTAAGCTTTTAGCAGCTCACTATGGATGAATTCTTAAAATATTACATAAAGAGGGGCTGGAGGGTCTTTATTNATCTATATGCAATTATTAAAATTTTGAAAATATTTCATGATGAGAAGCCAGAAACAGCTGATAGTTCATAGATTTACAGAAATGCCCACCAACTAAAGCAGAAATCAAGAATTCCCCTGAGTTTCAGAATCTTTCCCTTCGGTTTCTTATTTACAGAAAATATCTTTACATTTTGTAACAGATATGAAACAAACCATTGCTTTGTTTGTCCAGTATTGACTACTGGGGACGGAACGAGCATTTCTACACGGACAGCTGAGGAGGTCTGACTGCAGAAACCCACATGGTGAGCACACCACTGTCCTGGGCCACGCCAGATGTGGTCCCTAACTTTAAACAGCCCCTGGCTGACACGGCCCGAGACCCAGACAGCAGATCTGAAGATCCCGAGACCCAGACAGCAGATCTGAAGATCCCAGGTTCTGCATGCTGAATCAAAACTATGAATTATTCCATCTTTAAAAACCCTCATATATGCACTACCTTGCAGCAACTGACTTTTGGCATTAAAACCTTATGGCAATATTTGATTTTGTTCAGTACTGCTGTGCTGTCTGCGTGAGGCCAAATCCGTCCCCGCACTCTTTTTGGATCACCATCAGCCGCCCTGGCTGAGCTCTCCAGATATTTGCAGGATTTGGCCTACTTAGTTTTTCCCAGTGGCTACTTCAGCCTGGCAGAAACACAGAAGGCACTTTGCTAAATAGCACTGCTCTGAAGGAATGTAAATTAATAGGCAGGAAAAGTGAAAGCGCCTTCACTCCAACGCAGCCTTTCCCTCCGCTCGCCAGGCTTTCTCCTTTCCAAGGCTAAATGCTATATAACCCACATTTTGACGTTACACGCTCATAATGCAGTCGCATAGTGTACTAATTTGTATTTACAGTCCTAGGTGTAATCCTTGAGCCTCCCCTGCGGTCCCACCGCTTGGCTACGGCGCAGGAGAAATCACGCTCCCAGAGCTCCGCGGGGTTTGATGGTGTCGCTGTGAAACTCCAGTACCAGCCATGGGCTTCGCGGGCACAAAGCACAGGACAATTGCACTTCATTAGCGTGACGGGCTGACTCGGGGCAGCGTGACAAGGGACAGCAGTGACAGCGGCACAGCCGAGACAGCTCAGACACCGCCCGCTGACACTCCTGCTGCAAATGATCCAGAAAGCAGCACAGCTTTAACCTGATTTCTCAAAGCAACACAAGCCCGACACCTGTAACTCCCCTGTTTTAAAAGCATTAACAGTACGCTGCCCTTGCTGCAGAAAAGGACGAGGCACTTGGCTCCTCTTACAACTTCAGGCTAAGCCCTGGTAGCCACAGCCGTGCCCTCACCCATCCTCTGTTTCAGGTTTCCTCTCACCAAGGTTACGTTACCCGGGTCAACGCCTTCACTGATGTCTTTGCAAACAGCAGCCGGACAGCTTAGCAACGAATTTAGGCCACGCTGAAATGGATTAGTTGGCTGCAAACTCTTCACATATAGCCTATGGTACCAGTGGTCGTAAATGGCATTTTTAAAAGATTTCAGATCCATTCCTAATTAACTCACGGGTTTTTTCCTGGACTCGCTTCCCTCTTCCCAGTAAAAGCGAACATCAACAGTGACTGAAGGCAACCGTATACAGTCTCACCCTGCTCCTTTCTCCCACGCTCACAGCACGTCGTTAGACCCATTCTGAGCTTCTTCCGAAGCCTGGATTTGAAAATGTTTAAAACCAATTACTTATTTTACTAAATATGAAAAAATATACATGTTCTTCTTCAACATAAAATATGAAGTACTTCCTAATCAAGAATTTTTTTTTAAAATCAGAGCTAAAACACCACCAGAGGTTCAGGGACTTTGCAATACATGTTATGTACCTGCTCGCATACAGCAATTCTCATGCTGCTCGGGGACAGCATGTTGGCTTAACTTTTAGGTTGCCCTGTGTGGAGTCAGGAGTTGGGCTCTGTGATCCTCGTGGGTCCCTTCCAGTTCAGGATCTTCTATGATTCTATGAATCTATGCCCTTGGACTTTAAGTCCCTCACTAAGTTTCCAACCAACTGCATATATGACTGTTTAATAGCACATGGAGACTACACAGTCCAGTCTCAATATAGATTAAGAAATCGACTTTTCACAAACAATCTGTCATTCATGAATTTTACTTTGAAAATACAATAAATCAACATATTTCACAGATTTTTCTCAGTATGCTTTAAGGTATCTTTCCTTCGAAATCACAAAAACTGGCTGTAGGGCTGCTTCATCTTCTTTTTGACTTACAGTGGTTTCGATCCAGGGTAGTGTTTATTTGGACTTTCTATTGAGGATAATATAATCCCAAACAAACAAACAGATGCAATAAATTAAGTATACCTCTGTATGTAATGATGCAGATTCTGGCAATGCTTGATCATTAGGACAAAATAAAATTAAAAAACAGATGTTTCCTTTTAACTATCATCATTTATTAATTGAACTGATGTATTCCTTAGTGGTTGTATTAAAAATTTGGCACTACTGCTGAACGCTCCTTGCCCTCAAACACTTATGATCCAAATAAAAAGGATGAACACAAGGTAGAAGTGAAAATGAACAGTAAAAGGGTAAAGGTTTAATGAGACAGAGTTGGATAAATGATTCTATGATTCTATGAAATGCTGCCTCTACAACTAAACCCATGTCTTCCAACCTTCTGCCCAGCCTCTCTTGCGTCAATCCCATCCCTGCTGGGAATGGACTTGCAGAGTCACCCAACCACGCCCTCCGTGACCAGTCGCACTCTACCAAAACCTGTCCTGCTCAGAAACAGCCGAAATTTAAACTTCTGGCTCTCAAACACCTCCATCCTCAAGTCCATGCATGAGAAAACATTTCTCACCACCTGCACAGCAATGAGCTGTACACGTGGCCATCTTTAATTGAAACACACAGGCAAGCAAGACAGAGAAAAATAACAATTTGTTGGCTCCTGTAGTACAAGGCACTGAAGTATAAGACACCGACAACGCTGCATATTTATGAGGCAGGAAAGCTTAAAATATGAGATGAAGCCGAGAATCCACTCTGAGCTCTGGGCAACAGAGAGCAGGCAGCTGTGCTTGCTCCAGAGGTAACTGGGTCATCAGTCCTTCTCTGCTCCCTGCTACCTCTTGGGAATAAAAAGCTTCCTTCAGCCCTGAAATTCATGATGACAGCCCTCACCTGCTGGCCAGCAAGTCGGATGAATGAAACCAGAACTTCTCCCACTCCCAGCTCCTTTCTCCCACAGGGGACCTTTCCACAGCAGACCTAGATCCAGACTGAAGGGTGTGTTATCCCCTTTTACTCCTCCAACTAGAATGAAAGCATCATCTAGTACTCTTCAGAAAATTCTACACATGAAACAGTGAGTAGAAATCAAACTAAAAGCCTGCAAAGCCTTTAGCAGAGATTGTATAATGGGAAAAAGTGGTATATCAAACCTTTAAATAGGGTGCAAGAAAATCCTCAGAGGACAAAAAAAAACCAACCCAAAAACCTGTCTCATAACGAGGTGACAGAGTATTGGCACGTCCAGAAAGTGGCCTGGAAAGCGACACTGGTCAGAGGGTAAAGGGATACAGTCTGGTTAGCAGTGAAGTGACAAGGAGAGCCACAGCGATGGTCCCGCAGGTCACACACCTTCAGAAATGAACCTGCCTCACGGGGAATTTGCTGACCTTATGAAACTGATAGGGATGGCCGGTAACAAGCGGAGTAGCCATCAGGTAAGAAAAGACCTGCTTAAGTAGAGGTTATAGGCCGACATGTGCCATTTAGTGCAGAAAAACTGACATGTAATAAGGATAAGGCAAGCAATTAACAAAAGGGATTAGTTTCTTAAAGGTCTGGCACTACAAGGGACTAATCAGAGAAAGGGCTGGAGAGTGCGAGAGGGAAACCTAAACCCTCTGCTGAATACTTGGCGCTAAGCTGGGAAAGTGAACAGGATAATGGGATGTATTGTATCAAGGGAAGGCATCCCGGCTGCAATAGAAATGGTACTGTAACAAGAACTGCCGAGATAAAACCCAGAATCCGAGCCTGGCATTTTATGGGAGGGAAATTGAAGAAGCAGAACGAGGCAATAAATGTCAGTTGGTGTGGCCAAAAATTGTGCATAGTAGGCATGGAAGTTAGAAAAGCTAATTTATATCCTTTAATACGGGAGGAATTAAACTACAATATTAATTTGACATTTAGGGGATCACAAATGGTGCAAGAAAGATGACAGGCATTGCAAAGACACTGAGCTAATTTTTGGGTATTTCTTCTGGGAGTAAATTAATGCACAGAGCAGGTTTTTAAAGATGGATTTTTCTGTGTGGGCTGATGCCACATGCACACAAAGAGAGAAAGAGATCACTAAATGTTAATTTATTATTGTTTTACATACAAAATTACCATTTAAATTGTCTGGATTTTTAATCAATGGAAATTTTGAGTGCTTAAATGGAGAATAAACTGAAGTATCAACTAAGCAATCAGATAGACTAAAAGGATCTTCATTGCTTCACTCTCTTCTGGAAAGTTATACAGACATTGCCATAATTCTGCAATCACGAGATACCTATTGTGCAAGATTATCAAATGATAATGTGGGTTGGGTGCTACTTGGAAAAGAGATTCAACCTGCTCTCTCATGTGTTGTAATTAGAAGCCAGAAATTTAACTTTGGAGGCGTCTTATAAAGAAAAAGCAATGAATGCACACAAAATCCCTGAAAAAATGGAAGATTTTGAGAATTAAGAGGGCTGGGACTAGGTCTAAAGAAAGACTCATGTGCTTGAAGTGTCCTACATGTTAAGTCCAAAGCTGCAAGGTCAAAACCCCCCTTCTTAGCAGCCTACTCAAGCCTGCTCCTCGGCACATCCAAAGGCAGAGTGAGCCAATTTTTCGCTTCCCATTTCCCAGCTGTCCCCGGAGTACTGCAAGAAAGCGCCTTCGGCTTCCCCCCCTTTTCCATAGGTAGTGGATGGTAAAGCAGCTATATATGCTTGTTTGGAGCTTAATCCTTTGTGTGAATGTGGGGTACTGAGAGCTTTTACTCCGTGTCACCCAGCAGATCTGAGGATCTTCCATTTGAAGAGGTACCTTCCTTGCTTTCCAAGAAAACACGACTACAGAGACCTTTTTGGGACCTCGACGTGTTTGTTGGAGGAAACCCGGAGAGGCACTTTCCCCGGTGAGGGTGAGCCCGGGCTGCCTTGCTGCAGCTCAGCCCCTCTCCCACGCGTGGCACCACCAGAAGAGGCACTCATGGCCGAACACACACGCAGAAACCACCCATTAAGGCAATCTAAAAAAAAAGGGCAAGGTGAGTTTAACCCAGACAGATCCAACAGGGAACCAGAGCTGCAAAGTTCCCCTTATTGAGGGGCTCGAGCGGCTGCGAGTCTGACCCCAGCCCCTGCACAGACAGCGCTCTCCAACTTTTCAAAGGTGGGGAGAAAGACACAGAAACGAGGGTCAGGATCCAGACTGCGAATCCCAAGCGCAAAGCCTCGAACAAGAAACCTGCCCCAGAGGGCAGAGGGGATTTCTGACACGTCCTCATCTTCAGCTCTCCACATCCCATGCGCAGGCGCCTGACTCCCAGCGCTTTTATCCTTGCATTTATCCCACAGTGACCATGCCAGAAAACATTTTTCTGCCTGCTTTCCTAATCCCATTCTCTATAAAGGGATGTAGTTGCAAAGCAGCAGGTCAGATCCAAAGCCTACTTAAATGCGTTCATTTTGGTTGATGATCACTGAGGAATGTGTCAACAACGTGGAGTGCTGTTTTGAAAGTAAAGATCGAATAGAAATCATCACTGGAAATGTGATACTGTTGGACTTCACCCTGTTCCCAGTGAAGCCCACCCGTTAAACTATTATTGATCTGGGTGGAAGACTTTCAACACCGTTAATTTCTGATTTCAGGTCAGCCAAGTTTTGATCTTAGCAATTTACTCATCACTACCAGAAAGTTCAGCCTTTCCCCTCTTTGCTTAAGGTTACAATTTATCATCAGTAACATCTGAAGTGAAATTATGTCTCTGAGCTCACTTTAATACCAAGAAACAAAGCAGAAAGATTTTTTTTCTTGGAGTATGTCTAAATTAAATGATATTCTTTATTGCTCAGTTCTAGCATAAGTAGCTCCAAAATTTTAAGGATCAATTAAAAAAAAAAAAAACAAAAGACTGGAGACTATGTCTGTTACTGCTCTGTAGCTCCCCGATACTCACTTCTAGCACCTCCACCAGATACTCAAGCCATATTCCTCTCAGTCCCCTCATCTTTAGGGCACTAAGCTATAGAGATTCGCAACCCCAGATCAGAAACTGGGATTTCGGTGCTATTTCTCACCCTCCCGGGGCCGTAGCACTGACCAGGCTGCACCCCTGCTCGCCATCACTCTTCACGCTGATATCTGCTCCATCTGTGTCATCGAATGGAGGAGGGGAACAAGCACATTCCCTGGCTCGGAAATGAGCAAATGTTTGGAACTGGGAAAAAAAAAACAGTTTAGATGGAAATTCCACGGCTCATTTCTCTTTCCATTCCCTGGTACAAACAGAATAATAATAACAATGCCTGCTTGTTATAGCAACACCAAAAAAGCAAAAGCAGGATAAAATAATGCAGAAAACAATAGTTCATTTTGCTAGCCAAGCCACAATGAATCACCTCCAATCATTAATTAAATTATAATTTACTAACTTTCCACTAACGCTATATGGAATGGTGTTTCTAAAAGGATTATAAACAATAATTTAAGGACCTTTCCAAAGGTTCTTTCTCTTTTATGTTGCATTCTATGGCATATAAAAATGTCTTAGATAACTACTCTGAAACATAGAACTGAACTCCTGTTTTTATTTGCTCCACTTAATTTGGCATTAAGAGGGGATTAGCTGCTGTTTTATTGCAATCATACAGTTACTTCAAATATATATAGGTAATGACATTATGTAAGTGCTGGTGCTAAAGTCACAGTACTTTAAATAGATGCAAATTAGTTAACTTTGGTGAAGTTGTCACAGCATGAGAATTTCTTCTGAGATACAAATCTTAACTGTGCTTCACCCCCACCAGACACATCAGCTCGTCGCCTCCCTTCTCACACGCAGGCTACACAATTTCTGCAATCAATTATCTTTCAACACCGCATTCATCGGAGAAACTTGTTATATTCACACAAACACAACCCCGGAGCGCAGGGCCGCTGTGCTACTTCTTGCACAGTTCTGCACCTAACATTTCTACTGGCGACACAAACATTTTTGAGTCATCTACACAACACACTTTTTAACTAAGTTTTGGGTTGCTTAACTTGCAACCTGCCACCTTATTCAGACAGTGAATGAGTTTTATGTCAAACTGAATATTGTGATCTGAAGCTTTACATTTGCTGTTTGCAGATAAAAGGGGAAGAAGCAACATCATCTGATAAAATTGGGTCTTATTTATAAAAGAAAGATACCGTGCACCATTTTTCCCAGGTAACTTAGAGAAATGCAATTCAGTGAAGGACGGGTGAAAGCGCAATGCCAAATCCCACGCTAGCCTCACTCCCCCCATCTCAACAGGGTTGAAACACAAACGTATTAAGTTCATTGTGCTGAGGGAACAATAGTGGGATATGTGCGCCGTGGGGGCAGGAGATGCCGGAGCCTGCTGGTCCCCATCCAGCCTCTGCACCCAGGTTGCTTTTGNACCGTGGGGGCAGGAGATGCCGGAGCCTGCTAGTCCCCATCCAGCCTCTGCACCTTTTGCATGGAGACCTTCATTTCAAGGAGGTGAGGGCAATTGGTGGTCAAGGTCTGGTCCCAGTGCTATGTCAGGGTAAGGCTGTGGTGGGCACAAATGGGAGCTGCCCAAGTCTTCGCATTGCCTGCATTTACTTAGTCCAACTCACTGGAAAAGAAGGAAGAAGAGCGGGCTCAGGGAGGACCTCATCACAGTACTGCAGTATTTAAAGAGCAGCTACAGAGGGGATGGAGGCGCTCTCTCTGCAAAGAGCCACATGGAGAAGACAAGGGAAAACGGGTACAAGTTGCACAGGGAGAGATTTCATCCTGACATAAGAAAGAAGTTTCTCACAGTGAGAGCAATCATGCTCTGGAACAACCTTCCTGGGACGTGGTGGAGTCCCATCACTGGAGATTTTCAAGATGCGAATGGAAAGGTTGCGAGATAATCTCATCTAGGCTCCCTTTCCCATGAAAGGCTGGACCAGGTGATCTTTCAAGGTTCCTTCCAACCCGAGCTGTTCTATGATTCTGTGAATAAATGCAGCTCTGCATGATGAAGAGTGCGATTCAGAAATTCGTTTCTGTTCACCAAGGGGGAAAACTGTAAAATATGGTTGGAGAAAAGCACCAAAGAATGCTTTTCAAGTCAAAACAAAAGAAAGCAAAAGAAACCATTTTGTGGTACTTTCTCAATCTCAGTTGGCTTTTAGTTTCACTGGGACTGAACCTGGTAAGTCCTCACGTTCCACGCAAAAAACCCCCAATATTTAATCTAAAATTGTAGCCAAGGCTACACCAGCTACCTGTGCAAAAGCATTAGAAAAACCTTTATTTTCCTCAAGAGAAGCCTTTATCTCTGTCCCTAACGCAGAAAAGCGTAGTGAGCCGCTGCGATGCCGAGGTTGGCAGCCCCACCACACATCCCACCGGGCAGATATGGGTCACTCCTCCTCCATCCAAGGGAAGGAAACGGGGAGTTTTATCTGGCTGCAAGCTGCTCCAATTGCCAATAATCCTGCTGATTCAAGTCTTTAATAACAACCTAAGACGACAATTATGTAGGATGCTATGCCTTGACCTATATCCTGCTGAAGCAAGAGCCGGTCTGTAGGGCAATCATTGACACGGCTGTCCTGGCTCATGGACTCCGCTTGTGACACCGCCTACATGTTTTACCACATCCCCCTCTTGCTGTATGCATGGCTCTGAGCCGGTATCCACAGCCGTTCCTCCTTAAGAACTTCAAGCTCCCTTCCACTTTCCCACAAGGGATGACCGCTTATATATGGTTTTGGTCTATGCATCGATGACTGCTGTTCGGCCAGTTGGCATCATGTAGAAGCAGGATAAATTATGCACAGCCAAATCTGGGGGACCACGGGATGCAAGGATGCTGCCTACACACAGCCAGCAAGAAGGCTGGGCGCCAGTCCCCAATAAGCACACACCTCCCCCACCAAACCCACACACAATTTAGGAAGGAGACAGGACAGGACAGACTCTGGCCATCAGGTGCTGGGCTTGGCAGACGACTCACAGCCAGCCCCGTTTATCCCTCATTTCTCTCCATTTTCCTACAAGTGCTCCTCCTTGAGCCACCTTAATGCCTCCTTTCCCCACCTTCAATCCTTCTCATGGACATCTCCCTTCTTCGGGACACATGGTTTCTTCATGCTTTCCTTCCACCAGCCCTGGGGCTCCCGATGGAGCAGGAGGAGGCGAGTCTGCCTTACTGTTTTGGAGGGCTGCAAAATGCGGGAGCTCTTTTTACTCCTCCCTGTTCAAAAGAGCATCGGGAGACAACTTGGCTCTGCTCTACTCCAAAGCATCACACAAAAATATCAGTTTTAATGAAAAGCCCAACTTTAGTTTAATGGGACACACAGAAAGAGCAAGGGATCCGTGCTACCACAGCACATTTCCAGTGTTTACTTCTAAAACAGAGTATAAGCGAAGATAATTCTCCTCCCAGTCCAAATACTCATACAGTAAATGATGACTCAGACGGTAAATACCCTTTCTATGGCGTCCCGTTCCTCTCTATCATTTAGAGTGACAGCCCTGCTCTCACTGAATTAAAAAAGGACAATTCTGCTTTGTTATGAATGAAATCAACATTCGCTCTAGTATGACTCGTTTTTCTGCACTGCTAAGCGCTATTAGTATCTGTACTTCCAAACCTTTTGTTTTTAATAGTGTTTCTGTAGGAACAGGCCTGAATTTCAAAAAGTTATTTTCTTTTTCTGGGTACTGCCTTAAAACACAGACGTGAATGTAGCACTAAGTGAGCTACCTAAGCAAAACATAGTCTAATAAAGTTAATCTGATCAAGCTGGAAGAAGTGAGTATCAATTTCATATTCAAAGCATGATATCCAACTCTGTGAAAAGACTGATGAGGTCCTCAGGGTATGCAAAATGACAGGATGCGATTGAATTATCTCAGCAATACAGTTTCCTAGATAAAAGCTAGAAAAAGGACGCAGTAAGGGCTAACACGCTAAATAAGCGGAGAACTAGGAGCAATTCCTTAATGCAATCCAATCCTTACATTTGTAATAATTTTAGCTACAACTCTCACTAAGGCTGTGCAAAATGAGACATCTTCTGGAAGCACTTCTCTCCACTGATTAACCAACTTGCTTACACAAGCCAGTGAGACGTCAGGTGCCAAAATCACGAATCTCTAAATTAGCCACCGTGACTTGCAGAAACCCTTAATTTGACCGAGCTTCCAGACTCAGTCATTCTAACATTTTTCATACTGTCCATCATGAGTCAGTCCCATCTCTTTAAGCTACTCCACTAGTAATTCCTGTATCACTAAGCATTAGAAATTCCAGCGCTATCTCAATTTTAGTCCCTCTTCTAACACTGAGCAGAAACAGAGTTGAAAAGTCTGGTCTGAATTTCAGTCTGGAAGATGGGAATGACATGCACTTATGCCCCAAGCCATGCAGCTTGATGACCCCCATCATCTCACAGTTTCACCATCTGACATCACGCTGACAGCCCAAGGCAGACAGGTTTTAGCAACGTGCTTTGTGTCACTGATTTCATAATGACAATGCTTTTAGACAGTTTATATTTCCAAAGCACTCTCTGTGAGGAAGACTAACATGGCATCTTTTCCAATGGCAACTGTAATCATCAAAGGAACAAGGTTTTGGTTCTTCACTCCGTGAAAACATGAGCTTCGTACAAATAGAGATTGGGTACAACTTCAGTCTTCCCTTGTTTACTAGGATGGGAGTCATCTCACCTAACTCCAGGCATCCAAAAATTAAGATGGGGGGCACGATGCACCCCACCACCCTCCTCTCCTCCCCTTGCGGAAGCCCCTGCTGCCACCTGGGGAAGGCAGGAGCAGTGGGGTGCCCTTTCGCATGGCCTTGTTCCCTGGCCCAAATTTCCCAGCTGATCTCCAGAGGAGGTGAAGGCATCCAGACATCAATCCCCGTGGCCTCAGCTGCCCTGGGCATTGATGCCCAGGCTGGGCAGGGACAGCAACAACAGCATGACAAGGATGCTTCGCTTTTTGAGCACGCAGGAGTTACGGGTCCTCCGTCCTCCCCGCACAGCGGTGCAGCATCCCCAGCAGGCACAGGGCTCCCCAGCAGCACTGCAGTGGTCACTGCCGAAATCCTGCCCAGCCTCGGGAGACTCCCCCAGACCAGGGACAAAAGTTAAAGTAGGTTCCCACCATCATAAAAGAGACAGAAACCTCCCACTGTGAAGTCCACCACCATAGGGTGGCACAGGACGTCCTCTAGAAGTGCTTCCTTTCCACTCAAGGTTGGACTAGCTCAGGCTAGACACCGAATGTTGAGCTATCTAAAGTCAGATGAGATACATCCAAATCTGAGCGCATAACTGCTCACTCTGTTTTCTGTTCTTGTTTAGATTTTTTGTTGGGATTGTGAGTTTTTTATTTCCTATGCAAACCACGTCTGAACCTCCTAGATCTCACTGCTCTCCTGATTGTCCTCATCAATGCTGCTCGTGATTCCAGCGTGGGAGCCCTGTAAACGTGTGAAAATCTTTTCCTTCATTAGGAAAAGAAAAATACAGCTTTCTAACCCCCCAAAATGATTTGAGAATTGCGTATAATCATTTTAAATAAATATAGTGTTTTTTGGGAGTTAGATTTTCTAAAAATTTGGTGGGGCTAATTAACACTGCAGTATCAAGTTTTCAATCCATTACTTCAGCAACGCACTGTACCATTTTCTTCTTTTTTGTGCTATTTTCCCCTTTCAATTAGCTCTACATAATTATGAACTTTTAATTGTGAATTATCCCAATTAATGGCTATGTAGTCTTTTTCTAGCCTCTTTGATTTTTCATCTGCAGACATGAATCCATTAAGTCTTTCATATTTTCAAATGCTCATACTAGTAGACCGTATACCAATATGAACATCAATAAAGACTGAAAAATATGAGTGCAGTATTTCAGCTGTATTGAAGTCCACTGAAATATTCCTACGTATAAAGTCAAAGACCTTCACAGATATCTATCTTGACGGGTTTGGTGGGTCACACCGCTAGCTCTTTGGAGGAAGGATCATAATTACTTTGTATGTCTACGCAATGGGTTTTTTTTTTCTGTTTGTTGAAATGCTACTGCCAATAGCAATGCAAGTTTAATCAGAAGAAAGTTAGTAATTCCCAAACTAAATCACTTACCCAGGCCACTGTATGTGAAACTGTGCAAATATATTTTATTCAAAGCAAAGGTATTTATAAGGGTTTAAGCACTGCTCTCAGGCAGGAATTAACAGTATGTGGCAGTATATAACAAAAATTAAACCTCTTTAATCTCTAAGCTTTAAAATTAGGCAACGGAAGAAGAAAGTCTCTTTCTGAATAAGTATTCCCACAATGTTACAAACTCTTCTTTCCAGATTCTGATTATGCAAGTTCAGGAAATATCCAAATATTAGATACATGTGCAAAGTGTGCCTTTAATATAGACTCGTATCAAAACTTTACAGATTAAGGGAAAAAGAAAGAAAGAAAGACAGCGGCCTCTTTTAGAGGTCTGTGAAACAATAGAAAACCTCTGCATATAAACACCTGGGAACTGCTGGCAAACACAGGTACCGCCCTGAGGACAGAGAAGTACCAGGGGAAAGGAAAAACCCACCAATTACTAAAACCAACAGGAAGAGAAGAATAACAGGTTCCCTGGAGCGGAGAAAGAGCTGAAACGGGTGTTTCTGAATCAGGAGATTGCCTCCGGTTCTTTGGCCCTTCTATACGCAACAAAAATTGCCTTTCTTCATGTTCTTTTCTTATGAAAATGTAATTTTGCAAGGAATACCTGCATTTGTTGTCAATGCTTCCTCCTAACCAAAACAATAAAGTGCCCAAAATGATAGCTAACTATTTGCAAAAAAAAAGAAGCAATACTTTGTCATTTTATGACTACTATCTATTATCTAAAAATCTATTTTTTTTTGATAAAATATTCTTTGGTGAAGATGGGGTGATGGAGGTTTTCTACGCACATAGTAATAATATTATCTTATTAATAAATACACCACTAATACAGTGCCATTTAGTATGGCACCTGCGAAAGCAGCAAAACCCCTCCACCTCTAGGTCAAGAACATTTTCTGCTGTGCTTTACAATGTGCTTCTTTTAAGCCTCCATTTAACTTTCTTCCCAATTGCAGGTCAAATCTGTCACCTAATTCACGCCATCAGTCTAATTACTGACAGACTGCTAGCACCGTTATACCTAAATAGATGTAATTGACACTTATTTACACATTGATTAGGCCAATTCCAGTTGTGAGTTCCACTTAGCAGCAGGGAAGGGTAAAGGAAAATTGCTGTAAGTCATCTCTCTGCCCTCCAGATAAGCAGCCCATGTGCCCGATGCCACAGCACTATAACAGCAGTCCCCCAAGGATCCTCCAGCAGAGTAACAGACTTCCCATTTCCATATTTGGAAATAATAATTATCAATTAATTAATTTAATAATTAATAATTATCAGAAACCGGGAAAAGAAGGAAAATAAACTAATTATAATTAATCTGAGAAGCTACTGAGACAGTTTATGACTCCTTCTGTGTGTTCCCTTTTCAACCAGTGAGATTACATTTGTACAAAGTTAGAATTATAACAATCACTTTAAAGTATATTCTTCTAGTCACACAGTAAGATTTAATTATTCTACTTAAAGCAGTGATCCAAAACCTTTCAAACACACTCAGGCCTACTCAAAGGCTCTAATGCTTACATGCTAATCCTAAACTCTACCACTTATCAATCCATTTATTAGTTGTACAATGAGGTATGGACATAATTAGAAAATGTAATAAAAAAAATTTTGCTTTTTAAAAGTTGAAATTGCTCTAATCTTTAAAAAGCTCCTTTTCTTCAGTATCTTTTACAATCATTTTACAGATAGTTTTATACTAATGAGATTCTACCTCTCCTACCTAGGAATTCACTATATATTTTGCACTCACTCCACAAGAAAATAATGGTCCCAAGATTCAAATTTAAATCAAGACACTATCTTAAAACTGGCCTAGTTGTAGTAATGACATATTAAATTAAAAATTAGAAGCTGGGTACTCTACAGAAAATCTACAGAATATTGGAAGTGTATTGTCTTTATTCTCAGGTCAGCTGTATAAGAGATTAGATCTTTTAATTATCTGTCACAGAATGGGAAATAGAAGACTCGAATCCATTCAGCTGTTCAGTTTGTGACCTGGAGAATTAAATCCGACCCCTTACAAAGTACATCTAAGCATCACGCACACCCCAAGACATAGCTATGGTTTTAGAACAGTCATGTAACTCTCAGCTGGGGTATCATTATGCTACTGAATAACTATGTTTCCACTGAAAATGTACATGTCTCTGTATTTTTTGAAAGTGCTGCATGAGAGTCCCAGAAGTGTTGCCTTGCTGTCCTAGTCCAGCTTTAAATATAATTTTAATCATGCCGAAGTCAAGTTTAGCACTCCTACATGCTATATTTAGAGCTACAGAATAATTTAGGTTGGAAGGCACCTCTGGAGGTCAACTAGTCCAGCCTCCCGCTCAGCACGTATCAGGTTGCTCAGGGCCTTGTCCCGTCCAGATCTGAAAACCTCCAAGGATGGAAGGCCACCACTTCCCTGGCCAATGTGCTCCAGTGCTTTAACACCTTCTTGGAAATTTTGTTTCCCCTTACATCTAATCAGAAATTGCCGTGTCACAAGCTGTCACTGTTGACTCTTGTCCTTTTGCCATGCACCTCTGAGAAGAGCCTGGCTCCATCTTCTCTACAGCCCACCACTAGGGACATGACAACAGTGATTACCTGCTCAAGCAAGTCCAGAGGAGGGCCACAAAGAAGATCAGAGAGCTGGAGCACCTCTCCTTTGAAGAGAGATGGAGAGAGTTGGGGTTGTTCAGCCTGGAGAAGAGAAGGCTCCTGGGACACCTTATAGCAAGCAGCCTTCCAGTACATAAAGGGGACCTACAAGAAAGATGGGGAGGGACTCTACATCAGGGAATGTAGTGATAGGATGAGAGGTAATGGTTTTAAACTGGAAAAGGGTAGATTTAGATTGGATATGAGGAAAAAATTCTTTACTGTGAGGGTGTTGAGACACTGGAACAGGTTGCCCGGAGAAGTTGCGGATGCCCCATCCCTCCAAGTGTTCAAGGCCACATTGGATGGAGCTTTGAGCAACCTGGTCTTGTGGAAGGTGTCCCTGGCCATGTCAGGAGGGTTGGAACTAGATGATCTTGAAGGTCCCTTCCAACCAAACCATTCTGTGATTCTATGATTAATTTTCCCCCTCAACCTTCTGAAGGAGCTTAGCTCCAACATCCCCTCAGCTCCCTGCCATCCAGGCATCCCATCCACGGACCTGCTCCACTTTGTCCCAGCAGCAGGACCCTGGCATGACAGCAAAACAGACCTTCCGTCTAAAATCATTCCCTAACATGAACATCATCACAAATGAGTGAGGACACACACTTTAAAGCAGGTTGATTAAAATTCACCTTCAAACTCATATTTAGCATCTACGGAAGAGTGACTGGTGTTCCGTGCTGCTGAACACCTTTAACCCGCAGCATCTTTGCCCATCTAGGTTTTTTTTACAAGGCCACCTTCCACCTTCCAATGTTGTACTACATACCATAAATAATAAAGCAAAACTTTTCTCTCTGGATCTGCCATAAGAAACTTGGGATGTCCTGAGGGGTCAACATTTCTGATCTGAACTTCTGGCTTTAGACATTGGACTCTAACAGAATAGAAACTAATTTTAGGCACGCTCATGTATAAACGGCTAAATGAATGTCGTTGGGTGTTTTTTTTCCCCAGATATAAATGTCAGAATAAATTTCTTGTCCCGCAGTGCTATCAATCACAATGAATACGCCTATTTCCATTGACACTGCCTGCCTTCAGATTTGCAGCAGTCTGGCCCCAGGGCTGACCCTGAGAATTCAGGAGGAATTTCATTACAATCCTACAACCCGAATATTAGGCATACAATGACGCTGGTGATCCCACCACCAAAAAGTCACAGTGAAGCAGGGAAGCAAAGCTGTCTTTTTAAACCTATGCATACACCAAACATACAAAGAAACCAACCTGGTTTATGAAGTTACACATTGAACATTGCAATTTGCCTTAGAAGTAGTGATTTTGTTGTGACAGTAAATACCAATCCCACTTAACCACANTTGGTGATCCCACCACCAAAAAGTCACAGTGAAGCAGGGAAGAAAAGCTGTCTTTTTAAATCTATGCATACACCAAACATACAAAGAAACCAACCTGGTTTACGAAGTTACACATTCAACATTGCAATTTGCCTTAGAAGCAGTGATTTTGTTGTGACAGTAAATACCAATCCCACTTAACCACATATCCTATGGGTCACATCCTTAGGTGCAGGCATCACTGCACAGGTACCCAGTTTCCAGCCTCTACACCCTGCACAGCTCCCTTGCAATTTAAATAACAGGCAACGCGATTAACACTGCTAATCTGGCTGCATTTTGGATTTCGGCTGACTGTTTGACGTGGGAGCTCTGGGAGTTTTGACTGCAATGTAAGAAGCATTGTTAAGTCTCACAATTTTATCACAGCCTTGAAATACTTGACGTTTTAAATTAAGTACCGTCGCTGGGAGATAAGTGATTATGCAGCAATCTGTTCCTTTTAAAAAAAAAAATAAATAACATAGCTCTAGCTGTCACAGTTGCAGAAAAAGGTCAAAGGCTTTTAAGTGCCCTCATCCCTTTCCTGTACGAACAACATAAATTCCAAATGGTAAAAAAAGATGTTCCAACTTGTATTCTGTTTTACAACTAAAGATGATATTGCTTGTGATTTCTCCCTCAATTTTCTCGCGTGTATGCATGACCTAATTGATAGTTAGATCTCAGGGGTAAACATAAGGTTTTTCACTTCTGCTTTTATATTATCTGGTAAACTGATGAAACTACAGTAATTAAAAAAAATAGCATAAGGTGACTCAAAGTCCTAGAGATGCTCCAGAACAAGGTATTGTAGCGTAAGAACTGCAATCACACGAGTTTTGTTGTGAAGCCACCTTCCCAGAGCACGCAAGATAGCGGGCAGTGCCCCTCACTGGTATAGCCCCAATAACAGGGATAAATATTAGGGAAAAAAAGAAAAAAATCCTCCCACAGCAAGTGATATTCCTCTTGGAAACACCAGAAACAGCCCTTTCATTCCACACACCGAATTTGCTGCTACAGGAGGAGGGGAAACAGGACGGCGGTGACAATGCCCGCAGTTGAGCATCTCCTACCAAGCCAAGGCAGGGGCCAAAAGCATCTCACCAATGCAGCGGGTATCAAGGGACCCAAAACTCTCCCTCCACCACCTGGAGCACCGAATCCCGAGCTGCTGGATCGAACCACATATCTTTTGCCATAATACTTAATTTTCCAGCCTGTAGGCAACTGAGAGAGCAGATGTCACTGAAATCACTTAGCGCATTAAGCTGCTATTTGTTTAATTCTGATGTGGAAAATATGTCACACTCCAAATAGTTTAGTATGTTAATGTACCACTGTAGCAACCTACAGCAATCTTTTATAATTTTATTCTAGACCTGTTTGCTTATTGATTTTAATTAAAACCTGCTTTCTTGCTTCCTACCTATGTTTTTTTTAAGTGCAGTCTTAACTCCACCTTTAGTTTCCTCAAGCTGAATAAACAGAACTATTATCTCAAATAAACATTTAATGTCCCAGTATATTTTATCTACAATTCATTTGCATTAAATGACATAAAGCAGCTGTGAAGTTCCAGAATAACATATTCCGTTAATAATTTGCAGCACAACAGTTCATAGATGAAGGAGCTCTGGGGGTTCAACTTTAAAGAATAACATTTTGGTACCTATATCTGAACAAGAAAGCTGACTAAAGCTATATTTGGAATTGGTCTCTGAGTAATATTACCAACAAAAATCTCTGAAATGTAAAATATTCTTCAAATTTTCAAGTCTAAAGTAAGGGGCAGCATGAAGTTTTATTTCTTATATTAGTACACAGTTCCTTATGCTTCTGTGGGACTGTACATGACAAAGAGGGTATCTAGCCTTGAATTTGAAAATTATTCACCTCAAAAACATTTAAGGAATCAATTTTAGGATAACTTTTAAAACGTTACAATGAGCACTCCAAATGAGAAATGCCGAGCTGTAAACATGAATAATGTCCATTTCAAAACAAAGGCACAATATAATGCCCACTAAATTTAACTCGTTTGTGGATTTGCATGAGATGTTGCAGAGCCTTATTAGCTTGATGAACTATAAGCACGTATTAGTAAAATTAATCCTCTTGCATGTAGCTGCACTCCTTTGATAAGTCATCACCCCTAGCATTAGCACTTCTGGTTTCTCAAGACTCTCTGGGCAGGCGTAAGGCAAATTTAACTTGCCAGTGCCTTACCCTGATGCTCTGCCACGGCGCGTTTTGACAGGCATTCCCTATGGGGGCTGTAGCCTTCGGGGCTGGCTGCGGTTTCATCAGTGGCTTCATGTGAACAGCTCGGAAAATAGCCCTCATGGATTTCTTAAAATAAACTATAAATTTGAACAAATTTTCAAGTACACTTTTCAAAATACAGGTTCTGAAACATTCGCTTCTGTGGTTCAAAGTCCAGTTAAAGCTCATTATTGTACAATATTGAAGATTTCCTACAAAGGCCAAACACCAGAAAATGCTTCAAACAACACAAAAGCTGGAATGAGTTTGCTCAGCAATGCAGTTCTTCATAACCACCCTGTGCTGGTGCTGCACTGGTCCCCAGCGCACACCCCCTGGTGTGACGCGACTGCTCCACATCTCACCTGAACGGTTCTCGTTATGCAGATTCTCTTTCCCCCAGTATTAAATTATACCAGTGTGTACACTCTTCTGGAGCGACGCAATGATCAAAACCTGATGACACACACATGAACGCAGGAACTTGATGCTGCCATAGTTATTTAGAGAGTGCCGGGGGACAATCAGTGTGGCGCACGTTGGTCAGATTTTTCTTAACATGACCTTGGTTGTTTTGAGGTATTTCGGACAAAAGTGTCACATGTGGCTTGGAGTAGGTTCACTGTTGCTGGACAAATTTACCCAGTAAACAAGCTTGAGTCAGTTACAAGCCCTCAGGAATGAAATAATCTTCACCCCAGTAACCGAGCTTTCAGGTCACTGGGGGACACAAAAGCCCAGAGGTGTCACCGGTGTCATCTGGGATAGATCACAAATATTTTCCAAACTACCTACCGTATTCATGGGATCGTGACTGATGAAAGTTGCAGAATTTGAAATATTGGAAAGTTGCCTCCGTCCTCAGCTTCCCCACCCGTCTGGGAAAGGGAGATGGGCGAGCAGAGAGAAGAGCGGGGGCCCTTCCACTTCTCTGCATGCGGCTGTAACACTGGCCTTTGGGGAAATACTAACTTAAGCCTGCCTCTAGAGGAAAGGACTGCATGTTATCTCTGTGCCACGTTACGCCACCTTTAAAGAGCTTTAAAGAACTGGCAAGTGACAGTGGCAGCTGCTGGCAGGGGTCTGCTGGGACAGGTGTCACTGTGGGCTGCAGAGATTCCTTGGTGGGGCTGCACGCTCGCAGCTCGGGTGCCAGGACACGCAGCCTTTTCCTGCCATGTAAAAGTAAAAAATAACCAAAACGTTTTCCAATGGTAGGTTCTTGTAGGATTTTTTTATTATTATTATTATTAGGGGGGGGGGGGGGGG